>OZ057406.1:17249886-17293416 GCA_964056735.1 Allodiplogaster pararmata
AGGCAAAAGAAAGAGAAAAAATAAGAAAGAGAAAGAAAAAGAATAGCAGTGATGAACGTAATATATACGACACTTTGTACCCCGTCACTTTGTACCGCGACTTGAGTGAGGCCGCGCGTTTTATTTTTACATTAAAACACATTTTTACATTAAAAAACGCTTAGGCTTAGTAAAAATTTACGATAACGAGGCTGTACGGCTTAGCTAACGAGGCCGTACGGCTTAGCTAACGAGGCCGTACGCGGTACCTCCCATACCCTCTAAAACACGGCCTCAACTTGAAAACGGCCTGGCTCAATTTTTTCTCTCTATTTTTTTCTTACTTGTTCTATTTCTTTCTTTTTTCTTTCTCTTCTTTTCCTTTTCAATCAATCAATTCTTTATTCCGGTTGAACACATTGCATATTTAAGAGTGCTCTTTCTTATTTTTTCTTTCTTTCTCTTTCTTATTTTTTTCTCTTTAGATTCTTATTTTTTCTCTTTTTTTCTCTTTCTTATTTCTTACTTGTTCTCTTTCTTTTCGAATTATCTTTATAAATTTTGGGGAAAGGAAAGGGGGGGTTTACCTAAGCAGGGAAGGGAGGGGGAAGGGAGTTTTCATGAATAAAATCTCTTTCTGAGAAAAATTACCCAAAGTTTGAGGTAAGTATGATGAATACTGGAGCGTGAACAAGCGTTTGGTCGAAGATTCAGCAGCTCAGTACAACAGTGTTCCAATCAGATTATATCAGGCAAACTCGGCCTTCCGTCAATGCCCAACGCCGCCGATTAACGCTGCGACCGGCAATCCAACGACCCTTGGGGAGGCTGTGTCAAAGATTGATGACAGTCTCGACCAGTCAATGTACCAATTCCTCTCGCAAGGAATCAGCCTTCCTCTAGATGTCCTTCTGGTCTGGCTGGCTCAAAACCTATCTTTTCCAGACAATTTCTTACATGTTGTTGCTGTTGAGAAATAAGTAGGATATCTGATCTATTTGAGTCAGTGTAATAATCGCAACTGTATTTGATGAGTTACTGTAACTAATGTTGATGTTTCATCTAAATATACATTTTTATTGGCTTGACTTTATTTTTCTCCTGAATTGTTTCAACACAAATGGAAAAGTAGCAGGAATTTCATGGTATAATTTAGCACATATCAGGAAACATCAGCAATTTATGCTACAAAAAGAAGAAAAATTGAGATGGAGGCACGGACGAGAAATAATTAGGCACGGGAAAATAGAACATCGGGCATTATTTATTTGTTTCATCGACATTTTACAATGCAAGGTTATGGTGAGACACATTGTAAATGATACATACATAAGATTAAGTTAACGGAGAATCTTATAAAAGTTCTTCCACATACAACTGGTTCGAAATGGCTACTAACGCGAACAGGACGAAACATTTTGAAAAGAAGACGCAATGTTCCTCGAGAAATTATTTTTTTACTGTTTAATAGATAATGATGAGAATTTTCATACGAAAACGTAAAAAATCAAGAACGTCTCTATTCGAATCAGGAACGTCTGAAAACTAGTTCATGATGATTTCATCTGACCGGACGCTTTCATCTGGCCTGACGCTTTCATCTGGTCTGACGCTTTCATCTGACCTGAAGGTTTCATCTGACCGGACGGTTTCATCTGACCTGACGCCAAAGGTAAAATGTGAACTGGCAAAAAAAATTTCTAGGGCGACCGACCTACCGACCCTCACTCAAAATGAATGTATTACAGCTTTCACAGCTTAAATTGAAAGAAAAAACTTAATTCCTCTACATAAATGGAACGTTTTATTAGCCGTAACTGAGCCTCAACCGATCGACCTATTGAAAAATCAAGACAGATTCTACCTGTGCTTGACGCTTTCATCTGACCGGACGCTTGCATCTGGCCTGATGCTTTCATCTGGCCTGAGGCTTTCATCTGACCTGACGGTTTCATCTGAACTGATTGCATTAGATGTTCATTCTCCGAGTTCAAGTAACTCACTTCGCATTGTTCTCGTTTATAGACCACCAAATACTAGTAAAGAACAAAATACTTTGCTATTTAAAAGTGTTACTGATTTGCTGTGTGTACCTTATGCATCCATACTTTGCAGTGACTTAAACTTGGCTATCGATTGGTCAAACCCTTCTTCCGCTTCAGGCCAACACAAGATGCTTATTGACCTCGTGAATGATTTGTCCTTCGAGCAATTTGTCAAGACAACGACCCATGGCAGTAATATTCTCGATGTTGTTATTGGCCCCACGGATACAGTCTCTCAATGTAATGTCGCATCTCCCCTTTCTCCGTTGTGTGATCATTACTCTGTGTCTTTCAAAATCTCTTTTGATACACGTTCCACATTAAACGAGCTTAGTCTAGACTATAACCGCTGTGATTTTGAATCATTGATTGCCGATCTATCTCTTATTTCATGGAATATTGTATTTGGATTTCTTCGATATCAATGACCTCTATGCTCGTTTTCTTAACAGTCTGCTCCCTATAATATCTGCCCATACTCCTATACGTAGACTTAAACAACCCTTCGAATCCTATCCCTCGCATATTTTGAAAATGTTGAAGTATAAGTCTCTTTTATTCGGCAAACTCAACTGCGAGCCGGTCGTTGCTGAGTATAGAAGGATATGCAAACGGATTGAAGTAGAAGTTAACAAGCTGAATAGATCTAGAGAGCTGAAGCTTTTGAAGTCGACAAAGAATTTATATCGTTTTGTGAGAAATAAGCTGAAACAGTCTAATCGCATTGGTTGTATAACTGTTAACTGGGCTCCTGTGGTTTCTGATAAGGCAAAAGCAAATGCTTTAGCTTCACATTTCTCATCAGTATTTGTTCAGGACAATGATTCCACTCCTAATATGGACTTGCGAAATACTCATTACATGTCAGATTGTCTAATCATGCCACAAGAAGTATTCAAGCAACTTAAGCGTTTGAAAGCTTCCTGTTTCCTACCATCTGACTCTGTGCCCTCTGTAATTTTCAAGAACTGTGCTCGAGTACTAGCAGAGCCTTTCTCGTTCATTTTCAATTTCTCATTAAAACTAGGCATGATTCCTGAAATCTGGAAAGATAGTATTGTTATTCCGATTAATAAGATTCCATCGCCAAGTTCTCCAGAACATTTTCGTCCAATTACGATTTCTCCCGTTGCATCTAAGGTATTAGAACGATGTCTTAAACCATTCATATTGCATTGGTGCAATGTTTTCAGTCTAATACCCAACTGTCAACATGGCTTCCGTTCTCGTAAGTCTGTGGAGACGAATCTTGTCGAATGTACTCGAGCTTGGCATAGAGCTCTTGATGCTGAGAATGCTATAGATGTTCTGTGCTATCACTTCGCTAAAGCAGTTGATACCGTTTCTAACGATAAGTTGTTGTGTGTTCTTTATAACCATAGCTCACCAAACTTGTGAAATTTCTCCCGATCGCCCGCCTAATCTCCAAGGAAAAATATCATTTACTTAACTCAAGTTTATAAAAAAAAATTGGCTAACTCTCTTCGCGTCTGTGTCCTTCTTACAAAATTCTTCATAAAGGCTAGGTTGGAATTTCGCGTAAATACTTGCCGCCTTTTTGAGATGTTTAAGAAATTTTGTAGAACGGCCAAGAAATGCAAAAACAATTTTTTTTCGGATCTGATTTAATCAAGTAAAACAAGAAAAACTTTTTTGTTTACCCTATCTTCTCCCTCCTGGTCGCCCGGTCGCCCGCTTCAAAATGATTTTTTCAGCACATCCTGGTGAGCTATGTTTATAACGTAGGGTTTAGGTCTAGCTTGTTAAAGTGGTTTGAATCCTTTCTCAGAGTTCGCTACTCCCGTGTTCGTGTTAATAACAGTTTCTCTGATATTTTCTCGATTTCTTCTGGTGTTCCACAAGAATCAGTACTTGGCCCTATTCTATTCTCTCTCTACATTGCGGGTTTGACATCGAGGTTTGCTCATTTGCATCTTGTAACAACTAGCCTATTCGCCGACGATATCAAACTGTTCGTAACTTTCTCTCCAACTGACCCTAGCCTCGCGCACTCTCAACTTTCATCGGCTGCGCTTGCTATCGAATCTTTTTGTGACGAATGGCAACTGTCAGTTGCAAGCAGCAAGTGTAATGTATTACACCTTGGTAAGTTAAATCCTCGTCTACCATATTTCGTGAGAAATAATGCCCAAAGAGCGATTCCGTTAAAGATCGCAGATTCACCTCTTTTTTTTTTGGTATGGACTTGTCCTATGACTTTCATATTGAACATATGACAAGGCGTGCTCTGCGATCTGTTTATGCTTTGTTTCGTGCTCTTTGCATTAGAGATCCAGTGCCATACATCCGTTGTTACAAAACTTTCATTCTCCCTCTGTTAGAGCTTGCTTCGCCTGTTTGTTCTCCTTACAAGGTTACACTGACTAGGAAAATTGAAAGAGTTCAACATACGTTCACTAGGTTACTGTTCCTTCGATGCCGTCAAAAAGAATCAGTCCTTCCACCTCCTGCGTATAACATGAGACTTAGAATGACCCAGCTAGAAACTTTGCTGTCTCGGAGAACTAAAACCGACATTTTGTTCGCTTATAAGATTCTTAACGGTTTCTTGGATATTCCAATAAGTAGGATGTATACTTTTAAGTCATGTCAAGGTCGTATTTCCAGATACGCATTCCACATTCCTCGGTCACGTAGGCTACTACTATTCAATTCGTTTGCATTACGGTCCGCGAGATATTATTGCAAGCTACTGCCTAGTATATTATCCGCCCCTAATGTTCTGACTGTTAAAGATAGGCTAAGCTCTGTTGATGTTCTTAGTTTGCTTGATATAAATGTAGCTGATCTTTGACTTTCAATTTTTTTCTCTCTCTTTACTTTACATTCATGAATTTCTTGTGATGTTTAGATTGTATTCTATGATAGCTCGGTTTCCCTCACTCCGTTTATTTGACATGTGTTCTGTGATAAGTTCAAGTTTACTATATACCATGTGTTGTTACATTTTGAATAATGTATGAATAAATAAATAACTACGATGGAACTTTAACATGAGCTTCAGCGAAAAAAACGAGAAAAAAAGTAAGTTCTACCGTAAAATTGTATTTAACAACAAAAAAAAGAAAGAAAGAGAACAAGAAAGAGAAAGAAAAAATTGAGCCAGGTTGTTTTTAAGTTGAGGCCATGTTTTAGAGGGGGTGGTAGGACCACAGGGCCTACTGTAAAATTTCACAAGTATTTAAATTTTCTTATGCGGTCTCGTTCGCCTAAGCCGTACGGCCTCGTTAGCGTGAACTTTTGCCTAAGCCTAAGCGGAAAAAAATGAAAAAAACTTGAAAAAAACTAAATAAAGCGCATGGGGCGGAGTTAAGAATTTTCCCGCGCGTTGGCGTGCATTAATAATGATTATGCGTGCAGCGTGCGTGCACAGCGTGAACGGCGTGCTTTAGTAATGGCCGAGCAGAGGGGGATGGGGGATAGCCGTACGTACTTTAAAATGTGAAATATGTACTTCCAAACGTTCAACGTAAAAATTGAGGCCGCTATTTATATCATTCGAGTTTCTACCAAAGTGATGATTTATTGCTATCACGAAATCAAAATGTCAAAATAGGTGAACAAGTTTGTCTAAATAGGAAGACGTGTTTTTTTCAAAATAGGTAAACAAGTTTGTCAAAACAGTTTCGGAAAGTCAACAGAGACAAGAAAAGTCATTGGTTGACGTTGCACGAAAAAAGGTTGACGTCGCACGAAATCAAAATGTCAAAATAGGTGAGCAAGTTTGTCTAAATAGGAAGACGTGTTTTTTCAAAATAGGTAAACAAGTTTGTCAAAACAGGTAGACATGTTTAGAGACCGCAATAAAAAAAAGCTAAAATCAAAATAAGAATAGGTGGTAAAATGTTCTTTTTATGTGTTCCTAATCACTTAATTATTTCAAGAAAACATGAAAAAATCAAAAAAAAATTACTTTAAAGCAGAAAAAAGAAGGGGGGCCCTAAAGGGGGGAAGGGGGCCCTAAGGAGAAAGGGGGGAAGGGAGTTTTAATGAATAAAATCTCTTTCTGAGAAAAAATCTTTGGACGGCTGAAGTAGATTAAAGCCAACTTTTTACAAAAAAAGTAAGAAAAAAAAGAGAAAAAAATAAAAAGAGAAAGAAAAAATAATACTAATTAATTGAGCTAGGCCATTTTTAAGTTGAGGCCGTGTTTTAGTGAGTGTCTTGAGTGTCTTGAGTGCGATTTGTTAAAGGCCAGAGTTGAGGCCGTGTTTTAGTGAGTGTTTGAGTGTCTTGAGTGCGACTTGTTAGAGGCCCGGAAGGTCAAGTGAGTCTTGTTTGTACTAAAACGCGGCCTTAACTTCGCACTGGTAATCTACATCAACTTCGAAAGGCCATATTTTCTTACGGGAAAGATAAAAATTAAAATTTTCTCTACCATTATGTCAACTTGAGTTTTGTCATTAATAAAATGAAATAATATCTCTGCTTTTAGTAATCGAGAGTTCGCCTTTACATAAAGTAGTTACTATACTTACTCTAGCGAAAGGCTCAACTTCGAAAGGTCATATTTTCTTACGGGAAAGATAAAATATAAAATTTGTCACATGTTTGTCAAAATAGGTGAACGTTTCACTAAAATAGGTGAACGTTTCACTAAAATAGGTGAACGTTTCACTGAAATAGGTAGACGTTTCACTAAAATAGGTAGACGTTTCACGAAAATAGGTAGACGTGTTTGAGAAAATAGGTAGAAAATGCACGAAATTAGGCTGACGTGTTTTTTTTTTTTAGGTGAACGTTTCACTAAAATAGGTAAAGTTAACGGAGTGTTAAAAAAAGTAATCATGTTATCCGACAAATGTGTATGATGCTATTATTGGTTGTTATGGTTTGTACGGGAAGCGACGCTCTGAACGAGTCCCTATTGTCGGATTATTTCTCGATATACTAAATTGAGCCCTTTTTTTCGAGTTTCTCATCATGTGAGTATAGACCATTGTTCAAAGTATCTAATCAAACAATAGGGTACTTGAACAGGCACTTTTTGCGTTTATTAGCTTCCGCCCTCCCAGAAGTTGAAATGGGTCATACATCTCACTTTTTTATTTTTACAAAAAATAGATTTTACCTTTTAAAAATTTTTTTACATCAAACAAATTTTTTTATAAAAAAACGCTTAGGCTTAGGCAAAAGTTTACGCTAACGAGGCCGTACGGCTTAGGCTAAACAATAATGGGTCAGTGTCATCTAATGACAATAATGGGTCAGTGTCATCTAATGACAATAATGGGTCAGTGTCATCTAATGACAATAATGGGTCAGTGTCATCTAATGACAATAATGGGTCAGTGTCATCTAATGACAATAATGGGTCAGTGTCATCTAATGACAATAATGGGTCAGTGTCATCTAATGACAATAATGGGTCAGTGTCATCTAATGACAATAATGGGTCAGTGTCATCTAATGACAATAATGGGTCAGTGTCATCTAATGACAATAATGGGTCAGTGTCATCTAATGACAATAATGGGTCAGTGTCATCTAATGACAATAATGGGTCAGTGTCATCTAATGACAATAATGGGTCAGTGTCATCTAATGACAATAATGGGTCAGTGTCATCTAATGACAATAATGGGTCAGTGTCATCTAATGACAATAATGGGTCAGTGTCATCTAATGACAATAATGGGTCAGTGTCATCTAATGACAATAATGGGTCAGTGTCATCTAATGACAATAATGGGTCAGTGTCATCTAATGACAATAATGGGTCAGTGTCATCTAATGACAATAATGGGTCAGTGTCATCTAATGACAATAATGGGTCAGTGTCATCTAATGAAAAAATCATCTAAGTAGAAATAATTTTCTGAACATCGAGGTAAAAAAAACTATAAAAAAACGCATATTTGTTTTAGTAGTTTTAATAGTTTTATTCGTATACCTGAGTTTTTAAAGTTTGAGAAAGCTGGGAATTCATTGTAATTGAATTAATTATCTACTTCAGTAAGGAACTCATAAAATATTTTTATTTCGACTACCATAATACAAATGTTTCTCATCTTCCAATTTGAAAATTATCAATTTGACAAATTTTTCAGTAGTGAGTTAGAAAGTTTTTATAGTCTGAGCAATTGAAAGTCAAGAAGTAAGTCAAGTTTTTATAGTCTGAGCAATTGAAAGTCAAGAAGTAAGTCAAGTTTTCGGCGCTTTGTCCCCTCAGAGAAGAACATTTCTAATAAATAGCTAAAATGCCTATGTTTTGTTGCTTCGCTATAAGTTTTTTATATGGGTAGCTTGGTATTATTATAATCTACTTCCTTAAAAAGCTCTACTAGATTCTTATGTCAAGTAAAAGCACCTGTTTGAATTTGTTTCATAAATTTGGTTCCAATAATTCTAAGTTTTTTCTCTCTTGAAAAAAATCGTAGTTTTTTATTCTTAAAAGAATTATTTTGCTGTTTTACATCGCTTTTATCTACGATTCTGAGCGATCTGAAGAAAAAAACACTCAATCGAAGACATTTTTTTTTACTTGTCTTGCAAGAACACTCTAAATATGATTAAAATTTACTCATAAGTACTTCAATTAATTTTATTTGTTACAAATCAGCTAAGGGTTACGTGCCTTAATCGGTCTTATCGTCTGATTCCTTCTGAGTTTTTTTATTTTATTTCGGACACCTCCAAAATATCTGCTCTGATGTACAAATAAGTTGCAGGAATGCAACGAGGCCCGCCAGGTGTCTCCCAACCTGAGCGGCCACAGGGTAGCGTTCCGCACCGAGGACGCCCGCCGCCTCCCCCGCCACCGCCTCCTCGGCCCGACCCTTCCTCTCAAGTTCGATCCCTTGGTCACCCGAATTCGCCAAAAACGAAATAAGACTGTTTCTCACCACCCAGGACTTGACAATTCAACCCTAGGTCTGTGCTTTGTTAGTATTTGGCCCTGAGTATACCTACCCTATCTCAATATTCTCTCCAGGGTGATTCTTTCCAGCCGTTTAGAGTTCGAAAAGATTATGAGTAACCGACTCACTTAGTGGATAGAGCGACTGCCAAAGGTTGAACGGTCGAGTCCTACCTACGAGTGAACTTCTGTTTCAAACTATTTCCATTCGAGGGCAAAATCCTCAAGTAAAATCCTATTTTTCTCATTGTAATCATAGGTAAACTGCAAACTGGCAAAAAAAATTCTAGAGCGAGCGACCTGCTGACCCTCACTCCAATAGAATGTATCATAGTTTTCTCAGTTAAAATTGAAAGAAAAATCTTCACTTCTCGACATAAACAGAACATTTTACTAGCCATAACTCAGCCTCAACCGGTTTCGTCAAGTTAAAAATGAAACTTTCAACCTGCTTTAGCGATCGACCTATAGAAAAATCAAGACATATTTTACCTATGATTGTAATCAACATTTATGCCATCCCCGTGTCTCCTCTGTTCAGGCAAATGTAATCTATCGGCGAGAATCTGGCATCTTTTCCGGCGTATAATATTAAATATTGAAAACCCTGCCGAAACCACGAACGATTTGAGTAGAGGGCTTCGAATGAGGGGAAAAGCGAGCGAGTCTCCCCTGTCTTGACCTGTTACATCTCAAGTGTATCTTCTGTGCTATTCACTTCTTGCTCGTTTCTCATCTTTCTAGGCCAATCGCTCGATTCAGCGGACGGTTGTTTAATTTTTTACAAGGCCGGGTTAGGAGGAGTCAGCGAATGCAGAGAATTTTATCGATCGATAGTAGTTTATCGATCGATAGTAGTTTATCGATCGATAGTAGTTTATCGATCGATAGTAGTTTATCGATCGATAGTAGTTTCCAAAATTTACGATTAGCTTCGAAGGTAACAGAAAATTCGTGGATACAGCTGAGTCTTAGGATTCTTTCAAATAAAAAACCTCTGTTGGAGAGCTCGGACAGAATTCATCTCCCCAGTTCTTCTGGAGCCTCTCAGTTGCAGCAGAAGCAAGGTGAGAGAGGGAGAGAAAGAGATGAGAAAAGAGAGGGAGAGAGAAATTAGCGAAAGAGAGGGGAAATATAAAGAGAATGAGGTATAGAGAAAGTGAATGTAATCTCTAATGGTTCAGCGAGACATACAGCCAATAATCAAAACATCTTCGCGATTCCGAGAATGTTTTTCTACTCCATTAATTTGAGCATAGTTTGGACTGGCTTCAAGGCTTGGGTGTGTGGTAATCTTTGTAATTTGATCTGACTCGGGCTCAGAATGGGTTGTCTTAGGAGAATGGGTATTTAACTGACTAAATTGCGGGAATTATAACAGTTGGATCATGTTTTTGGAAATAGAAATAACGTTTTTCTTCTTTATGTGCGCTTCTGCTGCCATGAGACGACCATATTCTATTTGATTAATTCTTGTTAATTCCAATTCAGATCTCTCGTGGCCTCCTGTTGCGCCTCCGGTCGCGGGTGCGCCTGTAATCGGCGGGCCGCCCAAAACTATTAGGTGACTCAAGAAGGGGTTAAATAGAAACCGGACCAGCTATGTTGGCACAGACATGTTCGCACCAGATATTATCTACATGCTCTCCTCCTGCTCTATTTTACTTTACCTTTGCCTCCTTTTCCAATCTTATTAGCCTTTCCCCATCCTTTCCCAACTCGCGCGGCGCGTTTAAACATGTATTTGTAATTCCTCGACGGTTTATCGAGCGGGAAGTATTTGATAACAGAGACGCAACCTAGAGAAAGGGATTAGTTCTTGCCAATAAATAGGATCAAGACTAGCGCACTTCTTATTTTAAGCACCATATCGCGGAGCGGTTATTTACCATAAAATTTGACAGTTTATGTGATCTATAAAGTGATAATTTTCTCTGTCGTTAGTGGAAAGGACCTGATCCAGAAATAGTCCAATTCTGACTGCAGGACCTACAAACTTGTGGTGGACAAGGACTTGGGTGGAAGATTCTCGGTGAAGAGGTGCGACGGAAGGTGCCCTCCTGAGTTCTCTGAGGTTTGTTGAGAGTGAAAGAGGGTCATAAAAGTATTTTTAGCTCTGAAAATTTTGAAAATCGTACTCGATAAGTATGGAAATTTTTATTACAGTATGATTACATCGGGCCTCCATTGGACCCTCGCTCTCGTTTCAAGAAGTTGTCGATTGCAAACGATCTTCTCATCCCTAAACTGCAAGTAAGAATTGCTCTATTTGATGCTTCGATTCAGTTATTTTGAAGTTTTATATACACTTTTGAAATCATCGCAAAAGGTTTTCACAGGGAAGAGTTTTCAACCAGGGTGTTCCTTTAACCCGCACTGTGGGTAAAAAATCTATGCGCTCTTCAAAAAGTCTGAAAAACATTCAAATCTATGCACTTGAAAGAAGAAAGTTTCGATTTTAACCTAGGAAAGTTCCTAATCTTTGAAGAAAAAAAGTTCCAAACTCTTTCAAATTCTGGAAATCTATGCGCTCGAGAAAAATTATGCGGGTGGTAAGAAACACCCTGTTTTCAACGAGTTACACAAAAATAGCATTTGTGGTCCTGCACTGAAAAAAATTGATGGGCCTTTCAAAGTTTTTATATCAGAGAGTTTACGAAATCAGAACTTTTAGGACGAGCGAGATGAAAACGATACAGTCGAGTTATATCGTGGAACAATCGTGGAGAACATGATAATATATTCTGAACTGCAATATTATACGTGTTTGTTAATGAAAGCTTCTAGAATTTTTTCGATCAAAATTTTGATGAATAACCCAATAAACTCTTTCAGTGTGACGACTTCTACACTGGGATTCCCCCAAAGCGGGAAGTGTCTGTCTTCAATCTGAATGACAATGTCAACAAGCATTTCCTGGTCAAGATGGCAGAGTAAGTTCACTTCTCATCGCGAACATGTCCTTTTTTGATACGAGAGAGCCTTAAAGTACTGTCTTCTTCTACTTCTCAGCGTTTGTCCCGTCCAAGAACAGGGTCCGCTCTATGGATGACACTTCTCCATTTTCCCCAATTCGCGGCGTCTTCAGCCTTGAGTCCGACAACAGCCATGTCTACTTCGATGCTGTCTCACCGTCTAGTTTTCGGTCTCCCTCTGGGTCTCTTACCCTGACCATTGAGGTTCCAGATTGATTTTGAAACGGATGCAGGGTCAGCTCTTAGACGTGACCGTACCATCTCATCCTGCTTTCTCTCAACTTCTCGAAAATGAGAGTGGTTCCAAGCCGAGCTCTTACATCTTCACACCTTGTCCAAACAGGTGAGTCCAAGGCTCCATCTCAGCATCTTCATTTCCATAACGTGAATCAATTGCTCGGTTTTCACTGTTGTTGGAGCACATTCGAGGCCATCGAACAACTGATCGGTATATTTTACCTTTCAGTTGTCATGCATGTGTTTGTCGCACAGTATGTCAGTGACTTCTCTCCACTTTAGCTATGCAGCATTGATCCTTGCATTCACTGTAGCTTTGAATTCCCCATCTGAGGAGATGAAGGATCCTAAGTACTTGAAGCTATCAACTTTCCGGAGCATGGTGTTCTGCAATCGTATGGATACAGAGTCGTCGGTGCCGGCTTCCAGGTATTCGGTCTTGTCGACATTTAGACGCAGCCTGTATTGGTAGAACCGATTGTTCCATTTCTCCATTTGAGCCTGGAGATCTTCCCGGTTGTCTGATCACAGAACAAGATCTACATACATAAGAGTCTTTGGAGGGTCGAGGTGTAGGTCGGGGTAAGCGTGTACATGATCAAGATGAAAAGCCTCAAAGTACTGTAAAATATAAAAAGATCGAAGAATAATTCTATCAAGTTTTATACATGGGTTCTGAAAATGGAATTGAACTATGAAAGAATTGGTAAATCATGGTTACCGAAATCGATCATCGAGTCAAGTAATATATTAAAGAATTTTTATTCATATGTCTGTTGGAAGTTTTAAATTGTTTGCATGTTGATCAGAGATGCGCATTTTTAGATTTTTTTCTGTTGGTTTTTTCCTGTTTTTCGACATTCTCAGAAAAAATAGGCGAAAAATTTTTACGACTTTTTTTGAGCAAGCCTATGTTAATGCATTTTTCTCAATATCTGTTCTTATTCTTCTTTATTGTCCGTTACTAAAAATATACTATTGAAACCTTTACAGGAAATTCGGTGGGGTCGATGATTCCGGAGTATTGTATCATCCGACGACGAAACGGCATCTGGGAATGGGGTACGTTCTATTCAAGAGGGCGAGAGACGCACGAGTCTTTGTGGAAGAAAGCGATGGAAAGACGGTGATGGGCTGCTGCATTAATTGCGTCCGAGACACTTATCGTCAGTCGAGGCTTTCAAAACATTGAGGCTTGTGAAGATCGGTGGCCATAGATCTCAAAAGTTTTAAAAAGAAGAACTCAAGCGCATTTAATTTTTCTGTGTCCAAAATCGAAAATTTCGCCTGGGCTCAGACAGGCTTCCGTGCGTTTTCTACGGAGTATAAACTTGTTCTGGGTAGGGCTCAGGAGTAAGTAAGTGCCCAAAGAGAACACATAAACGAATCCAGGTACATACAAAAAAGTCATACCTGAATACAGTTTTCTGCCTACTCCGGGTAGGTAAGCTGGTCACTTGGAGAGAATACTGTTCCTCAGAAACAGAGGGTAGCAGGTTTTCTACGGAGTATAAACTTGTCCTCATGGTTTAATTGTATCCCACTCGCACGCCGGGTAGATATGAGAGGAGGCTGCCGTGTGGGCTCGTTTTTTGTCGAGAGCTTCAAAATCGCTTCGTTTTCTTGTTGGTTTATTAAGATTGAATGGAGAAGTTCCAGTGGCGAAGATGAGTGAGAAATACGCAGAAAAGACTTGCGGAGAAGAGCTGAAGATACCTGAGCATCTCCATTTCATGTCTAAACCTGTTCTCGCTCTTAGGAGGAAACAACTACAAGTCAAGCAGGAAAGTCAGTACTATAAAGCCTAAAGGAGACTTCTATGAGGTCGTGTAATATCAAACTTTTTGTTGTGTTTCATTTACTAGGAATATTCTTTTCCATCAAAAAAACAACCACTTTTCAAGCATTGAATATTTATATGCGAGTGACATTTGTTGAGCTATAGTGATTGTTTGACCTTCAGTGATGGAATCTTCACCGTCTCCGATGAATCTGGTAACCACGCCGGAATTGCAGAAAGAAGTGAACCAGGTGGCTGCTGACATTCACATTCAGCAGCCCTTCGAACGAATTCCTTCTCCAGGTCACTTTGGTAGTTCTGGAAAGAATTCAAGTCAAGGCGAGAGGCCGCAGCTTTTTCATTAATTTCTGGTGACCTATGCTGAACATATCTCAAGAAAGGTCACTTGCTGAACATATCTCAAGAAAGGTCACTTGCTGAACATATCTCAAGAAAGGTCACTTGCTGAACATATCTCAAGAAAGGTCACTTGCTGAACATATCTCAAGAAAGGTCACTTGCTGAACATATCTCAAGAAAGGTCACTTGCTGAACATATCTCAAGAAAGGTCACTTGCTGAACATATCTCAAGAAAGGTCACTTGCTGAACATATCTCAAGAAAGGTCACTTGCTGAACATATCTCAAGAAAGGTCACTTGCTGAACATATCTCAAGAAAGGTCACTTGCTGAACATATCTCAAGAAAGGTCACTTGCTGAACATATCTCAAGAAAGGTCACTTGCTGAACATATCTCAAGAAAGGTCACTTGCTGAACATATCTCAAGAAAGGTCACTTGCTGAACATATCTCAAGAAAGGTCACTTGCTGAACATATCTCAAGAAAGGTCACTTGCTGAACATATCTCAAGAAAGGTCACTTGCTGAACATATCTCAAGAAAGGTCACTTGCTGAACATATCTCAAGAAAGGTCACTTCCGATCACGATGCGTAAACTTTTGCCTAAGCCTAAGCAAAAGAAACGTCAAAAACTAAATAAAGCGTATAGGGCGAAGTTTAGAATTTTTCCGCGCAGTGGCGTGCATTAATAACGAACGGGCGTGAAGGGTGTAAGTGGCGTGCTTTAGTAATAGCCTCATTTTTGAAGTTTTCAACAGCCGATTTGATCTATGATGCTGAAGCATTGAGATCGTCGATACAGAAGATTTCTACGTTTCATCAATCAATGACATTCTTCAGGAAAAAATTTAAAGAGAATAAAGTTGTGAATGTGGTTAAGTAACTATTAATTGTATTTCAAATTTCTAGAAGTTGTACCTCGAGGAAGGAGGACCCCGTCGCCTATTCATGACGTCATTAACCAGAAACCATCTAGCTCCTTTCACTGTCGTGAAACGCCGAAATGTCCAGGTTACTCACTATTTTGATCCTCTTTCCATGTTAAATCCACTATGACTACAAACTACCGTTCAGGGGTTATTTAGTCATGTCCGGTCGCTGATTTTTGATTTTTTTCTTCTTTCAAAAAGGGTGAAAGTTTTTCAAAAAATTTTAATCTCATGAAATTTGATTTTGAAAAAGAAGTCCAGATGTAAGGCAAGTGTCTGTATACAAAAATTTTCGCGTCCGGCGGGCGTCTGTACGATTTTCGGACCAACTAAAAAACCCTGCTACCGTATCTTCTCTATACGGTGCCTAATAGCCTCGAAACTTGTCTCCTAACTAAGTGGAGATGTTTCAGAGCCACATTTGAGTAGATGTATCAGGGAAGAACGACCTAAATCTACGCTAAATATGGCGGGTGCAGCGCATTTCAGGTTGGGCAGCTTTTTTGATCCCACTTTGCTCTTAGAAGAAAAAAAGGATACTGAAGATGAATAGAGAAATAGCGGCGAAGTATAGAAACGAGGTACAAACTAGTATTATTTTATTATTATTTTTATTATTATTATTATTATTGTTATTATTATTACTACAGTAAACCAAATGTTGTGATTAGAGAGATCGAGTTTTAATGAGGAAGAGATTTAAAGAGTAACAAGCCATAGAAAAGGAGAACAAACATTGCATACAGATAGAACAAAGAATGTAAGCGAGTTTTGTTACAGGTAGAAAGGTAATCTAAGTAAATTTAGTATGCTTTCTTAAAAGGGCCCCTCACTTTAAATCACAAAAAGAACAGGAGCTCCATCTTCACGAATAAGAGGCCCTCAATCTTCAATAAATAAATATTTTCATCTACATCCAAAAAAGGTCCTTCCTTCCAGAGAAAGAGATCCACTTGAAGAGAAGGGCTTCTTTCCCTCTCCTCCTCCCCCCTACTCAAGCCTCACACCGACCAATCACAGCAGCATCAACCGTATCTTCTCTTGCTCATTCTTATATACATAGATTTTCCAGGAAAGTCAACTGTCAACAATAAGTGCATTCGTATATTGTTATACAAGTGGTTTTTTTTAAAGAAAAACGTTGTCAAAAACAAAAGATAGGTTCAAAAGATAGCATCAATTCGACGAGTTGGATTCAGTTCCATCTTCATAAAGGCAAGGTCGAAATTTTTTGCAACTCTGTAAAAGTAATAATTCAGTATTCAATGAATGGGATCCTTTTATTTTTGTTAATAATGTTAACAATGTTACTGTTATTAATTTGCCTCAGATTGTGCGGCGCGACTTTTATCAAAAAGTCATTGTGGATTACGCAGTAGAATCATCTCAACAAAAAAGCAACAATTTAGAAGAGCCGGCTCCACATAAAGCAGTATCTCCCCCTCTACCAAACACAAGTCAGAAGAGGCGGGGCGAAAAGAGGAAAAAGTCAGTATTGAGATTAAGATTGATAGCTGTTTAAAAACATGGATGAGTAAATATATATCATGATTCATGAATAGTTGAGTGAATGAAGATGCAAACACAGATTCACCGAGGATATCGGAAAGTTTCTACGAGAGGAAAGAAAATTAGATTACAGTAAAAAGGAAGAAGTTTTAAGAGACAGAGAAAAATAGTTGTGTTTTTTTTTAACTCATTAGTGAATCTTTTCAGAAGTTGAAGTTAAAACTTTTGTCTTCTTGTTCTCAAGACCTATAGTTGTCTCTTTCTGTCTCTATTCTTGTTCTCAAGACCTATAGTTGTCTCTTTCTGTCTCTATTCTTGTTCTCCAGACCTATAGTTGTCTCTTTCTGTCTCTATTCTTGTTCTCAAGACCTATAGTTGTCTCTTTCTGTCTCTATTCTTGTTCTCAAGACCTATAGTTGTCTCTTTCTGTCTCTATTCTTGTTCTCAAGACCTATAGTTGTCTCTTTCTGTCTCTATTCTTGTTCTCCAGACCTATAGTTGTCTCTTTCTCTCTCTATTCTTGTTCTCAAGACCTATAGTTGTCTCTTTCTGTCTCTATTCTTGTTCTCCAGACCTATAGTTGTCTCTTTCTCTCTCTATTCTTGTTCTCAAGACCTATAGTTGTCTCTTTCTGTCTCTATTCTTGTTCTCCAGACCTATAGTTGTCTCTTTCTCTCTCTATTATTGTTCTCAAGACCTATAGTTGTCTCTTTCTGTCTCTATTCTTGTTCTTAAGACCTATAGTTGTCTCTTTCTGTCTCTATTCTTGTTCTCAAGACCTATAGTTGTCTCTTTCTGTCTCTATTCTTGTTCTCAAGACCTATAGTTGTCTCTTTCTGTCTCTATTCTTGTTCTCCAGACCTATAGTTGTCTCTTTCTGTCTCTATTCTTGTTCTTAAGACCTATAGTTGTCTCTTTCTGTCTCTATTCTTGTTCTCAAGACCTATAGTTGTCTCTTTCTGTCTCTATTCTTGTTCTCAAGACCTATAGTTGTCTCTTTCTGTCTCTATTCTTGTTCTCCAGACCTATAGTTGTCTCTTTCTGTCTCTATTCTTGTTCTCCAGACCTATAGTTGTTTCTTTCTGTCTCTATTCTTGTTCTCAAGACCTATAGTTGTCTCTTTCTGTCTCTATTCTTGTTCTCAAGACCTATAGTTGTCTCTTTCTGTCTCTATTCTTGTTCTCAAGACCTATAGTTGTCTCTTTCTGTCTCTATTCTTGTTCTCCAGACCTATAGTTGTCTCTTTCTGTCTCTATTCGCTCTCTACGGCTAGATCTAATCAAAGCTTAACAAAGATCACTTGCATTTGTTAATAATAATAAAACATTCGGAGGAGTCTTGAATATCGAGCCTAGAAAGCGGAAAAAGTTTTCATCATTTTAGACTATCCTGTTCAAAGAACGGTTGTTTTCCAAAAAATCTCGACAGTGCTCATAACCAGGCGTTTAATAGAACTGCTCAGGAGATGTTTGTACGCGCCGAACGAGTTAGGAAATGGATGGGGTAAGGCTGAAAAGAATGCAAACAGAAACGAAGGAAGAATGAAAAATTTTTTTAAAAACCAATTTGAAATAATTTTTGGAGTGAAGATGTATGTGCTGACATAGCTAGTCTGGTTACTATCTAAACCCTGCTGCTAACCTATGTTTGAAACGGAAACCCGTCGTTATACAGTCGAACTGAGAATTTAACCCTTGGGTTTTATTCCGGGTTTGCAGGTACGCTTCGAGCAGTAGCTCTTGTGATACGTACAGCGATGAAGAAGGGAAGCAGAGGACAAAGGAGAAGAGGAGGAATCCGACGGCCGAGAAGAAGGAGTACCTCAAAGTGAAGCAAAAGAGGTCAGTTAGAAAGACTCCGGCGTTGTTGTTGACCCTGAGACAACGATGTCCGCCTTCTCGTGGTGCTGCACGACTGTCCAAGGACTTCAAAGGACATCACCTAACTGCTCCGAAAGCAGCTCAGCTCAGACTACGGCGTGGATTGAGACCGATCTAGGACATTTTTGTACGCGCCGAGTGAGTTGAAAAGGATTGGGGAAAAGCAAAAAAAAAGTGAGAAGAGAAGTAGAGGAATATTAACTACAAAAGAAGGATAAGAGAATGAAGATTATTTTTGGCGCGAACATGTGTCCGACAACATAGCTGGTCCGGTAACTATTTAACCCCTGGATGGACTACATTGCCGTTGGCTTGAATTCGGGTTTAAGAAAAAGAAAGCATGAAAAAAGTTTGATGTTATTTAGTTTCATTAGAGAAAATAGAAGCTACATGTTTATAATATAAGATTATTTTAACTGGTTAGGGTACATACAATGGTCGACAAGTGAAAAAAGTGAATTGCCGATAAAAAGGCGGAGAAATAATATTTAAGTTAGTTAGTATAGGTCACTGTTTGGAAGAAATTACCTTTTTTAGCTTGAGAGATAATAAAAATAATGAGAAGCTCTCTTGTCTGCCTTCCATCACTAGCTTTATTCTCATTATCCCACTTTTTCAACGATTGACAGTTATTTTTGTTGAGCTATAGAGCAGGGTGTTTCTTAGCACCCGCACACCTTTTTTCGAGCGCATAGATTTTAAAAATTTCAGTGTTCCACATTCAATTTCTCCAATGATTTGTACTTTCACTACGACAATCCGAGAAAAAAATTTTTTTCCAAGCGCATTTATTTCAATGTTTTTCGGGGTTTTTGGAGAGCGCATAGATTTTTTCTACACGCAGTGCGGGTCTGAGAAACATCCTGCTATAGAGGCTAGCGGAAATGGTGAAAAGTAGAAAGATGCTTAAGGTTAACTCATGCAAGCTGTGACTTGTAGGTATAATTGAATGGCTGCAGAAAATTAAGAAGCTTCTAAAGACCTGTATTTATTTACAGATACGTCTCAAAAGAGCGTGATCGTAATGGAGGAAAGCGAATCGTGGAGAAGACTGTCACGAGGTATTATTTGTTTGTTCCCTTTTCAAAAGATGATGTTCAGTCTCATCCAATACAGTCTACAGTACTGGCTCACACCAATTGTCGGCTAACTTTTAGTTTCTTTTTTTCTGATAGCCGGGGTAATTTTCTGACCCGTGTTGCGGGTGAAGTTTTTTGAAGCTACATAGTAATTATTATCTGTTTCTTTCAATTACAAGCTGTCCTTGAATCTCTTCTAAGAAACAACGCAGCTTGCAATCCAGTTCTCTAACCATTTGTGTTTTTGATCTACACACACTTTTTCTGCGGGTAGCGATAAAAACCCTAGTAAATGATAAGCAGAGTGATAAGTACATATGTGCGATGTAGATGATTCCATTAGAATCTTACATTGCTCAGTAAAATAGTTGGAAGCAGGATGTGTCTTACCACCACCCGTCGAAAAAGTGTTTATACGACAGCCCTTTGAAGAGCCCGTTAGAGTGTGATGTGAAAGAGAGGATGCAGGCGAATAGAGCATTTGTATCAGGGTGTTTCTTAGCACCCGCACAAATTTTTTTGAGCGCATAGATTTTTTTTTAAATTTCAGAGTTTAACATTCAATTTTTCCAATGATTTGGAATTTCTCTATGGAAAATCCGAGAGAAAATTTTTCCAAGCGTATAGTTTTCAATGTTTTTCTGGGTTTTCGGAGAGCGCATAGATTTTTTTTACCCGCAGTACGGGTCAAAGAATTACGCTGATTTGTATCACTAGCCTTGTCTGTGAATCGCAAAGATTGCGCATAATTTCTAGCCGCAGGGTGGGTTTCATGATTTCTAGCCGCAGTGTGGGTTATAGAGTCCGGGCGTGGCATAGTGGTAGTGTGATAGACCATTGTGCGAAGAGTCCCGAGTTCGACTCCCACCCCGGAAAGATCCACCCAAACCAAGGGGGTTAAGAAATGTTGGTAGTGCTCATGCACGAATCTGACTCTCCCCACTGCTGCTAATCACACTAGCAGTGATCTAGCAGACAGCCACTGGTTCTACCAGGATAGGTCTGTCCTGCATCTCAGGGGAGCGCGTACGCTGCCGCGAGGCGGGAACAAGCGCGAGGAAGAAGAAGAAGTGTGGGTTATAGAAACACGCTGGTTGGAAACCAGTGTCACCTTGTCGAAATGACAACTGATTGAACTATTAAACGGAAAAGGTTAGTTCACAGGGCGGGATCTACCCGAGTCAATAGGCAAGAGTGGGTGTTTGGTTTGAGCACTTGGCCGTTTTTAGATTGCTTCGATACACGAGAACAGAGCGAGGGCGCGTCTGCAGTGAAGAAGATTCTCCAATCGAGAGGAAGGAAAGAGGTTATTTTTGGATTCAATAATCTATGGACAGGTTTTAGTGCGATAGCATGAGGGATATTAAGTTTTCTCAATGTTCACAATCGCTTATTAGGCTGTCAAGAATACATCAAATGTTATCACAATTTTTATTGTGAGGTTTGCTCTTGTCGTTGATGCCACACTCTTAAACATGAGCAATAGGTATAACTATTGCTAAAGGTATACCTAATAGTATAGAAGTATACCTAAAGCAATAGGTATTAGGTATACCCAACATGAGCAATCTATGTAAACCATGGCCAATAATTGTAAAGATGGCGGAAAGTGTAAGTTTATCAATCAATGGAATTCTGACGTAAATCAAGCTTGTGTCGAAATTTTTCCGTACTTATTGATGTTTGGCCAGTTAAGTGTCCTTTATGCCTTTTTTTGAAAATATTTTTGAAACCAGAGCAGGGTTTAAATAGTTTTCGGACCAGCTTTGTTGGCGCATACAAGTTCGCGACGAAAATGATCTACATTCTCTTTTCCTTCCGTTCTATTTTGCTTTTCCTCTACTTCTCCTTCCACTCTTTTTGCCTTTCCTCATCATTTTCCAACTCTCTCGGCGCATACAAACAAGCCTTATATCGGTCTCATTTAACGCCTGAACCAGAGTAATTTCCTCTGTTTTCACAATCTTTGTTCTGATTGGCGAGGAACATTCGTTCACCGAAGACAAAAGTTTGATTTGAAAATTTCTTAATTGCAGATCCTCGAACGTCGTCAGAGAAAAAGCGGGAAGGTGCCCATCGCTGGAGCAGTGACAGCTCAGACAATGACACTGACAGCTTAACAGCAAAGGGGAGTGCGAGGAAGATGGCGGCCAGCAAGTCAGACTTTTAGTCATACTTCGAGTTATTCATTCATTGTTTTTAGAATAACTATGTGTATAAATCTTGTTTAAGTTATAAGTAGTTCTAATTAGGTTTCGATTTTCCTTAGCCGTTCTCAGGAATTAAATAATTACCGGTCCAGCTATGTTGGCGCATACACTTTCGGGCCGAGAATGATCTACATTCTCTTCTCCTTCCTTTCTATTTTACTTTTCCTCTGCTTCTCTTTCCACTCTTTTTGCCTTCCCACATCCCTTTTAATTTCGGCTCGGCGCGTACAAACATGCATTAGACCGGTTTCATTCAACGCCTGGTCTTTCTTGTAAATCGAGTGTTATTTTCAGAAAAAGTTTTTTAAAACTTCATTTTCCTTTTTTGTTTTTGTTGATCCTTTATTAGCTGTTAAAAGAGATTACTTACCTACACCGGATGAAATTTTGAGACAGTGAAAGACTGAAACCCATGTTATGTGTACCGATAAATTATACCTAAAAGCTTAAAACCCCTCCTAATTTTTTTATTTCTTTACATGTATTGTGTGTTGAAGAGAGTCTACTGCGGCAAGATGTGCCCGCATACCATCGCCCTCAGCATCCAGCCAAGTGCCCTCTTCAATTAGTGAAAAGGAGAGAATCACTCAGCAGGAAAGGCCAGCTGCAGAGAAGTTTGCAGCCCTTCCCAGGCTGCCGACCATCCCCAGAAGTGGATACGCAGCTTTTCCACCAAAGGTTTGCTGTCATGAGAAAGATAGAGCATAAAGAGAGAGAGAGAGAAAGAGATTGCAGAGAGAGAAAGAGAGAGAGAGTGAGTGAAGAGGCAAGTATGTATAAGAAGCAATTGCTGACGGTGCTGACCTGGGTCCGATATGATCAAAATCGTCCATGGTTCATTTGTAAACGGGTTTTTTGTCTTGAGGGTTTCCTAAAGCCACCACCTCCACTCCCATTCGACCCCTCATTGCCGCCGCCTCCTTTTGTGATGCCCCCTCCGGGAATGGGTTCGGTTATATTTATTAATTTACTAAATTTATTTCTTCATTAGATCGCATTACATCAATGCTTTCTAATTTTGTAGCTTTCGACTCTGTTTTCGTTCATGTTTTCAATTTCACATTCAACATTAATTTAACGAAGAATGATAAGAAAGTTATCAGGCAAGTTCTTGAGGTAACTAAAGAAAGGGGAAGGATTCTGCAACGAGGACTTTTAATCATCGCAGAAAAAAAAATTATTTTGAAAGGTTTTACGTAAAAATCATAAACTTAACCTATAGTTTTCTGTTTTTTGGGTTTCAGCAGAGTTTTTGCGAAAAAAACAAGCTGAATATAACAAAAGTTCACCGAGCCACCAATTCCAGTACCCATGCGACCACCGTTCCCACCTCCATTTATGTCGCCGGGTGTGCCGCCCTTCTTTCCGCCGCCTAGGATCATTCCACCGCGAGCCGCTCCTCCGCCTATCGTAATCCAGGCTCCGCCCCCACCGCCTCTCCCTCAATCCCAGGTTTCCATCATCCGATCATAGCTTTAAGGACAAAAATGGTGTTAAGCTATCTTTTTTGTATTACGCTAAAGAATATGCTAATTATTTGAACGTAATCATGTCTCAGGAAAGTCCTACCGTTAGAATTCAACTTTTATCTTTTTCAATATAGTCTCTGCAAAGTAATCTCGTTGAACGCTCCAATGTCTCACCACGAATTGCCATGAGAAAAAAAAACGGACTACGGTATTTTATATAATAATTTTTACTTCTGGGCGCAATTTTATTTGAATATAAAAATACCTTACTTCATTTTCCTTCTCACGGTAATTCGTGGTGAGACATTAAAGCGTTCAACGAGATCACTTTGCAGAGACTACGTTGAGAAAGTGAAAAGTCTAATTCTAACGCTCCATTAGTCTGAGAGCTAAAATGATCGTATTGCTTCCTCGAGTCTTACTTTTCCCTTTTGCGCACATTAGTAAAGACGATCCAGATACAGACATGTTTGGTCTGTATCGCATCTGAACGAATCGAATAGGCAGCTTACCGCAAAGCGCCAATAAGTCCGACAAAGAATATCATGATAATGATCTCTCAGGTAAAACTGACCATGCTGGAAGAAGACGCGAGAAAGAAGAGAGAAAAATGGGTTGATAAGAAGCGGGAAGATTCGACAGATGCTGAGAGAGAAAGGAAGGCCGAAGACATCAAGACGGAGGAGACTTTGCTACCCGCCGAAGAGAATCCCAAAGGTTCACTAACTTTCTTTCTTTCTTTTTTTATTCCATTTTTGCGTGTCAGGGTAACAATACAAAGTGGATGATTGTCACGGATGTGAGTTCAATTTATAATAAGGCAAAGAGTTAAAAATTATGATGATATTCATTGAGGTTACATTGTTTCATAGCCTTATACGAGAATTAGGCACTATTTTAGTTAAGGGGAGAAGTAATAGAGAATTTTTGAAGGCTTGACTTGAAAATTTAGAGACTAGCTAGCTTTAGAGAACTTATAAGCCATCCCCCATTCCTGTTTTCTCTTGTTCATTGGAAGCAAGAAACTACGGTTAGGCTTGAGCCCACCGTTCCTGCCTGCCAATAGCTAACCCTCTCTGAACGGTCTGGTCTACACCACTTCTTGTAGAACGTGAATTAGACGTCCACCAAATAAATCGAAACGTACACCAAATACAATGATGATGTCCACCAAATGAAATGCTCACGTCCACCAAATGTTGTGGAGACGTCCACCAAATGAAAAAAAATTGTGGAGACGTCCACTAAATAAAAAAATTTTGTTGAGACGTCCACCAAATTTTTTTCTTCGTGATCTGCGAATTGTCGACAGGAAGCCATTATGAAGGTATCACAACAATTCATTCCTGACCAGGATTGCACATTTTTCGAATTAATTTTTTTAAAGGTTTTCCGGTTTTTTCGAAATTTTCCGAAAAATGTCGAAAAAAATTTCGAATTTTTTTCGAGCAAGCTTCACTCCCGAAAAATCACTCCTACTACAATTCACTCCGCACAATTCACCACGGCATTTTTTTCTCACCTGACACCAAACGGTAAACTTTACACCTGACACAAAAAATTTATTTGTTCTGTTTGTCACAATGATTTATTTATATTGAATTTGTTTTCATCAGAAACTTTCTTTTGAGACTAAAAAAATATAATATAGATATGCTTGATAAATATGATTTGTAAATCATATATATTTATAAACCATATCTATATTTTTAAAAGCGAGAAAGCTCGGAGAAAACAGTGTATTTGGGAAAAGAACCCCATACACATCCGAGAATTTCTGGTATAACCCGGCCGAAGAACCGAAACGAGGTTTTAAAAAAACTATTTACAAAGACAAAATTTTTAATTTTTGTTTTATTACGTTGACCAAATTTGGTGGACGTCTCCACAAAAAAAATTATTTGGTGACGTCTCCACAACTTTTTTTAAAATTTAGTGGACGTCTCCATAATATTTGGGGGACGTGATTTTTTTTTGGTGGACGTCATCATTTTATTTCGTGGACTTCATCATTTTATTTGGTGGACTTCATCATTTTGTTTGGTGGACGTCATCGTTTTATTTGGTGAAAGTCGCGTTTTGTTTGTTAGACGTTAAATATGGGGAAATATTTAACGTCCACCAAATTAAATACGAAGTCCACCAAATAAAATCATGACGTCCACCAAATAAAATGCTGACGTCCACCAAATAAAATGCTTACGTCCCCCAACGAAACGAGAAAAAAACTATCTGTAAAGATAGAAAAATAAAATAAAAAAGAAGTTTAATTCGTTGACCAAATTTGGTGGCGGTCTACACAAATAAAAAATTTTATTTGGTGGACGTCTCCACAATATTTGGTGGACGTGAGCATTTTATTTGGGGGACGTTTCGATTTAATTTGGTGGGCGTTTTAATTAATTTGGTGGACGTCTCGATTCATTTTGTGGACGTCTAATTCACGTCTGTTAAATATTTCCCCTTCTTGTACTTCAGTCACTCCATCTTTCAAGCCAACTCAACCTCTCACTCCGTATTTGAGTCTTAACCAGGATCTGTCACCTCTAAGCTGGTTCATTCGAAAGTAAGGTTGGTAGGCTTGCAGAGAGCAGTGAGAGCTCGAGCAAGATGTCGATTGACGCCCGGTTGCATGCGATGTTTGGACTGAAGACGAAGAGTAGGAAACAGGACGAGTCTGAGAACAAGACGGCAACCTTACCGCATTGGTTAGTTGCAATTGAAAACTAGTTGTCAGACTTGAAATTGTCCGTATAAAATTCGTTGTAAAAAAAACCAACTTTTCTAACGTATAGTTAAAAATTTCACTCCTAATCTCAGAGAAGAAGGAAAGCAGAGCGAGGAAGGAAGAAAGAGAAACATATAGAGAGGGAAATTCATAAGAGAAAGTGTACAGTTAAGGAATAAAAAGAGATATATAATGTCATATTTAAGTCCGGGCGTGGCATAGTGGTAGTGTGATAGACCATTGTGCGAAGAGTCCCGAGTTCGACTCCCACCCCGGACAGATCCACCCAAACCAAGGGGGTTAAGAAATGTTGGTAGTGCTCATGCACGAATCTGACTCTCCCCACTGCTGCTAATCACACTAGCAGTGATCTAGCAGGCAGCCACTGGTTCTACCAGGATAGGTCTGTCCTGCATCTCAGGGGAGCGCGTGCCCTGCCGCGAGGCGGGAACAAGCGCGAGGAAGAAGAAGAAGAAGATATAATGTCATATTTGTAGATAAATATAGACAGAGGAAAGGTGAAAAGAGAGAGAAATGAAGTCATATATAATAGAAGGTGCAGAGGGTTAGCTTAACACACGGTGTGAGCATAACTAACGCTTCGGCTCAGTTCTTCGGCGCCTGATATACACTGGCTACCCGAACCAGAAGACATGGACATGGCATCTTCGTCTTCCTCGAATGAACACTTGGCCGGGAATGGATCGCCCGAGACGGAGGAGAAGCGAGAAGAGAGGAGGCGGGGAGACATCCAGAAGAGGCTCAAGCGAAAGGTTGCCAGCCACAAGGATAATCAGTATTGGTACAGTGCTGGAGTATAAAGGGTCCATACGCAAGTCTAAGGGTTTCCGTACACACTTTAAGGTTTAACAAGTGTGTTTCCCGAACCCGCAATGCGGGTAAAATTTATGCGCTATCCAAGAAATCTAGTAATGCAAATGCTCCTCTCATCGTCTGCTTCTTCTCTTATTCATCTGAAGCTCTTGGGCTCTCTCATATACCTTCCGTTAATAGTTCACAAAAGGTCTACAATAACTGTTGAAAATTTAAAACGGACGACTGCTTTTCAAGTGGGGGAGTCTAGAAAGATTATAAGCAAGCTACTGGTAGAGCGAGGATAGGAGATTAATTCATTATTCTAGGGTCCATTCATCGCTCGAAAAACTGTCGTTTTCAAAAATTAACAGCAGTTCTAGAGACCGATACTTCCGTTCCCTGATTAATATTCATCTTAATATACACGCTCTTTCTGTGGGTGGTAAGAAATATCCTCAATTCAACTGAGTGATTTCCGTAACTCAGGTGTTTTTTCGAATCATATCTACGATGGGTGAATGTGCAACTTTGACCCATAACCGTGGTCGCTAAGGTGAGAGCAGAGATACTGGCTTGAGTTCGACTATGGTTGAACCACGGGCTGGTAAAATGGAAACAGAAGTTCGACTATGGTTGAACCACGGGCTGGTAAAATGGAAACAGAAGTTCGACTATGGTTGAACCAAAACCTCTTGAAGAAAAAGAAGGCTTGAGTTTGACTATGGTTGAACCACGGGCTGGTAAAATGGAAACAGAAGTTCGACTATGGTTGAACCACGGGCTGGTAAAATGGAAACAGAAGTTCGACTATGGTTGAACCAAAACCTCTTGAAAAAAAAAGAAGGCTTGAGTTCGACTATGGTTGAACCACAGGCTGGTAAAATGGAAACAGAAGTTCGACCATGGTTGAACCACGGGCTGGTAAAATGGAAACATAAGTTCGACTATGGTTGAACCAAAACCTCTTGAAGAAAAAGAAGGCTTGAGTTCGACTATGGTTGAACCACGGGCTGGTAAAATGGAAACAGAAGTTCGACTATGGTTGAACCAAAACCTCTTGAAGAAAAAGAACAAGAAACGGGCCCAGAACTGTAACCCATACAGAGCAGTGTTTATGAGTAATAGATAATGAAGAGTGCGGAGAAAATAGAATACTCCTTTCAAAACGAAAGAAAAAATCTTGAATTGTTCGCGTATTTATGTTAGGTCCTTTTTTGCTTGAAGTTGCTGCATGTTTATAGCAAAACGAACATTGCCTTAGCTCATTACTGAAGTTATATATATTATACCACAGGTCACCTAAATTTTACCATAGGTCACCTAAATTTTACCATAGGTCACCTAAATTTTACCACAGGTCACCTAAATTTTACCATAGGTCACCTAAATTTTACCATAGGTCACCTAAAAAATTTCGCAAGGGGGGGGAACACGCGAAGCGTTCTTGGAAGCGATTTCTTTATTGAGTTTTGACCTCAACTTTTTTATTACTTTATTGCAATGAGGAATGGACTGCTACGTACTTTATCGAACACTATAAAATATGAGCAAATAAATCTGCATCGGATAAAAGTTTAATAACGTAAGAAAAAAGAACTCGGAAAATTTTTTCTTCGTTTTCGTGTGGGGGGCGGGAGATCTTTTGTACCCGTTGGTTACCTATGGTAACCTTTGTGTTATACCTATGGTAACCTATATGTTGGTAACCTATGTGTTATACTTAAAATGATTTGTAGACTGAAGAAAGCGAGTCTACCATCCGATCCGCGATGAAGACACTCCAAGGGGAGCTTATCGCAGTCATCTCCAAAGACATTCACAAGAAGCTAGAGGCTTCGCTGTTCTTGGTTCGTGCCAGAAAGATACAAATAGCAGATAATTGCTTCTGGTTTGTCAACGAGGAGAACTCAAAGGGAAGACATGGAATGATTATTGCTCTCCTCGAAATGATATTTGCGATGAATCTATTAGGTCAAGAAGCTCGATTGTTCCGATGTGTTCCAGTTTCGTTAGTGATTTGTTTGGATGAGTAGGTCACAAATGCTCTGGACGATAATTTCTTAAGGCGATGAACTCATGCTAGATACCGGCTACTTACACGCTGTTGTTCAGAGTAAATGCCTAATTTAGACCCGAATGACCTTCAAATGTGATAGAATTTTGTGAAAAAATAAGATTTTTATTGGGTAATTTGTCAAGTCCAGTACTACCCTAACTTTTCAGTTCAGAATAAGCTAAAATCAAATAAGAAGAAGTGGGATGGAGAAAGAGAGGAAGAGAGATTATAAGAGATAATGATAAAAAAGAAATGATGAGGAAGAGAAAAATATTTTTAAAACTGAGAAAAAAACAAACTTTTTTTTAATGGCAAAAAAGATCTTGGAAGGAAAATCAAGATGAAGAAATTAAATATTTTGGAATTCTTGAGGGATAATAGATCGTTTACAGGAAATGGATGCGTGGTGGAACGTCCGAAAAGAAGAGATTGAGCGAAAAAGAATTAACCAGGTTAATTACGTCCTTCATTTATGTATTTATCGTTTTCTTGTTAAAAAACTGTTCTGAGTTGAGTGAACTTTAATCTTTATTGAAACTGAATCATCTGGTCTTCGGTGGGTCTCTTGACGGAAGTATCTGCTTCATTAACACTTCTGTTTCCATTTTTGATCATTTCATCGAGACAGTGTGGTTTTGATTGACAGAGTATGGGACTCGTTTGGATTTTCTTTTTATCCAGTATCTACAAAGAGTATCAGGTATCATTTCCAGGTGCGAGAGTCGATGAGATCCGTCGTGACGCCGACTTCGCCTCGCCGCGAAACCGTCGATCACATCATGAAGACGATCAACAGCTCAGCAGAGTTTGTTTTTATCAGCTCGTATGAGTGAATGATAGAACGGTTTCGTACTATTTGCGAATGAGTGTTTAGGCTAGAAAAAGTAACCCTTAGGAAACCGGACAACACCGGAGAAAAAAAGTTGTTTTTTGAAAGCCATCCTTAAGAGAAGCGGCTGATCATGAGGAAATGGTAGACATTGAGGTAGACTCATTGCTATCGTTAAATGGTAGACATTAAGGTAGACTCATTGCTATCGTTGAATGGTAGACATTAAGGTAGACTCATTGCTATCGTTAAATGGTAGACATTAAGGTTGACTCATTGCTATCGTTAAATGGTAGACATTAAGGTAGACTCATTGCTATCGTTATACAAAATGAATGTCAAACAAACAGAAAAGTCTCACTAGTTTTACGCATTGCACATGTATATATTCGGGGAATAGATTCTATTCAAAGTTCGGGTTTGAAAACGCCTTGGTCACCATGGCCAATCGAATGGCGTGAGTTCAAGTATTTATTAAGTTTTGAGCAAGAACTTTTTTTGAAAAAAAAAGGAAAGAGGTGTGCGTAGAATACGAATGAAAATGTGTGACTAAAGTTTCTACGTATGTATCATTCACAGGGTTCTGCTCTAAAATATCATTTTTCTGAACATTGCTTAATTTTTAGAACGACTTGTGTCGATTATTATATTTTTAAGAGAATGTTGTGAACTTTTTAAAACCAATAAAAAAATTATTTAGTGATCATGTTAATTTTCTCAGGAAAACATTCGAAGAGATGTCCTTCATGAACTTTCCGAAAAATTTCTCACGAAGCTTCAAAAAGGTTAGCAGTTCGGGGCTTTTGCAGTTTGTGGCTTGTAGTGAATTGTTGTGGTTGTTGCCGGCAAGCAGCCCGCATCGAAGACTTTTTGGTTATGAACACTCTCTTTAATGAGAGAAGTTCTCGTGTTGTTCTTCGGACGTTATGCGTCCGGAGAGGGGTTTTGATGTCCTTTGCAGTCGTGAGACTGTCATGCTACACCTTGACATAAAAGACACATAATGAGAGCTTCGGACAAGTTTTGGTCCGCGGCGGGATTTCTCCCGCTACCTCCCAGCACGAATTCTTCGTAGGGAGGCATCCCTCTATCCGCCACCTGAGGTCGCGCTCGATTCCGGACTTGATGATCCGGCTCCATCCATGACAGGCTCTTAAGGCTGTAGAGTCATGAATGGCCAATGTTGCCAGTGTGTTTCGAGTCTTGTAGGGAATGATTATTCATGGTGCACCTAACAACGAAATAATCGTTAAAAATCATGTAGATAGATGATAAGTGGGCGGTAGTTCAAATTATTCCTTGTAAAAACGATGCGGAGTGATTAAATTCAGTTTGCGTCCAATCATTCATTCTTTATTCCGGAAAAAATGGTATGAGGAAGTATTATTGAAAACTTTAATAGTCACTAAGCATGTCATTCAAACATATAAATGAACAATGATTATTTGATGAGTGCGAAGTCTACAGGTAATAATGAATATATAATGAAAACTTTATAAAAAGCTTTGGTCATCTAGCGCCCTATAACGCACAAAATGATCGTTTGGGTCATGTAAACAAACATAAAGGAAACGATAAGTTTCGAAGAGAGACCGAGACCGGGCAATTCACTCGTAGATAAGGTTTAAAAAACGTCCTATTTGTGACATATTCATTCTTAATTCCTGAGTGTAAATAAGTATAGTACAGTGGATGGTTACACAGAGGCCGTTTCAAACCAACAAATAATCAAATAAAACATTTATAAAATTACATGAGAGGATAAACACGATGAAACTTAGAGTTGGGAAGAATTTATCGTAAGAAAGTGCCAGAATGGCCTTCTTGAAGATCAAGAAAGAACATGAAATCACAATGTCAGTGGGTCAAGTGTTCCATAAATTGGTGTTATCGAGAAACACATGTGCTATGAGCACTGGGTAGTTTAAACATACGGAAGCAAAATACGATGAGAATGAGAAGAGCGATGTGGACGAGGGGTGGGGTGGGTTGAATAGTCATGCCAGACCTTCTGTCGGCGGGCCCCGGTTTTTCCAAATCATGAAGGCCTTAAGTGAAACAAAAAAAAATTTCGTGGGCCTGTTTTTTTACATAAGGGGAGACCCTTATGTTTTTGGTGAGCGTCTGTATCTTTTTCTTGCATACTGGTGGTGACATCTTGAATAAGTCACCCTAATTGTGCAGAAAACAGAAAAATCTTGTATATTGCGGTCTTGCATAACTGTGCTTTCAGAAAGCCACAACTCCAGAGAGAGATGAGAGCCTTTCAAGACCGTCTTCTCCTCTCTCATCCAAAAGTCCCACTCCCGGTTAGTTGCATGCTTTGCTAACGAGAAGTTTTGGTAATTTGGAAAAATAGCTGTTTTCAGCGCGGAGGTGTCTAAAATGATGAGTTCTCTCTTATCGGAACTTCATCTCTAGCTCGGTTTTTTTTCGTTTGCATGATCAGTAAGAACGCTAGTATGTGAGAAGAACTTTCAAAAAAATTGAACCACTCAAATCTTGAACACTAGTTTGAATTATCTTCAACAAAAAAACCCAAAGTCCATCGTTTTTTCAACATAACGCAATTTCATGACATACCGATTTGACTGTGGTGGCGTATTGAAAAAGGTTTTCACACCGGAAAGAAGATGAATGCAATATTTATGCATTCGATGATCGTTTTGTTTGAATTTTTTTTAAATGCAGTATTGGTTTTTGTTAAGTAACTTTAGTTGTTAAAAAAAGGTATTCACAGTTATTGTAAATTCTTTGAAGTCCCGTAAAAGGCCTTTCATATTTCAGAGGATGATAGCGATGAAGAAAACGTGAACGTGACTCACAAGTTCTCCTCTGAGGAGCGGCGGGAAGATAAGGAGCGGCTGTGTCGCAGGGGGGAGAGCAGAGATGTGTCGACGTCAGTTTGACCATAACCAATTGTAAGCGCTTGCAGTTGTTTGGTGGTGATATCACTGATAAAGCGAAAGGTCTAGAGTTCGACGCTCGTCCTTTGACAATTTTGCTTGATCGTTATAATATACCTTCTTCTTATTCTTCTTCCTCGCGCTTGTTCCCGCCTCGCGGCAGATTACGCGCTCCCCTGAGATGCAGGACAGACTATCCTGGTAGAACCAGTGGCTGCCTGCTAGATCACTGCTAGTGTGATTAGCAGCAGTGGGGAGAGTCAGATTCGTGCATGAGCACTACCAACATTTCTTAACCCCCTTGGTTTGGGTGGATCTGTCCGGGGTGGGAGTCGAACTCGGGACTCTTCGCACAATGGTCTATCACACTACCACTATGCCACGCCCGGATCTTTATAATATACCATCAGGGTTGAAATGTACATAACATGATATCCCTGATGGAGCGCAATTTTGAAGACTAGTCAATTGCAACAAATTTCTGCTAAGGCTTATAATGTTTTCTTTCTATCCTATCTTTGAAGGTTTTTGAAAAACTAGAAAAGTAGTAGTTTTGCAGTCCGGTAGGTAGCAGGAATGGCTCATCAAGTTGTTCCGCAGCATCGTCATCTGCAGTCGAAGATGAAGGTTGCTTTAAGCGTGTACTGAAGTGTCAGAGTGTCTTAAGACAAAGCTATGTTGTATATTTAAACTTTTTCGATAATGTTATGCAATGATACTATGCGATGACGTCTTATTACCTCTCTGTGACGGGAAACGCGCCGCCCTGAGCTAAGGATTGTTGAGATTTGGGACGTATACGAACAATGTTAGATATTAGAGTGAATATGCTGTTGTTTTATCAATTATAGATTCCCAGCTGTTTGAAGTGGGAGAAGAATGATTTAAAGTGGCTTGTAAATCGGCTTATTCCAACTACAAACCGAGTTATGCTTTTTCGATCGAACGAATTCACGGTAGAAAAGAAAAAAAAGGAAACTTGAACTAGAAATAATTACCAAACAAGAAATAGAAAATCATATAAAATCAAGTAAAATTTTCCAGTCTAATTGGTTAAGTCCTCAGTTGAATTTCATTCGATGGGAATGACTGGGTTGACTCTTTGTTTGTTGTTGCAGATAGCAGTGAAAGTCAAGAAGATGCTGATGATCCAGATGCTTCTTCCTCGTCAGTTTTTCTTCGCTGTTGATTGAATTGTCAAGTCATATCAACAATGTGAAGAAGACCGATGTCTATTGATTATGTTTTGCTTTGGTAAACTTCTTCTTCTTCTTCCTCGCGCTTGTTCCCGCCTCGCGGTAGGGTACGCGCTCCCCTGAGATGCAGAACAGACCTATCCTGATGGAACCAGTGGCTGCCTGCTAGATCACTGCTAGTGTGATTAGCAGCAGTGGGGAGAGTCAGATTCGTGCATGAGCACTACCAACATTTCTTAACCCCCTTGGTTTGGGTGGATCTGTCATCTCAAGAAATTGAATTTTACTAATTAAATAAATTAACTAACTGTGAGTTGAATTTTCTAGGAGCAGTGCAAAAATTGAGCGGATTGGATTGACTTCATCGGCAGTGGAGTGTGGAGAAGTCTCATTGAAGCAGGGAAGGGAGTTGGTGAGTCGAGCAAGGGCTGCCTGCTCAATTGGTGTACATTGAATCTATAGTCATGAGCAGGGAAGGGAGTTGGTGAGTCGAGCAAGGGCTGCCTGCTCAATTGGTGTACATTGAATCTATAGTCATGAGCAGGGAAGGGAGTTGGTGAGTCGAGCAAGGGCTGCCTGCTCAATTGGTGTACATTGAATCTATAGTCATGAGCAGGGAAGGGAGTTGGTGAGTCGAGCAAGGGCTGCCTGCTCAATTGGTGTACATTGAATCTATAGTCATGAGCAGGGAAGGGAGTTGGTGAGTCGAGCAAGGGCTGCCTGCTCAATTGGTGTACATTGAATCTATAGTCATGAGCAGGGAAGGGAGTTGGTGAGTCGAGCAAGGGCTGCCTGCTCAATTGGTGTACATTGAATCTATAGTCATGAGCAGGGAAGGGAGTTGGTGAGTCGAGCAAGGGCTGCCTGCTCAATTGGTGTACATTGAATCTATAGTCATGAGCAGGGAAGGGAGTTGGTGAGTCGAGCAAGGGCTGCCTGCTCAATTGGTGTACATTGAATCTATAGTCATGAGCAGGGAAGGGAGTTGGTGAGTCGAGCAAGGGCTGCCTGCTCAATTGGTGTACATTGAATCTATAGTCATGAGCAGGGAAGGGAGTTGGTGAGTCGAGCAAGGGCTGCCTGCTCAATTGGTGTACATTGAATCTATAGTCATGAGCAGGGAAGGCAGTTGGTGAGTCGAGCAAGGGCTGCCTGCTCAATTGGTGTACATTGAATCTATAGTCATGAGCAGGGAAGGGAGTTGGTGAGTCGAGCAAGGGCTGCCTGCTCAATTGGTGTACATTGAATCTATAGTCATGAGCAGGGAAGGGAGTTGGTGAGTCGAGCAAGGGCTGCCTGCTCAATTGGTGTACATTGAATCTATAGTCATGAGCAGGGAAGGGAGTTGGTGAGTCGAGCAAGGGCTGCCTGCTCAATTGGTGTACATTGAATCTATAGTCATGAGCAGGGAAGGGAGTTGGTGAGTCGAGCAAGGGCTGCCTGCTCAATTGGTGTACATTGAATCTATAGTCATGAGCAGGGAAGGGAGTTGGTGAGTCGAGCAAGGGCTGCCTGCTCAATTGGTGTACATTGAATCTATAGTCATGAGCAGGGAAGGGAGTTGGTGAGTCGAGCAAGGGCTGCCTGCTCAATTGGTGTACATTGAATCTATAGTCATGAGCAGGGAAGGGAGTTGGTGAGTCGAGCAAGGGCTGCCTGCTCAATTGGTGTACATTGAATCTATAGTCATGAGCAGGGAAGGCAGTTGGTGAGTCGAGCAAGGGCTGCCTGCTCAATTGGTGTACATTGAATCTATAGTCATGAGCAGGGAAGGGAGTTGGTGAGTCGAGCAAGGGCTGCCTGCTCAATTGGTGTACATTGAATCTATAGTCATGAGCAGGGAAGGGAGTTGGTGAGTCGAGCAAGGGCTGCCTGCTCAATTGGTGTACATTGAATCTATAGTCATGAGCAGGGAAGGGAGTTGGTGAGTCGAGCAAGGGCTGCCTGCTCAATTGGTGTACATTGAATCTATAGTCATGAGCAGGGAAGGGAGTTGGTGAGTCGAGCAAGGGCTGCCTGCTCAATTGGTGTACATTGAATCTATAGTCATGAGCAGGGAAGGGAGTTGGTGAGTCGAGCAAGGGCTGCCTGCTCAATTGGTGTACATTGAATCTATAGTCATGAGCAGGGAAGGGAGTTGGTGAGTCGAGCAAGGGCTGCCTGCTCAATTGGTGTACATTGAATCTATAGTCATGAGCAGGGAAGGCAGTTGGTGAGTCGAGCAAGGGCTGCCTGCTCAATTGGTGTACATTGAATCTATAGTCATGAGCAGGGAAGGGAGTTGGTGAGTCGAGCAAGGGCTGCCTGCTCAATTGGTGTACATTGAATCTATAGTCATGAGCAGGGAAGGGAGTTGGTGAGTCGAGCAAGGGCTGCCTGCTCAATTGGTGTACATTGAATCTATAGTCATGAGCAGGGAAGGGAGTTGGTGAGTCGAGCAAGGGCTGCCTGCTCAATTGGTGTACATTGAATCTATAGTCATGAGCAGGGAAGGGAGTTGGTGAGTCGAGCAAGGGTTGCCTGCTCAATTGGTGTACATTGAATCTATAGTCATGAGCAGGGAAGGCAGTTGGTGAGTCGAGCAAGGGCTGCCTGCTCAATTGGTGTACATTGAATCTATAGTCATGAGCAGGGAAGGGAGTTGGTGAGTCGAGCAAGGGCTGCCTGCTCAATTGGTGTACATTGAATCTATAGTCATGAGCAGGGAAGGCAGTTGGTGAGTCGAGCAAGGGCTGCCTGCTCAATTGGTGTACATTGAATCTATAGTCATGAGCAGGGAAGGGAGTTGATGAGTCGAGCAAGGGCTGCCTGCTCAATTGGTGTACATTGAATCTATAGTCATGAGCAGGGAAGGGAGTTGGTGAGTCGAGCAAGGGCTGCCTGCTCAATTGGTGTACATTGAATCTATAGTCATGAGCAGGGAAGGGAGTTGGTGAGTCGAGCAAGGGCTGCCTGCTCAATTGGTGTACATTGAATCTATAGTCATGAGCAGGGAAGGGAGTTGGTGAGTCGAGCAAGGGCTGCCTGCTCAATTGGTGTACATTGAATCTATAGTCATGAGCAGGGAAGGGAGTTGGTGAGTCGAGCAAGGGCTGCCTGCTCAATTGGTGTACATTGAATCTATAGTCATGAGCAGGGAAGGGAGTTGGTGAGTCGAGCAAGGGCTGCCTGCTCAATTGGTGTACATTGAATCTATAGTCATGAGCAGGGAAGGGAGTTGGTGAGTCGAGCAAGGGCTGCCTGCTCAATTGGTGTACATTGAATCTATAGTCATGAGCAGGGAAGGCAGTTGGTGAGTCGAGCAAGGGCTGCCTGCTCAATTGGTGTACATTGAATCTATAGTCATGAGCAGGGAAGGCAGTTGGTGAGTCGAGCAAGGGCTGCCTGCTCAATTGGTGTACATTGAATCTATAGTCATGAGCAGGGAAGGCAGTTGGTGAGTCGAGCAAGGGCTGCCTGCTCAATTGGTGTACATTGAATCTATAGTCATGAGCAGGGAAGGGAGTTGGTGAGTCGAGCAAGGGCTGCCTGCTCAATTGGTGTACATTGAATCTATAGTCATGAGCAGGGAAGGCAGTTGGTGAGTCGAGCAAGGGCTGCCTGCTCAATTGGTGTACATTGAATCTATAGTCATGAGCAGGGAAGGGAGTTGGTGAGTCGAGCAAGGGCTGCCTGCTCAATTGGTGTACATTGAATCTATAGTCATGAGCAGGGAAGGGAGTTGGTGAGTCGAGCAAGGGCTGCCTGCTCAATTGGTTTACATTGAATCTATAGTCATGAGCAGGGAAGGGAGTTGGTGAGTCGAGCAAGGGCTGCCTGCTCAATTGGTGTACATTGAATCTATAGTCATGAGCAGGGAAGGGAGTTGGTGAGTCGAGCAAGGGCTGCCTGCTCAATTGGTGTACATTGAATCTATAGTCATGAGCAGGGAAGGGAGTTGGTGAGTCGAGCAAGGGCTGCCTGCTCAATTGGTGTACATTGAATCTATAGTCATGAGCAGGGAAGGGAGTTGGTGAGTCGAGCAAGGGCTGCCTGCTCAATTGGTGTACATTGAATCTATAGTCATGAGCAGGGAAGGCAGTTGGTGAGTCGAGCAAGGGCTGCCTGCTCAATTGGTGTACATTGAATCTATAGTCATGAGCAGGGAAGGCAGTTGGTGAGTCGAGCAAGGGCTGCCTGCTCAATTGGTGTACATTGAATCTATAGTCATGAGCAGGGAAGGCAGTTGGTGAGTCGAGCAAGGGCTGCCTGCTCAATTGGTGTACATTGAATCTATAGTCATGAGCAGGGAAGGGAGTTGGTGAGTCGAGCAAGGGCTGCCTGCTCAATTGGTGTACATTGAATCTATAGTCATGAGCAGGGAAGGCAGTTGGTGAGTCGAGCAAGGGCTGCCTGCTCAATTGGTGTACATTGAATCTATAGTCATGAGCAGGGAAGGGAGTTGGTGAGTCGAGCAAGGGCTGCCTGCTCAATTGGTGTACATTGAATCTATAGTCATGAGCAGGGAAGGGAGTTGGTGAGTCGAGCAAGGGCTGCCTGCTCAATTGGTGTACATTGAATCTATAGTCATGAGCAGGGAAGGGAGTTGGTGAGTCGAGCAAGGGCTGCCTGCTCAATTGGTGTACATTGAATCTATAGTCATGAGCAGGGAAGGGAGTTGGTGAGTCGAGCAAGGGCTGCCTGCTCAATTGGTGTACATTGAATCTATAGTCATGAGCAGGGAAGGGAGTTGGTGAGTCGAGCAAGGGCTGCCTGCTCAATTGGTGTACATTGAATCTATAGTCATGAGCAGGGAAGGGAGTTGGTGAGTCGAGCAAGGGCTGCCTGCTCAATTGGTGTACATTGAATCTATAGTCATGAGCAGGGAAGGGAGTTGGTGAGTCGAGCAAGGGCTGCCTGCTCAATTGGTGTACATTGAATCTATAGTCATGAGCAGGGAAGGGAGTTGGTGAGTCGAGCAAGGGCTGCCTGCTCAATTGGTGTACATTGAATCTATAGTCATGAGCAGGGAAGGCAGTTGGTGAGTCGAGCAAGGGCTGCCTGCTCAATTGGTGTACATTGAATCTATAGTCATGAGCAGGGAAGGGAGTTGGTGAGTCGAGCAAGGGCTGCCTGCTCAATTGGTGTACATTGAATCTATAGTCATGAGCAGGGAAGGGAGTTGGTGAGTCGAGCAAGGGCTGCCTGCTCAATTGGTGTACATTGAATCTATAGTCATGAGCAGGGAAGGGAGTTGGTGAGTCGAGCAAGGGCTGCCTGCTCAATTGGTGTACATTGAATCTATAGTCATGAGCAGGGAAGGGAGTTGGTGAGTCGAGCAAGGGCTGCCTGCTCAATTGGTGTACATTGAATCTATAGTCATGAGCAGGGAAGGGAGTTGGTGAGTCGAGCAAGGGCTGCCTGCTCAATTGGTGTACATTGAATCTATAGTCATGAGCAGGGAAGGCAGTTGGTGAGTCGAGCAAGGGCTGCCTGCTCAATTGGTGTACATTGAATCTATAGTCATGAGCAGGGAAGGCAGTTGGTGAGTCGAGCAAGGGCTGCCTGCTCAATTGGTGTACATTGAATCTATAGTCATGAGCAGGGAAGGGAGTTGGTGAGTCGAGCAAGGGCTGCCTGCTCAATTGGTGTACATTGAATCTATAGTCATGAGCAGGGAAGGCAGTTGGTGAGTCGAGCAAGGGCTGCCTGCTCAATTGGTGTACATTGAATCTATAGTCATGAGCAGGGAAGGGAGTTGGTGAGTCGAGCAAGGGCTGCCTGCTCAATTGGTGTACATTGAATCTATAGTCATGAGCAGGGAAGGGAGTTGGTGAGTCGAGCAAGGGCTGCCTGCTCAATTGGTGTACATTGAATCTATAGTCATGAGCAGGGAAGGGAGTTGGTGAGTCGAGCAAGGGCTGCCTGCTCAATTGGTGTACATTGAATCTATAGTCATGAGCAGGGAAGGGAGTTGGTGAGTCGAGCAAGGGCTGCCTGCTCAATTGGTGTACATTGAATCTATAGTCATGAGCAGGGAAGGGAGTTGGTGAGTCGAGCAAGGGCTGCCTGCTCAATTGGTGTACATTGAATCTATAGTCATGAGCAGGGAAGGGAGTTCGTGAGTCGAGCAAGGGCTGCCTGCTCAATTGGTGTACATTGAATCTATAGTCATGAGCAGGGAAGGGAGTTGGTGAGTCGAGCAAGGGCTGCCTGCTCAATTGGTGTACATTGAATCTATAGTCATGAGCAGGGAAGGGAGTTGGTGAGTCGAGCAAGGGCTGCCTGCTCAATTGGTGTACATTGAATCTATAGTCATGAGCAGGGAAGGCAGTTGGTGAGTCGAGCAAGGGCTGCCTGCTCAATTGGTGTACATTGAATCTATAGTCATGAGCAGGGAAGGGAGTTGGTGAGTCGAGCAAGGGCTGCCTGCTCAATTGGTGTACATTGAATCTATAGTCATGAGCAGGGAAGGGAGTTGGTGAGTCGAGCAAGGGCTGCCTGCTCAATTGGTGTACATTGAATCTATAGTCATGAGCAGGGAAGGGAGTTGGTGAGTCGAGCAAGGGCTGCCTGCTCAATTGGTGTACATTGAATCTATAGTCATGAGCAGGGAAGGGAGTTGGTGAGTCGAGCAAGGGCTGCCTGCTCAATTGGTGTACATTGAATCTATAGTCATGAGCAGGGAAGGGAGTTGGTGAGTCGAGCAAGGGCTGCCTGCTCAATTGGTGTACATTGAATCTATAGTCATGAGCAGGGAAGGGAGTTGGTGAGTCGAGCAAGGGCTGCCTGCTCAATTGGTGTACATTGAATCTATAGTCATGAGCAGGGAAGGCAGTTGGTGAGTCGAGCAAGGGCTGCCTGCTCAATTGGTGTACATTGAATCTATAGTCATGAGCAGGGAAGGGAGTTGGTGAGTCGAGCAAGGGCTGCCTGCTCAATTGGTGTACATTGAATCTATAGTCATGAGCAGGGAAGGAGTTGGTGAGTCGAGCAAGGGCTGCCTGCTCAATTGGTGTACATTGAATCTATAGTCATGAGCAGGGAAGGCAGTTGGTGAGTCGAGCAAGGGCTGCCTGCTCAATTGGTGTACATTGAATCTATAGTCATGAGCAGGGAAGGGAGTTGGTGAGTCGAGCAAGGGCTGCCTGCTCAATTGGTGTACATTGAATCTATAGTCATGAGCAGGGAAGGGAGTTGGTGAGTCGAGCAAGGGCTGCCTGCTCAATTGGTGTACATTGAATCTATAGTCATGAGCAGGGAAGGCAGTTGGTGAGTCGAGCAAGGGCTGCCTGCTCAATTGGTGTACATTGAATCTATAGTCATGAGCAGGGAAGGCAGTTGGTGAGTCGAGCAAGGGCTGCCTGCTCAATTGGTGTACATTGAATCTATAGTCATGAGCAGGGAAGGCAGTTGGTGAGTCGAGCAAGGGCTGCCTGCTCAATTGGTGTACATTGAATCTATAGTCATGAGCAGGGAAGGGAGTTGGTGAGTCGAGCAAGGGCTGCCTGCTCAATTGGTGTACATTGAATCTATAGTCATGAGCAGGGAAGGGAGTTGGTGAGTCGAGCAAGGGCTGCCTGCTCAATTGGTGTACATTGAATCTATAGTCATGAGCAGGGAAGGGAGTTGGTGAGTCGAGCAAGGGCTGCCTGCTCAATTGGTGTACATTGAATCTATAGTCATGAGCAGGGAAGGGAGTTGGTGAGTCGAGCAAGGGCTGCCTGCTCAATTGGTGTACATTGAATCTATAGTCATGAGCAGGGAAGGGAGTTGGTGAGTCGAGCAAGGGCTGCCTGCTCAATTGGTGTACATTGAATCTATAGTCATGAGCAGGGAAGGGAGTTGGTGAGTCGAGCAAGGGCTGCCTGCTCAATTGGTGTACATTGAATCTATAGTCATGAGCAGGGAAGGGAGTTGGTGAGTCGAGCAAGGGCTGCCTGCTCAATTGGTGTACATTGAATCTATAGTCATGAGCAGGGAAGGGAGTTGGTGAGTCGAGCAAGGGCTGCCTGCTCAATTGGTGTACATTGAATCTATAGTCATGAGCAGGGAAGGGAGTTGGTGAGTCGAGCAAGGGCTGCCTGCTCAATTGGTGTACATTGAATCTATAGTCATGAGCAGGGAAGGGAGTTGGTGAGTCGAGCAAGGGCTGCCTGCTCAATTGGTGTACATTGAATCTATAGTCATGAGCAGGGAAGGGAGTTGGTGAGTCGAGCAAGGGCTGCCTGCTCAATTGGTGTACATTGAATCTATAGTCATGAGCAGGGAAGGGAGTTGGTGAGTCGAGCAAGGGCTGCCTGCTCAATTGGTGTACATTGAATCTATAGTCATGAGCAGGGAAGGGAGTTGGTGAGTCGAGCAAGGGCTGCCTGCTCAATTGGTGTACATTGAATCTATAGTCATGAGCAGGGAAGGGAGTTGGTGAGTCGAGCAAGGGCTGCCTGCTCAATTGGTGTACATTGAATCTATAGTCATGAGCAGGGAAGGGAGTTGGTGAGTCGAGCAAGGGCTGCCTGCTCAATTGGTGTACATTGAATCTATAGTCATGAGCAGGGAAGGGAGTTGGTGAGTCGAGCAAGGGCTGCCTGCTCAATTGGTGTACATTGAATCTATAGTCATGAGCAGGGAAGGGAGTTGGTGAGTCGAGCAAGGGCTGCCTGCTCAATTGGTGTACATTGAATCTATAGTCATGAGCAGGGAAGGAGTTGGTGAGTCGAGCAAGGGCTGCCTGCTCAATTGGTGTACATTGAATCTATAGTCATGAGCAGGGAAGGCAGTTGGTGAGTCGAGCAAGGGCTGCCTGCTCAATTGGTGTACATTGAATCTATAGTCATGAGCAGGGAAGGGAGTTGGTGAGTCGAGCAAGGGCTGCCTGCTCAATTGGTGTACATTGAATCTATAGTCATGAGCAGGGAAGGGAGTTGGTGAGTCGAGCAAGGGCTGCCTGCTCAATTGGTGTACATTGAATCTATAGTCATGAGCAGGGAAGGGAGTTGGTGAGTCGAGCAAGGGCTGCCTGCTCAATTGGTGTACATTGAATCTATAGTCATGAGCAGGGAAGGGAGTTGGTGAGTCGAGCAAGGGCTGCCTGCTCAATTGGTGTACATTGAATCTATAGTCATGAGCAGGGAAGGGAGTTGGTGAGTCGAGCAAGGGCTGCCTGCTCAATTGGTGTACATTGAATCTATAGTCATGAGCAGGGAAGGGAGTTGGTGAGTCGAGCAAGGGCTGCCTGCTCAATTGGTGTACATTGAATCTATAGTCATGAGCAGGGAAGGGAGTTGGTGAGTCGAGCAAGGGCTGCCTGCTCAATTGGTGTACATTGAATCTATAGTCATGAGCAGGGAAGGGAGTTGGTGAGTCGAGCAAGGGCTGCCTGCTCAATTGGTGTACATTGAATCTATAGTCATGAGCAGGGAAGGGAGTTGGTGAGTCGAGCAAGGGCTGCCTGCTCAATTGGTGTACATTGAATCTATAGTCATGAGCAGGGAAGGGAGTTGGTGAGTCGAGCAAGGGCTGCCTGCTCAATTGGTGTACATTGAATCTATAGTCATGAGCAGGGAAGGGAGTTGGTGAGTCGAGCAAGGGCTGCCTGCTCAATTGGTGTACATTGAATCTATAGTCATGAGCAGGAAGGGAGTTGGTGAGTCGAGCAAGGGCTGCTGCTCAATTGGTGTACATTG
>OZ057406.1:17293616-17385915 GCA_964056735.1 Allodiplogaster pararmata
AGATACAGTTACAAGAGTTTTGTCAGCAGGTGTTCTTGACGTTAATATCTCGGTGTAGGGCATCTATTTGGAATTTTTCTGTGACAAATGGGCATTTTTTTCGATTCTAAAAACAAAACCAAATAATCGTTTCAGTGCCCCCCAAAATTTACCCCAGTCCATATTCGATCAGTTATTCCATCAGTCAGAGTAACTACCATCTAAGACCATCTTCAGAAAATGTTGCCTCTCTAGATGTTTTATTTTTCCCGGTTATGAAGTCTATGAGATAACTTTTATAGAACAGTTTTTGAAATGTGCCTCGACAGACAGAGAAACGACCTCTTTTCTTATCACTTACTTAACCTACCATCATCGTTTCGAGTCTACTCTGTGAGGCTGAGACTTTTGAGCGATCGTGTGTAGAAGACACGCACGAGCTGTCCCTATCTACTTCTGGTCAAACTCTCCTCTCTGGAGTCTGTAAAACTAAAAGGAAGGGAAGAACGGCTTAAGTAAAGTTTTTTCTTCTCCTAAACTTCAGTTTTTCGGAGAAAAAAATGTAGTCTCATTTTTTTGTTTCTCTCTTTTATACGTTGCTTTCCTCTTTTGAACTCAACTCTCATATTTGGTTTTCTATTCATTTTGACATCGGTTCCATGTTCACAAATGTTAATAATTATAGAGTTTCAATTTTTTTCTACGATTAAGATTGCATTGAATATTCCACTACTCCTTTTCTCTGGTTATTTCCATTATTCGCGCTGATCCATTTGTTTCCTCCGAATTCGCTTTAATTATGTTCTGGGTCTTTTGAAAAAAAGGCTCCCTGATAAGAATTCATACTTAGCTTGAGTAAAAGCCCCACCGCAGTTTTATTCTCAAGTGAGCCTTTACTCTATTCTTATTTAAATTATTCTCCCATTTTTTCTTCTCCAGATGATTTTCTGTATAAACTTGTTGTTCCTTTTTTCGCCTGAAATTTTGTTGTCCATTAGATCGCTATCGCTCTTAATCAGTCTCACTCGTTCCAGCTGCACACCAACAACATGCAAGATATCAAGAAATGTCACACTTCCGCAACCAACGATCCCCTCACGAAGCAGAACGCCATGCGTCCTTGTCCTGGAAGCCTAACAGCCAATTACAAAGACAACAAACCAGATGGCTGTTCTACCGAAAAAGTTTCCTCGAGTGATTCGATTGATGGACCATATATTCCTGATCCTTCACCCGTCGTCCGCCATTCACTCATCGAGATCTCTTTGCAACGCAGAATCTTCGCGCAAAACTATCCGGATATTAGTGGAAGGGATGTACAAGTAACGGTTAGCTTGTTACCTTTTTCATTTAGTTCAGTTTTTACAAGACGGAACTTATTACAGGTTCTAAAAGATTTTTCTCATGTTTCGAGTTTCAGCTATCTTTTTTTCTGCATACCTTTCAGTACAAGAGGACTGAACCTATTTCGGGTTTATACCCTAATATCATTATCGAAGCTGCTTGTATACTGCTTTTGAGTTCAATAGTGAACGGAATCGTCTAGAGGAACTTTGGAAGATTGGTTCAACATGAGAACTGTTCTTCAGAGAGCATCCTTGGATGCCTTGCCTTCACCTGTTCTCCGTCGCATAGCAGAGAGCCTCGACCCACTAACATATCAACGTCTACGAGCGACATCAACGACGATAAGGTGAGGAACTCTCTTACTCATATTAGGACACATCTTCAATCATTGCGGCGTATGAGATTCTTTGATTTTCACCATTTTGAGCAATTTTTCGAAATTCTTGTTTTTTAATAGAAGCGTTAGATTTGAAAAAAATGCAGTCTGTTATGATAAGAGTCAGAAAAAATGCAATGTCTCATCGTAGAACATGAAAAATACATATATGTTCCAGTTTTTGTGATTCAATACATCTAATAGCAGTTTTTTTAATGAAAGCTTTGGATTCTTCGAATTTCCAAGTATTTAACTGAATGTTTTCACTTTTTAGACAGGTAATCAATTTTACAATCTTAAAACTTAGTTGTACTAATTCTGTTTTTATGAACTTTTGACCAAAAAAGTGCTTATTTCCTCAACTTTCGCTCCAATAATTTCATTCGGTAATGTTCTGTAATTGAAGGAAAGCTGTCTCGAATGTCTCCCTGCTGAACAGAGTCTCCCTTTGTCACCTGGCGATGCAGACAAGAACTGATGCAGGACGAAGTGTACGTTTTGTATTACTTTCCTAGTATATCGTTGACTGATGATCACATTCTTCTAATTGATTTCCTAATTGAAAAGGTAGTGCCGCTATGGAACTGAAATGTCATCAATTATTTGACTGAGACGGATTATGTTTCAACTGCTCTCATATCGAGAAATTGGAGCTGCTTAGATTGCCCACATTTTAGGAGCTCCCATTCTAGTGAACAGCTTGGTATGGTTAAATTAGAGGAAATCTGGTCGGGGGAATGTAAACTACATAAACTCTGAGAAACATACCTAAATGGACTCCCCTGAAAATTACAGGTTAAATTAAACTCAACAATGTGTGAGTCTTGTGCAGCTTAATGGGGCGGAGTCCCATGCGGGATTCAATGTCAGAGAATGTCAGAGCCTCGGTCAATGTCAGAGACCATTACCTAAGAACGAAAAGAGATTTCTTCTTGTTTTTCTAGGATGTGTTTTCAACGTTGTGACTAAAATACAATCAAAAAATCACACGACTGCTACACCAAACAAAAAGATACAAAGTGAAAAAGACGTCCACGTGATCTTTTGGTGCAATCTGTACATGATATCTGGTCAATCAACTTCCTAACATTCGACTGAGATTCAATTCCTATCATTGCAGTGTATAACCTTGTCTATTCGAATGCAGAAGCCGCCTCTACCAGATGTCAGATTTTTTTCCGGGAAAAGTTAAAAATATCTAGACATAACTAACAGAACTTCATATGTTTAAAACCGAGAAAAAGTAAAAAGGTAGTGTTAGTTTGAAAAACATTGGTAAAAAAAAAAGCGCAATGGGAAAAAATTTTAAAAGCGAAGGAGTGTTACATGGACAAACACTACTAAAATAAGAGCGAAACATACAACGATTTTTTTTTCTAATTAACATCCAAACCATCTTCAAAGCTCGCACTTTCACTCTGCTTCCATTATAGTCATCCAGTATAAAACTCTTATTTGGAGGGGTTTTCATATCAATACTGAGCTACGAACATGTGTTAAGAACAATTGAAAGGGCCGCTTCGGGTATGGTATACCGTTGAGACACTAGTAAGAAATCTTGCTTGTTATTTAGGACGCTTCAGACTTCTCTGCCAGCAGAGCAGAGGAGCTTCGAGTCAGAATGGACAAATTTCATTCCCAGGAGGCTGCCAGCCGTCAACTTGCACTGCTCTGCCAAATGTTCACATTCAAGAGCCTTTATCTCGTATGTTTTGAGAGCTCAGTTGCTAAATGATGCAGATGGTTTCACTGTTGTAGTCTCATGATCAGGGTTATATACATACATATTTACTGAAGACTTTTCTACTATTTGTGTTGTAAATATCTTTAATAGTATAAGCTGCTTCTTGAAATCTATTCAGGAGTTATTCTCTGCTGTACCTAATTTGGATGCTTTCAGACAAACATGCAATCATGTCGAAGTTCACTCCTCACTCTCTTGAACGGCGTCCAGTCATCGGAGAGCGTCAAGGAGTATTCGGAATTCGGCATCTTCTGCTGGAAGGAATCTGACACGACCGCAGCCACTTTTTCCGATTTTGATGTGAGACTTTTTCACTCTTGAAGATTTTCCCATAACTTTTTTTGGAATAATTTGGCGGTATTCGAACTGAATGAAGAGGGTTAGATTCACGAGTGTGGAGTTCCTCACGATTTCCTTCCTCGTTTCAGAAAGGCGATGTCTTCGAGCAGCTCGCAGAATCTCTCAAGCCCATGGAATTTGTAATCAATGTCAGTTTATAGTGTTTACTTGTAAAAACAAATCCAAAAGTTAATGAAATTCGAGTGATCTTTTCTCATATTTCATTGAGACGTGAAAGTTTTCTCTCGAAGGCTAGATAAAATGATTCTTATAAAAGTAGTCGATCAGCATAGTAACAACGAACAGCTTCATTTAATTTGCTAAGAATCTACCCAAAAACTGAGCTTAGGTTTCTTGGGTTTTTTAAAAACCATTATAGAGTTACCGCATTCTGTTTCCAGTGTGCTTCGAGAACTCGTGAGCTTGCTCCCACACGGAACCTCTTTGATCTTCCATCCATCACCAGAGCAGGAAGGCTGACCATTACAGTGAACAAGCGCATTAGTGCAACTCTCACTGACAACGTACTACCAACTCTCAAAGCTGACCTGATCCGGTTGGTTTTTTATCATAAGAAAAAAAGCATTATATATATATATATATATATATATATATATATATATATATATATATATATATATATATATATATATACATATATATATATGTTCAAAAATTAACGTAGAATACAATCCAAGAAAGCTACCGGAATAAAATCTACAGTACTTCCAATATCACACGCAACAGTTCAAGCTCTCAGTAAAGTTTGATTTGAATTACAGTTGAAAAGATGACTTCAGAATATCCTATCCGACAGCCGTCACATTCGATGTCGTTGAGCGTATGTTCGTCAACGTCGTTATGCCCGTTTTGTTCCTGGAACTGACGACTGCCTTCAGAGAGGTACTTCGATTCGTTTCATGTTTTATCTTCGAAGCTTTTCTCTCAGAGTGAGTCATTCAAAACACTCGCATTATAAATTGATAGAAAATAAAGACAAAAATCATAAACTGCACAGAAAATATGTACTTCCAGGAAGTGTCAAAGTTATTCTTGATTGTCTTCACAGGTTGAGCATAGAATGCGGAGAATGTGGCCGGAAAGAAACTTTGTTTTCAATGCCCGTGGCAATTGTTTCCAAATAAAACTGGAACGCCTTCTGATCTGCGTCTCCGAACTCGTCGGTGGTGTTGGAACAAGGTTAATTCACTTTTTCAACTGAGCGAAAAACCTTGAATAATTCGTTTGACTTTCTTACTTCGATTGAGTAACGAAGACATTCTTTCGGAATCTTTTTTATCCCTGTTTGAACGCTTACGCGATTTAGTTTTTTTATTTGAGAAGATGAATATCCTCTGGTCCCGTTCAAAATTCAACTGATTTACAAGTAAAAGCTTCATAATTTTCATTCATCGAATCATTTCCATTGCACGTGGATATCCTAGTGAAACATTAAAACTGGAAATCAAAAACGGCAGACTCTGTACTTTGTTATATACAAATGTATGTAATGGCTATGTAGTAAGAGGAGAGAGAGAGGGGAATATTGATGATGACTGAAAGTGATATTCGAGTACATCTAAATATCAATGATGTTTATCAGACGTCTCAATCATTTTCAGATTGGATATCACAGTTCGAGAGAAGAAAAGTCGTCGTGAGAATTCTTTAATCGGATGATGTATTTTCATATACATACTTTGTCCTTTGTTTTTCTTCTCAGGTTCAGAAAAATTTTATAGTCTTGAAAGTTGGAAAATCACAATGCCTTCAATTGCGGTTTTTTCGTTTTTGTGAATTCTCGCTTCTTGAAAATCTTGTCTCAATCAATTAGAAAACTTTTTATTCAAACAAAACTTCTTTTTTTTTGCTTCTCCAAGCTACGAAATTCTTGCTATTCACTCTAGTTTTGTCCAATGATGCATACAGACTTTTAATTCTGAGCAGGAAAAAAGAACTTTTGTGTCTCTTCGAAATAATTTTACGAATGGAAAACTTCAGGGTTCATAATCATTTCTTCTGTTGGTAATTCGCTAAGCCTCTAGATCGCGCATTGAGTTAAAACTTAGTTACTTTTTTCTATTCACTTGAGCTCAATTAATTATTTTTCTAGTTTATGCAGATATTTTCAACCATTTGATGAGTTTGAAAGTAATAATCCGCCGACTCTTGTTTAAATGAGCTTTGCTTGACTTCTCAGAGAAGTTTTCGTGTTCGCTAGAGAATCTTGCAAACTTTTTTCTTCATGTATGTATTTACAGGGGTTACTATGTAAGACTTTTAAGTATGCTGTAGTGTTTTATTAGATTGTTTATGAATTTATGATTTGAAAGAATTTTGATTGAGCCAACCAGTTCACAAAGTGAAAATTTCTCTTGTTGTTGATTCAAATCATTTTTGAACAAGACTTTCTCATAACTTCGTTATTCCTCCAAGTGAATCGTTTCATTGTGCTTTGAATAAAACATCGTTGCCAACGTTGGTATCCAGACTACTGAAGGCAGAAAGGAACATCAAAGTAATTCAAATTCAGTTTGGCTCCAGCGTTTTCGCTGACATCATCGAAACAGTTTGTTTTTACCGGATACCGAGTAACTTCACAAATCATATACCATTTATTTATTTATTCATACATTATTCGAAATGTGACAACACTTGGTGTATAGTAAACTTGAACTTGTCACAGAACACATATCAAATAAACGGAGTGAGGGAAACCGAGCTATCATAGAATACGATCTAAACACCACAAAAAACTCATGAATGAAAAGCAAAGAGAGAGAAAATATCGAAAGTCAAAGATCAGCTACATTTATATCGAGCAAACTAAGAACATCAACAGAGCTTAGCCTATCTTTAACAGTCAGAACATTAGGGGCAGATAATATACTAGGCTCTAGCTTGCAATAATATCTCGCGGGCCGTAATGCAAACGAATTAAATGGTGGTAGCCTACGTAACCGAGGAATGTGGAATGCGTATCTGGAAGTACGACTTTGACATGGCTTAAAAGTATACATCCTACTTATTGGAATATCCAAGAAACCGTTAAGAATCTTATAAGCGAACAAAATGTCGTTTTTAGTTCTCCGAGACAGCAAAGTTTCTAGCTGGAACATTCTAAGTCTCATGTTATACGCAGGAGGTGAAGAAAATGATGTTTGTTTACGGTATCGAATGAACAGTAACCTAGTGAACGTATGTTGAACTCTTTTAATTTTCCTATTCAGTGTAACCTCTTAAGGAGACCTAACAGACGAAGCAAACTTTAACAGAAAGAGAATGAAAGTTTTGTAACAACGGATATATGGTACTGGATCTCTAATGCAAAGAGCAAGAAACAAAGCATAAACAGATTGCAGAGCACGCCTTGTCATCTGTTCAATATGAAAGTCATAGGACAAGTCCATACATATAAAACTCCTAAGTCTCGTTTAGGTGAATCTGCGATCTTGAACGAAATCACTCTTTGGGCATTATTTCTCACGAAATATCGTAGACGAGGATTTAACTTACCAAGGTTTAATGCTTTACTCTTGCTGCTTGCCACTGACAGTTGCCATTCGTCACAAAAAGATTCAATAGCAAGCGCAGTCGATGAAAGTTGAGAGTGATCGAGGCTAGGGTCAGTCGGAGAGTAAGTTACGAACAGTTTGATATCGTCGGCGAATAGGCTAGTGGTTACAAGATGCAAATGAGCAAACCTCGATGTCAAACCCGCAATGTAGAGAGAGGATAGAATAGGGCCAAGTACCGATCCTTGTGGAACACCAGAAAAAATCGAGAAAATATCAGAGAAACTGTTATTAACACGAACACGGGAGTAGCGATCTTTGAGAAAGGATTCAAACCACTTTAACAAGCTAGACCTAAACCCTACGTTATCTAGAACACACAACAACTTATCAAGAGAAACGGTATCAAATGCTTTAGCGAAGTCATAGTAAAGAACATCCATAGCATTCCTAGCATCAAGAGCTCTATGCCAAGCTTGAGTACATTCGACAAGATTTGTCTCTACAGACTTACGAAAACGAAAGCCATGTTGACAGTTAGGTGTTAGACTGAAAACATTGCACCAATGCAATATGAATGGTTTAAGACATCGTTCTAAAACCTTAGATGCAACGGGAGAAATTGTAATTGGACGAAAATTTTCTGGAGAACTTGGAAATGAAATCTTATTAATCGGAATAACATTACTATCATTCCAGATTTCAGGAATCGCGCCTAGCTTTAATGAGAAATTGAAAATGAACGAGAGAGGATCTGCTAGTACTCGAGCACAGTTCTTGAAAATTACAGAGGACACAAAGTCAGATGGTAGGAAACAGGAAGCTTACAAACGCTTAAGTTGCTTGAATACTTCTTGTGGCATGAATAGACAATCTGAGATGTAATGAGTATTGTGCAAGTCCATTTTAGGAGTGGAACCATTGTCCTGAACAAACACATGAGAAATGTGAAGCTAAAGCATTTGCTTTTGCCTTATCAGAAACCACAGGAGTCGCTATTCACTCTAGTTTTGTCCAATAACAGTTATACAACCAATGCGACTAGACTGTTTCAGCTTATTACTCACAAAACGATATAAATTCTTTGTCGACTTCAAAAGCTTCAGCTCTCTAGTTCTATTCAGCTTGTTGACTTATACTTCAATCCGTTTGCATATATACTCAGCCACGACCGGCTTGCAGTTGAGTTTGCGGAATAAAAGAGACTTATACTTCAACATTTTCAAAATATGCGAGGGATAGGATTCGAAGGGTTGTTTAAGTCTACGTATAGGTATATGAGCAGATATGAGAGGGAGCAGACTTTAAGAAAACGAGCATAGAGGTCATTGATATCGAAGAAAGTGTGTTATGAGTGTGTTTCTTGTGTGGTACAAATAACAATTGGCTTTTCGACTTCTTTCTCAAAATGAAACTACGACCTTTTTTCCTCTGAGGTGACTATTGAGGTCACCTCATATAGATTAAACGTGCGGCTGACTTCCATCACAACTGTTTGAAAAAAAGTGTTCGAAATTATTGTACAATAAAAAATAGCAAAGTGCCAAGGTTATTGTATAAATGAACATCAACAGCAGTACACCCTATTAGGAAAAGTCGGGTTTCTGTAGAGATTCTACTGATACTTTTCACTTTTTAAACTTCTGGTGCACTTTTAAATCAAAGAAAACAAAGCATTAATACACGAGCTTTCTTTTCATAATTTCACAGATTCGTGTTCTCCAAATTTCCGTAGTGTTTATGAGAATAAAATAAATAATATTGCTTAGTTTTGCGCATGTTTTGATCACTTCTATAATTGTTCATGTTATATGTAATCGAAAACATTCAAAATCACTTCTTAAGATTTGCCTGTCTATGTTTTCATTATTATTCAACGAAGACTCAATAAAAAGGCGAAAAGCTTAATCCGTATATTGTGTTCTTATGTTAGCCTAGAACACTTAACACTATTTTCTTTATCACCACCAAAAATGGTCGTGCATACGACCCCCCTGTTACAATCGACTTTTTGTATGTAACCTGCGTTCCTATAAAGCAAATCGAGAGTGAGAAATCTTCCGGATCGATGCTTCTTCATGTCCGAACTCACAAACACCATAGCATTTTTGTGTACTTCGACTTGTTCTGAACCAATCTGAAACTCAAATTTCTATACCAGAAACTTTTTCTGCACATTTTTGTATAATTGCTTGATCATGCCTTATAAAAGAACTGATCATTTGATAATAATATTCATCTTCTTCACGTTTGTTCCTGCCTTACCGCAAGGTACGCGCTTTGCGGATATGCAGGACATACACATACTTATCCTGGTAGAACCAGTGGCTGCCTGCTGAGTGACTTCTACATTGTGTGTAGCAGCATTAGGTAGAGTATTATGCGTGCAAAGCACTACCGATACTAACTAACCCCCTTACTTTGCGTGATTCAGTACGGAGTGCGCATCGAAATCGAGATCCTTTGCACAATACTCACGCACTATACCATATAAAACGCCAGGACTGATCGAAGAATTCGGTGTTTGTGATTCGTCATCCCCTCATCCTTTGCCATCTCCACTCGTCGAGTGATCCTGCAGAAACCGGAACTTACCGTATACTGGCACACTTTTGTTTTATTCTCATCACTCCAGGCTACGATTTTGTGAGTTGTTCTCCATTTACAGCAATATCCTCACATTCTGTAATTTTCAAATCAATTTTTTTCGCCAACAAAAACCACATCACAAAAAAAATTGAATTTTTCTTGTTAAAGAAAACAGAAGCTTTTCAACGAATGCACTTCCAAACAAGGATTTTTTTTGGATTATGTCTGCAGAGTTTTTTTTGTTGATAAAGTTGTGTGCTGTTCTGAAAATGCAGTGATCTCGGAATCTAGTTAAAAATTAGAAAATTAACCCTACGCTTACATACAGATAAGTCTAAAACAGTATGTACATCAACCTTCAGGATGTCAAACATGAAGTCAACTTTACTGACAAAATGGGCTTCAACGTGTCGGAGGCTGAAAACAGCACCGGCATAGAGGTTTTTTTTTTCAATTGAATTTATTCAAACCCTTTTGATAACAACTCGAAGTTACCTTTGTGTTTGATAAAACATATACCTTTTCAAAGTCTTCCGGAATCAAACCAAGAAGCTTTGATTGTGTTAAATTGAGATTTTTTCGATCTTGATGGTCTAGTTCAACAAGAAGTTGTGTATGCTCCGTTCTTCTTTTTCATTATAGCAACTTTACAGCCCGGCTTCATTCTCTTCGGAGACGCCTTTCTTTGGTTGTGCAACTTTACTCTGTGCAACAGCAACATCAGCTACGCTTTGCAGTCGAATGCGACGGCTTCTCCTGATGTTGAAAAAGATGATGATTATGTGGTTCTGGCTGTTTTAGCTGAAAAACAAAATCAGCTGTTTGTCCACCTCGACGAAGTTGATTCGAACAAACTGGGTGAATTTAGAGCACAAGATAACATGGCTCATCTTGACCATGCCTCACAACTTCTTCTTTTTATTGCATCTGTGATCTACCGATCCAGCAATCGTTAACAAGTTTTCTATTTTAGCTAACAGGTGGAATGCGTCTATGATGTGAAGATGGAAAGAATAGGTATTCGATTCTGTTATTTGACTAAACCTTCTCCCTCAATACATGCAGTAAGTTTTTGATTCCATCCATCGATGTCGTATTATCGAATCCATTTTTTTCGTACCTAGGTACTTCTTCGAGTTTTTCTTAACAATTTTTAGATTTGACAAAAAAATTTCATGGAGCTTTACTTTCGGCTTAGCTTTACAAACATCCAACATGAGAAAAAAAACCAAACAAATTGAAAAAAAAAACTTATTTTACAAAAGTTTTTTGTTACTCACCGAGTTTCCCCATTATAGAGTGACATTATACTTTTTAAAAAATCATTGTCTACTGTTAACATGGCGCTCCAAAAGCAAGTAAATCACATTATAAAAAAAACAGAACGATAGATTTTCCCATAATCTACAAAAGTTAGCAGAATTAAAAAAAAAGTAAAAAATCGAGAAACATACACGAAATCAAAATTCATTTCATTTCATTTTTTTTTAAATCATTCATTTTTTTTAAACATATAATCCGAAGTGAAAAAATTACGATGTCTTTATAAAATCGTTATCAGATGAGAATCAATCGAAAAATCTTCCGATTTTAGAGCAAGTTTCAATGGACGCCAACTACCACTCGTAATGGTTTTTTTCTCATGATCCTATGAAGAAAATTGACCTCTTGAGTAATATGTATGTTAATCAAAAACAACGCCCACTTCGATTCTTGTGAACGATTCCACGACAATTTGAGCGGTGAAGGTGAAATAAGTGATGTGTGCCTCTTTTTTCTTGTTTTTTTTTGAGTTAAAGTTTTTTTACTCTTCAAATTTAGCCAAGTTCATAAAAATATTTTCGAGAGCAAAAGCGGATTGAGTCGATCTAAAACAAACTTTTTTGGAAGAAATTTCTTCTCTCTGAAAACTTCAAAGCTACTACTTATTACTGATTTTTGAAGCTTTCACTTGTTTTTTTCAGTTTTCTTCTAGAGAAGTTTCAACATTCAAATTAGAACTTTTCGAATTGCAATCGAGAAAAACAAACAAGAATACATTCATAAAGGCAAGAGTTTAACCCAGCGCATGACACATATGAAATTAAATCACCATTTGTTTTGTACAGGTTAGGATGGAAGAAACTCCGTCGAATTGCTCAATGGAAGGTACGAAATTCACAAAACTAACCGAACATTGAACATTGCGAAATCAAATAGTTTCGTTATCTGAATGATTTTCTACGAACTTGAAGAAGAACAGTTTTGAGAAATTATTGGCTCGTCAAGAAGTCTAGAGATTGTTCGCAGACATTGGACAAGTTATTCTATGATATCATTTTGTTATTTTACTTCAACTTATGTTTTACTTTGCGCCTTGAAGGTTCGAATTATTTGAGTTATTCTTGAGTTGGGAATTTTCATGCTGCGATTCTGTTTTTGCAAAATTTTTTTTCTTATTTAGTCAACAACAAAGTGTGACCGTATGACACAGTCAATAATACGATATGACACACGAAAATCAATATTCATGAACGGGGCTCAGAACTGGAGGCTTTCAGTTCATAGTTACGCTGCATCTTCTGTGATATTGCCCCAGCAGCTCACTCCACAGCTGCGGATCTCGCACAGAACGGAGGATCTCTCGCTCCGAAGATCACATGGCTCGGATCATCTTCAACTCGACCTGAGCAATTGATCTTTTTTTGAATGTTTTTTTTCAATGATTTCCTAAAACTGATTATCTGTCTACTCGTATATCCTGTCAGTATTCCTTTCCCAGCTATGTCTTCAGCTAAAAAAGCGGACGGAATCTCTAGCTTTGGAGTAGGGACGATGTCTTCGAAGTAGGGACGGTGTCTTAGAAAAGCTTTGGAGTAGGGACGATGTCTTCGAAGTAGGGACGGTGTCTTAGAAAATCAAAACTACTATACCCACATTCACTTTCTTGGTAAGAAATAAACTGCTCTCACAATTCTTTTTTTCTCTCGCTCTCTCTTTTCTCTTTTTCTTCTACGTCTCTATCTTTTCCCCTTTAACTCTCTGTGTCTAATACTCCATCCTTCTTCTTATCTCTTTTTTCTCTCCTACTCTCTCAGATTCCCCTTTTCTCTTTCTCACTGTCTTCATCGTTCTCTGACTTTCTTTCAATCTCTCTCACTCTCTTTGTCTCTTTATATTTCTTTGTCACTCTCTTTCTTTATAATACTCTCAATCAATCTCTCTCACCATCCCTCTCTTTTCCTTTTTCTCTATCTTTTTCTATCTTCTCTCTTTCTTCAGCTCTGTTGCAATGTTCTCTTTTAGCTTCCTGGTTTCTTTTCTAGTCAGTTGCGGTACTCTACCGATTTGCGGTATAAAAAAGCTACCATTACGCATAGTCCTTTTGGCTTGATACACGCTTTACTGTAGTTTCACAAAAAATATTCCCGCTCTTTCTCAGACAAAATCTCACCTTCAAATTGCTATAATTCTTTAATTGTCATTGTAATTGTCAATCATTCCGTTTTCAGCTCCCAGTACCTGTTTATCCTACAAAAAAATTTCCACTTTTGTCTCTAGGACCATCAATATCTGGAATATTTTACCTCCTAATGTTGTAATTATCCAGAACAATAGTATTTTTGCTGCTAGTCTTAAGAACCTTCACCTTTCTCATTTGGTTTCACATCTGACTGTGGAAGATTGAATGGTTGTTTCACATTTTTTCTATCTCTATTTATTGTACTTAACCACCTAGCCATTGATCTACTCTCATTAGGGTTATTTTAGGGCAGCACAATCTGCCACCAAGTTCATGGATTAAGGAATATATTATTTTGGAATTGTATCGCCTTGTTTTTTTTACTGTGCATGGAATAAAGAAATGAAATAAAATGAAAAGGCTACCTTTACAGAGCTATTCTTATAAAAATAAGGAAATAAAATAAGCAAGGATATGCTAGAAGAATAAAAAAACATTGTTCAAGAGAAAAAAGAGAAAAGAAGAAGAAGGTATTAGGAAGAGAGGAGCAGGGAAGAAGTAAGACAGAGAGCGAGAGAGAGAGAGAAAGAGAGAGAGAAAGGGAGAGAGAGAGAAAGAGAGAGAAAGAAAAAATAATAGAATAAAGGAAGGGAAATTTTTTTGCAGACGACATACGTTCATGTCTGGAAAATGAAAGAGGGGCGTGGCTTTGGGAGCCTACGGTAAGAGTTCGCAAAATAAAGAGATGAGGTCTGAAAGCAGTTTCGCGCGGGAAGCATATTGAGCCCCACAGAAAAGTAAGCAATTGAAAAAGGGTAGTGGAAGAAGGTTCAAAATGGGTAGTTCAAGAAGATTTGGAGCTATATAGCGTTAAAAAGGTTTTGCTTTGTATTTATGAAGTATTCTCAATATTTATGAAGTATTTTTTTGTATTTATGAATTATTTTCAATTGTAATTAAATTTGTGCGTTATTGCATCAAAAGATGTAGATAAAATATAACATATATATATATTCTTGCTTTGTAGTGAAAATAAATTGTTAGCAAGTTAGTCTTGGAGGAGATTTCACTGAGTGGTCCAAGAAAAAATAGTAGTCTTAAAAGGGGACTTTTTCGTAAATATATTATACAGGGTGGTCTAAAAGCGGTCTCTTACGGTAGTCTCCTTCGGTAAATGTGTCATTATGCTTTTCTTCAAGTTCTCACAACTTTCTGCCTTTCTTAAAACCCCTTTATAATTCTGATCACGCTATATTTCAAATAAATTATTTGATGAGGTGCTTCAGAAGAGATTTACTGGGTAATTTTTTTGTGTTCTAACAATAATGGACTTTGAATTTTATTGCATGAGATTGAAGAAAAGATTGCTAACAAAAGACAGACAGAAGAATATACAACTGATCATTAACGTTTTGACATGAATTACAATCAAAAGAACTCCGAATCAATGAATAACACTAGAAACACAATACAACCACTCAGAATGAATCAGTAATTGGAATTTTGAGTGTGCGGATAAGCACTGTGAAACATAAAAACAGGCTCACTTAACTGACGAATCTACACTTGAATGAACCATCGGTTAGAAAAAATACTACCTACTCTGATTTCGAATTTATTTTAATCGAAAACAACCGAGAAAAGGAAAACAGAAAAACTAAATGCCTTCGAACTAAACCCTTTATGTTCGCTACCCCAAAATTCATCGCGGAAGACTTGCAATTGGTCGAATCACCATCTGTTTTGTACAAGTTAGGATGGAAGAAACTCTGGCGAATCGCTGAATGGAAGGTACGAAATTTACAAAACTAACCACACATTGGACATTGCGCAATCAGGTTGTTTCGTTATCTGAATACTTTTCTACGAACTTGAAGGAGAACAGTTTTGAGAAATTATTGGCTCGTCAAGAAGTCTGGAGATTATTCGCAGACATTGAACAAGTTATTATATGATATCATTTTGTTATTCTACTTCAACACATGTTTTCATTTGCACCTTGAAGGTTCGAATTATTTGAGTTATTCTTGAGTTGGGAACTTTCATGCTGCAATTCTGTTTTTGCTGAATTTTTTTCTTATTTAGTCAACAACAAAGTGTGACCGTATGACACAGTCGATAATACGATATGACACACGAAAAGCAATACTCATGAACGTGGCTCAGAACTGGAGGCTTTCAGTCCATAGTTACGCTGCATCTCCTGTGGTATTGTTCCAGCAGCTCACTCCACAGCTGCGGATCTCGCACAGAACGGAGGATCTCTCGCTCCGAAGATCGCATGGCTTGGTTCATCTTCATTTCGACCTGAGAAAGATCTAGTTTCAATGCGTTCGAGCTTATTTATTAGAGCAGAACCAGATTTTTCGGAAATTATAATAACAAATTGCCAAGAACTAAAAAATGTCGAAACTTTTGAAAAGTGAACTTTACGCTCCGATATCTCAATTTCAAATATCCTTACGTTGCTTCTTCCGTTTGGAGTAAATCTCCACTGGCCGAACTTGTTGGAGCCTTCTCTCAGAAGAAAAACATCTTTGTTGGCGGAAAGTCCTTTTCGAAGACAATTCTTCCATCCTTTGTCTGCGGTTGCGAAGAAAGGAAAAGTTTTCCTGTCAAGTAGGATCACTTTGTTTTCTGATAAATGTTCGTAGCAATTCAAAGTTATTTGTTGTGTTTTTTCTTACTTTTGAAGAAAAAAGACTCACTCAATTTGAGAATATATCTCTTGAACAGTTGCCTCGCCAACTGTCGATAGCACCAACGCACTGAGACAAGCGTTGGTGAGAGGAGGCTTCTGTTTATCCACCAGGGTGTCCCGGGCAGATGGATCTTCATTCTCTTCCATCTTAGTTCGCTTTTTCTTTGACCCGCTCTCTTGATGAAGCTTCCTTTTGACTTGAGCCTGCAAACATGAAAAATGTGAAATTGAAAAAAAAGGATTCGAAAAATGCTCTGAGCGAGCTGTTTCTCAATGCCTTACATGAAGGAAGTTCGACGCAAAGTCCGGGCAGGAGACCCGAGATGCAGCGGATGAAGTCTCTCTATTTTCCTCCTCATTTCTTCTGCTTTCTCCATTCATCTTTTTCTTGGCCAACAACTATAAGTAATCACAGAAATGATGTGTGTTGAGTTTTTGCATTTTTTCTTCTATGAATTTTGAAGAAAACTTTTAAAAAATTTCGCAGTGTTGAAGCTATGATTTAAAACTTATTTACAAAAAGAAATGGGGGTTTTAACCGTTTAGAATTAGACTATCAGTGCTTTCAAGTAGCTGGGAACCGGCAAAAGAGCGCTTGTTTCCATCTTTGCTTCCCATTATCTTTTTTACTTGATTATTTTTACAAATCTCTAACAGAATTTGAAAAACTTGATAAACTATTTCCGAATCGTATTCTAAAATTCCGTTTATAAGCTCTAAGCTATTGAGAGTCGAGATAAACTTTTTAACAATAATATACAAAACTTAAAAGAGCTTACTTTATGCCAATATGGATGATCTCTACCCCATATATCCAGATGAGCTTTGAGAAGCTTATGGAAATCAAGGTCTTCTTTGCTGTGTCTTGGCAGAGGGAGCGGTTCGTACAGTGGAGGCGGGGGCTCAAGCACGTACCATCTTGTTCCATCTTGAGAAACGTAAGTTTTTGCGTTCATCTGAAAAACTTGAGACAATACAGTTTGCAATAGAGTAAGGACCGAAAGTCATAGGAAAATTCACCAAAACAGAGCAACATAGGCAAATTTTTAATTCCTTGACTAAACCAGTTTTATACCAGAAATTATGACATTCTGTGTTTCAAAGACACCCAACTTTCTCTATTCCCATATTGTATTTTTTTCCCCTGAAAAGTGACTGCACCTTAAAACTGATAAGAGCGTTTAAGTGGAAAAAGTTTCAGATACAGAAACAAAGTTGAAGATCCAGGAAATAACTAAATTTAAAAAAATGTTTGTTCAAAGCTTGAATGCGTCAGAAAACTAACTTTCCCTTCTCAACAATCGGAAAGATTGTTCAGAAGGGAAAGAGATAGACAGAGAGAGAGAGAGAGAGAGAGAGAGAGAGAGAGAGAGAGAGAGAGAGATCCAGGAAAACTGATAAGAGCGTTTAAGTGGAAAAAGTTATTTCCTGGATCTTGAATGCCCATTTGTCACAGAAAAATTCCAAATAGATGCCCTACACCGAGATATTAACGTCAAGAACACCTGCTGACAAAACTCTTGTAACTGTATCTAAGGTCCTGACCATGAAGCCATGTCAATACTATTTCAAAACAAAGCAACAAAAAAGTAAGAAGAAAATGATTTGAGTGGTATATGGTAGAGTGTTAATGGATGGTTTTTTCCAGAGAAATATCAATGAATGAAAAAAATTCAGAGAAAAACTATCTTCGCAGTTTTTCATAGTGTCGAGAAAACAAATGTTAACGGAGAGAGAGAGAGAGAGAGAGAGAGAGAGAGAGAGAGAGAGAGAGAGAGAGAGAGAGAGAGAGAGAGAGAGAGAGAGAGAGAGAGAGAGAGAGAGAGAGAGAGAGAGAGAGAGACAGAGAGAGATAGACAGAGAGAGAGAGAGAGAGAGAGAGATAGACAGAGAGAGAGAGAGAGAGAGAAAGAGAGAGAAGCGCCGAAAGCGTAAACAAAAAGGGCGAGTCTTGAGACTTTTCTTCTGAAAACTTCAAAAAGTTTTCAAAACAAGTCTAGTTCTAGTCAGCTCAGATGAAGATTTTACTGGCACATTAGCCTGTAGCATTTACATTTATGAAAGTAAACAAGATTGACGATTATGAAAATGCAGTGAGAAATCTAGAATAATGAGTAAATGTATGAAAAAAGAAAAGGTTAGCCACGTTTTTCGCGGAGAACATAGACGAATTCATGATATGCAGTTGTATTATGAGATACAAGACCTAAGATGAATAAATGAAAAGAGTCTAGAGATGGGCGGGAAGGATCGAAGCAGTCAGAGAACAAGTGAAGATAAACTAGAAAGGTATGAGAAGGGAAGTTATGGGCAGGACAGATGAAGTCAGAATACATAGGAGAAAGAAATAGGATTAAATGCCTCCTTCAGAGTGATAAAATTGAAGAGGAGAGAGAAGGCATGGGTTCAAAGGGGAAATTATTACTCCTACTCGCACGGCATTACCATTTCGAAATGCCTGTTATAAAGGAACGTTTGAGTCCAGAGAAATGCCTGACACGATCGAGGGGATGAGAGTGGAAGATAGGAAAGAAGAGGAAGAATAGTAAAGATCATCAGGAGCTCAAGCATTCTTAACTTAAGAGTACACTTGGATCAGCGCGAATACTGAAAAGAACCAGAGAAAAGGAGCAGCGGAATACTCAATACATTCCTAATCGTAGAAAAAGAAGAAGAAAATAGCTGAACTCTAGAATTCTCAACATTTGGGAACTTTTAACCGATGTGAAAATAAATAGAAAACCAAATATAAGAGTTGAGTTCAAAAAAGAGAAATAAAAAGATGAGACTACATTTTTTTTCTTCTCCGAAATCTGAAGTTTCTGAGGAAAAAAAACTTAGCGTAACTGTTCTCAGAGCTGATATATATATATATATATATATATATATATATATATATATATATATATATATATATATATATATATATATATATATATATATATATATATATATATATATATATATATATATACAAATATGTAAACTATTTACAGAGAGAAGGAAGATCCAGCAACATCTCACTATTGCTGTAACATGAGTTCTGACAGGATGTACGAGTTTAGACTGGATCAAGTAGGCGGGGAATCAACTTGAGGCTCTATAGAGAGAGAACAAGAAAGAATCGTAAAATATTCACACGTTATCAGACATTAAATCTTCAAATGCTCAGTTACACAGTTTTAAGGCAGTGACGCCTGGTAGAGAAGACAAATTGATCAAACCATCGCACGGAAAAAAGCTAGTCACCGGGGGGACTCGAACCCATGCAACCGTGTTAACACGCTCGCTCCCGGATAGAGGAGAGATGGTTGCATGGGTTCGAGTCCCCCCGGTGACTAGCTTTTTTCCGTGCGATGGTTTGATCAATTTGTTATCAGACATTGTAACAGTCCATAAATGTATACTTTCCCATGTCAACAGCTCTGCTCTAATAAAGCCGTTCTTCCTTCTACAGACTCCAGAGAAAAGAGTTGCACCAGAAGTAGGGAGGAGCTGCTCGTGCGTGTCTTCTACAAACGATCGCGGGCAAAAATACAACCAGGGACATTCAGTTGGCGGGATGTTAGATTGAGCAGAGATGCTAAACAGATTTACAGAAGGCTTAACTGCTCAAAAGTCTCCGCCTCACAAAGTATACTTAAGGCGATAAGGGTAGGTTAATTGATGTGAAAAGAGGTAGTTTCTCTGTCTGCCGAGGAACATTTCGAAAACACTTCCAGAAAAGTGACTTCATACATAGACATCATAACCAGGGAAATTAAAACATCTAGATAGGGAGCATTTTCTGAAGATGGTCTCAAAAGGTAGTTACTCGGACTGTTGAAAAAACTGATCGATTATATACTATGGTAATTGTTGGGGTATTGAAACGGTTATTTGGCTCTGTTTTTAAAATCGATAACAATGTCCATTTTTCACAGAAAAATTCCAGATAGATGCCCTACACCGAGATATTCACGTCAAGAACACCTGCTAAATGAAACTCTTGTTATTGTACTTAAGGTCCTGGCCATGGAGCCAATTCAATACTATTCCAAAACGAAACAACGAAAAGTTAAGAACAAAATGAATTGAGTTGTAGAGTGTGAATGGATGCTATTCTCCAGAGAAATATCATTGATTCAAAAATAATAATTGTCAGAGAAAAGCTTTCTTCGATGTTTTTAATAGGGTCGAGAAAACCGATGTTAACGCAGAGAGAGAGAGAGAGAGAGAGAGAGGGAGGGAGAGAGAGAATGAGAGAGAGAGAGAGAGAGAGAGAGAGAGAAAGAGAGAGAAAGTTAGACAGAGAGAAAGAGAGAGAAGCGCCGAAAGCGTAAACAAAAAAGGGCGAGTCTTGAGACTTTTCTTCTGAAAACTTCAAAAAGTTTTCAAAACAAGTCTAGTTCTAGTCAGCTCAGATGAAGATTTTACTGGCAACTTAGCCTGTAGCATTTATATTTATGAAAGAAAACAAGATTGACGATGATGAAAATGCAATGAGAAATCTAAAATAATGAGTAAATAAATGTATGAAAGAAGAAAAGGTTAGCCACGTTTTTTGCGAGAAACATATAATAGATGAATTCATGGGATGCAGCTCTGGAGTTGTATTATGAGGTACAAGAGCTAAGATGAATAAATGAAATGTCTAGAGATGGGCGGGAAGGATCGAAGAAGTGAGAGAACAAGTGAAGATACACTAGAAAGGTATGAGAAGGGAAGTGATGGGTAGAACAGGTGAAGTCAGAATACATAGGAGAAAGAAAGAGGATTAAATGCCTCCTTCAGAGTGATAAAATTGAAGAGGAGGGCGAAGGCATGGGTTCAAGGGGGAAATTGTTACTCCTACTGGCACGGCATTACCATTGCGGAATGCCTGTTATCAAGGAACGTTTGAGTACAGAGAAATGCCTGACACGATCGAGGGGATGAGAGTGGAAGATAGGAAAGAAGAGGAAGGATAGTAAAGATCATCAGGAGCTCAAGCATTCATAACTTAAGAGTACACTTGGATCAGCGCGAATATTGTAAAGAACCAGAGAAAAGGAGCAGCGGAATACTGCAAATCTTAATCGTAGAAAAAATTTGAAAATAGCTGAACTCTAGAATTCTCAACAGTTGGGAACTTGGAACCGATGTCAAAATAAATAGAAAACCAAATATGAGAGTTGAGTTCAAAAGAGAGAAATAAAAAGATAAGACTACATATTTTTCTCCGAAATCTGAAGTCGATGAGAAGAAAAACTTAGCGTAACTGTTCTCAGAGCTGAGAAATAGATGTAAATTATTCACAGAGAGAAGGAAGATCCAACAACACCTCACCAGAGCTTTAACATGAGTTCTGACAAGATATACGAGTTAAGACTGGATCAAGTAGGCGGAGAATCAACTTGAGGCTCTATTGAGAGAGAACAAGAAAGAATTGTAAAACATTCACACGTTTCATCAGACATTGTAACAGTCCATAAATGTTCACTTTCCCATGTCTACAACTCATGTCTGCTCTACTTAAGCCGTTCTTCCCATCCTTTACAGTTCTACAGACTCCAGAGAAAAGAGTTTGACCAGAAGTAGGGAGGGGCTGCTCATGCGTGTCTTCTACACACGAACGCGGGCGAAAATACAACCAGATACATTCAGTTTTCGGGATGTTAGATTGTGTAAAGAGTTCGTTTCTCTGTGTGCCGAGGCACATTTCCAAAACTCTTTCAGAAAAGTGACTTCATAGACATCATAAAACCGGGGAAATTAAAACATCTAGAAAGGAAGCATTTTCTGAAGATGGTCTCAAATGGTAGTTACTCGGACTGATGAAATAACTGATCGATTATGGACTATAGTAATTGTTGGGGGCACTGAAACGGTTATTTGGCTCTGTTTTTAAAATCGATAACAATGCCCATTTGTCACAGAAAAATTCCAGATAGATATCCTACACCGAGACATTTACGGCAAGAACACCTGCTAAACGAAACTCTTGTAATTATAGGAAACGGAAATAAAGAAAAAGCAGGGCGAGAAGAGAGGAGAGATAACCTCAGAGGTAGGAATTTCAATCAAAATTGCTTCACAATTCCGTATTTATTTATTCCGCAATTCAATCGCACATCACAACTGGCATACTTTGATAATACAAACATCCAACATGAGAAAGTCTTGCTTGGTCAAAATATCACAAAAACTTTGCTTAGAAACGAAATCACATAAAAAACATGTTGGAAAAGAATAGACTTGGAAAAGAAGAATAGTGTCTGAACAGAAGCACTCGATCGTGGGACAAAATAAAAACTTCGGCAGTTTGCCGGATGTTGTGAAGCGCACAATAATGGAGAGAGCGCAGAGAAAGAAGATATACAAAAGATCTAACTGTACGAAAGTCTCAGCTTCATCCTTTCAGATTAAAGATAGGAGGATTATTTTATAGAAAAAGAGGCCGTCTCTTTGTTCGTGAAAAAACAGAAAAAAGGTTTGGGAGTTAATTTTTTGTTGTATTCATACAAAATGAATAGAGTTAAAAAAAAATTAGCAATTGTAGAAGATGATAAGATTGAGAAAACAATATTCTCGCTTTAAAAACTTTATCGAATCTGGACTAAGGTAATTTTTCTGAGTTGTGGGTTCTGAGACTGTGTTTCAGTTCTGTTCAAAAAACCGAAACTGAAGTGTAATAACATACTACTGAATCTTAACAGAATAATTTTTGAGTATTGTGATCCTACCGAGAAATTCACATGAAAAACAACTGCTCCACAAAACTTTTTCAACTATTTTCCGAGATCTTTGTGGTGAAGCCATTTTATGTATTATTGTACCGAAACATAAAAAAAATAGTAGAGGAAAAGGAGAGTGAAAAGAGGACGCGAAAAAATCCAGGAACATGAAAAATTATCATGAGTAAATTAAAATAAATGTTGGAGAGAAATGAACTATGAAGTTTTTTTTTGGAAAACAAGAGCACTAATATTGATGAGCAGGAAGTAATTAATGTATAGGAAAAGAGAAGAAAAAGCAGGGCGAAAAGATAGGATAGGGTGATGAAAACTGATACAAGAGGAAAGGGAATAGAGACCTCGAAAAAAACCTAATGGGAGGTTCTCATGATGATCACTTCTCATACAGTTACCATACAGAAAGAGTGCATTGAGAGCAAATGTTTAGAGAAACATTACAAGAAAGAGAGAGAGATAGAGTGAGGAGAGAAAAAGAGAGAAAGAGAGAGAGATAGAGAACGAGAGAGAGAGAGGGGGGGGGAAAGGAGAGATAACACACCTCGAACAGCCATTAGGAACTGTCTCGGTAATGGCTACAAAACAACACAGTTGGGACAGTCTGATTGTAACAGCCATTAAAAACACGGTTGTTCTATGAGAAAATACACAATATTATAGGCTGAGAGAAAAGGCTCGAACAGTTGAGTGGTCAGTATCTTACTATTCGAGTGAATTTTCGAGATTTGAATGAAAGAGAGAAAAAAAAAGATGAAAACTAGACAACTGAAAGATTACCACAAGTGTCAGAAGAACAAACAGAGAATGTTACAATGCATTAATACTACTCCATGTAGTGTTGAGTTAATACTACTCCATGTAGTGTTGAGTGAAATCGATTTTGTTCTTTGCTTATTTTCTACAACATTTCTCCGAGACTTGCAGGTGATTGAGACAGGATGAAAAACAAGAAAAAACAGAAGAAGAATTTTAGTCGAAGAAGAGAATAAAGTAAGGGAAGTAAGAAAAAGAGATGAATCTCGTGCTTTCAAAAACCGATATTTACTAGAAACTCAATATCCTTATAGTAAACCGATATCGATTCAGAAAATTATCCACAAAACTGTTTTCAAGATATAGATACTGGTATAAATCCATTTTGATACTGTAGCGAAACACCGAGAAAAAAAAGTAGAGAGAAAAGGAAGTGAGAAGAGGATGTGAATGTATCCACAAATATATGTACATAAAACAATATCATGAGTAGAACAATAATAAATGTAGGAGAGAAATGAACTATGATCTCGCCGCCGCCTCCTCTGCCGCCTCTGCTTGGTTCTCGCCTCTGCTTGGAGACTTGCAGGTGATTGTGGACTTTTCCATCTTACGACTCTCTTTCAAAAAGCCACTGCTCGCCTGGAGTATCCCGAAGACTGTAGTAGTACCCATCTACAGTAGTACCCATCTACAATATCCATCTACAAAGGGAAAGGAGATGTCACAATATGCGCCAACTACCGGCCGATAGGAATCATTCCTCATGCCTCAATGATCCTGGAAAAGATAATCGGAGCACGGATCCGCGAAATTGTAAGCACAACCGTCAATCAGTGTGGCTTTGTCAAACGGAGTGGAACAACGGATGCTATTTTCGCCATTCGTCTTTATCTAGAGAAACACAGGGAAAAGGCGAAATCAGTCCATTGCGCTTTCCTTGACTTGGAGAAAGCTTTCGACCGTGTACCTCATGAGCTGATATGGTTCTCCCTTCGAGACCACCTAGTCCCAGAAGAGTACATAAGATGATTTCAAATGATGTACGCTGACCCTAGAAGTAGAAGTACAGCGGATACTTCGGAGTCATTCAAGGTTGCTTAGGAGTTCATCAAGGATCCGCGCTTTCCCCTCTGCTCTTCATACTGATAATGGGTATGATCACCAGAGATCTACAAACAAGTCCTCCGAGAACAATACTGTATGCTGACGACGTTGTGTTATGTTCCAACAAATCAGAGGACTTGGAGAGACAGCTAGAAGAGTGGAACGAACGCTTCAATGACTATGTTCTACGACTAAACCTCCAAAAGACCGAGTACTTAGGATTGGGAAAGAGTACCTCGAATACCATCAAAGTCAAGAGCATCGAACTCCGGAAAGTGGATGGCTTCAAGTACCTCGGATCCTACATCACCTCAGACCTAGACCCCAAGGCTACAGTTGATGCTAAAGTCAATGCTGCCTGGCTCAAATGGAGAAAATCAACCGGTGTACTATGCGACAAGCGAATGCCTGACAGACTGAAAAGTAAAATTTATCGATCAGTTGTCAGGCCAGTCATGTTGTACGGCCTCGAATGTGCTCCATGCACAGCAAAGACTCTACAGATGCTACATGTTATGGAGATGAAAATGCTAAGATGGAGCCTCGGACTAAACAAAGCTGCGAAATGAAACTATCCGAGACGTCTGGGCATCGACCCTATATCTGACAAGCTCCGAGGCTGAGATGGTACGGGCACGTGATGAGATCGAATCCCCATTCCGTTTCTCAATCGTCCTGGAATCTCGAAGTAGAGGGCAAAAGAACCAGAGGCAGACCCAAAAATTGGTGGCGAGTTTGCATCGAAGTAGACATTAAGACGACCGGGCTGAAGACTGAAGACGCAGCTGATCGGGTGAAATGGCGTGGTGCAGTCTACAAAGCGGATCCTGCCCGGCGGCGGGATAAACGCTAGGAAGAAGAAGAGAAATTAACTCTGAAAAAAGTTTCACTCAAAAAAGACGAGAAAACAATTAGCGATAAACAAGAAATAACTAGTGTATAGGAAACGAAAAAGAGCCAGAAAATATGAGAGATATGATTACAATAACTGTTTCAAGAACTCCTGAGTTGTGGAAAAGAGAGAAAAGAAATGCTCTAGCGGCAACGCAAAGTAAGCAATGGAAAAAGGTAATCAAAAGTGAGAGCTTTGAAGCTAAAAGATAAAAATTGCACTCTGAAGCTGAAGGAAGACACCTTCTACAACCCAAGGCGGAAGACACTATACACACAGTTACAATAAAAAAGAGTGCACTAAGAGCGAATGTCGAAGGAAACATTGCAAGAGGAGAGAGAGAGAGAGAGAGAGAGAGAGAGAGGAGAGAGAGAGAGAGAGAGAGAGAGAGAGAGAGCGAGAGAGAGAGAGAGAGAGAGAGAGAGAGAGAGAGAGAGGGGTTAAGGCAGCAAGAGAACGAGGGGAGGGGGAGAAAGAGAATGAGAAAGAGAAGAAAAGAGAGATAATATCTCTGTAACATCCATAAAATCTCTGTAACATCCATAATATCTCTGTAACGTGTAGGAACTGTCTCTGTAATGGTTATAAAGCAACACAGTTGGGAGTGTCTGATTGTTATAGTCATTAACATCACACTTGTTGATAGCTCGATGCATTTTCAGAAAGTAGATAATCTCCTGAGCTCAGAGAGAAGACAAAGCAAATGACTGATCAGCCCCTTAAGATCCAAGTAGACTTGAAAATAGACAATTGTAACATCAGGACACTTAAAAACAACACAAACAGAGATTCGTTTTATTAATAAACCTTTTTGCATTACGCCGATGTAAGGAAGAGCACAGAAAAGAAATTATAGTAGAATTGGATAGAGATGGAAAGTTTTACAAAAGTTTTAACTTTTAGAAGTATTTGTGATTATAAAAACAAGAAAAACCTTGAAACGAAACGAAGTGACCAATAGAATTCTCATCTTCTCTTTTATAATGAGCATTTATGAGTCTAAGAGGTCTCTCATCTCCCAGAAACATCTGTTTTTATTCGCTGACAGCCACAAGCGTTTGTCATTATACAAGTTACAAATGATCGACTTGGAACGAAAAGATAATTCTCGAGAAGATAAAGTAAATTTCCAAGCCGAGAACTCTCTAACTATCAATAGTTCATGACGAACTCCAGAATAAATGTTGTTTTTTTTTTCAAAAATGATTCTATCGAAACCTAAGTCTTAACTGGTCTTTGTTTGTGAAAGATGACATAAAATTACCGAAAAGAAAAGGAGAGTCATACCGAGATTGAATTCGCTGAGAGCCTCTAAAAAGAAAATCATAAACGAAGAGGAAATTTAGAAAACAAAAGTGGGATAGAAAGTTTTACAAGAAGTTTTAACTGTTAGAAGTATTTGTGATTATTTTAGAGAATAAAAATGGGGAAAAAGTAGGACAAGAATTAAAGAACGATGAAAATGTGGATTGTGTTGTCTAAAAAGTAAGAACGGTAAAATGATTCGAAGGTACTATATACAACAAAGCGGCTTTAGGAAAAGCGGACTGATAAGGAACAAGGTCAGTCACGAAGGGTTATCATGCCGAAAGGACTCCCTCCAATGGGATAATATATCAACATAGATCTCCTCATAGAGTTCTTTTGAAGAGGAGGAGACAGCATCTAATAATTTTAGAAAAAGGAAAACAAAACGCCAGAGATGAAAGAGAAGGCAGAAATAAGGCAACACAAAGGGGAAAAAGAGAGATAACAAAAAAGACAGATGGAGATAGAAAGAGAGAGAAAGAGATAGTGATGGTGAGAGAGAGATAAATAGAAAAAATGTTGCAGTTTATTCTAGAGAGCAAGACGTTTATACTTTTTTCATTGCGCCCTGAGAAAGGGGCGGGGCTTTGATAGTCTACGGTAAGTATTAGCAAGAAAGAATCCAGAGGCGAATTAAGTAAGCAATTTCAAGCTAAAAGTAGTATAGTGGGCAAAACAGAGAGGTCTCTTTCATGATTTTTTCCCTTCAAATTTTTCCGCTGCTTGATTCAGTTAAATATTGAATACCTTGTCAATGGTACTGTTCCAGAACTAGTGAGTGTTGTTTTATTGCCATTACAGAGACAGATCCTAATGGATGTAGAGATATGTTATCTCTCTTTTCTTCTCTCTCGCTCTCGCTTTCCTCTCCCACTCTTTCTCTCTCTCTTTTTTCCCTCACTTCTCTCTCTCTCTCTCTCTCTCCTCTCTCTTTCTTTCTCTCTCTTTCTTTCTTTCTCTCTCTTTTTTCTGTCCTCACGCTATCTCTCTCTATCTCTTTCTTGCAATATTACTCTCAACATTTGCTCTCAATACACTCTTTCTGTATGGTAACTGTATGAGAAGTCATAATCATGAGCAGGGCTGGGCTTTTTTGGTTTTTGTTTTGACTATTTTCAAAAAACAACACAGATGGAGCAAGAGCTCACTAGTTCTGGAACATTACCACTGAAAAGGTATTCAATATTCAACTGAATCAAGCAGCGGAAAAAACTGAAGGAAAAAATCATGAAAGAGACCTCTCTGTTTTGCCCACTATACTACTTTTAGCTTGAAATTGCTTACTTAATTCGTCTCTGGATTCTTTCTTGCTAATACTTACCGTAGACTATCAAAGCCCCGCCCCTTTCTCAGGGTGCAATGAAAAAAGTATAAACGTCTTGCGCTCTAGAATAAACTGCAACATTTTTTTCTATTTATCTCTTTCTCACCATCACTATCTCTTTCTCTCTCTTTCTATCTCCATCTCTCTTTTTGATTATCTCTCTTTTTCCCTTTGTGTTGCCTTATTTCTGCCTTCTCTTTCATCTCTGGCGTTTTGTTTTCCTTTTTCTAAAATTCTTTGATGCTGTCCCCTCCTCTTCAAAAGAACTCTATGAGGAGATCTCTGTTGATATTTTCTCCCATTAGAGGGAGTCCTTTCGGCATGATAACCCTTCGTGACCGACCTTGTTCCTTATCAGTCCGATTTTCCTAAAGCCGCTTTGTTGTATATAGTACCTTCGAATCATTTTACCGTTCTTAATTTTTAGACAACACAATCTTCTCCATGTTTTCATAGTTCTTTAATTCTTGTCCTGCTTTTCCCCACTTTTATTCTCTAAAATAATCACAAATACTTCTAACAGTTAAAACTTCTTGTAAAACTTTCTATCCCACTTTTGTTTTCTAAATTTTCCTCTTCGTTTATGATTTTCTTTTCAGAGGCTCTCAGCGAATTCAATCTCGGTATGACTCTCCTTTTCTTTTCGGTAATTTTATTTCATCTTTCACAAACAAAGACCAGTTAATATATATATATTTTATCTACACTTGTCAGTGCAAAAACAAACATTCAAAAACCACAGATAACAATGGTGTCTTTAAGAAGCAAAGAAAAAAAAGAAGAAAAGAAATCTAAGACAATTCTTGTAACAATTTATTACAGAGCGCGTCATAGTGTCTAATAATTACATCCATATGTCTGCTGATTCGAAACGGAAAGACTAAAGTGTATCAATGATATTGATGACAGCTTTTTTAAAAACGTGTTCACTCGGAACATTCAACACATCTCTCGATAATCTAGTGAACATACGTGCTACCCTTAATGAGAAACAATGGAAACGGGCCGTATTCTGTGTTGCTTCGACATACAAACCGTTAACATTTGTCCGTGTAATCGGAACCCATTTGAAGAACTTTTCCTTCGCGACAATGGAACTATTGTTGTAAATTTTCCAACCCATCATAAGATCCGCGACTTTCCGCTTGTCTATCAAGGAAGAAAGACCTAGGTTAGCCAATCGACAAGAATAAGAAGGAAGTGCACGTGGATAATCAGGATTAGGAAAGCATCGGTAGTATACAATACGAGTAAAAGCTTCAAGTACTTTCTCGATAATTTTGCAGTCTGTTTTATAATATGGATTCCAGAAGCAAGATGCAAATTCTAGATGAGGAAGTATATATGTGGAAAAGCATTTGAGTAGAATAACTGGGTCGTTGATGGGAACAGCACGGAGGAGTGAATACATGGCTGCCGTTGCTTTGCTCACTCGATCTTCAACAGCTGGGCCTCTGCGCAATGATGAGACAACTTGTACTCCCAGGTCGCGAACTTGGTTGACACGTGATAACAGAACATGGCAGATTGAATAGGAGGCGATGAGAGATTGGTACCCTATATGCAGATGAAGAGTTTTACTGGGAGACAAGGAGAGTTGATTACATTACATTCACACCAAACAGTAATAGCATCGAGTGCAAGTTGTAGTTCTTGACTTCGCTCTAAAAAGGTATCTTTGTTATAAGACACATACACTTTAATATCATCGGCAAATGCTTGGAAATGCACATTAGGGAATTGAGCTAGTACATGGTTCAAATCAGTTATGTATAAGATGAATAGCAGGGGTCCAAGAACAGAACCCTGGGGAACCCCTGATGTCACATTAAATTGAGGAGAACGAGTCCTACCAATGCGAACTGAAAAAGTGCGATCTGTCAAGAAGGATTCCAGAAACAATAACAATTGAGATGGTATACCATAATGTCTACACTTGTAGAGAAGCTTAGGAATACTAATTGTATCGAAAGCTCGAGAAAAATCGAGATATATGACATCGGTGGAAAGTCCACTCCCTAGCGCTCTCGTCCAGTCTTGCTCACACATCAATAAATTGGTGACAACAGAAGCCTTCTCTCGAAAACCGTGCTGATAATTAGACAACACATCGAATCTTTCTAGATGCTCTATAATAGTCTTACGAAGTAGGCGCTCTATTGTCTTCGATGCAGGGGACAATATCGATATGGGCCTATAGGAAGAAGGAGACGAGGGTTCTTTGCCTTGTTTAGGAATTGCGGTCACAAAAGAATGCTTCCAAATAGCAGGAGTCGAAGATGTGATAAGACAGAAGTTGTATATGTGGGATAGAGGAACCGAAAGCGAAGAATGACACATTTTGAACACAAGCTGAGGAATTCCATCGGCACCGGTACTACCCGTGTATTTCAATTTAGACAAAGCACGTGAAATACGGAAGAAAGATACTTAGATTAGTTTGTGGAAGAATGGGATCTCTTTGTTATAAGACACATACACTTTAATATCATCGGCAAATGCTTGGAAATGCACATTAGGGAATTGAGCTAGTACATGGTTCAAATCAGTTATGTATAAGATGAATAGCAGAGGTCCAAGAACAGAACCCTGGGGAACCCCTGATGTCACATTAAATTGAGGAGAACGAGTCCTACCAATGCGAACTGAAAAAGTGCGATCTGTCAAGAAGGATTCCAGAAACAATAACAATTGAGATGGTATACCATAATGTCTACACTTGTAGAGAAGCTTAGGAATACTAATTGTATCGAAAGCTCGAGAAAAATCGAGATATATGACATCGGTGGAAAGTCCACTCCCTAGCGCTCTCGTCCAGTCTTCCTCACACATCAATAAATTGGTGACAACAGAAGCCTTCTCTCGAAAACCGTGCTGATAATTAGACAACACATCGAATCTTTCTAGATGCTCTATAATAGTCTTACGAAGTAGGCGCTCTATTGTCTTCGATGCAGGGGACAATATCGATATGGGCCTATAGGAAGAAGGAGACGAGGGTTCTTTGCCTTGTTTAGGAATTGCGGTCACAAAAGAATGCTTCCAAATAGCAGGAGTCGAAGATGTGATAAGACAGAAGTTGTATATGTGGGATAGAGGAACCGAAAGCGAAGAATGACACATTTTGAACACAAGCTGAGGAATTCCATCGGCACCGGTACTACCCGTGTATTTCAATTTAGACAAAGCACGTGAAATACGGAAGAAAGATACTTAGATTAGTTTGTGGAAGAATGGGATCTCCAGCGGGGCGGGGTAACAAACCGTCATCATGGGTAAAGGAAGAGGCAAACTCAGCTGCTAGTAAGTCACATTTACTTTGAGAGACAGTCAAAACAGAACCATTTCGATCAATGAGAAAACGAGGAGGATTGGGTTTGGGACGTGTGAGGAGAAGAGATATGCCGGTACAAATTACGAGAGGATGTGAGCCTTTTCTTGAGGCAGTGCTTATTCCACTTGTTGATTTGTTTAAGTAGATCACAACTAGCTTTTTCATACAGTTTTCGAACAAGTGGGTAACGAATATTGCGAAATAGTGCATCTCGATAAGAGATCAAACTACGAATATGGGGTGGATAGGCAGAGAAAGACGAGCGAGGGGCCTTCATTGGAACATACAAGGACAGAGCGTGGTGGAGGAATAGTAGGAAGCGAGAGTAAAGGTCATCTACACAAAAGAACATATCGAAAGCAGCTTCCCAATCTATAGAGGAGGGGTAATCATTCAAAGCAGAAAAATCAGTTCGAGAATAGTCTGGAACATGTTCAACGTCGATACGGTCCAAGCATATATGTATGTATATTGGTATCGAATCCTAAATGATCACAAGACGGAAATGAGGGAATAATACGGGACTCGGAGAAAAGAGAAGGATGAGATGTAACGAACCAGTCAAGTGATCGGTTTTGGCGCGTTGGGAGGCGGCACAGAAACGAGAGGTTGAAGGAGGAAATCAGAGAATGAATTATATTATCGGAAAGACTCACAGGAGGACTCAGGGAATCAGAATTGAAATCGCCCACCAGGAAGAAGGGATGATTAGATGTTGAGAAAAGGTCGGATAGAAAATCACAAAAAACTCTTGTCTGATCGGAACTATAACTGGGTGGACGGTAACACACAACAATTCGTAGAAAACAAACTGAAATAAGAACCTCGATGGCTATGACTTCTGTACGAGAGAAATCTATTGCTGGCTTAGTAAAAGAGGTATACATCACGAATAACAATGCAAACACCACCGCCTCTAGAGTCACGGTCCGTTCTCACAACAACATAAGGGAGATCTCCAACAATTTCACAATCCTTAATCCTACCATGGAGCCAAGTTTCGGACAACGCTACAATATCTGGCTGCTCAGCTTCTAGAAAAATTCGGAAGGCTGCTAGTTTATTACATATAGAGCGCATGTTAAAATAGAAGAACTTGAGAGAATTCTTACCCGGACATGATCTTAGTTTGACGGGAAAGAAGATAAAGGTCTAACAGTTTGCAGCCTCGAACGACGAATAGCGTCGGCTTCTGCTCTCGGTATCACTTCTCCATTGTAGACAACGACGTCTTTCCCCTCGGACACTAGTCTTCTTTTCTCTTGCGAAGCAAGAACTCCTTCTCTCGCATTTCTTTGGTCAGACTTGGCCGAATGAAAATGTTTCTGAAGCGGTTGTCATTCCGAAGTGAAGAAGCACGTGCGAGAAGTTGCCGCTGAAGTGACTTCGCTGGAAGAATGACCTTCAGCGGTCTGGAGGCCGGTCGCCCATTAGAGTTGTGATTGATACCCATCCGAAAATGGGCCAGTCCGTGAACAGCTACGCCAGCTGCGTCGAGTAGCGAGAGAACCAGAGCGTTGTCATGAGCTGTTTGTGAAGAAGGGAGAGCAGTAGGATCCGGATTTTCTGGAGCCTTTTCGATTACAATAGATCGGAGTCTTTTGTCCTCTTCAATTTCGTGCTGGATTAAGTCGACGGTGGGGGACTGAGTGGAATGTATATCTGAGAGTTTCTTGATGACAACAGCGCACGTCTTCAGGAGTAGCAAGACGTGAGGAGGCAGGGAAGGCTTCTTTGCTTCTGATTCGGCAGAAATACAGCTGTCGAGTGCTGAAGTCAGAGCAGCAACTCCAGTAGGATCACAATCGTTGGAGGAAGTTTTTTCGGCTCGTCTTTTGGGAGGCATTTTGGGCAGTAAAGGCAGTAAGAGCACGGAAGAAATCGATACACAGAGCACTATGGACACTCACCGCTCGGTAGAGAGAACTGAGACAAGAATGAGAACTGAGACAAGAATGAGAACTTAGGTTTCGATAGAATCCTTTTTGAAAAAAACATATATTCTGGAGTTCTTCATGAACTTAGAGTTCTCGGTAGTTAGAGAGTTCTCGGCTTGGAAATTTACTTTATCTTCTCGAGAATTATCTTTCTCTCTCTTGCAATGTTTCCTCGGAGAGAGAACCATATCAGCTCATGAGGCAAACGGTCGAAAGCTTTCTCCAAGTCAAGGAAAGCGCAATGGACTGATTTGTGTTTCTCTAGATAAAGACGAATGGCGAAAATAGCATCCGTTGTTCCACTTCCTTTGACGAAGCCACACTGATTGACGGTTGTGCTTACAATTTTGCAGAGCCGTGCTCCGATGATCTTTTCCAGGATCATTGAGGCATGAGGAATGATTCCTATCGGCCGGTAGTTGGCGCATATTGTGACATCTCCTTTCCCTTTGTAGATGGGTATTTTAGATAATCTACTACAGTCTTCGGGATACTCCAGGCGAACAGTGGCTTTTTGAAAGAGAGTCGTAAGATGGAAAAGTCCACAATCACCTGCGAGTCTCCAAGCAGAGGCGGGAACCAAGCAGAGGCGGCAGAGGAGGCGGCGGCGAGATCATAGTTCATTTCTCTCCTACATTTATTCTTGTTCTACTCATGATATTGTTTTATGTACATATATTTGTGGATACATTCACATCCTCTTCTCACTTCCTTTTCTCTCTACTTTTTTTCTCGGTGTTTCGCTACAGTATCAAAATGGATTTATACCAGTATTTAGATCTTGAAAAAAAGTTTTGTGGATAATTTTCTGAATCGATATCGGTTTACTATAAGGATATTGAGTTTCTAAGTAATTATCGGTTTTTGAAACCACGAGATTTATCTCTTTTTCTTACTTCCCTTACTTCTCTTCTTCGACTAAAACTTTTCATCTGTTTTTTCTTGTTTTTTAAGCTCCGGTGAAATGTTGTAGAAAATAAACTAAGAACAAAATCGATTTCACTCAACACTACATGGAGTAGTATTAATCGTAATGCATTGTAACATTTTCTGTTTGTTCTTCTGACACTTGTGGTAATCTTTCAGTTGTCTAGTTTTCATCTTTTTTTCTCTCTTTCATTCAAATTTCTAAAATTCACTCGAATAGTAAGATACTGATCACTCAACTGTTCGAGCCTTTTCTCTCAGCTTATAATATTGTGTATTTTCTCATAGAACAACCGTGTTTTTAATGGCTGTTACAATCAGACTGTCCCAACTGTGTTGTTTTGTAGCCATTACCGAGACAGTTCCTAATGGCTGTTCGAGGTGTGTTATCTCTCCTTTCCCCCCTCTCTCTCTCTCGCTCTCTATCTTTCTCTCTTTTTCTCTCCTCACTCTATCTCTCTCTCTTTATTGTAATGTTTCTCTAAACATTTGCTCTCAATGCACTCTTTCTGTATGGTAACTGTATGAGAAGTGATCATCATGAGAACCTCCCATTAGGTTTTTTTCGAGGTCTCTATTCCCTTTCCCTAAACCCTTTGAAATAATAGCTCTGGCTGCATTATTTTCTATCCCTCCAGCACCATTTCCACTCTCACTCTAACACCACACCTTCATCTCTATTTCTCGTCGTTCAATCTTTGTCGTTTTCTCTCTCTTCTTTTTTGCTATCTCTCTCACTCTTTCTGGACGATGTCTTCAGCTTCGGAGCGCAGTTGTTGTCTTTAACTTAGAAGCTCTCACTTTTTTCCGTTCCTTGACCTTTTCTGTTCTCTCTTTTCCACCACTCAGGCAAGAGCTCTTGTATCAGTTTTCATCACCCTATCTCTCCTATCTTTTCGCCCTGCTTTTTCTTCTCTTTTCCTTAACATTAATTACTTCCTGCTTATCAATATTAGTGCTCTTGTTTTCCAAAAAAAAACTTCATAGTTCATTTCTCTCCAACATTTATTTTAATTTACTCATTTTATGTAATTTTTCATGTTCCTGGATTTTTTCGCGTCCTCTTTTCACTTCCCTTTTCCTCTACTATTTTTTCTATGTTTCGGTACAGTAATACATAAAATGGCTTCACCACAAAGATCTCGGAAAATAGTTGAAAAAGTTTTGTGGAGCAGTTGTTTTTCATGTGAACTTCTCGGTAGGATCACAATACTCAAAAATTATTCTGCGAAGAGTCAGTAGTATGTTATTACACTTCAGTTTCAGTTTTTTTAACAGAACTAAAACACAGTCTCAGAACCCACAACTCAGAAAAATTACCTTAGTCCAGATTCGATGAAGTTATTTACTAAAAGCGAGAATATTGTTTTCTCACTCTTATAATCTTCTATCATGAAGAATTGCTAATTTTTTAACTCTATTCATTTGGTATGAATACAACAAAAAAATTAACTCCTGAACATTTTTTCTATGTTTTTTCACGAACAAAGAGACGGCCTCTTTTTCTATAAATTAATCCTCCTATTAAAATCTTCAATCTGAAAGGATGATGCTGAGACTTTCGTACAGTTAGACCTTTTGTATATCTTCTTTCTCTGCGCTCTTTCCATTATTGTGCGCTTCATAACTTCCGGCAAACTACCGATGTTTGTATTTTGTCCCGCGATCGAGTGCTTCTGTTCCCACACTATTCTTCTTTTCCAAGTCTCAACAACCGTAAAAATTGGGAATAACGGTTGGAGTAGAGTGACCACAAGTTGTAGACATGGGAAAGTGTACATTTATGGACTGTTATGGGATGAAACCTGTGCCTCTTTTCCGATTCTTTCTTCTTCTCTCTCAATAGAACCTGGTATATTAGAAAGGAGGTTATTTTTGTTTTGGGTTTTTTTAAAGCAGATGATACGATGAGGCTGGCTGCTTATCCAGTCTGTCATCGTGCGCTACTCCGTATTAACAGTACGGTCAAACTGTCTTGTAGTCAGACCCATTTCTCACACTCGGGTTAAGCGCAAGATTCCCGAGAGTGTGGTATATCTCACCTGTGAGTAAAATATGAATTAGATTGGAAAACTTCATTCGATTTATCCAAAGTAGTTGTAATGTGTTATGATAAGAGATTCCTTCCGTTTTAGAATTGTTAATAATATAAGGGTAAGTTAACTGGAAGGGAGTGAGTTAATTTGAAAAGTGTAAAATTGAAATGTGTAATGGTGAGAATCTTGTAGTCTTTAGATTCTCTGTTTATGTGTTAAGAAGGTAGTGGTTATGAAATACGATGCGTGGGAGCATCTAAAGGTTGAGGTAGGTATATAATTATTGTTTGATCAAGGTGGTGATATGTGTTGTTATTTAAAGTGTGTTAAAGAATAATTTTTGTTACAATGATGTTGAAATGAGAAGGCTAAAAAAAGGAAAACAGTTTTTACCTTAGTAAGTTGTTTTTTTGTGATATTGAAGAATAGGAGGGGTTATTTAAGTTAAATAAATAAATTTTTGGAGTATACAAGGTATTAGAATAGTAGTGATAGTGGAATATTCGAAAATTTAAAGTAGATTGTATTTCTTTGGATCATTCATGATAAGGTTTTAATGATATGGTGTAGATAATGTTTTAATATCATAGTATATAGTTAGATGTGTTTATGGAATATTGAAAAAACAGGATGTAGGGGGGTTAATAGTCTTAAGCTACAAAGTGCAAAAGGTATTGAAATGATGAAATTGGAATAATGATATAACGGAATAATGATATTAGAAAATTAAAAAATTCTTTTTTTTTTATGTAGTTAGTTGTATTGTTTTGGAATATTTAGGTAAGGTTTTGAAGATTTGTATATTTCTTAAGCTACAAAGTACAAAAGGTATCGAAATGATGTTATTTGGAAATTGAAAAAGATAAATAGCTCTACAGTAGTTAGATGTTCTGTGAGTTATTGAAGAATTAGGAATTGGAGGGGTTTTGTTGTTATTTATGGTGTGTTGTAGCATCGAAGTTGGATTGATGTAGCATCGAAGTTGGATTTGAGTGGGGAGGAATTACAGGCGAAGTATCGGACACACATAATGCAATCAAACTTGACTCTATTCGAGGTAAGTGATCAATATGTTCTAGTCTATTTAAGAGAAGTACAATAAGTAAATTATAATTGATTAATATGTTTGAATTTTTTTCAGAATCGGAAGATGAGGGAAGAGGACGCTCCTTCTCTCGCTCCTCCATCCAAGAAGAAGAAATAGTTATAGAAAGAAATTGTACTGTTTTATCGTGAAATATATATGTTTTTAAAAAAAGTCAGTTTTACCAATAAATGATTGATGGATTTGAATGTGATAAATGGATATGTATGGACATGACAGAAAGAAATGAAGAATTGAATAAAATAAAAACAAAAAATATTTTTGGGTTATAAGGAAATTTATAAAATATTATATAAAAAAAGAATTTGTTAATGTAAGTTGTTTGCTGCGAAGCAGCTATGGGAAATCTGGTCAGAGACCAGAGTTGCTGCAAAGCAGCTAAGATTATCCGGCGAGCCGGATCTGCTACGCAAGGTAGCTAGTTTAAAGAAATTAAAACTAAGAAAGCAGTGGAAAAAAGGGGAAGATATTATAATTGAGGTATATAAGTGCTTATGTTAATGATTGATTAAATAAAGTAATAATTTGAAAAATAGAAGGAAGTTTAGTAAAGATGAGATGAAATTAATCTCGCCTCAAATGTGGAGTGGCACAAGAAGTACTCACATCACACATCGAGAACACATCGAGAATAGTGTTAGAACAGAAAAGGAGCGGGGCAGCAAACGCGCCTCAACTACACTCGATCGCGGGACAAAATACAGCCGGCGGCATTCAGTTTGCCGGATGTTATGAAGTCTACAAGATTGGAGAGAGCGCAGAGAAACTTGAACGAGCTAGAGAAGATATACAAAATGTCTAACTGTACTAAAGTCTCAGCTTCATCCTTGCAGATTAAAGATTTTAATAGGAGGATTAATTTATAAAAAGAGGCCGTTCGTGAAAAAACATAGAAAAAAGGTTCGGGAGTTAATTTTTGTTGGATTCATACCGAAAGGATAGGGTAAATTTGAAAAATTAGCACTTCTTCATGATAGAAGATGATAAGAGTGGAAAAAATATTCTCGCTTTTAGTAAATAACTTCATCGAATCTGGACTAAGGTAATTTTTTGAGTTGTGGGTTCTGAGACTGTGTTTTAGTTCTATTGAAAAACCGAAACTGATATGTAAGAACATACTACATACTCTTCGCAGGATAACTCTCAAGTGTTGTGCCCCCACCGAGAAGTTCACGTGAAAAAAACTGCTCGACAAAACTCTTTTAACTATTTTCCGAGATCTTTGTGGTGAAGTTATTCTATGTATTACTGTACCGAAACATAGAAAAATAGTAGAGGAAAAAAGAAGTGAAAAGAGGACGCGAAAAAATCCAGGAACATGAAAAATTATCATGAGTAAAATAAAATAAATGTTGGAGAGAAATGAACTCTGAAGTTTTTTTTTTTTGGAAAAGAAGAGCACTAATATTGATAAGCAGGAAGTAATTAATGTTTAGGAAAAGAGAAGAAAAAGCAGGGCGAAAAGATAGGAGAGATATGATGATGAAAACTGATACAAGAGCTCTTGCCTGAGTGGTGGAAAAGAGAGAAAAAAAAACGAAACATGTTTCTTCAAAATAGAACTAAGGGCTTGAAGCCATCGCTTAGAGGCTGTTCTACTGCGAGATGCTAGCACCAAATGGTGGAGGAAGACATGGAAGGGGCGGGCTAACGAGATGGGGGAGGGCAAACCGATGGAGTCGATTGGGTCGAAGAGAGAAAGAGATGAATAGAGAGAGAAAGGCAGAACGAGTGTGATACAATGAAGCGAGTGAGCATAAGAAGTACATACGAGTAGTCAAAGAATCAGTTTGATGCTCTATTGAGAGAGAAGAAGAAAGAATCGGAAAAGAGGCACAGGTTCAAACCATACATTGTAACAGTCCATAAATGTACACTTTCCCATGTATACAACTCGTGGGGAAATAGTTTGGGAACACGAGAGGAGTGGGGCAGCAAGCGTGCTTCAAATACACTCGATCGCGGGACAAAATACAGCCGGCGGCATTCAGTTTGCCGGATGTTATGAAGTCTACAAGATTGGAGAGAGCGCAGAGAAACTTGAACGAGCTAGAGAAGATATACAAAATGTCTAACTGTACTAAAGTCTCAGCTTCATCCTAGCAGATTAAAGATGGCCGTCTCTCTTTTCGTGAAAAAACATTAAAAAATTTTTCGGAAGTTGTTTTTTTGTTGGATTAATACCAAAGAATAGGGTTAATTTGAAAAATTAGCACTTCTTCATGATAGAAGATGATAAGAGTGAAAAAACATATTCTCGCTTTTAGTAAATAACTTCATCGAATCTGGACTAAGGTCATTTTTCTGAGTTGTGGGTTCTGAGACTGTGTTTTAGTTCTGTTCAAAAAACCGAAACTGAAGTGTAATAACATACTACTGACTCTTCGCAGAATAATTTTTGAGTATTGTGATCCTACCGAGAAGTTCACATGAAAAACAACTGCTCCACAAAACTTTTTCAACTATTTTCCGAGATCTTTGTGGTGAAGCCATTCTATGTATTACTGTACCGAAACATAGAAAAATAGTAGAGGAAAAAAGAAGTGAAAAGAGGACGCGAAAAAATCCAGGAACATGAAAAATTATCACGAGTAAAATAAAATAAATGTTGGAGAGAAATGAACTCTGAAGTTTTTTTTTTGGAAAAGAAGATCACTAATATTGATAAGCAGGAAGTAATTAATGTTTAGGAAAAGAGAAGAAAAAGCAGGGCGAAAAGATAGGAGAGATATGATGATGAAAACTGATACAAGAGCTCTTGCCTGAGTGGTGGAAAAGAGAGAAGAAAAAAAAACGAAACATGTTTCTTCAAAATAGAACTAAGGGCTTGAAGCCATCGCTTAGAGGCTGTTCTACTGCGAGATGCTAGCACCAAATGGTGGAGGAAGACATGGAAGGGGCGGGCTAACGAGATGGGGGAGGGCAAACCGATGGAGTCGATTGGGTCGAAGAGAGAAAGAGATGAATAGAAAGAGAAAGGCAGAGCGAGTGTGATACAATGAAGCGAGTGAGCATAAGAAGTACATACGAGTAGTCGAAGAAACAGTTTGAGGTTCTATTGAGAGAGAAGAAGAAAGAATCGGAAAAGAGTCACAGGTTTCATCCCATAACAGTCCATAAATGTACACTTTCCCATGTCTACAACTCGTGGGGAAATAGTTTGGGAACACGAGAGGAGTGGGGCAGCAAGCGTGCTTCAAATACACTCGATCGCGGGACAAAATACAGCCGGCGGCATTCAGTTTGCCGGATGTTATGAAGTCTACAAGATTGGAGAGAGCGCAGAGAAACTTGAACGAGCTAGAGAAGATATACAAAATGTCTAACTGTACTAAAGTCTCAGCTTCATCCTTGCAGATTAAAGATTTTAATAGGAGGATTAATTTATAAAAAGAGGCCGTTCGTGAAAAAACATAGAAAAAAGGTTCGGGAGTTAATTTTTGTTGGATTCATACCGAAAGGATAGGGTAAATTTGAAAAATTAGCACTTCTTCATGATAGAAGATGATAAGAGTGGAAAAAATATTCTCGCTTTTAGTAAATAACTTCATCGAATCTGGACTAAGGTAATTTTTTGAGTTGTGGGTTCTGAGACTGTGTTTTAGTTCTATTGAAAAACCGAAACTGATATGTAAGAACATACTACATACTCTTCGCAGGATAACTCTCAAGTGTTGTGCCCCCACCGAGAAGTTCACGTGAAAAAAACTGCTCGACAAAACTCTTTTAACTATTTTCCGAGATCCTTGTGGTGAAGCCATTATATGTACATATTACTGTACCGAAACATCGAAAAAAGTAGTAGAGAGAAAAGGAAGTGAAAGAGGACGCGAAAAAATCCAAGAACATGAAAAATTATCAAGAGTGAAATAAAACAAATGTTGGAAAGAAATTAACTCTGAAGTTTTGTTTTTTTTAAACCAGAGAACTAATATTGATAAGCAGGATAGAAAACGAGAAGAAAGAAAAAGCAGGGCGAGAAGATAGTAGAGATAGGGTGATGAAAACTTTTTGAAGAGCTTCTGAGTGGTGGAAAAGAGAGAACAAAAATTATTAAAAGACAAAACAGGTTAAGGTACGGGAAAAAAAAGAAACGTTAGAGTGAGAGCTTCTAAGTTGAAAAAAATAACTGCACTCCGAAGCTAAAGACATCGTCCGTCCTCCAATGTTTACGACATCGTCCGAACTACAATGATCGGAATATAAGAGAGAAAACTTTACATCTCTTGCCGAATCACATTCTTATATCATACATTCCCTCAGTAGAGGTATCAATGTCGATGTTATTTTTCTGGACATCAGTAAAGCCTTTGATAGTGTTGATCATCGATTTTTGGTCTTCAAAATGCAGTCCATTGGAATCGAAGGATCTGTTATAAAATGCATCTCTTCATTTCTAAATTGCCGTAGACAATCGGTTTGCATTGACGATATTTGTTCTGATCCCGCAAGTGTTATTAGCGGTGTTCCTCAAGGGTCATCCATAGGTCCTCTATTGTTTCTTTTGTTCATCGATGATATCAAAAAAGTCATCCCGGAAACTATTCGTTTCAGTATTTTCGCGGATGATGTGAAATTGTTCGCTCAAGTGCCCTTATACTCAATAGACTTGCAACTTGCATTTAACAACATTTTTGATTGGTGCTCACAATGGAACATGTCTCTGTCCACATCTAAATGTCAGATTCTCGTAGGCAAGTTGTGAACTTTCCTTATTCTATAAACCAAATCCCTCTGACTAAGACGAACAAGGTCAAAGATCTAGGTATTGTTATCAAGGAAGACTTCCGTTTCAATGATCACATTAAAAAAATTTGTAAGAAGGCCTCTTCAACCGCGAATCTACTATTAAAAGCGTTCAAGACTAAATCCTACGAAATGCTTATTATGGCTTTTAATGTGTACGTCAGACCATTTCTAGGAAACGGCACAGAAATTTGGTCACCTATAACCAAAAATCTCATCAATGAAGTTGAATATGTTCAGCGAAATTTTACAAGAAGATTATTATTAAGATGTTCCCAACCATCATTGCCTTATTCTCAAAGACTGCAGCTACTCAAGACTGAGTCATTAGAGTATCGCAGAGCATTTAAAGATCTATGTTTTTTGCATAAGTGCCTGCATAATCTATGTTCTCTTGATTGTTCTTATCTATATATCATTTCCCATTCTACGTACAATACAAGGCAAGCACATTCTCTCCGTATTCGTCTTCCTACTGTTTACCCAGCTAGAATGTCTACCTTTGTATCAAGAAGCATATCAATCTGGAACTCTCTTCCTAATGAAATTATTTCAATTAAGAACGCCTCACAATTCGCTGATAAACTGAAGAAATTGCCATCAGTAATACTGCTACCAAAGCCTATTGTAAAAGATTGAATATCGAGAAGAACAAGGTAGTATTCATATGAAGTTGATGCTAATATTGTATTATCAACTGTTGTTTCTTTTTCAGATTTTCGTTGTTCACTATTCCATTGAATAAAACCAAACCAGCACTGAAAATGAATTTTTTCGAGAATCTTTTTAACTAGATAAACTAGTCCATGTTAATTCTCATCATTTTATTGTATTGATGTTATTTTATCACTGCATGGAAATAAAGAATATCTTAAAGAATATCTTAAAACAATGCAAGACAGAGCGAGAGAGATAGAGAAAGAAGGAGAGTGAAAAAGACAAAGAATGAACGACGAGAAATAGAGAAGAAGGTGTGAGTAAGAGTTGGAATGCTACTGGAGGAATAGAAAATTATAGTGCTATCAATCTAAAGGGTATAGGGAAAGCGAATAGAGACCTCGAATCGGGCTAATGGGAGGATCTCATGATGATGACTTCTCATACAGTTAACATACAGAAAGAGTGCATTCAGAGCAAATGTTGAGAGTAACATTGCAAGAAAGAGATAGAGATAGAGTGAGGACAGAAAAAAGAGATAAAGAGAGAAAGAGGAAAGGAGAGATAACACCTCGAACAGCCATTAGGAACTGTCTCGGTAATGGCTTACAAAACAACACAGTTGGTAAAGTCTGATTCATAGAGCCATCAAGAACACGGTTGTTAATTGCTCGATGAGAATTTACACCACATTATAAGATGAGAGAAAAGGCTCCGAGCATTTTACTGATCAGTACCATGAGATCTCAGTATTTGGAAAAATTTTCGAAATTCGAATAACAGAGATAAAAAAGATGAAAAAAAGAACTGCAACATTACCACATGTGTTGAAAGAAAAAACAGAGAAAGTAATTTTTTAAACTGCCACAATGTATAACGATTATTAGTACTTCATGTAGAGTTGAGTGTATTCGATTGTGTACTCGACTTACTTTCTAAAATTTTACACCGAGGCTTAAGAACAAGATAAAACAGATGAGAAGTTTCAGGAAATGAACTGAATTTTAAAGATTGCTCAAAGCTTGAATGCATCAGAAAACTATGATCGGAAAGATTGTTTAGAAGGGAAAGAAATAGACACAGAGAGAGAGAGGAGCGATAAAAGCGTTTAAAAGCAAAGCAAGCTTAGTTCTAGTAAGCTCAGATGAAGATTTTACTGGCAAATTAGCCTGTAGCATTTATATTTATGAAAGTAAACAAGATTGACGATGATGAAAATGCAATGAGAAATCTAGAATAATGAGTAAATGTATGAAAAAGAAAATATTAGCCACGTTTTTCGCGGAAAACATATAATAGATGAATTCATGGGATGCAGCTCTGGAGTTGTATTATGAGGTACAAGAGCTAAGATGAATAAATGAAATGTCTAGAGATGGGCGGGAAGGATCGAAGAAGTGAGAGAACAAGTGAAGATACACTAGAAAGGTATGAGAAGGGAAGTGATGGGCAGGACAGATGAAGTCAGAATACATGGGAGAAAGAAAGAGGATTAGTTGTCTCCCTCAGAGTGATAAGATTGAAGAGGAGCGAGAAGGCATGGGTTCAAAGGGGAAATTGTAACTCCTACTGGCACGGCATTACCATTGCGAAATGCCTATTATCAAGGAACGTTTGAGTCCAGAGACACGATCGAGGGGATTAAATTGGAAGATAGGAAAGAAGAGGAAGGATAGTAAAGATCATCAGGAGCTCAAGCATTCATAACTTAAGAATACACTTGGATCAGCTCGAATACTGTAAAGAACCAGAGAAAAGGAGCAGCGGAATACTCCATGCATTCTTAATCATAGAAAAAACTTGAAAATAGCTGAACTCTAGAATTCTGAACATTTGGGAACTTGGAACCGATGTGAAAATAAATAGCAAACCAAATATGAGAGTTGAGTTCCAAAGAGAGAAATAAAAGATAATACTACATTTTTTCTCCGAAATCTAAAGTTTATGAGAAGAAAAAACTTAGCGTAACTGTTCTCAGAGCTGAGAAATAGGTGTAAATTATTCACAGAGAGAAGGAAGATCCAGGAACACCTCACCAGAGCTGTAACATGAGTTCTGACAGGATGTACGATTTTAGACTGGATCAAGTAGGCGGAGAATCAACTTGAGGCACCATTGAGAGAACAAGAAAGAATTGTAAAACAATCACACGTTCCATCAGACATTGTAACAGTCAATAAATGTACACTTTCCCATGTCTACAACTTATGTCTGCTCTACTTAAGCCGTTCTTCTCATCCTTTACAGTTTTACAGACTACAGAGAAAAGAGTGTGACCAGAAGTAGAGAGGGGCTGCTCGCGTGTGTCTTCTACACACGATCGCGGGCAAAAATACAACCAGGGACATTCAGTTGGCCGGATGTTAGTTTGAGCAGAGATGCTAAATAGATTTACAGAAGGCCTAACTGCTCAAATGTCTCAGCCTCACAGACTATACTTAAGGCGATAATGGTAGGTTAATTGTTGTGGAAAGATGTCGTTTCTCTGTCTGCCGAGGCATATTTCGAAAACTCTTCCAGAAAAGTGACTTCATAGACATCATAACCGGGGAAATTAAAACATCTAGAGAGGAAGCGTTTTTTTGAAGATGTTCTCAAAAAGGCAGTTACTCGGACTTATCGATCATGGACTATGGTAATTGTTGGGGGCACTGAAACGGTTATTTGGCTCTTTTCAAAAATCGATAACAATGTCCATTTGTCACAGAAAAATTCCAGATAGATGCCCTACACCGAGATATTTACGTCAAGAACACCTGCTAAATGAAACTCTTGTTATTGTACTTAAGGTCCTGGGGCCTCTTTCTAATTGGATATTTTGGATACAGCGATACAGCGATACAATGGAAGTTTGGATACAGCGATATTTTACTTGTTTTTCTAATCTCTCCTGTAAATAAATGAATACAGTTCACTGTTGTATCCGATACAGCAGCCGATACAAAAAGTTGCTGTATCGGAGACAAATATTTGTTGAGTTTGGGGCAATTTTCGTTTGCTCGGTCAATTTTCTTCATATTTTGTATTTTCTTCTTCAAATTTTGTTTTTTCTTCTTCATTTTTTTCTCTTCGTATTTTGTTTTTTCTTCTTCATTTTTTCTCTTCATGTTTTGTTTTTCTTCATATTTTTTTGTTTTTTTTTGAAGTTTTTTTTCTTCATTTTTTCTTCTTCATATTTTGTTATTTTTCTTCTTTTTTTCCTTTTCTTTTGTTTTTTTCTTCATTTTTTTCTTCTCCAGATTTTGTTTTTTTCTTCATGTTTTGCCACTTCCAGTTTTTCCTTCATTTTTTGCCACAAAACATTATGCAAATAATTTAGGTCTTTTTTTTTTGAATTGCACATTAATAGTATACATGATTGAAATTAGAGGGGTTAATGCAGTTTAACTGGTAAGATTTTCCGGCTATACTAGGCTCTAGATTTCACTTTATTTTTTTCTATTATACTTACACTGCTTTGGCTTTCACAAAGGCTATGCGATCCGCATTGCGCCCCAGTTCTCAATCTTTAAAAGTTGGTAGGGAGAGAGATCCCATACCGAGAGAGCGAGGAAAGAATCGAGAGTGAGAGAACGAGAGAGAGAGAGGGAGGCAATTTTTAATCTACCTCTCGCGTGGTCTTTCATGTAAGGGGTTTCCTTCGTCTCACACTCAGTTGCATTTCGTTAAGCTCCCGTCGGCTGTTCTCTACACTCATCTCTTTGGCGGACCATGCGCTGTGGCTGCTGCCCTTTCGGGCGCGCCACATGCTGCCATAGCGCAGTGTTGCAGCCTTTCTGCGCAACACTTGCTGCTCCCAATAAGCGCGAATCTCTTGCTGCTCGTGAAGCGCAGTTTTTCTTTGCTGCTTAACTGAGTATCGTACCAATAATGCATGAGTGCAGTATGGCACTATACTCAGTGCGTAATCGATCGGTCACAAGCCTCATGGCATTGTGACGACGACCGGGTACGTATCCGTTGCTATGCATCTTCTAAGCGTATCCAGGATCTAACCGCATTCTGAAGGGAGGGCATACTAAGATTAGCTTTCTTTCAAAATATGAATAATTATGTTGATCAAATATGAAAGCATAACGAATGAACAAAAATAAGTTGTTGAGATCTGTGGGTGTCGAGCCGCGAAGGGCGATGCCGAAATTCAGGACAGCTCCGATATCTTCGACTACAACCGTGAGTCGTCGAGAGCCAGTTCCGCCCATCTTCGGCGAGAGACTTCAGAGGGAAGTTATCACCGCAGCACAGCCAGACGACTTCTCCAAATCGCTCAACACACTGCGTCAACACAAGTCGACACACCAGCGCAAACTTGAGAAGCCACACTTGAGAAGGGGCATTGTTGCCACATTTTCGGATGAGATAGAACTTTCCGAGGTAGGTGGGATCCGCTTCAGAGTAGAAAAATGGGAAGCACTCTCTAGAGACACGTGGATAAAAGAAACCGTACATGGTTATAAGATTCCTTTTATACAGACATACCCACCCCTATCAGTTCCTATTCATAAAAGGCAAGATAGTAGTCCCGAGTTCGACAGAGAGGTGGATAGCTTACTCGAGAAAGGCGCAATTAGCGCCATTCCATGGGGCTCAAGGGTTTGGTTGTCTTCCATATTTCTGGTACCTAAGAAGGACGGGAGGCAGAGACCGGTCTAACATCTGAAACTTTTGAATTTTTTTTGTCGAGAAAGTTCATTTCAAAATGGAACAGTTTCTCTTCACACGAGACCTGGTTAGTGGGGGAGAGTTCATGATAAAGATAGACATTAAAGAAGCATACTTTGGACTCACAGAAGTTTCTCGCTTTTCAACACAGAGAGACACTCTATAAGTTTCGGGCTCTCCCGTTTGGTCTGTCAACTGCTCCATACGTGTACACACCCCCTATTGCGGCCCGTTTCACAGAAGCTGCGAAAATACAGTATCCGCATGCTAGTCTACATAGACGACTTGAATTTCTTCGGTGATGCCTCAGAAGATCTCGACAGCTTTAGGAAGTGTGCCATAGATCTGCTTGTTTCTCTAGGTCTACCAGTTAATTATGAGAAGTCTTGTTCTCCTCCGAGCCAGGTCGTAGAATTTCTAGGCATAGAAATAGATACACGCAGCATGCTCTTCCGTGTCCCAATCAGAAAGATTGCGAAGACAAGATGCATGGCGCTCGGCCTTCTCAAAACGCAAAACAGCACCATACGTCAATTGGCTAGCTTCACGGGATTGTGGTGAAATTTTGCAGTCCGAGTTAATTTGCTGTATCCAGCCGATCGCCATAATCGGCTCATTTTTTAAATTTATTTCTAATCTGTATTTCTTTTTGAAACTTATCTTTTTTGTATTTTTTCTCATTATTTTCTTTCTTTTTTAAAAATCATCTTTATTGTTAATCTTTTTCGTATTTTTTCTAAAAAATTACCTTTATAAACTTTCTTTTCTAAATAATTTTTTTTTCTTATGATACGGTCTCGTTAGCCTAAGCCGTACGGCATTATTAGCGTAAAATTTAGCCTAAGCCTGAGCGTTTTTATTATAAAAATAATATCAAATCAAAATAATAAAAAATTCTAGAAAACTTACAGAACTTTCGGGACAGCCTAATTTCATCTCGCTCCTCTCTCTAGGCCATTACGTAATTGTCATTCATTCCGTTTTCAGCTCCCAGTACCTGTTTATCCTACAAAAATTTCCACTTTTGTCTCTAGGACCATCAATATCTGGAATAATTTACCTCCTAATGTTGTAAGTATCCAGAACAATAGTATTTCTTCTGCTAGTCTTAAGAACCTTCACCTTTCTCATTTGGTTTCACATCTGACTGTGGAAGATTGAATGGTTGTTTCACACTTTTTTCTATCTCTATTTATTGTACTTAACCACCTAGTGATTGTTGATCTACTCTCTTTAGGGTTATTTTAGGGCAGCACAATCTGCCACCAAGTTCATGGATTAAGGAATATATTATTTTGGAATTGTATCGCCTTGTTTTTTTTTACTGTGCATGGAATAAAGAAATGAAATAAAATGAAAAGGCTACCTTTACAGAGCTATTCTTATAAAAATAAGGAAATAAAATAAGCAAGGATATGCTAGAAGAATAAAAAACATTGTTCAAGAGAAAAAAGAGAAAAGAAGAAGAAGGTATTAGGAAGAGAGGAGCAGGGAAGAAGTAAGACAGAGAGCGAGAGAGAGAGAGAAAGAGAGAGAGAAAGGGAGAGAGAGAGAAAGAGAGAGAAAGAAAAAATAATAGAATAAAGGAAGGGAAATTTTTTTGCAGACGACATACGTTCATGTCTGGAAAATGAAAGAGGGGCGTGGCTTTGGGAGCCTACGGTAAGAGTTCGCAAAATAAAGAGATGAGGTCTGAAAGCAGTTTCGCGCGGGAAGCATATTGAGCCCCACAGAAAAGTAAGCAATTGAAAAAGGGTAGTGGAAGAAGGTTCAAAATGGGTAGATTTGGAGCTATATAGCGTTAAAAAGGTTTTGCTTTGTATTTATGAAGTATTCTCAATATTTATGAAGTATTTTTTGTATTTATGAATTATTTTCAATTGTAATTAAATTTGTGCGTTATTGCATCAAAAGATGTAGATAAAATATAACATATATATATTCTTGCTTTGTAGTGAAAATAAATTGTTAGCAAGTTAGTCTTGGAGGAGATTTCACTGAGTGGTCCAAGAAAAAATAGTAGTCTTAAAAGGGGACTTTTTCGTAAATATATTATACAGGGTGGTCTAAAAGCGGTCTCTTACGGTAGTCTCCTTCGGTAAATGTGTCATTATGCTTTTCTTCAAGTTCTCACAACTTTCTGCCTTTCTTAAAACCCCTTTATAATTCTGATCACGCTATATTTCAAATAAATTATTTGATGAGGTGCTTCAGAAGAGATTTACTGGGTAATTTTTTTGTGTTCTAACAATAATGGACTTTGAATTTTATTGCATGAGATTGAAGAAAAGATTGCTAACAAAAGACAGACAGAAGAATATACAACTGATCATTAACGTTTTGACATGAATTACAATCAAAAGAACTCCGAATCAATGAATAACACTAGAAACACAATACAACCACTCAGAATGAATCAGTAATTGGAATTTTGAGTGTGCGGATAAGCACTGTGAAACATAAAAACAGGCTCACTTAACTGACGAATCTACACTTGAATGAACCATTGGTTAGAAAAAATACTACCTACTCTGATTTCGAATTTATGTTAATCGAAAACAACCGAGAAAAGGAAAACAGAAAAACTAAACGCCTTCGAACTAAACCCTTTATGTTCGCTACCCCAAAATTCATCGCGGAAGACTTGCAATTGGTCGAATCACCATCTGTTTTGTACAAGTTAGGATGGAAGAAACTCTGGCGAATCGCTGAATGGAAGGTACGAAATTTACAAAACTAACCACACATTGGACATTGCGCAATCAGGTTGTTTCGTTATCTGAATACTTTTCTACGAACTTGAAGGAGAACAGTTTTGAGAAATTATTGGCTCGTCAAGAAGTCTGGAGATTATTCGCAGACATTGAACAAGTTATTATATGATATCATTTTGTTATTCTACTTCAACACATGTTTTCATTTGCACCTTGAAGGTTCGAATTATTTGAGTTATTCTTGAGTTGGGAACTTTCATGCTGCAATTCTGTTTTTGCTGAATTTTTTTCTTATTTAGTCAACAACAAAGTGTGACCGTATGACACAGATAATACGATATGACACACGAAAAGCAATACTCATGAACGTGGCTCAGAACTGGAGGCTTTCAGTCCATAGTTACGCTGCATCTCCTGTGGTATTGTTCCAGCAGCTCACTCCACAGCTGCGGATCTCGCAAAGAACGGAGGATCTCTCGCTCCGAAGATCGCATGGCTTGGTTCATCTTCATTTCGACCTGAGAAAGATCTAGTTTCAATGCGTTCGAGCTTATTTATTAGAGCAGAACCAGATTTTATGGAAATTATAATAACAGATTGCCAAGAACTAAAGAATGCCGAAACTTTTGAAAAGTGAACTTTACGCTCCGATATCTCAATTTCAAATATCCTTACGTTGCTTCTTCCGTTTGGAGTAAATCTCCACTGGCCGAACTTGTTGGAGCCTTCTCTCAGAAGAAAAACATCTTTGTTGGCGGAAAGTCCTTTTCGAAGACAATTCTTCCATCCTTTGTCTGCGGTTGCGAAGAAAGGAAAAGTTTTCCTGTCAAGTAGGATCACTTTGTTTTCTGATAAATGTTCGTAGCAATTCAAAGTTATTTGTTGTGTTTTTTCTTACTTTTGAAGAAAAAAGACTCACTCAATTTGAGAATATATCTCTTGAACAGTTGCCTCGCCAACTGTCGATAGCACCAAGGCACTGAGACAAGCGTTGGTGAGAGGAGGCTTCTGTTTATCCACCAGGGTGTCCCGGGCAGATGGATCTTCATTCTCTTCCATCTTAGTTCGCTTTTTCTTTGACCCGCTCTCTTGATGAAGCTTCCTTTTGACTTGAGCCTGCAAACATGAAAAATGTGAAATTGAAAAAAAAGGATTCGAAAAATGCTCTGAGCGAGCTGTTTCTCAATGCCTTACATGAAGGAAGTTCGACGCAGAGTCCGGGCAGGAGACCCGAGATGCAGCGGATGAAGTCTCTCTATTTTCCTCCTCATTTCTTCTGCTTTCTCCATTCATCTTTTTCTTGGCCAACAACTATAAGTAATCACAGAAATGATGTGTGTTGAGTTTTTGCATTTTTTCTTCTATGAATTTTGAAGAAAACTTTTAAAAAATTTCGCAGTGTTGAAGCTATGATTTAAAACTTATTTACAAAAAGAAATGGGGGTTTTAACCGTTTAGAATTAGACTATCAGTGCTTTCAAGTAGCTGGGAACCGGCAAAAGAGCGCTTGTTTCCATCTTTGCTTCCCATTATCTTTTTTACTTGATTATTTTTACAAATCTCTAACAGAATTTGAAAAACTTGATAAACTATTTCCGAATCGTATTCTAAAATTCCGTTTATAAGCTCTAAGCTATTGAGAGTCGAGATAAACTTTTTAACAATAATATACAAAACTTAAAAGAGCTTACTTTATGCCAATATGGATGATCTCTACCCCATATATCCAGATGAGCTTTGAGAAGCTTATGGAAATCAAGGTCTTCTTTGCTGTGTCTTGGCAGAGGGAGCGGTTCGTACAATGGAGGCGGGGGCTCAAGCACGTACCATCTTGTTCCATCTTGAGAAACGTAAGTTTTTGCGTTCATCTGAAAAACTTGAGACAATACAGTTTGCAATAGAGTAAGGACCGAAAGTCATAGGAAAATTCACCAAAACAGAGCAACATAGGCAAATTTTTTATTCCTTGACTAAACCAGTTTTATACCAGAAATTATGACATTCTGTGTTTCAAAGACACCCAACTTTCTCTATTCCCATATTGTATTTTTTTCCCCTGAAAAGTGACTGCACCTTAAAACTGATAAGAGCGTTTAAGTGGAAAAAGTTTCAGATACAGAAACAAAGTTGAAGATCCAGGAAATAACTAAATTTGAAAAAAGTTTGTTCAAAGCTTGAATGCGTCAGAAAACTAACTTTCCCTTCTCAACAATCGGAAAGATTGTTGAGAAGGGAAAGAGATAGACAGAGAGAGAGAGAGAGAGAGAGAGAGAGAGAGAGAGAGAGAGAGAGAGAGAGAGAGAGAGAGATCCAGGAAAACTGATAAGAGCGTTTAAGTGGAAAAAGTTATTTCCTGGATCTTCAATGCCCATTTGTCACAGAAAAATTCCAAATAGATGTCCTACACCGAGATATTAACGTCAAGAACACCTGCTGACAAAACTCTTGTAACTGTATCTAAGGTCCTGACCATGAAGCCAATTCAATACTATTTCAAAACAAAGCAACAAAAAAGTAAGAAGAAAATGATTTGAGTGGTATATGGTAGAGTGTTAATGGATGCTTTTTTCCAGAGAAATATCAATGAATGAAAAAAATTCAGAGAAAAGCTATCTTCGCAGTTTTTCATAGTGTCGAGAAAACAAATGTTAACGGAGAGAGAGAGAGAGAGAGAGAGAGAGAGAGAGAGAGAGAGAGAGAGAGATAGAGAGAGAGATAGACAGAGAGAGAGAGAGAGAGAGAGATAGACAGAGAGAGAGAGAAAGAGAGAGAAGCGCCGAAAGCGTAAACAAAAAGGGCGAGTCTTGAGACTTTTCTTCTGAAAACTTCAAAAAGTTTTCAAAACAAGTCTAGTTCTAGTCAGCTCAGATGAAGATTTTACTGGCACATTAGCCTGTAGCATTTACATTTATGAAAGTAAACAAGATTGACGATTATGAAAATGCAGTGAGAAATCTAGAATAATGAGTAAATGTATGAAAAAAGAAAAGGTTAGCCACGTTTTTCGCGGAGAACATAGACGAATCCATGATATGTAGTTGTATTATGAGATACAAGACCTAAGATGAATAAATGAAAAGAGTCTAGAGATGGGCGGGAAGGATCGAAGCAGTCAGAGAACAAGTGAAGATAAACTAGAAAGGTATGAGAAGGGAAGTTATGGGCAGGACAGATGAAGTCAGAATACATAGGAGAAAGAAATAGGATTAAATGCCTCCTTCAGAGTGATAAAATTGAAGAGGAGAGAGAAGGCATGGGTTTAAAGGGAAAATTATTACTCCTACTCGCACGGCATTACCATTTCGAAATGCCTGTTATAAAGGAACGTTTGAGTCCAGAGAAATGCCTGACACGATCGAGGGGATGAGAGTGGAAGATAGGAAAGAAGAGGAAGGATAGTAAAGATCATCAGGAGCTCAAGCATTCTTAACTTAAGAGTACACTTGGATCAGCACGAATACTGAAAAGAACCAGAGAAAAGGAGCAGCGGAATACTCAATACATTCCCAATCGTAGAAAAAGAAGAAGAAAATAGCTGAACTCTAGAATTCTCAACATTTGGGAACTTTTAACCGATGTGAAAATAAATAGAAAACCAAATATAAGAGTTGAGTTCAAAAAAGAGAAATAAAAAGATGAGACTACATTTTTTTTCTTATCCGAAATCTGAAGTTTCTGAGGAAAAAAAACTTAGCGTAACTGTTCTCAGAGCTGATATATATATATATATATAATATATATATATATATATATATATATATATATATATATATATATATATATATATATATATATATATATATATATATATATATATATATACAAATATGTAAACTATTTACAGAGAGAAGGAAGATCCAGCAACATCTCACTATTGCTGTAACATGAGTTCTGACAGGATGTACGAGTTTAGACTGGATCAAGTAGGCGGGGAATCAACTTGAGGCTCTATAGAGAGAGAACAAGAAAGAATCGTAAAATATTCACACGTTATCAGACATTAAATCTTCAAATGCTCAGTTACACAGTTTTAAGGCAGTGACGCCTGGTAGAGAAGACAAATTGATCAAACCATCGCACGGAAAAAAGCTAGTCACCGGGGGGACTCGAACCCATGCAACCGTGTTAACACGCTCGCTCCCGGATAGAGGAGAGATGGTTGCATGGGTTCGAGTCCCCCCGGTGACTAGCTTTTTCCGTGCGATGGTTTGATCAATTTGTTATCAGACATTGTAACAGTCCATAAATGTATACTTTCCCATGTCAACAGCTCTGCTCTAATAAAGCCGTTCTTCCTTCTACAGACTCCAGAGAAAAGAGTTGCACCAGAAGTAGAGAGGAGCTGCTCGTGCGTGTCTTCTACAAACGATCGCGGGCAAAAATACAACCAGGGACATTCAGTTGGCGGGATGTTAGATTGAGCAGAGATGCTAAACAGATTTACAGAAGGCTTAACTGCTCAAAAGTCTCCGCCTCACAAAGTATACTTAAGGCGATAAGGGTAGGTTAATTGATGTGAAAAGAGGTAGTTTCTCTGTCTGCCGAGGAACATTTCGAAAACACTTCCAGAAAAGTGACTTCATACATAGACATCATAACCAGGGAAATTAAAACATCTAGATAGGGAGCATTTTCTGAAGATGGTCTCAAAAGGTAGTTACTCGGACTGTTGAAAAAACTGATCGATTATATACTATGGTAATTGTTGGGGTATTGAAACGGTTATTTGGCTCTGTTTTTAAAATCGATAACAATGTCCATTTTTCACAGAAAAATTCCAGATAGATGCCCTACACCGAGATATTCACGTCAAGAACACCTGCTAAATGAAACTCTTGTTATTGTACTTAAGGTCCTGGCCATTGAGCCAATTCAATACTATTCCAAAACGAAACAACGAAAAGTTAAGAACAAAATGAATTGAGTTGTAGAGTGTGAATGGATGCTATTCTCAAGAGAAATATCATTGATTCAAAAATAATAATTGTCAGAGAAAAGCTATCTTCGATGTTTTTAATAGGGTCGAGAAAACCGATGTTAACGCAGAGAGAGAGAGAGAGAGAGAGGGAGGGAGAGAGAGAATGAGAGAGAGAGAGAGAGAGAGAAAGAGAGAAAGAGAGAGAGAGTTAGACAGAGAGAAAGAGAGAGAAGCGCCGAAAGCGTAAACAAAAAAGGGCGAGTCTTGAGACTTTTCTTCTGAAAACTTCAAAAAGTTTTCAAAACAAGTCTAGTTCTAGTCAGCTCAGATGAAGATTTTACTGGCAACTTAGCCTGTAGCATTTATATTTATGAAAGAAAACAAGATTGACGATGATGAAAATGCAATGAGAAATCTAAAATAATGAGTAAATAAATGTATGAAAGAAGAAAAGGTTAGCCACGTTTTTTGCGAGAAACATATAATAGATGAATTCATGGGATGTTGTATTATGAGGTACAAGAGCTAAGATGAATAAATGAAATGTCTAGAGATGGGCGGGAAGGATCGAAGAAGTGAGAGAACAAGTGAAGATACACTAGAAAGGTATGAGAAGGAAAGTGATGGGTAGAACAGGTGAAGTCAGAATACATAGGAGAAAGAAAGAGGATTAAATGCCTCCTTCAGAGTGATAAAATTGAAGAGGAGGGCGAAGGCATGAGTTCAAGGGGGAAATTGTTACTCCTACTGGCACGGCATTACCATTGCGGAATGCCTGTTATCAAGGAACGTTTGAGTACAGAGAAATGCCTGACACGATCGAGGGGATGAGAGTGGAAGATAGGAAAGAAGAGGAAGGATAGTAAAGATCATCAGGAGCTCAAGCATTCATAACTTAAGAGTACACTTGGATCAGCGCGAATATTGTAAAGAACCAGAGAAAAGGAGCAGCGGAATACTGCAAATCTTAATCGTAGAAAAAATTTGAAAATAGCTGAACTCTAGAATTCTCAACATTTGGGAACTTGGAACCGATGTCAAAATAAATAGAAAACCAAATATGAGAGTTGAGTTCAAAAGAGAGAAATAAAAAGATAAGACTACATATTTTTCTCCGAAATCTGAAGTCGATGAGAAGAAAAACTTAGCGTAACTGTTCTCAGAGCTGAGAAATAGATGTAAATTATTCACAGAGAGAAGGAAGATCCAACAACACCTCACCAGAGCTTTAACATGAGTTCTGACAAGATATACGAGTTAAGACTGGATCAAGTAGGCGGAGAATCAACTTGAGGCTCTATTGAGAGAGAACAAGAAAGAATTGTAAAACATTCACACGTTTCATCAGACATTGTAACAGTCCATAAATGTTCACTTTCCCATGTCTACAACTCATGTCTGCTCTACTTAAGCCGTTCTTCCCATCCTTTACAGTTCTACAGACTCCAGAGAAAAGAGTTTGACCAGAAGTAGGGAGAGGCTGCTCATGCGTGTCTTCTACACACGAACGCGGGCGAAAATACAACCAGAAACATTCAGTTTTCGGGATGTTAGATTGTGTAAAGAGTTCGTTTCTCTGTGTGCCGAGGCACATTTCAAAAACTCTTTCAGAAAAGTGACTTCATAGACATCATAAAACCGGGGAAATTAAAACACCTAGAAAGGAAGCATTTTCTGAAGATGGTCTCAAATGGTAGTTACTCGGACTGATGAAATAACTGATCGATTATGGACTATAGTAATTGTTGGGGCACTGAAACGGTTATTTGGCTCTGTTTTTAAAATCGATAACATTGCCCATTTGTCACAGAAAAATTCCAAATAGATACCCTACACCGAGACATTTACGGCAAGAACACCTGCTAAACGAAACTCTTGTAATTATAGGAGACGGAAATAAAGAAAAAGCAGGGCGAGAAGAGAGGAGAGATAACCTCAGAGGTAGGAATTTCAATCAAAATTGCTTCACAATTCCGTATTTATTTATTCCGCAATTCAATCGCACATCACAACTGGCATACTTTGATAATACAAACATCCAACATGAGAAAGTCTTGCTTGGTCAAAATATCACAAAAACTTTGCTTAGAAACGAAATCACATAAAAACATGTTGGAAAAGAATAGACTTGGAAAAGAAGAATAGTGTGGGAACAGAAGCACTCGATGTACAGCGGATACTTCGGAGTCATTCAAGGTTGCTTAGGAGTTCATCAAGGATCCGCGCTTTCCCCTCTGCTCTTCATACTGATAATGGGCACGATCACCAGAGATCTACAAACAAGTCCTCCGAGAACAATACTGTATGCTGACGACGTTGTGTTATGTTCCAACAAATCAGAGGACTTGGAGAGAAAGCTAGAAGAGTGGAACGAACGCTTCAATGACTATGTTCTACGACTAAACCTCCAAAAGACCGAGTACTTAGGATTGGGAAAGAGTACCTCGAATACCATCAAAGTCAAGAGCATCGAACTCCGGAAAGTGGATGGCTTCAAGTACCTCGGATCCTACATCACCTCAGACCTAGACCCCAAGGCTACAGTTGATGCTAAAGTCAATGCTGCCTGGCTCAAATGGAGAAAATCAACCGGTGTACCATGCGACAAGCGAATGCCTGACAGAATGAAAAGTAAAATTTATCGATCAGTTGTCAGGCCAGTCATGTTGTACGGCCTCGAATGTGCTCCATGCACAGCAAAGACTCTACAGATGCTACATGTTATGGAGATGAAAATGCTAAGATGGAGCCTCGGACTAAACAAAGCTGCGAAATGAAACTATCCGAGGACGTCTGGGCATCGACCCTATATCTGACAAGCTCCGAGGCTGAGATGGTACGGGCACGTGATGAGTTCTAATCCCCATTCCGTTTCTCAATCGTCCTGGAATCTCGAAGTAGAGGGCAAAAGAACCAGAGGCAGACCCAAAAATTGGTGGCGAGTTTGCATCGAAGTAGACATTAAGACGACCGGGCTGAAGACTGAAGACGCAGCTGATCGGGTGAAATGGCGTGGTGCAGTCTACAAAGCGGATCCTGCCCGGTGGCGGGATAAACGCTAGGAAGAAGAAGAGGAATTAACTCTGAAAAAAGTTTCACTCAAAAAAGACGAGAAAACAACTAGCGATAAACAAGAAATAACTAGTGTATAGGAAACAAAAAAAGAGCCAGAAAATATGAGAGATATGATTACAATAACTGTTTCAAGAACTCCTGAGTTGTGGAAAAGAGAGAACAGAAATGCTCTAGCGGCAACGCAGAGTAAGCAATGGAAAAAGGTAATCAAAAGTGAGAGCTTTGAAGCTAAAGATAAAAATTGCACTCTGAAGCTGGAGGAAGACACCTTCTACAACCCAAGGCGGAAGACACTATACACACAGTTACAATAAAAAAAGAGTGCACTAAGAGCGAATGTCGAAGGAAACATTGCAAGAGAGAGAGAGAGAGAGAGAGAGAGAGAGAGAGAGAGAGAGAGAGAGAGCGAGAGAGAGAGAGAGAGAGAGAGAGAGAGAGAGAGAGGAGAGAGAGAGAGAGAGAGAGGGGGGGTTAAGGGCAGCAAGAGAACGAGGGGGAGGGGGAGAAAGAGAATGAGAAAGAGAAGAAAAGAGAGATAATATCTCTGTAACATCCATAAAATCTCTGTAACTTCCATAATATCTCTGTAACGTGTAGGAACTGTCTCTGTAATGGTTATAAAGCAACACAGTTGGGAGTGTCTGATTGTTATAGTCATTAACATCACACTTGTTGATAGCTCGAAGCATTTTCAGAAAGTAGATAATCTCCTGAGCTCAGAGAGAAGACAAAGCAAATGACTGATCAGCCCCTTAAGATCCAAGTATTCGAGTAATTTTTCGAGACTTGAAAATAGACAATTGTAACATCAGGACACTTAAAAACAACACAAACAGAGATTCGTTTCATTAATAAACCTTTTTGCATTACGCCGATGTAAGGAAGAGCACAGAAAAGAAATTATAGTAGAATTGGATAGAGATGGAAAGTTTTACAAAAAGTTTTAACTTTTAGAAGTATTTGTGATTATAAAAACAGGAAAAACCTTGAAACGAAACGAAGTGACCAATAGAATTCTCATCTTCTCTTTTATAATGAGCATTTATGAGTCTAAGAGCTCTCTCATTTACAAGAAACATCTGTCTTTATTCGCTGACAGCCACAAGCGTTTGTCATTATACAAGTTATAAATGATCGACTTGGAACGAAAAGATAATTCTCGAGAAGATAAAGTAAATTTCCAAGCCGAGAACTCTCTAACTATCAATAGTTCATGACGAACTCCAGAATAAATGTTGTTTTTTTTTTCAAAAATGATTCTATCGAAACCTAAGTCTTAACTGGTCTTTGTTTGTGAAAGATGAAAGAAAATTACCGAAAAGAAAAGGAGAGTCATACCGAGATTGAATTCGCTGAGAGCCTCTAAAAAGAAAATCATAAACGAAGAGGAAATTTAGAAAACAAAAGTGGGATAGAAAGTTTTACAAGAAGTTTTAACTGTTAGAAGTATTTGTGATTATTTTAGAGAATAAAAATGGGGAAAAAGTAGGACAAGAATTAAAGAACGATGAAAATATGCAGAAGATTGTGTTGTCTAAAAAGTAAGAACGGTAAAATGATTCGAAGGTACTATATACAACAAAGCGGCTTTAGGAAAAGCGGACTGATAAGGAACAAGGTCAGTCACGAAGGGTTATCATGCCGAAAGGACTCCCTCCAATGGGAGAATATATCAACATAGATCTCCTCATAGAGTTCTTTTGAAGAGGAGGAGACAGCATCAAATAATTTTAGAAAAAGGAAAACAAAACGCCAGAGATGAAAGAGAAGGCAGAAATAAGGCAACACAAAGGGAAAAAGAGAGATAACAAAAAAGACAGATGGGGATAGAAAGAGAGAGAAAGAGATAGTGATGGTGAGAGAGAGATAAATAGAAAAAATGTTGCAGTTTATTCTAGAGAGCAATACGTTTATACTTTTTTCATTGCGCCCTGAGAAAGGGGCGGGGCTTTGATAGTCTACGGTAAGTATTAGCAAGAAAGAATCCAGAGACGAATTAAGTAAGCAATTTCAAGCTAAAAGTAGTATAGTGGGCAAAACAGAGAGGTCTCTTTCATGATTTTTTCCTTCAAATTTTTCCGCTGCTTGATTCAGTTAAATATTGAATACCTTGTCAATGGTACTGTTCCAGAACTAGTGAGTGTTGTTTTATTGCCATTACAGAGACAGATCCTAATGGATGTTAGAGATATGTTATCTCTCTTTTCTTCTCTCTCTCTCTCGCTTTCCTCTCCCACTCTTTCTCTCTCTCTTTTTTCCCTCACTTCTCTCTCTCTCTCTCTCTCTCTCTCTTTCTTTCTTTCTCTCTCTTTCTTTCTTTCTCTCTTTTTTCTGTCCTCACGCTATCTCTCTCTATCTCTTTCTTGCAATATTACTCTCAACATTTGCTCTCAATACACTCTTTCTGTATGGTAACTGTATGAGAAGTCATAATCATGAGCAGGGCTGGGCTTTTTTGGTTTTTGTTTTGACTATTTTCAAAAAACAACACAGATGGAGCAAGAGCTCACTAGTTCTGGAACAGTACCACTGAAAAGGTATTCAATATTCAACTGAATCAAGCAGCGGAAAAAACTGAAGGAAAAATCATGAAAGAGACCTCTCTGTTTTGCCCACTATACTACTTTTAGCTTGAAATTGCTTACTTAATTCGTCTCTGGATTCTTTCTTGCTAATACTTACCGTAGACTATCAAAGCCCCGCCCCTTTCTCAGGGTGCAATGAAAAAAGTATAAACGTCTTGCGCTCTAGAATAAACTGCAACATTTTTTTCTATTTATCTCTTTCTCACCATCACTATCTCTTTCTCTCTCTTTCTATCTCCATCTCTCTTTTTGATTATCTCTCTTTTTCCCTTTGTGTTGCCTTATTTCTGCCTTCTCTTTCATCTCTGGCGTTTTGTTTTCCTTTTTCTAAAATTCTTTGATGCTGTCCCCTCCTCTTCAAAAGAACTCTATGAGGAGATCTCTGTTGATATTTTCTCCCATTAGAGGGAGTCCTTTCGGCATGATAACCCTTCGTGACCGACCTTGTTCCTTATCAGTCCGATTTTCCTAAAGCCGCTTTGTTGTATATAGTACCTTCGAATCATTTTACCGTTCTTAATTTTTAGACAACACAATCTTCTCCATATTTTCATTGTTCTTTAATTCTTGTCCTGCTTTTCCCCACTTTTATTCTCTAAAATAATCACAAATACTTCTAACAGTTAAAACTTCTTGTAAAACTTTCTATCCCACTTTTGTTTTCTAAATTTTCCTCTTCGTTTATGATTTTCTTTTCAGAGGCTCTCAGCGAATTCAATCTCGGTATGACTCTCCTTTTCTTTTCGGTAATTTTATTTCATCTTTCACAAACAAAGACCAGTTAATATATATATATATTTTATCTACACTTGTCAGTGCAAAAACAAACATTCAAAACCACAGATAACAATGGTGTCTTTAAGAAGCAAAGAAAAAAAAAAAAGAAAAGAAATCTAAGACAATTCTTGTAACAATTTATAACAGAGCGCGTCATAGTGTCTAATAATTACATCCATATGTCTGCTGATTCGAAACGTAAAGACTAAAGTGTATCAATGATATTGATGACAGCTTTTTTTAAAAACGTGTTCACTCGGAACATTCAACACATCTCTCGATAATCTAGTGAACATACGTGCTACCCTTAATGAGAAACAATGGAAACGGGCCGTATTATGTGTTGCTTCGACATACAAACCGTTAACATTTGTCCGTGTAATCGGAACCCATTTGAAGAACTTTTCCTTCGCGACAATGGAACTATTGTTGTAAATTTTCCAACCCATCATAAGATCCGCGACTTTCCGCCTGTCTATCAAGGAAGAAAGACCTAGGTTAGCCAATCGAAAAGAATAAGAAGGAAGTGCACGTGGATAATAAGGATTAGGAAAGCATCGGTAGTATACAATACGAGTAAAAGCTTCAAGTACTTTCTCGATAATTTTGCAGTCTTTTTTATAATATGGATTCCAGAAGCAAGATGCAAATTCTAGATGAGGAAGTATATATGTGGAAAAGCATTTGAGTAGAATAACTGGGTCGTTGATGGGAACAGCACGGAGGAGTGAATACATGGCTGCCGTTGCTTTGCTCAATCGATCTTCAACAGCTGGGCCTCTGCGCAATGATGAGACAACTTGTACTCCCAGGTCGCGAACTTGGTTGACACGTGATAACAGAACATGGCAGATTGAATAGGAGGCGATGAGAGATTGGTACCCTATATGCAGATGAAGAGTTTTACTGGGAGACAAGGAGAGTTGATTACATTACATTCACACCAAACAGTAATAGCATCGAGTGCAAGTTGTAGTTCTTGACTTCGCTCTAAAAAGGTATCTTTGTTATAAGACACATACACTTTAATATCATCGGCAAATGCTTGGAAATGCACATTAGGGAATTGAGCTAGTACATGGTTCAAATCAGTTATGTATAAGATGAATAGCAGGGGTCCAAGAACAGAACCCTGGGGAACCCCTGATGTCACATTAAATTGAGGAGAACGAGTCCTACCAATGCGAACTGAAAAAGTGCGATCTGTCAAGAAGGATTCCAGAAACAATAACAATTGAGATGGTATACCATAATGTCTACACTTGTAGAGAAGCTTAGGAATACTAATTGTATCGAAAGCTCGAGAAAAATCGAGATATATGACATCGGTGGAAAGTCCACTCCCTAGCGCTCTCGTCCAGTCTTCCTCACACATCAATAAATTGGTGACAACAGAAGCCTTCTCTCGAAAACCGTGCTGATAATTAGACAACACATCGAATCTTTCTAGATGCTCTATAATAGTCTTACGAAGTAGGCGCTCTATTGTCTTCGATGCAGGGGACAATATCGATATGGGCCTATAGGAAGAAGGAGACGAGGGTTCTTTGCCTTGTTTAGGAATTGCGGTCACAAAAGAATGCTTCCAAATAGCAGGAGTCGAAGATGTGATAAGACAGAAGTTGTATATGTGGGATAGAGGAACCGAAAGCGAAGAATGACACATTTTGAACACAAGCTGAGGAATTCCATCGGGACCGGTACTACCCGTGTATTTCAATTTAGACAAAGCACGTGAAACAGTATACGGAAGAAAGATACTTAGATTAGTTTGTGGAAGAATGGGATCTCCAGCGGGGTGGGGTAACAAACCGTCATCATGGGTAAAGGAAGAGGCAAACTCAGCTGCTAGTAAGTCACATTTACTTTGAGAGTCAGTCAAAACAGAACCATTTCGATCAATGAGAAAACGAGGAGGATTGGGTTTGGGACGTGTGAGTTTGGGAAGAAGAGATATGCCGGTACAAATTACGAGAGGATGTGAGCCTTTTCTTGAGGCAGTGCTTATTCCACTTGTTGATTTGTTTAAGTAGATCACAACTAGCTTTTTCATACAGTTTTCGAACAAGTGGGTAACGAATATTGCGAAATAGTGCATCTCGATAAGAGATCAAACTACGAATATGGGGTGGATAGGCAGAGAAAGACGAGCGAGGGGCCTTCATTGGAACATACAAGGACAGAGCGTGGTGGAGGAATAGTAGGAAGCGAGAGTAAAGGTCATCTACACAAAAGAACATATCGAAAGCAGCTTCCCAATCTATAGAGGACAAGTAATCATTCAAAGCAGAAAAATCAGTTCGAGAATAGTCTGGAACATGTTCAACGTCGATACGGTCCAAGCACATATGTATGTTTATTGGTATCGAATCCTAAATGATCACAAGACGGAATTGAGGGAATAATACGGGACTCGGAGAAAAGAGAAGGATGAGATGTAACGAACCAGTCAAGTGATCGGTTTTGGCGCGTTGGGAGGCGGCACAGAAACGAGAGGTTGAAGGAGGAAATCAGAGAATGAATTATATTATCGGAAAGACTCACAGGAGGACTCAGGGAATCAGAATTGAAATCGCCCACCAGGAAGAAGGGATGATTAGATGTTGAGAAAAGGTCGGATAGAAAATCACAAAAAACTCTTGTCTGATCGGAACTATAACTGGGTGGACGGTAACACACAACAATTCGTAGAAAACAAACTGAAATAAGAACATCGATGGCTATGACTTCTGTACGAGAGAAATCTATTGCTGGCTTAGTAAAAGAGTATACATCACGAATAACAATGCAAACACCACCGCCTCTAGAGTCACGGTCCGTTCTCACAACAACATAAGGGAGATCTCCAACAATTTCACAATCCTTAATCCTACCATGGAGCCAAGTTTCGGACAACGCTACAATATCTGGCTGCTCAGCTTCTAGAAAAATTCGGAAGGCTGCTAGTTTATTACATATAGAGCGCATGTTAAAATAGAAGAACTTGAGAGAATTCTTACCCGGACATGATCTTAGTTTGACGGGAAAGAAGATTAAGGTCTAACAGTTTGCAGCCTCGAACGACGAATAGCGTCGGCTTCTGCTCTTGGTATCACTTCTCCATTGTAGACAACGACGTCTTTCCCCTCGGACACTAGTCTTCTTTTCTCTTGCCGAAGCAAGAACTCCTTCTCTCGCATTTCTTTGGTCAGACTTGGCCGAATGAAAATGTTTCTGAAGCGGTTGTCATTCCGAAGTGAAGAAGCACGTGCGAGAAGTTGCCGCTGAAATGACTTCGCTGGAAGAATGACCTTCAGCGGTCTGGAGGCCGGTCGCCCATTAGAGTTGTGATTGATACCGATCCGAAAATGGGCCAGTCCGTGAACAGCTACGCCAGCTGCGTCGAGTAGCGAGAGAACCAGAGCGTTGTCATGAGCTGTTTGTGAAGAAGGGAGAGCAGTAGGATCCGGATGTTCTGGAGCCTTTTCGATTACAATAGATCGGAGTCTTTTGTCCTCTTCAATTTCGTGCTGGATTAAGTCGACGGTGGGGGACTGAGTGGAATGTATATCTGATAGTTTCTTGATGACAACAGCGCACGTCTTCAGGAGTAGCAAGACGTGAGGAGGCAGGGAAGGCTTCTTTGCTTCTGATTCGGCAGAAATACAGCTGTCGAGTGCTGAAGTCAGAGCAGCAACAGTAGGATCACAATCGTTGGAGGAAGTTTTTTCGGCTCGTCTTTTGGGAGGCATTTTGGGCAGTAAAGGCAGTAAGAGCACGGAAGAAATCGATACACAGAGCACTATGGACACTCACCGCTCGGTAGAGAGAACTGAGACAAGAATGAGAACAGAGACAAGAATGAGAACTTAGGTTTCGATAGAATCCTTTTTGAAAAAAACATATATTCTGGAGTTCTTCATGAACTTAGAGTTCTCGGTAGTTAGAGAGTTCTCGGCTTGGAAATTTACTTTATCTTCTCGAGAATTATCTTTCTCTCTCTTGCAATGTTTCCTCGGAGAGAGAACCATATCAGCTCATGAGGCAAACGGTCGAAAGCTTTCTCCAAGTCAAGGAAAGCGCAATGGACTGATTTGTGTTTCTCTAGCTAAAGACGAATGGCGAAAATAGCATCCGTTGTTCCACTTCCTTTGACGAAGCCACACTGATTGACGGTTGTGCTTACAATTTTGCGGAGCCGTGCTCCGATGATCTTTTCCATGATCATTGAGGCATGAGGAATGATTCCTATCGGCCGGTAGTTGGCGCATATTGTGACATCTCCTTTCCCTTTGTAGATGGGTATTTTAGATGATCTACTACAGTCTTCGGGATACTCCAGGCGAACAGTGGCTTTTTGAAAGAGAGTCGTAAGATGGAAAAGTCCACAATCACCTGCGAGTCTCCAAGCAGAGGCGAGAACCAATCAGAGGCGGCAGAGGAGGCGGCGGCGAGATCATAGTTCATTTCTCTCCTACATTTATTCTTTTTCTACTCGTGATATTGTTTTATGTACATATATTTGTGGATACATTCACATCCTCTTCTCACTTCCTTTTCTCTCTACTGTTTTTCTCGGTGTTTCGCTACAATATCAAAATAGATTTATACCAGTATCTATATCTTGAAAATAGTTTTGTGGATAATTTTCTGAATCGATATCGGTTTACTATAAGGATATTGAGTTTCTAAGTAATTATCGGTTTTTGAAACCACGAGATTTATCTCTTTTTCTTACTTCCCTTACTTTATTCTCTTCTTCGACTAAAACTTTTCATCTGTTTTTTCTTGTTTTTTAAGCTCCGGTGAAATGTTGTAGAAAATAAACTAAGAACAAAATCGATTTCACTCAACACTACATGGAGTAGTATTAATCGTAATGCATTGTAACATTTTCTGTTTGTTCTTCTGACACTTGTGGTAATCTTTCAGTTGTCTAGTTTTCATCTTTTTTTCTCTCTTTCGTTCAAATTTCGAAAATTCACTCGAATAGTAAGATACTGATCACTCAACTGTTCGAGCCTTTTCTCTCAGCTTATAATATTGTGTATTTTCTCATAGAACAACCTTGTTTTTAATGGCTGTTACAATCAGACTGTCCCAACTGTGTTGTTTTGTAGCCATTACCGAGACAGTTCCTAATGGCTGTTCGAGGTGTGTTATCTCTCCTTTCCCCCCTCTCTCTCTCTCTCGCTCTCTATCTCTCTCTCTTTCTCTCTTTTTCTCTCCTCACTCTATCTCTCTCTCTTTCTTGTAATGTTTCTCTAAACATTTGCTCTCAATGCACTCTTTCTGTATGGTAACTGTATGAGAAGTGATCATCATGAGAACCTCCCATTAGGTTTTTTTCGAGGTCTCTATTCCCTTTCCCTAAACCCTTTGAAATAATAGCTCTGGCTGCATTATTTTCTATCCCTCCAGCACCATTTCCACTCTCACTCTAACACCACACCTTCATCTCTATTTCTCGTCGTTCAATCTTTGTCGTTTTCTCTCTCTTCTTTTTTGCTATCTCTCTCACTCTTTCTGGACGATGTCTTCAGCTTCGGAGCGCAGTTGGTGTCTTTAACTTAGAAGCTCTCACTTTTTTTGCTCTCATTGCACTCTTTCTGTATGGTAACTGTATGAGAAGTCATCATCATGAGAACCTCCCATTAGGTTTTTTTTCGAGGTCTCTATTCCCTTTCCCTAAACTCTTTGGAATAATAGCTCTGGCTGCATTATTTTCTATCCCTCCAGCACCATTTCCACTCTCACTCTAACACCCACACCTTCATCTCTATTTCTCGTGGTTCAATTTTTGTCGTTTTCTCTCTCTTCTTTTTTGCTATCTCTCTCACTCTTTCTGGACGATGTCTTCAGCTTCGGAGCGCAGTTGGTGTCTTTAACTTAGAAGATCTCACTTTTTTCGGTTCCTTGACCTTTTCTGTTCTCTCTTTTCCACCACTCAAGCAAAAGCTCTTGTATCAGTTTTCATCATCATATCTCTCCTATCTTTTCGCCCTGCTTTTTCTTCTCTTTTCCTATACATTAATTACTTCCAGATTATCAATATTAGTGCTCTTGTTTTCCAAAAAAAAAAACTTCATAGTTAATCTCTCTCCAACATTTATTTTAATTTTTTCATGATAATTTTTCATGTTCCTGGATTTTTTCGCGTCCTCTTTTCACTTCCCTTTTCCTCTACTATTTTTTCTATGTTTCGGTACAGTAATACATAAAATGGCTTCACCACAAAGATCTCGGAAAATAGTTGAAAAAGTTTTGTGGAGCAGTTGTTTTTCATGTGAACTTCTCGGTAGGATCACAATACTCAAAAATTATTCTGCGAAGAGTCAGTAGTATGTTATTACACTTCAGTTTCAGTTTTTTTAACAGAACTAAAACACAGTCTCAGAACCCACAACTCAGAAAAATTACCTTAGTCCAGATTCGATGAAGTTATTTACTAAAACGAGAATATTGTTTTCTCACTCTTATAATCTTCTATCATGAAGAATTGCTAATTTTTTAACTCTATTCATTTGGTATGAATACAACAAAAAATTAACTCCTGAACATTTTTTCTATGTTTTTTCACGAACAAAGAGACGGCCTCTTTTTCTATAAATTAATCCTCCTATTAAAATCTTCAATCTGAAAGGATGATGCTGAGACTTTCGTACAGTTAGACCTTTTGTATATCTTCTTTCTCTGCGCTCTTTCCATTATTGTGCGCTTCATAACATCCGGCAAACTACCGATGTTTGTATTTTGTCCCGCGATCGAGTGCTTCTGTTCCCACACTATTCTTCTTTTCCAAGTCTCAACAACCGTAAAAATTGGGAATAACGGTTGGAGTAGAGTGACCACAAGTTGTAGACATGGGAAAGTGTACATTTATGGACTGTTATGGGATGAAACCTGTGCCTCTTTTCCGATTCTTTCTTCTTCTCTCTCAACAAAACCTCAAACTGTTTCTTCGACTACTCGTATGTACTTCTTATGCTCACTCGCTTCATTGTATCACACTCTTTCTGCCTTTCTCTCTCTATTCATCTCTTTCTCTCTTCGACCCAATCGACTCCATCGGTTTGCCCTCCCCCATCTCGTTAGCCCGCCCCTTCCATGTCTTCCTCCACCATTTGGTACTAGCATCTCGCAGTAGAACAGCCTCTAAGCGATGGCTTCAAGCCCTTAGTTCTATTTTGAAGAAACATGTTTCGTTTCTAAGGAAGGTTTTTGTGATGTTTTGACCAAGCAAGACTTTCTCATGTTGGATGTTTGTATTAAACCGTCCAAAACCAGAGAATAAAAAAATTCAAAGTATGGATTTTTTAAAGCGAATTGTGATGTGCGATTGAATTGCGGAATAAATAAATACGGAATTGTGAAGCAATTTCGATTGAAATTCCTACCTCTGAGGTTATCTCTCCTCTCTTCTCGCCCTGCTTTTTCTTTATTTTCGTTTTCTATACATTAATTATTATACTTCCATAACCATTTCACTCATATCTTTTTTCTTTTCAGTTTTTGTGTTCTTTCCGCTTTCATCTCTCTCTCTCTTTCTCTCTCTTTCCCTCCCTCCCCCCTCTCTCTCTCTTCTCTCTTCTCTCTCTCTCTCTCTCTCTCTCTCTCTCTCTCTCTCTCTCTCTCTCTCTCTCTCTCTCTCTCTCTCTCTCTCTCTCTCTCTCTCTCTCTCTCTCTCTCTCTCTCTCTCTCTCCTTTAACATTTGTTTTCTCGACACTATGAAAAACTGCGAAGATAGCTTTTCTCTGAAATTTTTTTCATTCATTGATATTTCTCTGGAAAAAAGCATCCATTAACACTCTACCATATACCACTCAAATCATTTTCTTCTTACTTTTTTGTTGCTTTGTTTTGAAATAGTATTGAATTGGCTTCATGGTCAGGACCTTAGATACAGTTACAAGAGTTTTGTCAGCAGGTGTTCTTGACGTTAATATCTCGGTGTAGGACATCTATTTGGAATTTTTCTGTGACAAATGGGCATTTTTTTTCGATTCTAAAAACAAAACCAAATAATCGTTTCAGTGCCCCCAAAATTTACCCCAGTCCATATTCGATCAGTTATTCCATCAGTCAGAGTAACTACCATCTAAGACCATCTTCAGAAAATGTTGCCTCTCTAGATGTTTTATTTTTCCCGGTTATGAAGTCTATGAGATAACTTTTATAGAACAGTTTTTGAAATGTGCCTCGACAGACAGAGAAACGACCTCTTTTCTTATCACTTACTTAACCTACCATCATCGTTTCGAGTCTACTCTGTGAGGCTGAGACTTTTGAGCGATCGTGTGTAGAAGACACGCACGAGCTGTCCCTATCTACTTCTGGTCAAACTCTCCTCTCTGGAGTCTGTAAAACTAAAAGGAAGGGAAGAACGGCTTAATTAAAGTTTTTTCTTCTCCTAAACTTCAGTTTTTCGGAGAAAAAAATGTAGTCTCATTTTTTTGTTTCTCTCTTTTATACGTTGCTTTCCTCTTTTGAACTCAACTCTCATATTTGGTTTTCTATTCATTTTGACATCGGTTCCATGTTCACAAATGTTAATAATTATAGAGTTTCAATTTTTTCTACGATTAAGATTGCATTGAATATTCCACTACTCCTTTTCTCTGGTTATTTCCATTATTCGCGCTGATCCATTTGTTTCCTCCGAATTCGCTTTAATTATGTTCTGGGTCTTTTGAAAAAAAGGCTCCCTGATAAGAATTCATACTTAGCTTGAGTAAAAGCCCCACCGCAGTTTTATTCTCAAGTGAGCCTTTACTCTATTCTTATTTAAATTATTCTCCCATTTTTTCTTCTCCAGATGATTTTCTGTATAAACTTGTTGTTCCTTTTTTCGCCTGAAATTTTGTTGTCCATTAGATCGCTATCGCTCTTAATCAGTCTCACTCGTTCCAGCTGCACACCAACAACATGCAAGATATCAAGAAATGTCACACTTCCGCAACCAACGATCCCCTCACGAAGCAGAACGCCATGCGTCCTTGTCCTGGAAGCCTAACAGCCAATTGCAAAGACAACAAACCAGATGGCTGTTCTACCGAAAAAGTTTCCTCGAGTGATTCGATTGATGGACCATATATTCCTGATCCTTCACCCGTCGTCCGCCATTCACTCATCGAGATCTCTTTGCAACGCAGAATCTTCGCGCAAAACTATCCGGATATTAGTGGAAGGGATGTACAAGTAACGGTTAGCTTGTTACCTTTTTCATTTAGTTCAGTTTTTACAAGACGGAACTTATTACAGGTTCTAAAAGATTTTTCTCATGTTTCGAGTTTCAGCTATCTTTTTTTCTGCATACCTTTCAGTACAAGAGGACTGAACCTATTTCGGGTTTATACCCTAATATCATTATCGAAGCTGCTTGTATACTGCTTTTGAGTTCAATAGTGAACGGAATCGTCTAGAGGAACTTTGGAAGATTGGTTCAACATGAGAACTGTTCTTCAGAGAGCATCCTTGGATGCCTTGCCTTCACCTGTTCTCCGTCGCATAGCAGAGAGCCTCGACCCACTAACATATCAACGTCTACGAGCGACATCAACGACGATAAGGTGAGGAACTCTCTTACTCATATTAGGACACATCTTCAATCATTGCGGCGTATGAGATTCTTTGATTTTCACCATTTTGAGCAATTCTTCGAAATTCTTGTTTTTTAATAGAAGCGTTAGATTTGAAAAAAATGCAGTCTGTTATGATAAGAGTCAGAAAAATGCAATGTCTCATCGTAGAACATGAAAAATACATATATGTTCCAGTTTTTGTGATTCAATACATCTAATAGCAGTTTTTTTAATGAAAGCTTTGGATTCTTCGAATTTCCAAGTATTTAACTGAATGTTTTCACTTTTTAGACAGGTAATCAATTTTACAATCTTAAAACTTAGTTGTACTAATTCTATTTTTATGAACTTTTGACCAAAAAAGTGCTTATTTCCTCAACTTTCGCTCCAATAATTTCATTCGGTAATGTTCTGTAATTGAAGGAAAGCTGTCTCGAATGTCTCCCTGCTGAACAGAGTCTCCCTTTGTCACCTGGCGATGCAGACAAGAACTGATGCAGGACGAAGTGTACGTTTTGTATTACTTTCCTAGTATATCGTTGACTGATGATCACATTCTTCTAATTGATTTCCTAATTGAAAAGGTAGTGCCGCTATGGAACTGAAATGTCATCAATTATTTGACTGAGACGGATTATGTTTCAACTGCTTTCATATCGAGAAATTGGAGCTGCTTAGATTGCCCACATTTTAGGAGCTCCCCTTCTAGTGAACAGCTTGGTATGGTTAAATTAGAGGAAATCTGGTCGGGGGAATGTAAACTACATAAACTCTGAGAAACATACCTAAATGGACTCCCCTGAAAATTACAGGTTAAATTAAACTCAACTTGTACATAAATAATCACATTTCAAGCTGAACAACTATATGTACAGGGTGCGCCAAAAAATCACATGGACAGTATTTTTTCCGATAAAAACTTAACGGATCGATCAAATCGAACAAAATTATCATCAAAGTTTATTAAAATAATTTGGGATATAACTGCACTCTAAAATTACGAACAGCCCTCCCTTCTCCTTGATACAAACGCGGAGTCGGTTGTGGAAGGCTTTCACCGTGGTGAACATGTAAGCGACGTCAAGATCATCACACGCTTCAGACTGTCCAAACTCTTGTGAGGAGAAGCGCAGGCCTTTCTCTGCAGGAACGACCACACAAAGAAGTTCAGGGGATTCAAATCAGGCGAGTACGGAGGCCATTCATCGGAGGTGATCATTGAGGAGAAATTGGCCTTGCACCAGTCTTGCACGACTTGGCCTTGTGGGCGGGCGCAGAATCCTGTAGAAACACCCAGTTGCGTCCCGCGAAATGAGCCTGGCTCGAGGGAAGTACTTCCTTCGCGAGAATGTCTTTCAGGTAGTTATGGGCATTCACTTTGACTCCGTGCTCGACAAAAACAAGTGGAATCGCCCAAATCCCAGTCCCGACCTTGGCGGAGGCTGGATGGACCTTTCTCGAGACGTATCTGCCACTCTCATTGGCCTTTTGACCCATTTGGACCAAATACTATCATTCTGGTGGTTGAAGGACTGCTCAATATTGAACAACTTCTCATCGTTAAAGAGAACAGCCAAAATGTCCACTTACTCGAACCGCCTAATCGGTTCATGACATCTCTGAATACGAGTGAATACGGGGTCACTTTCATCTGGTTCGTCAATGTGTGAGTCTTGTGCAGCTTGATGGGGCGGAGTCCCATGCGGGATTCAATGTCAGAGAATGTCAGAGCCTCGGTCAATGTCAGAGACCATTACCTAAGAACGAAAAGAGATTTCTTCTTGTTTTTCTAGGATGTGTTTTCAACGTTGTCACTAAAATACAATCAAAAAATCACACGACTGCTACACCAAACAAAAAGATACAAAGTGAAAAAGACGTCCACGTGATCTTTTGGTGCAATCTGTACATGATATCTGGTCAATCAACTTCCTAACATTCGACTGAGATTCAATTCCTATCATTGCAGTGTATAACCTTGTCTATTCGAATGCAGAAGCCGCCTCTACCAGATGTCAGATTTTTTTCCGGGAAAAGTTAAAAATATCTAGACATAACTAACAGAACTTCATATGTTTAAAACCGAGAAAAAGTAAAAAGGTAGTGTTAGTTTGAAAAACATTGGTAAAAAAAAAAGCGCAATGGGAAAAAATTTTAAAAGCGAAGGAGTGTTACATGGACAAACACTACTAAAATAAGAGCGAAACATACAACGATTTTTTTTTTCTAATTAACATCCAAACCATCTTCAAAGCTCGCACTTTCACTCTGCTTCCATTATAGTCATCCAGTATAAAACTCTTATTTGGAGGGGTTTTCATATCAATACTGAGCTACGAACATGTGTTAAGAACAATTGAAAGGGCCGCTTCGGGTATGGTATACCGTTGAGACACTAGTAAGTAATCTTGCTTGTTATTTAGGACGCTTCAGACTTCTCTGCCAGCAGAGAAGAGGAGCTTCGAGTCAGAATGGACAAATTTCATTCCCAGGAGGCTGCCAGCCGTCAACTTGCACTGCTCTGCCAAATGTTCACATTCAAGAGCCTTTATCTCGTATGTTTTGAGAGCTCAGTTGCTAAATGATGCAGATGGTTTTACTGTTGTAGTCTCATGATCAGGGTTATATACATACATATTTACTGAAGACTTTTCTACTATTTGTGTTGTAAATATCTTTAATAGTATAAGCTGCTTCTTGAAATCTATTCAGGAGTTATTCTCTGCTGTACCTAAATTGGATGCTTTCAGACAAACATGCAATCATGTCGAAGTTTACTCCTCACTCTCTTGAACGGCGTCCAGTCATCGGAGAGCGTCAAGGAGTATTCGGAATTCGGCATCTTCTGCTGGAAGGAATCTGACACGACCGCAGCCACTTTTTCCGATTTTGATGTGAGACTTTTTCACTCTTGAAGATTTTCCCCAAATTTTTTTTGAAATAATTTGGCGGTATTCGAACTGAATGAAGAGGGTTAGATTCACGAGTGTGGAGTTCCTCACGATTTCCTTCCTCGTTTCAGAAAGGCGATGTCTTCGAGCAGCTCGCAGAATCTTTCAAGCCCATGGAATTTGTAATCAATGTCAGTTTATAGTGTTTACTTGTAAAAACAAATCCAAAAGTTAATGAAATTCGAGTGATCTTTTCTCATATTTCATTGAGACGTGAAAGTTTTCTCTCGAAGGATAGATAAAATAGTTCTTATAAAAGTAGTCGATCAGCATAGTAACAACGAACAGCTTCATTTAATTTGCTAAGAATCTACCCAAAAACTGAGCTTAGGTTTCTTGGGTTTTTTAAAAACCATTATAGAGTTACCGCATTCTGTTTCCAGTGTGCTTCGAGAACTCGTGAGCTTGCTCCCACACGGAACCTCTTTGATCTTCCATCCATCACCAGAGCAGGAAGGCTGACCATTACAGTGAACAAGCGCATTAGTGCAACTCTCACTGACAACGTACTACCAACTCTCAAAGCTGACCTGATCCGGTTGGTTTTTTATCATGAGAAAAAAAGCATTATATATATATATATATATATATATATATATATATATATATATATATATATATATATATATATATATATATATATATACATATATATATATGTTCAAAAATTAACGAGAATACAATCCAAGAAAGCTACCGGATTAAAAGCTACAGTACTTCCAATATCACACGCAACAGTTCAAGCTCTCAGTAAAGTTTGATTTGAATTACAGTTGAAAAGATGACTTCAGAATATCCTATCCGACAGCCGTCACATTCGATGTCGTTGAGCGTATGTTCGCCAACGTCGTTATGCCCGTTTTGTTCCTGGAACTGACGACTGGCTTCAGAGAGGTACTTCGATTCGTTTCATGTTCTATTTTCGAAGCTTTTCTCTCAGAGTGAGTCATTCAAAACACTCGCATTATAAATTGATAGAAAATAAAGACAAAAATCATAAACTGCACAGAAAATATGTACTTCCAGGAAGTGTCAAAGTTATTCTTGATTGTCTTCACAGGTTGAGCATAGAATGCGGAGAATGTGGCCGGAAAGAAACTTTGTTTTTAATGCCCGTGGCAATTGTTTCCAAATAAAACTGGAACGCCTTCTGATCTGCGTCTCCGAACTCGTCGGTGGTGTTGGAACAAGGTTAATTCACTTTTTCAACTGAGCGAAAAACCTTGAATAATTCGTTTGACTTTCTTACTTCGATTGAGTAACGAAGACATTCTTTCGGAATCTTTTTTATCCCTGTTTGAACGCTTACGCGATTTAGTTTTTTTATTGAAAAGATGAATATCCTCTGGTCCCGTTCAAAATTCAACTGATTTACAAGTAAAAGCTTCATAATTACCATTCATCGAATCATTTCCATTGCACGTGGATATCCTAGTGAAACATTAAAACTGGAAATCAAAAACGGCAGACTCTGTACTTTGTTATATACAAATGTATGTAATGGCTATGTAGTAAGAGGAGAGAGAGAGGGGAATATTGATGATGACTGAAAGTGATATTCGAGTACATCTAAATATCAATGATGTTTATCAGACGTCTCAATCATTTTCAGATTGGATATCACAGTTCGAGAGAAGAAAAGTCGTCGTGCGAATTCTTTAATCTGATGATGTCTTTTCATATACATACTTTGTCCTTTGTTTTTCTTCTCAGGTTCAGAAAAATTTTATAGTCTTGAAAGTTGGAAAATCACAATGCCTTCAATTGCGGTTTTTTCGTTTTTGTGAATTCTCGCTTCTTGAAAATCTTGTCTCAATCAATTAGAAAACTTTTTATTCAAACAAAACTTCTTTTTTTTGCTTCTCCAAGCTACGACATTCTTGCTATTCACTCTAGTTTTGTCCAATGATGCATACAGACTTTTAATTCTGAGCAGGAAAAAAGAACTTTTGTGTCTCTTCGAAATAATTTTACGAATGGAAAACTTCAGGGTTCATAATCATTTCTTCTGTTGGTAATTCGCTAAGCCTCTAGATCGCGCATTGAGTTGAAACTTAGTTACTTTTTTCTATTCACTTGAGCTCAATTAATTATTTTTATAGTTTATGCAGATATTTTCAACCATTTGATGAGTTTGAAAGTAATAATCCGCCGACTCTTGTTTAAATGAGCTTTGCTTGACTTCTCAGAGAAGTTTTCGTGTTCGCTAGAGAATCTTGCAAACTTTTTTCTTCATGTATGTATTTACAGGGGTTACTATGTAAGACTTTTAAGTATGCTGTAGTGTTTTATTAGATTGTTTATTAATTTATGATTTGAAAGAATTTTGATTGAGCCAACCAGTTCACAAAGTGAAAATTTCTCTTGTTGTTGATTCAAATCATTTTTGAACAAGACTTTCTCATAACTTCGTTATTCCTCCAAGTGAATCGTTTCATTGTGCTTTGAATAAAACATCGTTGCCACACGTTGGTATCCAGACTACTGAAGGCAGAAAGGAACATCAAAGTAATTCAAATTCAGTTTGGCTCCAGCGTTTTCGCTGACATCATCGAAACAGTTTGTTTTTACCGGATACCGAGTAACTTCACAAATCATATACCATTTATTTATTTATTCATACATTATTCGAAATGTGACAACACTTGGTGTATAGTAAACTTGAACTTGTCACAGAACACATATCAAATAAACGGAGTGAGGGAAACCGAGCTATCATAGAATACGATCTAAACACCACAAAAAACTCATGAATGAAAAGCAAAGAGAGAGAAAATATCGAAAGTCAAAGATCAGCTACATTTATATCGAGCAAACTAAGAACATCAACAGAGCTTAGCCTATCTTTAACAGTCAGAACATTAGGGGCAGATAATATACTAGGCTCTAGCTTGCAATAATATCTCGCGGGCCGTAATGCAAACGAATTAAATGGTGGTAGCCTACGTAACCGAGGAATGTGGAATGCGTATCTGGAAGTACGACTTTGACATGGCTTAAAAGTATACATCCTACTTATTGGAATATCCAAGAAACCGTTAAGAATCTTATAAGCGAACAAAATGTCGTTTTTAGTTCTCCGAGACAGCAAAGTTTCTAGCTGGAACATTCTAAGTCTCATGTTATACGCAGGAGGTGGAGAAAATGATGTTTGTTTACGGTATCGAATGAACAGTAACCTAGTGAACGTATGTTGAACTCTTTTAATTTTCCTGTTCAGTGTAACCTCTTAAGGAGACCAAACAGACGAAGCAAACTTTAACAGAAAGAGAATGAAAGTTTTGTAACAACGGATATATGGTACTGGATCTCTAATGCAAAGAGCAAGAAACAAAGCATAAACAGATTGCAGAGCACGCCTTGTCATCTGTTCAATATGAAAGTCATAGGACAAGTCCATACATATAAAACTCCTAAGTCTCGTTTAGGTGAATCTGCGATCTTGAACGAAATCACTCTTTGGGCATTATTTCTCACGAAATATCGTAGACGAGGATTTAACTTACCAAGGTTTAATGCTTTACTCTTGCTGCTTGCCACTGACAGTTGCCATTCGTCACAAAAAGATTCAATAGCAAGCGCAGTCGATGAAAGTTGAGAGTGATCGAGGCTAGGGTCAGTCGGAGAGTAAGTTACGAACAGTTTGATATCGTCGGCGAATAGGCTAGTGGTTACAAGATGCAAATGAGCAAACCTCGATGTCAAACCCGCAATGTAGAGAGAGGATAGAATAGGGCCAAGTACCGATCCTTGTGGAACACCAGAAAAAATCGAGAAAATATCAGAGAAACTGTTATTAACACGAACACGGGAGTAGCGATCTTTGAGAAAGGATTCAAACCACTTTAACAAGCTAGACCTAAACCCTACGTTATCTAGAACACACAACAACTTATCAAGAGAAACGGTATCAAATGCTTTAGCGAAGTCATAGTAAAGAACATCCATAGCATTCCTAGCATCAAGAGCTCTATGCCAAGCTTGAGTACATTCGACAAGATTTGTCTCTACAGACTTACGAAAACGAAAGCCATGTTGACAGTTAGGTGTTAGACTGAAAAAATTGCACCAATGCAATATGAATGGTTTAAGACATCGTTCTAAAACCTTAGATGCAACGGGAGAAATTGTAATTGGACGAAAATTTTCTGGAGAACTTGGCAATGAAATCTTATTAATCGGAATAACAATACTATCATTCCAGATTTCAGGAATCGCGCCTAGCTTTAATGAGAAATTGAAAATGAACGAGAGAGGATCTGCTAGTACTCGAGCACAGTTCTTGAAAATTACAGAGGACACAAAGTCAGATGGTAGGAAACAGGAAGCTTACAAACGCTTAAGTTGCTTGAATACTTCTTGTGGCATGAATAGACAATCTGAGATGTGATGAGTATTGTGCAAGTCCATTTTAGGAGTGGAACCATTGTCCTGAACAAACACATGAGAAATGTGAAGCTAAAGCATTTGCTTTTGCCTTATCAGAAACCACAGGAGTCGCTATTCACTCTAGTTTTGTCCAATAACAGTTATACAACCAATGCGACTAGACTGTTTCAGCTTATTACTCACAAAACGATATAAATTCTTTGTCGACTTCAAAAGCTTCAGCTCTCTAGTTCTATTCAGCTTGTTGACTTATACTTCAATCCGTTTGCATATATACTCAGCCACGACCGGCTTGCAGTTGAGTTTGCGGAATAAAAGAGACTTATACTTCAACATTTTCAAAATATGCGAGGGATAGGATTCGAAGGGTTGTTTAAGTCTACGTATAGGTATATGAGCAGATATGAGAGGGAGCAGACTTTAAGAAAACGAGCATAGAGGTCATTGATATCGAAGAAAGTGTGTTATGAGTGTGTTTCTTGTGTGGTACAAATAACAATTGGCTTTTCGACTTCTTTCTCAAAATGAAACTACGACCTTTTTTCCTCTGAGGTGACTATTGAGGTCACCTCATATAGATTAAACGTGCGGCTGACTTCCATCACAACTGTTTGAAAAAAAGTGTTCGAAATTATTGTACAATAAAAAATAGCAAAGTGCCAAGGTTATTGTATAAATGAACATCAACAGCAGTACACCCTATTAGGAAAAGTCGGGTTTCTGTAGAGATTCTACTGATACTTTTCACTTTTTAAACTTCTGGTGCACTTTTAAATCAAAGAAAACAAAGCATTAATACACGAGCTTTCTTTTCATAATTTCACAGATTCGTGTTCTCCAAATTTCCGTGGTGTTTATGAGAATAAAAAAAATAATATTGCTTAGTTTTGCGCATGTTTTGATCACTTCTATAATTTTTCATGTTATATGTAATCGAAAACATTCAAAATCACTTCTTAAGATTTGCCTGTCTATGTTTTCATTATTATTCAACGAAGACTCAATAAAAAGGCGAAAAGCTTAATCCGTATGTTGTGTTCTTATGTTAGCCTAGAACACTTAACACTATTTTCTTTATCACCACCAAAAATTGTCGTGCATACGACCCCCCTGTTACAATCGACTTTTTGTATGTAACCTGCGTTCCTATAAAGCAAATCGAGAGTGAGAAATCTTCCGGATCGATGCTTCTTCATGTCCGAACTCACAAACACCATAGCGTTTTTGTGTACTTCGACTTGTTCTGAACCAATCTGAAACTCAAATTTCTATACCAGAAACTTTTTTCTGCACATTTTTGTATAAATGCTTGATCATGCCTTATAAAAGAACTGATCATTTGATAATAATATTCATCTTCTTCACGTTTGTTCCTGCCTTACCGCAAGGTACGCGCTTTGCGGATATGCAGGACATACACATACTTATCCTGGTAGAACCAGTGGCTGCCTGCTGAGTGACTTCTACATTGTGTGTAGCAGCATTAGGTAGAGTATTATGCGTGCAAAGCACTACCGATACTAACTAACCCCCTTACTTTGCGTGATTCAGTACGGAGTGCGCATCGAAATCGAGATCCTTTGCACAATACTCACGCACTATACCATATAAAACGCCAGGACTGATCGAAGAATTCGGTGTTTGTGATTCGTCATCCCCTCATCCTTTGCCATCTCCACTCGTCGAGTGATCCTGCAGAAACCGGAACTTACCGTATACTGGCACACTTTTGTTTTCTTCTCATCACTCCAGGCTACGATTTTGTGAGTTGTTCTCCATTTACAGCAATATCCTCACATTCTGTAATTTTCAAATCAATTTTTTTCGCCAACAAAAACCACATCACAAAAAAAATTGAATTTTTCTTGTTAAAGAAAACAGAAGCTTTTCAACGAATGCACTTCCAAACAAGGATTTTTTTTTGGATTATGTCTGCAGAGTGTTTTTTGTTGATAAAGTTGTGTGCTGTTCTGAAAATGCAGTGATCTGGGAATCTAGTTAAAAATTAGAAAATTAACCCTACGCTTACATACAGATAAGTCTAAAACAGTATGTACATCAACCTTCAGGATGTCAAACATGAAGTCAACTTTACTGACAAAATGGGCTTCAACGTGTCGGAGGCTGAAAACAGCACCGGCATAGAGGTTTTTTTTCAATTGAATTTATTCAAACCCTTTTGATAACAACTCGAAGTTACCTTTGTGTTTGATAAAACATATACCTTTTCAAAGTCTTCCGGAATCAAACCAAGAAGCTTTGATTGTGTTAAATTGAGATTTTTTCGATCTTGATGGTCTAGTTCAACAAGAAGTTGTGTATGCTCCGTTCTTCTTTTTCATTATAGCAACTTTACAGCCCGGCTTCATTCTCTTCGGAGACGCCTTTCTTTGGTTGTGCAACTTTACTCTGTGCAACAGCAACATCAGCTACGCTTTGCAGTCGAATGCGACGGCTTCTCCTGATGTTGAAAAAGATGATGATTATGTGGTTCTGGCTGTTTTAGCTGAAAAACAAAATCAGCTGTTTGTCCACCTCGACGAAGTTGATTCGAACAAACTGGGTGAATTTAGAGCACAAGATAACATGGCTCATCTTGACCATGCCTCACAACTTCTTCTTTTTATTGCATCTGTGATCTACCGATCCAGCAATCGTTAACAAGTTTTCTATTTTAGCTAACAGGTGGAATGCGTCTATGATGTGAAGATGGAAAGAATAGGTATTCGATTCTGTTATTTGACTAAACCTTCTCCCTCAATACATGCAGTAAGTTTTTGATTCCATCCATCGATGTCGTATTATCGAATCCATTTTTTTCGTACCTAGGTACTTCTTCGAGTTTTTCTTAACAATTTTTAGATTTGACAAAAAAATTTCATGGAGCTTTACTTTCGGCTTAGCTTTACAAACATCCAACATGAGAAAAAAAACCAAACAAATTGAAAAAAAAACTTTTTTTACAAAAGTTTTTTGTTACTCACCGAGTTTCCCCATTATAGAGTGACATTATACTTTTTAAAAAATCATTGTCTACTGTTAACATGGCGCTCCAAAAGCAAGTAAATCACATTATTAAAAAAACAGAACGATAGATTTTCCCATAATCTACAAAAGTTAGCAGAATTAAAAAAAAAGTAAAAAATCGAGAAACATACACGAAATCAAAATTCATTTCATTTCATTTTTTTTTAAATCATTCATTTTTTTTAAACATATAATCCGAAGTGAAAAAATTACGATGTCTTTATAAAATCGTTATCAGATGAGAATCAATCGAAAAATCTTCCGATTTTAGAGCAAGTTTCAATGGACGCCAACTACCACTCGTAATGGTTTTTTTTCTCATGATCCTATGAAGAAAATTGACCTCTTGAGTATAATGTATGTTAATCAAAAACAACGCCCACTTCGATTCTTGTGAACGATTCCACGACAATTTGAGCGGTGAAGGTGAAATAAGTGATGTGTGCCTCTTTTCTCTTGTTTTTTTTGAGTTAAAGTTTTTTTTCTCTTCAAATTTCGCCAAGTTCATAAAAATATTATCGAGAGCAAAAGCGAATTGAGTCGATCTAAAACAAACTTTTTTGGAAGAAATTTCTTCTCTCTGAAAACTTCAAAGCTACTACTTATTACTGATTTTTGAAGCTTTCACTTGTTTTTTTCAGTTTTCTTCTAGAGAAGTTTCAACATTCAAATTAGAACTTTTCGAATTGCAATCGAGAAAAACAAACAAGAATACATTCATAAAGGCAAGAGTTTAACCCAGCGCATGACACATATGAAATTAAATCACCATTTGTTTTGTACAGGTTAGGATGGAAGAAACTCCGTCGAATTGCTCAATGGAAGGTACGAAATTCACAAAACTAACCGAACATTGAACATTGCGAAATCAAATAGTTTCGTTATCTGAATGATTTTCTACGAACTTGAAGAAGAACAGTTTTGAGAAATTATTGGCTCGTCAAGAAGTCTAGAGATTGTTCGCAGACATTGGACAAGTTATTCTATGATATCATTCTGTTATTTTACTTCAACTTATGTTTTACTTTGCGCCTTGAAGGTTCGAATTATTTGAGTTATTCTTGAGTTGGGAATTTTCATGCTGCGATTCTGTTTTTGCAAATTTTTTTCTTCTTATTTAGTCAACAACAAAGTGTGACCGTATGACACAGTCGATAATACGATATGACACACGAAAAGCAATACTCATGAACGTGGCTCAGAACTGGAGGCTTTCAGTCCATAGTTACGCTGCATCTTCTGTGATATTGCCCCAGCAGCTCACTCCACAGCTGCGGATCTCGCACAGAACGGAGGATCTCTCGCTCCGAAGATCACATGGCTCGGATCATCTTCAACTCGACCTGAGCAATTGATCTTTTTTAAAATGTTTTTTTCAATGATTTCCTAAAACTGATTATCTGTCTACTCGTATATCCTGTCAGTATTCCTTTCCCAGCTATGTCTTCAGCTAAAAAAGCGGACGGAATCTCTAGCTTTGGAGTAGGGACGATGTCTTCGAAGTAGGGACGATGTCTTCGAAGTAGGGACGATGTCTTCGAAGTAGGGACGATGTCTTCGAAGTAGGGACGATGTCTTCGAAGTAGGGACGGTGTCTTAGAAAATCAAAACTACTATACCCACATTCACTTTCTTGGTAAGAAATAAACTGCTCTCACAATTCTTTTTTCTCTCGCTCTCTCTTTTCTCTTTTTCTTCTACGTCTCTATCTTTTCCTCTTTAACTCTCTGTGTCTAATACTCCATCCTTCTTCTTATCTCTTTTTTTCTCTCCTACTCTCTCACATTCCTCTTTTCTCTTTCTCACTGTCTTCATCGTTCTCTGACTTTCTTTCAATCTCTCTCACTCTCTTTGTCTCTTTATATTTCTTTGTCACTCTCTTTCTTTCTAATACTCTCAATCAATCTCTCTCACCATCCCTCTCTTTTCCTTTTTCTCTATCTTTTTCTATCTTCTCTCTTTCTTCAGCTCTGTTGCAATGTTCTCTTTTAGCTTCCTGGTTTCTTTTCTAGTCAGTTGCGGTACTCTACCGATTTGCGGTATAAAAAAAGCTACCATTACGCATAGTCCTTTTGGCTTGATACACGCTTTACTGTAGTTTCACAAAAAATATTCCCGCTCTTTCTCAGACAAAATCTCACCTTCAAATTGCTATAATTCTTTAATTCTCTCTTGATGCCTTAATCTTTCTCCCTTCCTCCCTTTCTTATTGTTTTTCTTAGTTTTTGTATCCATTCCATGCTCTTTTTCCCTTTGAATTTTTTTTCAGTTCTGAGTGCCTAAAATTGTTGACGGACTCATTTAATCAAGAGATCCCTCTCAAACAACAGAACTTCATACAATCTCAATACAGTATTTATATTTTATACGTTTCAGATAAAGAATGAACAAGATCGTTTAACGTAGAGACACGAGAAGCAGAATATGTTTCGAGTGATACAGTCTCAAGATGTCCTAATCCTGCCAGAGACCGAGCTCGACCATGCTGATGAGTGGAGGAACAAGAATCCAGGTAAAGAAACAACCGCTATTATACTTACACTGCTTCGGCTATCACAAAGGCTATGCGATCCGCATTGCGCCCCAGTTCTCAATTTTTTAAAGTCGGTAGGGAGAGAGATCCCATACCGAGAAAGCGAGGAAAGAATCGAGAGAGGGAGGCAATTGTTTATCTACCTCTCGCGCGGTCTTTCATGTAAGGGGTTTCCTTCGTCTCCAACTCAGTTGCATTTCGTTGAGCTCCCCCTTGGTCGGCTGTTCTCTACACTCATCTCTTCGGCGGACCGTGCGCAGTGGCTGCTGCCCTTTCGGACGCGCCACACACAATTGAATGAAATCCATCGCAAGGGAAAAAAACTGGCACTCGGCTGGTACCGAACCTCTGCTGCCTAACCGGAGCTTGTAGAGAGTTAACCAATACACTAACCTGCTTTAAACGATTAACAAATATCGAAAAATTGATCTTCTCTCTACCATCATCTTTCTGTCTTTATCATGGATTGTGGAGTTGAACTCTTTTCATTACGCATTTGCTTGTTAGGATTAGAGACACTTGAGTACAGACGTTCTATAAAAGACCTTCTGTTTCTACATAAATGTATTCATTCGCATGCTTACATAGACACCTCTACAATCTTCAAATTCTAAGTTACACAGTTTAAAGGCAGTGACGCCTGGTTGAGATGACAAATGATTGAACTATCGCACAGAAAAAAGCTAATCCGCCGGGCGGGATCGAAGCCAGACCATCTCGACTCAAACCGGGAGCGCGTGTTACCATTACACCACGAGGACACGTTACTATTCCCTGCGATAGTGTTATATGAAAGGCTCATATGCCTTGTTCTATGAGCCAGGCGAGCTATGAACCAGGCGTCACTTCCTTTGAAATGTGTAACTTAGAATTTGGAGAAAAATAATTTCAAATTTACCAATTTTTTTCTTATTTTGAAACTATGATATGTATGATTTGATGATATTTAATCGAATATTTGTACATTCTTCGTTTATTGAACTAACTCTAACTTTCAGAGTATAATAATAATAATAGAAATTAATTACTCCGAACGAGTATTTTTATAATTATGCACTTAACTGGGTTGACTCGAAAAACTTCCATGGGTAAGCGAGAAAAAATTGACTGGGAGGTGCACATTGCTATTCCGTGCGATAGTGTTATATGTATGAAAGGCTCATATGCCTTGTTCTCTTAGTCACGCATGCTTATCAAGCGATTGCGTCATGAATGGAGCGTAACTCCAGAGTTCACGATTCAGACAGAAGAGAGATGGAAAATGAATGATAAATCTTCAAATTCTAAGTTACACAGTTTAAACGCAGTGACGCCTGATTGAGATGACAAATGATTGAACTATCGCACAGAAAAAAGCTAGTCCGCCGGGCGGGATGGAACCCAGACCATCTCGAATCAAACCGGGAGCGCGTGTTACCATTACACCACGGGGACACATTGCTATTCCGTGCGATAGTGTTATATGAAAGGCTCATATGCCTTGTTCTCTTAGTCACGCATGCTTATCAAGCGATTGCGTCATGAATGGAGCGTAACTCCAGAGTTCACGATTAAGAAAGAAGAGAGATGGAAAATGAATGATAAATCTTCAAATTCTAAGTTACACAGTTTGAAGGCAGTGACACCTGGTTGACCTCCACAATATACCATCTTGCTCCTCTCTCTAGGCCAATACGTAATAGTCATTCATTCCGTATCCAGCTCCCAGTACCTGTTTATCCTACAAAAAAATTTCCACTTGTCTCTAGGGCCATCAATATCTGGAATAATTTACCTCCTAATGTTGTATGTATCCAGAACAATAGTATTTTTGCTGCTAGTCTTAAGAACCTTCACCTTTCTCATTTGGTTTCACATCTGACTGTGGAAGATTGAATGGTTGTTTCACACTTTTTTCTATCTCTATTTATTGTACTTAACCACCTAGTGATTGTTGATCTACTCTCTTTAGGGTTATTTTTAGGGCAGCACAATCTTCCACCAAGATCATGGATTAAGGAATATATCATTTTGGAATTGTATCGCCTTGTTTTTTTTAAACTGTGCATGTACAGGGTGCGGCGAAAGTTCATGTGGACAGTGTTTTTTCGATAAAAACTTAACGGATTGAGCAAATCAAACAAAATTTTCATCAAAGTTTATTCAAATAGTTTGAGATACAACTGCGGTTTTGAATTTCGAACAGCCCTCCTTTCTTCTTGACACAGGCGCGGAGTCGCTTGTGGAAGGCACCCACCGTGGTGGACAGGTAAGCGACGTCAAGATCATCCCACGCCTTCTGTAGGGCGCGCTTCAAACTTTTAAAATTCTTGTGTGAAGAAGCATAGGCCTTGCTCGCAAGGACCGACCACACAGTGAGAGAAAGGGCCATCCCGCTTCTGTCATGGTCTGGGCCGGGATTTGCGCGACTGGCAAGACTCCACTCGTTTTCGTCGAGCAGGGAGTCAAAATGAATGCCAATAACTACCTGAACGACATTCTCATAAAGAAAGTACTTCCCTGAAGCCAGGCTCACTTCGCGGGACGCAAATGGACGTTCCAGCAGGACTCTGCGCCCGCCCACAAGGCTAAGTTGTGCAAGACCAATTTCCCCTCCATGATCACATCCGCCGAATGACCTCCGTCCTCACCTGATTCAAATCCTCTGGACTTCTCTGTGTGGTCGATCCTTGAGAGCAAGGCCTGTGCTTCCCAACACAAGAATTTGGAAAGTTTGAAGCACGCCCTACAGAAGGCGTGGGATGATCTTGACGTCGCCACCACGGTGGGTGCCTTCCACAGGCGACTCCGCGCCTGTGTCAAGGAGAAAGGAGGGCTGTTCGAAATTTGAGAACGCAGTTGTATCCCAAACTATTTGAATAAACTTTGATGAAAATTTTGTTTGATTTGCTCGATCCGTTAAGTTTTTATCGGAAAAAATACTGTCCACATGAACTTTCGCCCCACCATGTATTAAAGAAATGAAATGAAATGAAAAGGCGACCTTTACAGAGCTATTCTTATAAAAACAAGGAAAGAAAAAAAGCAAGGATATGCTAGAAGAAAAAAACATTGTTCAAGGGAAAAAAGAGAAAAGAAGAAGAAGGTATTAGGAAGAGAGGAGCAGGGAAGGAGTAAGACAGAGAGCGAGAGAGAGAGAAAGAGAGAGAGAGAGAAAGAGAGAGAAAGAAAAAAGAATAGGATAAAGGAAGGGAAGTTTTTTTGCAGACGACATACGTTCTTGTCTGGAAAATGTAAGAGGGGCGTGGCTTTGGGAGCCTACGGTAAGAGTTCGCAAAATAAAGAGATGAGGTCTGAAAGCAGTTTCGCGCGGGAAGCATATTGAGCCCCACAGAAAAGTAAGCAATTGAAAAAAAGTAGTGGAAGAAGGTTCAAAATGGGTAGTTCAAGAAGAGTTGGAGCTTTATAGCGTTAAAAAGGTTTTGCTTTGTATTTATGAAGTATTCTCAATATTTATGAAGTATTTTTTTGTATTTATGAATTATTTTCAATTGTAATTAAATTTGTGCGTTATTGCATCGAAAGATGTAGATAAAATATAACATATATATATTCTTGCTTTGTAGTGAAAATAAATTGTTAGCAAGTTAGTCTTGGAGGAGATTTCACTGAGTGGTCCAAGAAAAAATAGTAGTCTTAAAAGGGGACTTTTTCGTGAATATATTATACAGGGTGGTCTAAAAGCGGTCTCTTACGGTAGTCTCCTTCGGTGAATGTGTCATTATGCTTTTCTTCAAGTTCTCACAACTTTCTGCCTTTCTTAAAACCCCTTTATAATTCTGATCACGCTATATTTCAAATAAATTATTTGATGAGTTGCTTCAGAAGAGATTTACTGGGTAATTTTTTTGTGTTCTAACAATAATGGACTTTGAATTTTATTGCATGAGATTCAAGAAAAGATTGCTAACAAAAGACAGACAGAAGAATATACAACTGATCATTAACGTTTTGACATGAATTACAATCAAAAGAACTCCGAATTAATGAATAACACTAGAAACACAATACAACCACTCAGAATGAATCAGTAATTGGAATTTTGAGTGTGCGGATAAGCACTGTGAAACATAAAAACAGGCTCACTTAACTGACGTATCTACACTTGAATGAACCATTGGTTAGAAAAAACACTACCTACTCTGATTTCGAATTTATGTTAATCGAAAACAACCGAGAAAAGGAAAACAGAAAAACTAAACGCCTTCGAACTAAACCCTTTATGTTCGCTACCCCAAAATTCATCGCGGAAGACTTGCAATTGGTCGAATCACCATCTGTTTTGTACAAGTTAGGATGGAAGAAACTCTGGCGAATCGCTGAATGGAAGGTACGAAATTTACAAAACTAACCACACATTGGACATTGCGCAATCAAGTTGTCTCGTTATCTGAATACTTTTCTACGAACTTGAAGGAGAACAGTTTTGAGAAATTATTGGCTCATCAAGAAGTCTGGAGATTATTCGCAGACATTGGACAAGTTATTATATGATATCATTTTGTTATTCTACTTCAACACATGTTTTCATTTGCACCTTGAAGGTTCGAATTATTTGAGTTATTCTTGAGTTGGGAACTTTCATGCTGCAATTCTGTTTTTGCTCAATTTTTTTTCTTATTTAGTCAACAACAAAGTGTGACCGTATGACACAGTCGATAATACGATATGACACACGAAAAGCAATACTCATGAACGTGGCTCAGAACTGGAGGCTTTCAGTCCATAGTTACGCTGCATCTCCTGTGGTATTGTTCCAGCAGCTCACTCCACAGCTGCGGATCTCGCACAGAACGGAGGATCTCTCGCTCCGAAGATCGCATGGCTTGGTTCATCTTCATCTCGACCTGAGAAAGTGATCTATTTTCAATGCGTTCGAGCTTATTTATTAGAGCAGAACCAGATTTTTTGGAAATTATAGTAACAGATTGCCAAGATTTAAAAAATGCCGAAACTTTTGAAAAGTGAACTTTACGCTCCGATATCTCAATTTCAAATATCCTTACGTTGCTTTTTCCGTTTGGAGTAAATCTCCACTGGCCGAACTTGTTGGAGCCTTCTCTCAGAAGAAAAACATCTTTGTTGGCGGAAAGTCCTTTTCGAAGACAATTCTTCCATCCTTTGTCTGCGGTTGCGAAGAAAGGAAAAGTTTTCCTGTCAAGTAGGATCACTTTGTTTTCTGATAAATGTTCGTAGCAATTCAAAGTTATTTGTTGTGTTTTTTCTTACTTTTGAAGAAAAAAGACTCACTCAATCTGAGAATATATCTCTTGAACAGTTGCCTCGCCAACTGTCGATAGCACCAACGCACTGAGACAAGCGTTGGTGAGAGGAGGCTTCTGTTTATCCACCAGGGTATCCCGGGCAGATGGATCTTCATTCTCTTCCATCTTAGTTCGCTTTTTCTTTGACCCGCTCTCTTGATGAAGCTTCCTTTTGACTTGAGCCTGCAAACATGAAAAATGTGAAATTGAAAAAAAGGATTCGAAAAATGCTCTGAGCGAGCTGTTTCTCAATGCCTTACATGAAGGAAGTTCGACGCAGAGTCCGGGCAGGAGACCCGAGATGCAGCGGATGAAGTCTCTCTATTTTCCTCCTCATTTCTTCTGCTTTCTCCATTCATCTTTTTCTTGGCCAACAACTATAAGTAATCACAGAAATGTTGTGTGTTGAGTTTTTGCATTTTTTCTTCTATGAATTTTGAAGAAAACTTTTAAAACATTTCGCAGTGTTGAAGCTATGATTTAAAAATTATTTACAAAAAGAAATGGGGGTTTTAACCGTTTAGAATTAGACTATCAGTGCTTTCAAGTAGCTGGGAACCGGCAAAAGAGCGCTTGTTTCGATCTTTGCTTCCCATTATCTTTTTTACTTGAATATTTTTACAAATCTCTAACAGAATTTGAAAAACTCGATAAACTATTTCCGAATCGTATTCTAAATTTCCGTTTATAAGCTTTAAGCTATTGAGAGTCGAGATAAACTTTTTAACAATAATATACAAAACTTAAAAAGAGCTTACTTTATGCCAATATGGATGATCTCTACCCCATATATCCAGATGAGCTTTGAGAAGCTTATGGAAATCAAGGTCTTCTTTGCTGTGTCTTGGCAGAGGGAGCGGTTCGTACAGTGGAGGCGGGGGCTCAAGCACGTACCATCTTGTTCCATCTTGAGAAACGTAAGTTTTTGCGTTCATCTGAAAAACTTGAGAAAATACAGTTTGCAATAGAGTAAGGACCGAAAGTCATAGGAAAATTCACCAAAACAGAGCAACATAGGCAAATTTTTAATTCCTTGACTAAACCAGTTTTTATACCAGAAATTATGACATTCTGTGTTTCAAAGACACCCAACTTTCTCTATTCCCATATTGTATTTTTTCCCCTGAAAAGTGACTGCACCTTAAAACTGATAAGAGCGTTTAAGTGGAAAAAGTTTCAGATACAGAAACAAAGTTGAAGATCCAGGAAATAACTAAATTTGAAAAAAGTTTGTTCAAAACTTGAATGCGTCAGAAAACTAACTTTCCCTTCTCAACAATCGGAAAGATTGTTGAGAAGGGAAAGAGATAGACAGAGAGAGAGAGAGAGAGAGAGAGAGAGAGAGAGAGAGAGAGAGAGAGAGAGAGAGAGAGAGAGAGAGAGAGAGAGAGAGAGAGAGAGAGAGAGAGAGAGAGATATCCAGGAAAACTGATAAGAGCGTTTAAGTGGAAAAAAGTTATTTCCTCTATCTTCAATGCCCATTTGTCACAGAAAAATTCCAAATAGATGCCCTACACCGAGATATTAACGTCAAGAACACCTGCTGACAAAACTCTTGTAACTGTATCTAAGGTCCTGACCATGAAGCCAATTCAATACTATTTCAAAACAAAGCAACAAAAAAGTAAGAAGAAAATGATTTGAGTGGTATATGGTAGAGTGTTAATGGATGCTTTTTTCCAGAGAAATATCAATGAATGAAAAAAATTCAGAGAAAAGCTATCTTCGCAGTTTTTCATAGTGTCGAGAAAACAAATGTTAACGGAGAGAGAGAGAGAGAGAGAGAGAGAGAGAGAGAGAGAGAGAGAGAGAGAGAGAGAGAGAGAGAGAGAGAGAGAGAGAGAGAGAGAGAGAGAGAGACAGAGAGAGACAGAGAGAGAGAGAGATAGACAGAGAGAGATAGACAGAGAGAGAGAGAGACAGAGAGAGAGAAAGAGAGAGAAGCGCCGAAAGCGTAAACAAAAAAGGGCGAGTCTTGAGACTTTTCTTCTGAAAACTTCAAAAAGTTTTCAAAACAAGTCTAGTTCTAGTCAGCTCAGATGAAGATTCTACTGGCACATTAGCCTGTAGCATTTACATTTATGAAAGTTAAACAAGATTGACGATTATGAAAATGCAGTGAGAAATCTAGAATAATGAGTAAATGTATGAAAAAAGAAAAGGTTAGCCACGTTTTTCGCGGAGAACATAGACGAATTCATGATATGCAGTTGTATTATGAGGTACAAGACCTAAGATGAATAAATGAAAAGAGTCTAGAGATGGGCGGGAAGGATCGAAGCAGTCAGAGAACAAGTGAAGATAAACTAGAAAGGTATGAGAAGGGAAGTTATGGGCAGGACAGATGAAGTCAGAATACATAGGAGAAAGAAAGAGGATTAAATGCCTCCTTCAGAGTGATAAAATTGAAGAGGAGAGAGAAGGCATGGGTTCAAAGGGGAAATTATTACTCCTACTCGCACGGCATTACCATTTCGAAATGCCTGTTATAAAGGAACGTTTGAGTCCAGAGAAATGCCTGACACGATCGAGGGATGAGAGTGGAAGATAGGAAAGAAGAGGAAGGATAGTAAAGATCATCAGGAGCTCAAGCATTCTTAACTTAAGAGTACACTTGGATCAGCGCGAATACTGAAAAGAACCAGAGAAAAGGAGCAGCGGAATACTCAATACATTCCCAATCGTAGAAAAAGAAGAAGAAAATAGCTGAACTCTAGAATTCTCAACATTTGGGAACTTTTAACCGATGTGAAAATAAATAGAAAACTCAAATATGAGAGTTGAGTTCAAAAAAGAGAAATAAAAGATGAGACTATATTTTTTTCTTCTCCGAAATCTGAAGTTTCTGAGGAAAAAAACTTAGCGTAACTGTTCTCAGTGCTGATATATCTAATATATATATATATATAGAGAAGGAAGATCCAGCAACATCTCACTATTGCTGTAACATGAGTTCTGACAGGATGTACGAG
>OZ057406.1:17386115-17421369 GCA_964056735.1 Allodiplogaster pararmata
AGATTTTCCTCTGATCCAGAGCTCTGACTCTTTTTGAAAAGAAAAAATGAATCTACAATTAAATTGTTAAGATTCGCCTACATCGAGTTCACCGACATTGAGAGCAAGGAAAATGCCCTTGCGCTTCACGGAAGTCTTCTGAGGGGAAGACAGATCAAGGTTGGAGTACAGGGTGGTCCATAAATAGTGTTACAAATTGGAATTGTTATACCTTTTTTCAAAACAGAGAAAATCATCTCAAATTAACACATTTTATCAACAACATAAATGTCAACATTCACGCGAAAGTTCAGCTCAAACTATCGTCTTTTGCTCGAACTACAGCTCGAAGTCTCTTTGGGAACGCCTCTACCACTGTACGGAGGTATTCGACTCCGATGTTGTCCCATTCTGCCTGAAGGGCATTCTTCAGGGAATCAATATTTGAGTGGGAGCGAGAGTTGACCTTGGACTCCAAGTAGGCTCAAACGGAATAATCCAGCGGGTTCAGGTCGGGTGATGAGGCCGGCCATTTTGATGTTGTAATGAAGCCGGGAAAACTTTCCTTGCACCACGTTTGGACCTTTTTAGCTTTGTGGGCTGGTGCTGAGTCTTGTTGAAAGGTCCATGTCCTCTGATTGAAATGCAATTGAGACCATGGATGGAGCACGTCTTGCAGAACATGTTCAGGTAGTATTCCGTGTCGATCTTGACGCCTTTCTCGACAAAAACAAGCGGTGTTTTTCCTGTGGCGCAGACCATGACTTGAGTTGGATGTGCACTGCGTTGGACCGTTCTACCCTTGCTATCGGTTTGCTCTGCGTCCTTCGCAAGCACTCTGACGTTTTTTGAGTTGTGGACTTCTTCCACGGTGAACAGCTTTTCGTCAGAGGACACCATATTGAAATGTTCGCCTAGCTGCGTACGGCGAAGACGGTCGCGACATCTTTTGACTCTTCCCGACTTGTTGCGAGCCGACAGAAAAGCGGCCTTCCGTGTACGATACGACCTGAGTCCCAGCTCCTCCGTGACTATTCGTTTCAATGAAGTTCGGCTCATCGGGAGCTGCTGCGCCATCTGTCTGATGCTTCGTCGTGAATTTCGGTTGATCCGACTCCGAACGTTTTCGATGAGTGGTGTCGTGCGAACAGTGCGAGGACGACCTCGCCTTGGACGGTCCAAAGATATGCCAAGCTCCTCGAATCTTTTGATCGCTCGATACACTGTAATGCGAGGCAGGCGAAGCGTTTCAGCAATGCGAGTAGGAGCGTGGCCAAGAGTGTGTAGGCGAATGATCGCAATGCGCAAGCGATTCGACGCTGTCATTACCCTAAACATCGATGGAATCAATCGCAACTCACTTGACACGTACTAAAAAAACGGGGGATCAGGAAAACGAGAAAAAAAGACCGCTACGTGCGGTCACTTTCCCAGGAAATGTTTTCGAAAATTTGTAACTTTATTTATGGACCATTCTGTAGAGGCAACCTAGGGTAGAAGGGAAGACAGATTAACGTTGCAGTAGGGGCAATCTAGGCTGGAAGGGAAGACAGATTAAGGTTGGAGTAGTGGTAACCAAAGGTGGAACGGAACACAGATTTAGGTTGGAGTAGGGTAAACCTAGGGTGGAAGGGAAGACAGATCAAGGATGGAGTAGGGCAACTTAGGGTGGAAGGGAAAACAGATCAAGGAGTAAGGGAAATCCAGAGTGGAAGGGTGGTGACGATCTCATCTGGAGACGCCTCTTTGTTTGTCAACTATCAGGGAGACTCTCAATAGATAGTGCTTTGCTCTAGGAATATTTCTGTTTGAAAAAATGAAGATAGAATCAATGTTCAAAAGTGCAGAGAATTTGAATTAAACTTTTGCGGAAAGCTTTTGTTTGAAATAACATTGATCAACACAAAATCTGTTATTCAGGTCGTGGAAAAGAGAACAAACAAGCCGGGCATCTCGACGACGGATCGAGGAGGCTACAGAGGCCGTGGCGGAGTAGTCGTCAAATACGTGTATCCCAATGTTTCTCGAGGAATGAGAGAAATACACAGGTTATTCGCACTACTAAACTTCATAGAAACAAGAAACTTGCTTCTTTTGCTGTTAAAAAATAACTTTTCTCTGTTTTTATAGCACAAGTTTTTACAGGGGACGCTTCTCCAAGAAGTTCTGATCGGAATCCGCCTCAACATTGAATGGAACAACTCAATCAATGTTCTCACTTTGGTGTATGAGAAAAAAAGAATGACTGGTAGCTCGCAACGACTTTTCGCTTTTTAGAAATAATAATTTGAACCAGCCTGAAGGCGTTTAGTTTTTATTTCTTTCTTTCCTCGGCGGATTTTGATTAACAAAATTCGAAATCGGGGGAGGTAGTATTTGTTCTAACCAATAGTTCATACAAGTGTAGAATCTTCAGTTGAGTGAGCCTGTTTTTTATGTTTCAGAATGCAAACCCAAAATTCTATTTACTGATTAATTCTGTATGTATACTGATTAAATAGTGTTATTTTTTGATTCGGGGTTCTTTTGATTGTAATTCATGTCATAGTGTTAATGCTCAGTTGTATATTCTTCTTACTGTCTTTTGTTAGCAACTTTTTCTTCAATTTCATGTAATAAAATTTGAAGTCCATTATTGTTACAACACAACAAATTACCCAATAAATCTCGTCTGAAGCATCTCATCATATAAATCATTTGAAATATAGCGTGATCAGAATTATAAAGGGGTTTCTAAGAAAAGCAGAAAGTTGTGAGAACTTGAAGAGAAAAAACAAAATGACACATTTATTATCCAGACTACCCAAGGAGACCATTTTTCAGACCACCCTGTAAAATCTCGCACGAAAAAAGACCCCTTTTAAAAAACTTTCCTCACACTACCTGCCAAATCTTCTCTCATACTTGCAAAAAGACCTTTCAGGATACAAAGTTGTTCCTTAAAACCCTGAAACTCCTTTCACACTACCTTGTAGAATATTCTCTCACACTACGTAGAAAGACCTCCTCCAAGACTGCAAAGTAAGACCCCTTCTCGGATCACTCAGTGAAATCTCCTCCAAGACTAACTTGCAAACAATTTACTAACACTACAAAGCAAAAATACTTTATAAATACAAAGCAAGACCCTTTTTAAGGCTATAAAGCTCCAACCCTTCGTGAACTACCCATGTTTAACCTTCTTCCACTACTTTGCAAAACATTTTGTTGAGCAACTATCTAAATAAACTTATTTGTAAATAGAACCCACAAAAAATGTTTTTTCTTATGTTCTTTTTGTTCTAAACAAGACCCGAAAATAATTTTATAAACAATTCACTAAGTAGCACAATTATCTTTGATCAAAAGTAATCGTCATGAAGTCATTAACTCGGATCAAACTGAGGATTCTCAGAAGCAATAAATTGGAAAACATTGAAGAAAACTTGATTTAACAGCAAATAATTTAATAAAGTAGTCAGATAGTCAATAAATGGCTCTGAAAAAGGCATTAATTAAGACTGAATTTCCGAGTATATTTTAGTTTACACTGCAATGCAGTCAACTGAACCAAGTTTTTTTTGTTGCTCCATAATCGGTTACACACCTATCTTTTTCTTTTTTTTCCCGAGAGTTTTTCAAAAAAACGACTTAAAAAACGACTTCGAGCAGCATTTGAGCAACATTTAACACGGAATCCGTGTCAGATTACCCGATAAAAAGCACTACCAAACTCAAACGTGGAACTTGAAACCTATTTCATTGACTTCCTCAAATCTGAAACAGTGTGAAAAGAGCAAATTAGCTAGGGGAAACGTGAGAAAAAACCTTGAGGAAAAAGAAGTAAATTGGAAGAAAATTCTTCAAAAAACGAAGATGGTTGAACTTGGTTCACCCTTAACCAGGAAACTAGACCCAGTTTTTCAGATTAAGCGTGTCGAGTTTCTGCTTTTAAACAAAAAATACTCTCTCCTGATTTCCATAGCGCTGATAGCCTGTGCTTAAACCACTTTTTTCACCGGTTTTCGCCGATTTTCGGCGATGTTTTAGCGATAGGATTGGTAAAAGGAGAGATGCAGATAACAGTTAGGATTTTTCGAAACAAGATTTCATTTGATTCGACAGAGAATCACATAATAAAGCTTCCAGTAGCAGGTTGAGCAAGTTCTTTTACTCACTGTCAAATTTTCCCAGAACACAATCAGCAATCTTACTCAAACTTAACAGTGACTCGCTGCGTTCAATTCGAGATTGTTCGGAATCGACCCTGCATTCAAATTTTTCCCTGTTGTTTTTTTTATTTCCGAGATCAGATTCATGAACATTTTTAATCGAAACCACGTAGAAAAAAAATTGTTGACTAGAAGAAAATACATAAAAATGGCAGGAATACTCAGATAACTTTGGAAGTCAGACACTTCTAAGTATTATTGATACTTGCAAACATATCAAAACTAATCGAAAAAGAGAAGAAAAAACTTTAGAATATTTATATCCTACATCTGCAAAGGAATGTTACCGGTGTTTTTACTGAGACTTTCTCATGCATAAAAACTCATCTCTAGATTCGGAAAAAACGCCCTCCATTTTCCAAATGAAACGGAATAGCTTTCATCTTTGCCAGAGCTCAGACCTCAGAACTTAGAACTGCTTGATTATACATAGAAGAAATGTCAAAACGTAATGTTTACAAGGGAGGAAAATGAGTGTGATTACTTGCAGAGGTTAGAGCTCAGAGACGGGAGACAATGATTGATTAAGATTGGAAGGTTATAGTGTTTCTGAGATAGTAAGAGCGGATATACAATTATAGAGTATTACAACAAAGCGGCTCTACAAAAAGCGATCCTACATACAACAAAGTGGCTGAACTTCAACGCTAAAAAGACTTTTTATGATGGAAGGCGACCTTTACAGAGCTATTCTTATTAAAAAAAAGGAAAAAGGATTTGCAAGAAGAAAACTAACATTGTGCAAGGGAAAAAAGAGAAGAGAAGAGAAGAAGGTAATAGGAAGAGAGGAGCAGGGGAGGAGTAAGACAGAGAACACGATATAGAGAGAGAGAAAAGAAAAAAAGAGAATGAGAAAGAAAGAGAGAATGGGATAAAAAGGCTTTTTTTTTGCAGACGACATCTATTCATGTTTGGAAAATAATGAAAGAGGGGTGTGGCTTTGGGAGCCTACGGTAAGATTTAGCAAAATACAGAAATGTTTTTTCGCGCGGGAAGTATATTGAGCCCCACAGAGAAGCGAGCAATTGAAGAAAAATAAAAAGGAAACAAAAATTATATGGTATTAAAATACTTTCACACACATAATTTAGAACTCAGAATAAGTGAACAATAAGCATGGGAGACGTTTGAAAAGAGGAGGCAGAAATATTTCTGAAGAGCCTAATGTTCTCTTGTCTGAGAAAACTAGAAAATGCTGAGTTCTTCTTGAAGGAAATACAGAGGAAACGCGTTTTCAAACTCGAGATTCCTTCGAAGTTAGAGAACGGAAGTAGGAGCAGCAAGAGGTCCCTGAAAATGGAACAGAAAATGGAACATCAAGAAAGAAAAGGAACTCTCAAGCAATTGCGAAAACGTGGCAACTGTTATGGAGACCGGCATAACTCTACGACGAGCGAGAAATCGTATTGAAATAGATAATTGCAAGTGTTAGATACATTCGTAATATTGGTTCATTTCACTTACTCTCCGATGCATCTGATAACATATCAAGCGATACTTCTACTCACGAAGAAGTTCATTTTTAACGGAAGAGAAAGCGAGACGAGGATAATGTTGAGGTTTATAGAGAATCGTTCATCTTTGTTGATTTATAGCAGTCAGTAATCGTTCATTATTGAGTTTCCGTTACAAGAACGTGCCAACGATTACGAAGAGCATCACCTCCAAAGAAGACCTTTCTCTATATTCAGATCACAAAGATTCATCACTACGGCTGTATGTAACGAGTTTTCCAAACCTACCGTCATATCCCATGTTGATCACACCATCACCTTCAAATTGTGTAACTCTTGTATTCTAACAAACGTTCGCATGCAATCATTCATTTACCACAACATTTTTGTAAAGAACTTGAAGGAGAGGAGAACGATTGCCAGACAAAAGGGCTCGCCGACAAGTGTTCCCCGCCTCTGGTTAGTTTTTTTTCACATCAGAGAAAGCTGAGAAAGAAACTCTTGAAGATTACTAATCAAGCGGAGATTTGTCTCTGGAGGGATGAAAAGCTCCTCCCTATATTCATTCATCTTGTTTTAATGCTTTGGTTGAGGTTGTGCTTTGGTTGAGGTTGTTTGATTAAAGTTGTGTTAATTTTGCTTATTTTTCCCGGTGCAATTATATCCATTGGCTGAGTTCTAGCAAGTTTTTTGCGGATTGAACTAAAATTCTTCTCTTTTCCTCTTTGCAAGAAAGTCTTCGAATCCCAAGGATGGAATACAGTATTTTAGAACAAAACCAACTAGTTTTAAAAGTGCAAACCCTTTACATGACACGACCTCTGATTTCCATTTTTGATTAATTATGGGACTGGCCCATTTGCATAGGTCATGTAGGGTTACACCCTCATTCATCTGTTAACTGAACTTGCCGGTGGGGTTGGAACAAGGTTACACCCTCATTCATCTGTTAACTGAACTTGCCGGTGGGGTTGGAACAAGGTTACACCCTCATTCATCTATTAACTGAACTCGCCGGTGGGGTTGGAACAAGGTTACACCCTCATTCATCTGTTAACTGAACTTGCCGGTGGAGTTGGAACAAGGTTACACCCTCATTCATCTGTTAACTGAACTTGCCGGTGGGGTTGGAACAAGGTTACACCCTCATTCATCTGTTAACTGAACTTGCCGGTGAGGTTGGAACAAGGTTACACCCTCATTCATCTGTTAACTGAACTTGCCGGTGGGGTTGGAACAAGGTTACACCCTCATTCATCTGTTAACTGAACTTGCCGGTGGGGTTGGAACAAGGTTACACCCTCATTCATCTGTTAACTGAGCGAAAATCCAGAAGTAATTTGTGTGAATTTGAAATTTTTGATTGAGTAACGAAGAAATTACCTCTCGGTAACGTTTTCTCTTCTTGAATACGCGAATAAATTCTGTTTATTTGAGAACACAGGGTTACTTCTGGTCTCGTTCCAGATATTATTGATTATTTGAGAACACAGGGTTACTTCTGGTCTCGTTCGAGATATAATTGATTATTCGAGAACACAGGGTTACTTCTGGTCTCGTTCCAGATATAATTGATTATTTGAGAACACAGGGTTACTTCTGGTCTCGTTCCAGATATAATTGGTTATTTGAGAACACAGGGTTACTTCTGGTCTCGTTCCAGATATAATTGGTTATTTGAGAACACAGGGTTACTTCTGGTCTCGTTCCAGATATAATTGATTATTTGAGAACACAGGGTTACTTCTGGTCTCGTTCCAGATATAATTGATTATTCGAGAACACAGGGTTACTTCTGGTCTCGTTCCAGATATAATTGATTATTCGAGAACACAGGGTTACTTCTGGTCTCGTTCCAGATATAATTGATTATTTGAGAACACAGGGTTACTTCTGGTCTCGTTCCAGATTTAATTGATTATTTGAGAACACAGGGTTACTTCTGGTCTCGTTCCAGATATAATTGGTTATTTGAGAACACAGGGTTACTTCTGGTCTCGTTCCAGATATAATTGGTTATTTGAGAACACAGGGTTACTTCTGGTCTCGTTCCAAATATAATTGATTATTTGAGAACACAGGGTTACTTCTGGTCTCGTTCCAGATATAATTGGTTATTTGAGAACACAGGGTTACTTCTGGTCTCGTTCCAGATATAATTGATTATTTGAGAACACAGGGTTACTTCTGGTCTCGTTCCAGATATAATTGATTATTCGAGAACACAGGGTTACTTCTGGTCTCGTTCCAGATATAATTGATTATTTGAGAACACAGGGTTACTTCTGGTCTCGTTCCAGATTTAATTGATTATTTGAGAACACAGGGTTACTTCTGGTCTCGTTCCAGATATAATTGGTTATTTGAGAACACAGGGTTACTACTGGTCTCGTTCCAGATATAATTGGTTATTTGAGAACACAGGGTTACTTCTGGTCTCGTTCCAGATATAATTGATTATTTGAGAACACAGGGTTACTTCTGGTCTCGTTCCAGATATAATTGGTTATTTGAGAACACAGGGTTACTTCTGGTCTCGTTCCAGATATAATTGATTATTTGAGAACACAGGGTTACTTCTGGTCTCGTTCCAGATATAATTGATTATTCGAGAACACAGGGTTACTTCTGGTCTCGTTCCAGATATAATTGATTATTTGAGAACACAGGGTTACTTCTGGTCTCGTTCCAGATATAATTGGTTATTTGAGAACACAGGGTTACTTCTGGTCTCGTTCCAGATATAATTGATTATTTGAGAACACAGGGTTACTTCTGGTCTCGTTCCAGATATAATTGATTTACAAGTAGAAGCTTCATCACATCCATTCATTGAATCATTTTTCATTCCTTGCACTTCAATTTCTGAGTGATCCAATAACACGGAACATTGAAAATGACAGACTCCGTAGTTTGTTACAAACATTTGTAGGGACTGTGTACTAAAGGGGATAAAGAGGGGAGAACGGTGTCAGCAATATTGACAGCTCATAGTAAAATTTGAGTACATCTAAATATCATTGATGTTTCTCGGACGTCTCATTTCTATTTCAGATTGGAAATCCTAGTTCGGGAGAAAAAAGTCGTCCTGCAAGTTCTCCAAACGAATGATCTCTTCTCATAAACCAATTTTGCCCTTGATTTTTTTCCGTGGAAAAAAAAGAGGTATAGTCTTGAAAGTTGATTGATCAAAATGTCTTCCATCGCTTTTGAGCATCGTTGTAAACTCTAGCTTATTGAAAACACTGTCAATCGAAAAACTTTTGTCAAGCGAAAAAAATTTCATCACAAAAAAGTTCTAGTGTTTGTTTTGCTTCTTTAAACTACGACCATCTTTTTTCCTTCAGTTTTTTTTCCAATAAGGCTTGCATTCATAACTCAGCAGGAGAAAAACTCTTGTTTCTTTCTGAAAAAAAAGAGATTCCAATCATAGAAAATTCTGATATTTCTTTTGTTAGTAATTCGCTCTTCCTGTAGAGCGAGAATTGAATCATAATTGTTTTTATCAATTGTATACAAGCTCGTATTTTTTTGTTACTCGGCAGCTATTTTGTAGCATTTGGTGAACTCGAAAATAATAATTTGCCGACTCTTGTCCCAATGAGCTTTGCTTGACCTTTCAAAGATTCTCGTGTGTTTGCTAGATAATCTTGCGAACTTTTTCACAATGTATACACAGGGGTAACTACTGAACGCAGCTTGTATGCGTTATTGTTTTATCAGATTGTTCATCAGTTGTGTGAATTTAAAGAATTTGATCAAGCCAACTAATCACAAAGCAAAGGTTTTCTTGTTGTTAGTAAAATTGCCGTTTCGAGTTGTTTTTGAACAAGAATTTCTCACAATTTTTCTCACAATGATTCCTCCAAGTGAGTCGTTTTATTGTACTTTGAATAAAGCATCGTCGCCACACGTTGGTGAGTGCAGACAACTGAAGGCAGAAAGGAAGATAAAATTAACTCAACTTCTACACATACTCTTAACATGCGCTCTGAAAGAAGAGTCACTCGAAATTAGAACCCCTAGATTTCTAAACTGTTTTACTTTCTGCAGAAGGTCAACATTCACAGAGAGATTGAAGTCAGGATAGGCAAGCTCCAATCGCATCTACCAGGTTTCAGTCGGTGATATAGCAATATTCCACAAAGACGACCAAGCTTAGGGAGCATCGAATTCTTTCTGCGGCAGAGATGCGCCATTAATACTAAACAGTTTGGTATCGTCGTCGTCCATCGACCCACTAATAAACTAGTACGGAATTTCGTTAAGAAAAATAGAAATACCATTCTTTCTTTCTCTTGCCATCCTACTTTCTCTCTGTCTTCACCAATCTCATATCCTTTTCTCTCAGATTCAACCTTTTTCTTTTTATATTCCTCTCTCACCCTCTCTTTCTATCTCTCTAACTCTCTGTTTCTTTAAATTTGTCTCTCTATCTCTCTCTCTAACTTTCTGTTTCTTTATATTTGTCTCTCTATCTCTCTAACTCTCTGTTTCTTAATATTTGTCTCTCTATCTCTCTCTAACTCTCTGTTTCTTTATAATTGTCTCTCTATTTCTCTCGAACTCTTTGTTTCTTCATATTTGTCTCTCTATCCCTCTCTAAATCTCTGTTTCTTCATATTTGTTTCTCTATCTCTCTATAACTCTCTGTTTATATTTGTTTCTCTATCTCTCCTTAACTCTCTGTTTCTTTATATTTGTCTCTCTATCTCTCTCTAACTCTCTGTTTCCTCATATTTGTCTCTCTATCTCTCTAACTCTCTGTTTCTTCATATTTGTCTCTCTATCTCTCTCTAACTCTCTGTTTTTTTCAAATTTGTCTCTCTTTCTCTGTATCTCAACTTCTTATATTCTCTCTATGAATTTCTATTATCAGCAAGATAGAAACGGCTTCCACACCAACGGAGACTTCGATTCAAAATTTTTTTACCAGTTTCTCTTTTTTCTTTATATGTAATCTATGAAACAGCAAAAGTTTCTCTTTCACTTGTTAGGATATGCTTATATGTATGTATACATCTTCAAATGCTAAGTTACACAGTTTAAAGGCAGTGACGCCTGGTTAAGATGACAAATGATGTAACTAGCGCACAGAAAAAACCTAGTCCACCGTGCGGGATCGAACCCAGACCATCTCGACTCAAACCGGGAGCGCGTGTTACCATTACACCAGGGGGACACATTGCTATTCCGTGCTATAGTGTTATGTGAAAGGCTCAAATGCCTTGTTCTTTTTTTCATCTCTCTTCTGTTTTAATCGTGAACTCTGGAGTTACGCTTCTGTCTTAAAATTTCATGACGCAATCGCTTGATAAGCATGCGTGACTAAGAGAACTTTTTGATCTTTTTTGTTTCGTTTGATCTTTTTTGTTTTGTTTTAGTAAAACTCTATTGATTGTTGGCTCGTTCTGCTCGAACGATAAGTTTTACAGGGCTATCAACATATTTGGTGACTAGAATTTTACCGCATATTTTCCGTTTCATGTGAGCGAAATTCCACTTTCTCGACACACAACTTTCTCTATTCGCGTAGTCTATTTTTTACCATTGCGAAGAAAGAAGATGAATACAAGAATTAAGATGAATAAATGAAAAGAGACTAGAGATGAACGGGAATGATCGAAGCTGTGAGAGAACAGGTGAAGATACACTAGAAAGGTAAGAGAAGTGATGGGCAGGACAGATGAAGTCAGAATACATAAGAGAAAGAAAGACGATAAGTTGCCTCCTTCAGAATGATAAAATTGAAGAGGAGAGAAGAGCGAAGGCATTGGTTCAAAGGGGAAATTGTTACTCCTACTGGCACGGCATTACCATTGAGAAATGCCTTTCATTAAGAAACGCTTGAGTCCAGAGAAATGCCTGTGTAAGGGAGATTGGGATGATAATTGTGATGCCGACTCAGGCAAAACCGTTCTCCAATGCCCATCAGTGATATTAGGTTGATATTAGAAAGATGAAAGATTTTGTGATTTTTTGAGAGAGGGGAAAAATGTAAGAGAGAGAGAGAGAGGGTGAGAGTGGAAGAGAGAGAAAAGAGAGAGAGAGAAAGAGAAAAAGGAGAGAGAGAGAGAATGGTAAATGTGAGAAAGAAGGGTAAGAGTGTTAAAGAGAACAAGAATGAAAGAGAGAGATAAAGAGAGATAGGGAGAGAGAGGGAGAGAGGGAGAGAGAGAGAAAGAGAGAGTAGAAAATACTCTGCTGCATCTTTCCACGAACTCTGTTTTTTCTACTCATCTCACTCACTTCATTCTCATTCCTTTTTCACCTGCTCCAGTCATTCAACAAATTTTTGAAATATGTATATATTTTAAGCTTGTTTTCATGAACCGAACTTTTTTGAACATTTAATGAGAGCGAACTTGTTTTTTCTCAATGTTAGTTTTCCATCGTATTTCTCCTCATTTCTCATACTATATATGTTCCTATTTTCCTCGTAGCTAATACACCGCATGCTTCTGTAACCGCAAAAAGTTTCTCAAGAATTCAACCAAAACATTGAGAATCCCATTCAATGAAGTTGAGTTAAATAAGCTCTTGGAAAGATATAACAAAGAGAGCGTTGTATAGAACAGCCTGTCTACTGTTGCTTTTGATCCTTTTTCATGTATACATTACATCCATAGGCCGCGACTAACTCAGTCGGTAGAACATTAAGTGTTGAAGCTATCAAGTCGCGGGTTCGGCTTTCTCTCTAACAAGTGAAAGAAAGCAGTTGTTTTTAACCTCCGCTGTTTTTTCTCTCCTTATCAGTATGATTCTAAGCGGCCTCTAACACAATTCCCACACGTTGGAAGGTTTTTATACTATATTTCTCTGTATATCTCTCTTTGTTTCAGCACATTTCGCATTGATTTCAAGAATGGTAGTACAATTTTGTGGATTCTTATGATAGCTGGGTGCGCCTGTTATCTGTGCCATTGATCATAATGCAATTAGAGAATAAAGTTATAAAGTTTGAAGTTTTGAGCTCGAGGCAAAAACTTCCAAGGTCTAATTAATAAGTTCTTTATCTGCTGTATACATAAGTTATTAAGGACCAGTGTACATGGTAATTTGAATTCATCTGTAGGAGCGCTTAGCGACGACAACTTGCAATCTTGTTATCTATAATAAATTTTAATTGAGTGAGTTTTGTATGACCCTTGGGGTTCTTTGGTATTTTAGCTCTCTCACCAATCTTTTGTTCTTTCGATTTCTTCGAGACCCTTAATAATCTCTCTAATTTCAGCTGTTTCTTACTAATAGGCATCTTGCAACGGTAATACCACGTTCTTCGGCATCACAATATCCCAATCCTTGAACCAATTCCTTCTTTCTCTTCGATCATCCTACCACTCTGACCAACGGCGATCAATCCTTCTTTTCTCTTTGATGCCTTCGAAGTCTCTTTCTTTCTTTCTCTAACTCTCTCTCTATATATCTTCTCTTTCTTTCTATCTCTATCTCCTTTCATCTCTTTATCTCTATCTTTCTTTCTCTCTCTCCTTTTCTCTCTTTCTATTTTTCTCTCTCTCTATTTGTTTTACTATCTTCTTAAAGATTATGTGTGTCATGAGACTTGCATTTTTGAACTTGATTTTTTAAAAAAGTTGTTTTAAAAAGAGAATAGTTTGTCTTTTTAAAAGTTTTGTTTTTCTCTTTTATGAAGCGTTCAAATGTTAAAAAAGGAGGAGCGGACCGCCTATTTCTTAGCTCACCACGAGTTGCAGTGAAATGACAATGGATTATGGTGTTTTTATTGTTCAGTCTCGTTTAAAAAAGATTGCTCCGTTCAAAAAGTAACAAACCATCTTTTACCAGTGAATTTTAGAGCTCCATTACATTTCTCTCTCTTCCTCTGTCTTGTTCTTTCTCTCTCTTCCTCTGTCTTGTTCTTTCTCTCTCTTCCTCTGTCTTGTTCTTTCTCTCTCTTCCTCTGTCTTGTTCTTTCTCTCTCTTCCTCTGTCTTGTTATTTCTCTCTCTTCCTCTGTCTTGTTCTTTCTCTCTCTTCCTCTGTCTTGTTCTTTCTCTCTCTTCCTCTGTCTTGTTCTTTCTCTCTCTTCCTCTGTCTTGTTCTTTCTTTCTCTTTCTCTGTCTTGTTCTTTCTCTCTCTTCCTCTGTCTTGTTCTTTCTCTCTCTTCCTCTGTCTTGTTCTTTCTCTCTCTTCCTCTGTCTTGTTCTTTCTCTCTCTTCCTCTGTCTTGTTCTTTCTCTCTCTTCCTCTGTCTTGTTCTTTCTCTCTTCCTCTGTCTTGTTATTTCTCTCTCTTCCTCTGTCTTGTTCTTTCTCTCTCTTCCTCTGTCTTGTTCTTTCTCTCTCTTCCTCTGTCTTATTATTTCTAACTGTCTCTGATCAAAACAGTATTTTGACCCATAACTTCCAAACTATTCCTTATTTTCTCTCACTCTAGCACGTTTCAAAAATAATATCAAATTGCGAGGAATTGTATTGTACCTGATTACGTTCAACATCTCTGCCATTAAAATTCATATTTGAACAGAAAAAAGTTATGGAAAAAACCTAGACTGCTGGAAGATTTCAGCTAGTCAAACGCGAAAATATTCTGAGGTCTTAGAAGAACTTAACATTGAATTTATTTTCACTAGAATGAATGGCATTCTAAATAGAGTTGAGCGATCGCCTAGCAACATTTGAAAACTGTACTCTTGTTTTCCATAATACATTTGAATCGAATAGTTCAAGACTCGTGATGATTTTAGCAATTTAGTTTCTGCCTTTCTATCTTTAACTCTCTCATCCTCTCGATTGTCTAAATCTTATCTCGAATCTGAACAGTACATAACTTATGAGTATCTTTCAATAGTAAGGCCTCGCCAGTGGGCATCGCAGTATTCCATTCCTTGAACCCATGCCTTCTTCCTCTTCCTTCCTCTTATCACTCTGAAGAAACTCTCCTCTGTCTCTTCCTCTCTCAATCTTTCTCTCTTCATCTATGTTTAAGAGTTTTTCGTTCAAATTTTACTTCATATTTGAATAACTGACCCTTTTTCATTTCTATTTTCATTCACAACGACTCTTTTTTCATGATAATTCAACACATTGTTATTCTTCTCGTCTCTCTTCGTTCTGAAGTTGCTCTTAGAATTTGAATCCTTTTAGTCAATCTCGTGATTTTTTTTAGCTTATCAACCAAAAATGAATACCATCAAGAAAGAGCCGATCAAGGACAAAGTCAAAGTGAAGATCTCTGACAAAAGAATTGCTTCAAAACCTTCAACAGCAGTCCAGTTCACATTCACTGGACTTAATTCGAATCGCAAAAACTTTGGGTCCGAAATTTCGGAAATCCGAGAAAGGATCGCAAACAATAAGGTTGGGATGTTTATTGGAAAAGTTCGTTAAGGTTTTTTTTAACTTACGTGAGCTGGAAAACAGATTCTGAGGTTCTCGATTAATCATGAGTTTGATAACCTCACTTTTCTAACTTCTTTATCGAAGCTTTTCCAGTAAGAGAGTTGAGTTGTATTCGGTATCTGAATGAGAAAAAACCACTACCGCTTGTTTCTAGTCTACTCATTCATGTTTTTGACTTTCAAGAGAGTTCCAACCAACTCCTAGAAAGGAAAAAAATTACAAAACAAACAGGCAACAGTTCTGAGGGACTCGCGAGATGCAGTACTTACTAAGAGTCTTCAACCTCGAATAAATCAAACGTTTGGAACAATTTCTGCGACAATGCAAAAATGTTAGTTGAGTCTCTCGCTTCAAGTCTCTAGCAACAAACAATTACAGTTTTCTCAGTATAAAGGAGAACACGAAATTTTTTTTGGACCTGTATAGAAGTAGTCAAAGCTCATTGATGCGTAATTTGGTTTAGGACAATCGTAAGAGTAAATCAGCAAAAAGCTGAATTTTTTTAAGTGTTCGAAAAATCTAAAATCGACATCTTCCCAAAGCTGTGTTCTCTGAACAAGCTTACTTTTGTACATCTTGTTCTTGTATGACAAGTTTTGTTTTCAGTGTCAATCGAGCAATCAACAAGTGTTTCCTCCTTGGCTTCTTTTGATTGTTCCATCAGAAGCTCGATTGTTCCATCAGAAGAACAGTGAATAAGTTCGTTGGTGCAACTTCAAGCAAATGACAATCAATTTCCCCCAATCGTTTTCTTCCCTTTATTTTCTTTTGATGAGAATTTGCAGCCTTTCAAGCGGAAAAAAATACATATAAGCTATTGTGCATTCTTCGAAACATTTATAACGAGCGATTTTCTGGTTTTTTCTACTCTTTTTTAACGATTCTGAGAAAGTTAAATTTTATTTGCTAGTTGGTTTATTCAATTTATCTGCTCGAAGGTTATAATATTTTTTTAACTTACTTAGTTTAAAAAGCTCTACTTTTGTCTCACGCGCTTATGTGGTAATTTTTGGAGCAAACTATGGTCTTAATAAGAATTAACTTTTTGTAGCATTAAAGCTCGCTCAGTTCATTGTTTTTACTCTGAATAACCTTTTGGAACGAAAATCTTTTGAAAACGGATTTGAACAACTGTCGTAATGCTTATACTTACTGAGGAGTTCGTGATGATTGCGTCCTGAAATTAGTTGATGTTTTCTTTGCTAGTTATTTCAACATGATGAAACTTGATCGAGTTGACTGATTTACAAGGCGACAGCTTTTTCTGTGTTTTGAGTACGGAAACTCCTCTAACTCTGTTTTCTAGCCCAATAGTTTCAGCGTGTTTTCGGCCGAGTAAACTCATGAATTCTTGTTCTGAATAAAGCATTTACGCTTGTATATATAATATGTGTGTGTGCACTTAGCTCAATGAGAAGTTATAAAAAGCTCTCAAAATTCGATTCAAGAGTTCGATCGCGTATACAGCACCTAAGAAAATTGAGTATTCAGCTTATGTTGTCGACCACCAGATGAAAGCTGTCAGAACTTTTAGTGAGAGGTTTTTGTCTAGAGAAATTGAGAGCTCATCAATTAACATTTCTGAGAGAATTGAGTTTGATGGATGACATTATATAGATTCAAATATGCAGGCTTTTTGGAGTCATCTGGAGGAATCAGACAACTCTTCGCTGTCTCTGACTGCATCCCAATGTCAGAGTGAAGCATTGAAAAATATTCATTTTGGTTCAAGACTAACATTTATGTGAAGCTATTCCACTGAGTTAGAAAAGATGAAAGAGATTTATCCCGACAGGTTCACACGTTTTATGGATCGTTTCTTTGTAATTTAAAGTAGAATCTCTTTTTTCTGCGTTTCGCCTTTAGCTGGAACCGTTTGTGTACTTTTTTGATTTTATCTTAGTTACATGCCCACTGTTTCTTATTTTTCTCCTTTTTCGTATCTTTGTTTCTCTAAGGTGCACTTTGTACTTCGAGTACAAAGCTGCCCTTTTTAAAAGGTTCTGCTGAACTCTAGATGAATCTGATTGTTTCGTAGCCTCATGTTATCATATATTTCGTGTTCACATTCTTACTCCCTTTTCCTTTTAAGTTGCACGCTCAGAAAAATTTTTAGAGTCAGGGATAAGAATAAGAGACATTGCACTCATTCTGAGTCAAAATTATTAACTGGCCAGAATGAAGAATGTATCTTTGCTGGTTTTTTCTTCTGTAAGGCCCATGCTAGATGATTCACAATTTATTATAATTCTATCTTCTAGTGCTTTCTCAACTCGTTTCCGTATGTTTCCTTGCTTACCATTACCGTAGACTCTCAAAGCACGCCCCTCTCTTAATTTCTTCGACAAACAAACAAAATTCGTTTGATCTAGAAGAAACTGCTCTGTTTCCCCTTTTTTCCAGTTCTCTTCCATTTTTTCTCTCTTATTCTACTATCCTAGCTCTTTCTCTCTCTCTCTCTCTCTCTCTCTCTCTCTCTCTCTCTCTCTCTCTCTCTCTCTCTCTCTCTCTCTCTCTCTCTCTCTCGCCCCCCCTCTCTCTCTCTTTCTGTCCCTCTTACTGTCGCTCTGCAACTTCTCACATTTCTTTCTTTGTCTATCTATCTCTCTCACTCCTTCTTTCCTACTCTCTATCGGTCTCTTTTTCTCTTTCTCTCTTTCTTCAGTTCTGTTGCTATGTTCTCTTCAATCTTCCTGACTACTTTTCTATCCAGTTGTGGTACTCTATGAGGAGAGCTCTCATAAGGCGGATTTCTTTCGGCATGACCGCTTCGATGTACAAACAGAAAAAAATTGATCACCAATAATAAGGTTCAATGCATATTGACCGCTTCGATGTAGTATCCCAAACCTCTATTTCCACTCTTTCTCACACAAATACTCTCATATACATATAAATTGTCATCATTTCTGTTCCTATCTAGGTGATTTTTCCTCTCTTTCTCCCTTTCCCTCTTTTTTCATTGTTTTTCCTTTTTTTTTGTCTTCACTTCGTGCTCTTTTTCCCTCTAATTTTTTTATCAAGCGTTTTCTTTGAACTATATGATACCGGCTCTTTTATGAAGATCTGTTATAATCTTGGTAGCTGATTACATCACTTTTATTTCTCTTGGCATTTCAGTCTGAAAGTTCTACTACAACTTTCTGTCAAGAAAGAGTTGACAGACTTATTGTATTCTTCTCAACCTTAAAAGAAGAAGATACAAAAATCTGAGTGCTGACGGTGTTTTGAGAGCTTCTATTTGGAGCTAGAACTTAGTAAGTACAGTTGCAGGCCGCACAATTCAGAAAGAAAGAGTTTAGTGAATGCAAGTTGTAGGAATTCAATCTACATAATAACAAAAGTTCTGGCATAAATACAGCATCGTGTTAAAAATGAATGCTAGCCTTGGGTTGTAACTTTGAAGTCAAGCTCGAGCCAAAAACTGATAAACTCAATGTCGGAGTAAATTTTCAATAACATATTTTTATGGTTCCCTCCTACGTCGTTTCTCTCCTTCGTCGTACACCATAACTTATGTTTGACCCCTTGTCAGGCAGGTGACTCTTTATTCGGACGTAGCAACATCAAGGCCTCAGCCATTAAATGAACTTCGTACATAAGTCTAAGCAAAAAACTTTCACAGCATAAACGCAACAGCAACCGAAAAATTACGTTTTTCAGTTAACAACACTTCAACAACTAGATAATATATTCACAATTGAAACCGGTGATAAGTGGAACGACTAATTCCAATACCATTGTGACCAAATTAAGTACATTTCATCTGCTATGCATGCAATAATTGTAGGGTTATAACCAGTTCCAAGAAAAACAAAAACTCACAACGACACAATTATATCTTTCCAAATTCATCATCCATTTCCCGTCGACACACAATTTACCAAGAAAGAGAACAATTTATGTTATATATGACACCTTCATTGCAGACAAGTGCTTATAATTAGTACTTGGAAAAGCGTCAGAAAACGACGAATAAACGTTTGAAATTCTGTTACATAAATTTACGATTTTATTTTCTTCTCTAAATTTCCCATACACCTCCCTGTGACCTAAGCGTATCCTCAATATAGGGCGCCATACCCTCTCACGATTTCCATCGCCCTCTCTTCTGACTTTCTCTTGTGAGGCCCCTTCGTTGATGCTGGCCGTTTCTCAAAGAGCAAAAGCCGCAATGCTCCCTAGCTTTCTCGCGAACTGTCTCCTTGCGATCTCTACTTGGCGCTACCACCGCTCGGCATATGGAAAGCAGCGCCTGTGCCAGATCTTCCCTGTCCGCTGCCTCGCAGAACTCCCATTGTCCGCGCAATCACTTCCTATAATTCTTTTCGCTTTTCAAGGGTGGGGGGGGGGAGGACACAATCTTCCTGCTACGCCCTCAAAGTCTAGAATGATGAAATTTGCCCCAAATTTCATATCCTCTCTCCCCACGCGACGCGCCTCTCGCTCGAGTCGCGTGGCTCTTCCACTCGAGAGTCACCTTCCTTCCATGGGTCAAACACTCAATTATGGTTCCCTCCTACGTCGTTTCTCTCCTTCGTCGTAAACCATAACTTATGTTTGACCCCTTGTCAGGCAGGTGACTCTTTATTCGGACGTAGCAACATCAAGGCCTCAGCCAATAGAACGATAAAGACTGTTCAATTTATTCTGACTTGCCCCAGTCAATTTTAGCGAAAACGAAAAATTTAAGGTGACCTCTTTTCATCCAATAACCCTTGTACTGAGCCCGGGACCAAAATCCGGCCCCCTTTACCATACTCAACCACCTCCTGGACAAAATCAGCCCAATCTTTACCTCGCCATAGAGCTGGGAATGCTGGATTACCCTGCCATCTTGGAAAACCCAAAATAGCCCGCGTTCTGTATTTTTTCAACCATCTTATGACCTTTGCCAGCATAAAAGGAAGGAGGGACTAACCAAAGAAGCTCCCCAGACCTCCAAGCTCTCTCACTGAACGCATCGACCTCGGATGCTCCCGGACAATGAGTTCTGGAATAAAACTTCTTGCATTGCGTATTACGTTCGTCCGCGGACATGTCCACTGTAGGCCTTCCCCGCTTTCTAGCACACATTTCGAGGACTTCCTTTCTTATTCCTCAGTCATCACTGTCCACCCGCCTACTCACTTCATTCGCGTCCACATTGTTCTCCCTGCGCACCCACTGAACATTTAACCCATTTTCGCAATATCCCGAAACCATACTGTGTTTACAGAGTATAGCATACAACGATAGAAATCAAAACCCTCAATCACAACCTAGACTCTTCTAGGCCATTGAGTCAATCTTTGTCATAGTGTTTTGGTAACACGCCACAACCCCGGTCAAAGTATAATATAACCGGTTGGGTTCAATTCCGGCCTGTGGAATAGCTTTTGGCCGTCCAATAGTACATAGACTTATATTCTGTGTTAACCAAGCGTCACTGCATCTAACCCAGTTTGTTTCTCGAACCGGCCCACGACTAAATCTATGCGCTTCGCAAGAAAGCTAGTGATACGAATACTCGGGTTGTCTGCACCCTCTCCTTTAAATCACATGCTCTTGGGCTTTCTAACAGGCCTGCTGTTCCCTGATGATATACACGCTCTTTCTGAGGGTAGGAAGAGACAGCCGGATTCAAACTATGTAACTGAGCGTTTGTTAGATCATTCATACCTCCTAACAGCTCAAGATAGAAAATGACCTGCTGTCTGACATTGTCACCAAAACTTTCGCGAAATCTTCAGATATTCAAGGCTGAAATGGCCACGTGGTCTACCAAGACTTTTCAGTACTGCTCCATACTTGCTTGAATATTTAGTTTCCGATTTTTTTTTTTTTTTGATTTCGGTTCAAATACTATGTCCCAAACGCTCACTCACGTCTCTCTCCTACGCCCAGCCTGAGTCTTGGCGCTCTCTGTTCTTCTTGCTGTATGGCTGCGGTCTGGTTCGCTCTCGTTCTCAACGATGCCTTATCGCCTGCAATCAATGACATACATGGATGCCAGTGTAGCCAGCACTTTTCGTCTCTCTTTCAATGTTGCTCTTTCTGTTTCCGACAGACTCCGGACCCGTTCTTTGGCTTTCTCAATTCTCTTATCTGACAATCTTACCGTACCTCCCCTCAAATCAACAAGGTAAATTAGCCATTCTCCTTCTTGAATGAGGCTCCCATTTTCACTTTTCCGTTGTCTCTCTTACTCCCGCCTTTTCTCAGATCACTTCGGGCCAGTTCTACAGCTGCCCTACATTCTTCCAACGTGTTTGCTAAAATTATTCCCTCGTCAATATATAAAGCACAAAGGATTCCGGCTTGTCTCCATTTTCTCACAAGCGGTCTAAATAATTTCGTGAACACCCAGGGTCCTTGACTGAATCCGAACGGCATCGGAGCAAATCTCATGCACTTCATTCTTCTTCCGAAGTCCCATTTAACCCCAAAGAAATTTTATGTCTTCCTCTGCGATGGCCACATGATGATATCCTGACTTGAACTCAAAAGTTGCCATGAAACCACCCAATTGCAATATATGCCATATATAAACCATGTCTTCCAACCGAAACTGAGTTTTGCTCGAATACTGATTCAGTTTACTGAGGTCGTCTACCACTCTAGTCTTAGGCCCATTCTTCACCACTGACACCGGGAAGAAAGCCGTACCTGCATCCTCGGCTCTCTCTATTGCTCATTTCTTCGGCCACAGCGAGAGTTGCTCGGCGACCTTGTCCGCCTGTCTCATGGCCGACCTGTTATTTCCTGGAAATTTGAAAACAGTTGTATTAAGCTCTTCCGGTATACACAGCCTATACCCATCTCCTATGAAACTCAGAACAAACGGCGAAGCGCCTATACTTTCCCAAAAGCCCACGGCTTTCGCAACGCCCACAAACGCTGCCCTACTTCCACTCTCAGTAGACGTTGCTCCGGCCATGGGCCCCGCAACCTTCGACCCTGGGTCTGACCTTTGCATTCTTCCACCGCTTTGTCGGCACTGCGCACGCATATGGCCGTACTGGCCACAGCCCAAGCACGGCCCTTCGCTTCTTCGTCCCGTCTGGTACGGGAACCGAACCCGCGACCTCTCGCATTCCGGGCGAATGCTCTTCCCACTGAGCTACACACGCACGCACTACACTGCCATGTGACTCCCTAGCTGCCATCGGCTTTCGCAACGCCCACAAACGCTGCTCTACTTCCACTCTCAGTGGACGTTGCTCCGGCCATGGGCCCGCAACCTTAGACCCTGGGTCTGACCTTTGCATTCTTCCACCGCTTTGTCGACACTGCGGACGCATATAGCCGTACTGGCCACAACCACATCACGGCCCTTCGCTTTTTCGTCCCTTCTGGTTCAGGAACCGAACCCGCGACCTTTCGCATTCCGGGCGAATGCTCTTCCCACTGAGCTAGACACACACACACACACTACACTGCCATCTGACTCCATAGCTGCAATCAGATAATAGACGGGCTTTTGGCCCACATCAATGGAAAAAACTGAATCACACAGTCTTACACTCCAAAATTGCGAAAGAAGGATAGTCGAAACCGTTGACTAAAATTCTAATCACCCAGGACGAAAGACACAAACCTCCTGCTCCGCCAATAGACTGGCTTTCAGCCCAAAATTCTAATCCCCCAGGAAGAAAGAAACACTCCTCCTTATCAGACAATAGACGGGCTTTTGGCCCAAATTAATTGAAAAAACTACGCCGGACACAGTATTACACACCAAACTCGGGAATAACACTACTCGATACCGTTGACTAAAATTCTAATCTACCAGGAAGACAGACACAATCTTCCCGATCAGACAATAGACAGGCCTTTCGGGCCAAATTAATGGAAAAAGCTATGACGCACAATTTTACACACCGAACTTGCAAAATAACGCCAACCGAAAACCGTTGATTAAAACTTTTAATCACCCAGGAAGAAAAACACAATCTTCCTGCTACGCCCTCAAAGTCTAGAATGATGAAATTTGCCCCAAATTTCATATCCTCTCTCCCCACGCGACGCGCCTCTCGCTCGAGTCGCGTGGCTCTTCCACTCGAGATTCACCTTCCTTCCATGGGTCAAACACTCAATTAATATTTTGTAACCTACTTCCCTTCTCTAACTACGAAGGAGTCTCGAGTTTGAAAACGCGATTCCCCTGTATTTCCTTGTAGAAGAACTCAGTATTTTCTAGTTTCCTCAGACAAGAGAAGATTGTGCTCTTCACAAAAATTTCTGCCTCCTCTTTTTAATTTTCTCCTATACTCATTGTGCATTCTTTTTGAGTGAAACGTCTGTCAAAATCAATTTGGTTTTTCTGCAAAAAACAAAATATTTTTTCAGACATTTCATTCTAACTTCCATCATCACCACTGAGAGGTTGTTCAATTCACTGCTCTCATCTCTACTTCGAATCTAATCTGCAATGGCCGGACGTCGAAAGGTCGAAAAGAAAGGGAAGAAGGGTGGAAGCCCCGGCAGTCCACTCACTCCTCCAAAGTTAGTTTCGCCTTCTTGTTCTCTGTCTCAAACCATTGCAGAAGCTACTGCCCTGGCAGATGCCGATGCCCCGGACGGAATTCCTGGAGTTGTCTGGTCAACCATCACCCGTCTAATCAAGTTGCTGACATCGTCTCTAGAGCATTCAGTTCCGAAGGAATGCTCATGCAAGTGTCAATCCGCGTCTCCTCCTGTTCCATTTTCTCCAAGTGTTTGCCCTCCTATGTCTTCGTCTTCTCAAGATGAGGAGTCCATTCGTCGCGCGCGCTCTTTGGTCGTAGCAGGGCTGCCGGAGAGTAACTCTCCCAATGCGGGAGAGCGTCTTCAGCATGACGAGATTGTAGTGCGCTCCTTGCTTGATGATCTCAATATACAAGTGAGGCCGGAGGTCGTGTTCAGAATGGGGCAGGGACCGCGTCGTCTTCTCAAGGTCATGCTTCCTTCTCGGGCATTCGTTCTTTCAGCTCTACGCGCTGCTCCAACTCTTCGTTCTAAACCGAACTGGAAAGGCGTCTTTGTTCGAAAGTCGATGACTCCTGAGGAAATTGCTGCGTGGAATGCAAAACGGTCACTTCTGAAGACACTGCGTGAGCGTGACCCCAGGTGCACTTGGGTTCTATATCGAGATGAGCTGTGGCTGAAAGAGGGAATTGGTGGTACCCGTAAAACGTCCCCACCATCCCTCTCTTCTCCGTTGTTTGCGTCTCCGCCTCCACCGGTTACTCCGCTTTCTCGTCATAATCAGGGAAACTAGCTCGGCTAGGATCCTTCCGGAACACTTGTTCAGCTTCTCTTCCTTATTCGACTATTTCTTTGAAATTGATTTATTTTAACATGCGCTCTCTTAGTAATAAACTAGTTGCTTTCCGATCTTTTCTCGAGAATGAAAAGCCAGATATTATCGCACTATCCGAAACATGGTTGAACTCTAGAATACTGGACAGTGAGATCATTGGTTCGCTTCCATACACAGTTGTTCGTTGTGATCGTGATTCACGGGGTGGCGGGGTAGCAATTATTCTTCGCGACCACATCCATTTCACAAGACCTGCGTTGAGTCTTTCTAATATGGAAATAGTTTGTATCGACTTATTTCTCTCTTCCTCTTTCATTCGTCTCACAGTTTGCTATTGTCCCCCTCGTTTTGATTGTGCGGAAACCCGAATATTCTGCGATGTTCTATCTGAAATTTTTTCGACTTCTGGAAATTCTAGCCTCTGTGTGGGCGATTTCAATTCAGATTGTCTCACAAATGGTTCTTCTCCATGTGACAATTTGCTGATAGATTTAGTAACATCTCACAGACTCCACCAACTCTGCAGTACACCCACCCGTCAAAAGAAGTGCATCGACTGGCTCCTCTCTTCTCATTCACACCTTTGCTCAAATGTTCGTGTCATACCTTCATTTCCCACTTGTGATCATTATGGACTGGCCTTCTCGATTTGTGACTCTGCTCTACCTCGCCCTTCCTTCAAGGTTCTGGACTACTCCAGAACAGATTTTGAAGGACTCAGTCAATACTTAACCACTATCGACTGGGAGTCAGCTTTTGACAACTTTTATTCCATTGACGATCTTTACTCTCGCTTCCTTGATATCCTAAAAAGCTCTCTTGCCCAATTCGTTCCTTTACGCGTTCCACGATCCGTCACAACTGCTTATCCTCCACACATTCAGAAGTTAATCGAATACCGTAATTTACTCTTCTTGAGTATTGAAATCCCAAGAGTTCGCGCATTATATGATAAATCCAGCAAGGATCTTCTCAAACAAATTGATAAATGGAATAGGCATTGTCAGAAAGTAAAACTGGTCAAGTCGCGTGACTTGTATAGACATATAGCCTCCTTGATCAAACCTAAGACCTGTCCTCCTCGTGTTCTCATTGACTCTTCGGGTGTTAATGTTCTCGACACATTTCAAAAATGTGATCTATTAGCGAAGGAATTTGTTTCCTCGTTTACTCTCGACGATGGACTGTCTCCCCCACTACTCGGTCCTTCCATTCAACAACAAGTAAGTGACTTTATTTGTTTTCCATCTACTGTAGCTCGGTTGTTATCAAAATTGAAAGGTACTTGCAGCACTGGTGCTGATGGGATTCCGCAAATAGTTTTCAAAAAATGCTCAAAATCTCTCGCTCTTCCATTAGCACATATTTATAACTTCTCTTTATCTCTCGGTGTTGTACCTGAAATTTGGAAGCATTCTTTGATCACTGCCATTCCTAAATCTGGTAAAGACCCTTCTCTTTCATCGTCTTACAGACCCATTTCTATTCTTTCTCCAGCTTCAAAGGTTATGGAACGGGTTATCAGGTCTATTATAATAGAGCACGTTTCTCATTTTGAGATACTCCCCTCAAGTCAACACGGTTTCCGGGCGGGCGCTTCCATAGTTACAAATTTACTCTCATGTGAAAATGATTGGACGAAGGCTCTAAGTGCAGGACTCTCCACCGATGTGATTTATATAGATTTCTCTCGTGCATTTCACACAGTATGTATAAATAAATTGTTAAGAAAATGTACTCATTTCGGTATACCGAGTTTAGTTATAACTTGGTTGAAGTCGTTCCTAACAGATAGAGAATTTTCCGTTCGTATGAGCGACACCTTATCAACTCCACATCCTGTAACATCCGGTGTCCCACAAGGGTCTGTATTGGGACCCTTGCTCTTTGTCTTATACATATCCGACTTGAATCAAGTTCTTTCTTCATTCACTAACGTTCGATATCAAGCATATGCTGATGACATAAAGTTGTATCTGTCTTACAACAAGAATAACATGACAGAACGTTGTCTTGAACTTCAAGCTTCTCTAGATGAAGTATCATTCTGGTGTACTTCCAACCAATTATCTCTCTCTACCTCTAAAACAGTTCATTTACATATCGGGTCTACGGCACTTACTCCTACCTATTACATAGACAATACTGCTTTGGAGTGTGTTAGTCGAGTTCGTGATCTAGGTGTACAAATAATCCCTTCTCTTCGGCGTAATATCACTATATCTGACCGAGTATCTAGAGCTAATTCTGCTCTATATTCAATGTTAAGAGCCGTGAACATCAATGATGCCTCAATCTTGGTGAAATGCTTCAAAATTTATGTCATGCCTCATTTAGAATTTGCTTCAAGTTTCTGGAATCCGCACTTCAAAAAAGACGTCGAAGAAATAGAGAAAGTTCTCAGGTCTTTCACGAGAATCGTATTCGCTCGCTGCTTTCCTAACTGTAGCTATCCTCACGGAAATACATCTTATAAAAGTAGACTCTCTAAGCTAGGTCTCATGTCTTTAGAAAAGAGACGAGTATATATGGATTTGACCATGGCATGGAAAATAATCAATGACAAAACCATCATTAAGAAACAACATTTTTTCCAAAGAACCAAAGAAACGCGAACTAATTCTCACGGAGTTTCAATAGAAGTAACGAAGAACAGTGCTAGGTACAATTCATTTAGTCTGAGAGTAGCCCGTTGGTTTTCTCGTGTACCAGAAATGCTTGACATAACTTCTTTCAAAATGTTCGTAGAACTGCTTAAAAATAATGTTTTAGAAAAATGTTCGTAGAACTGCTTAAAAATATAAAAAAATAATGTGATGAAAAACCTTGCCATTACGAACAAAGTTGACTGATTACAGCCTTTTGCGATTTTTGAACAACAGACGACGCAACAGCAATAGTTTTCACTCTTGAAATGAAATCTCGCTTCTGTTCATCATACGTTTATCCAAAGTCGAGATCTCGAAGTTCTTCACGGAGACATATATTTCCAATCATCATCGAAGATACCCTTGTTCATCCTACCCAAAAAGTCCAAACCATCAATTATTAATTCTTTGCCAAGGGCAGCCGATGGGAACCGGGGGACTTGGTCGGTGAGGAGCAGCTCCTCCACTGCTGATGCCCACTCAGTCAAACCAAGTACCGCTCAAGGTAGCCGCTCTCAAATCACTCGCCAAAGCTATCCTTCTGTACTCCTCCCGATCCAATCACGGCCTGGTCCACCGCTATCAAAAAACTCGAACACGCGGATTCGTCACCCGCATGTTCTCTCATCGATCTTGAACTCTGGTAACCGTTGGGCACCCAAGGCTCCCTAGCTCCCAAACTACCCTACAATTGCATTTTTCGAAATGTAGATAAAATATATATATATTTCACCTTGTTGACAAAAAATTGTCTTCCTAAGAACTGGGCGGTTCTAAATTGTGTATGTGAAAGTATTTTAATGCGAAATATTTTCTGTTTTTTCTTTGTTTTTCTTCAATTGCTTGCTTCGCTGTGGGCTCAATATGCTTCCCGCGTGAAATTGCTTTCCGACCTCATCTCTGTATTTTGCTAACTCTTACAGTAGGCTCCCTAAGCCACGCCCCTCTTTCAATCTTTCCCAAAAATGAACAAATGTCGTCTGCACAAAACATCCCTTTTCTTTATCCCATTCTCTCTTTCTCTCTCTCTCTCTCTCTCTCTCTCTCTCTCTCTCTCTCTCGAATTTTCTTCGAACTTAGAGAATAACAGTTTTGAGAAATTATTGGCTTGTCAAGAAGTCTAGAGTTTATTCATGGACATTGAACAAGTGGTTCTATGATATCATTTTGTTATTTTACTTCAACTTATGTTTTACTTTGCGTCTTGAAGGTTAGAATTATTTGAGTTATTCTTGAGTTGGGAATTTTCATGCTGCAGTTTTTTTTATTCAGTCAACATCGAAGTGTGCGCACAGAACGGATGATCTCTCGCTCCGAAGATCGCATGGATTGGTTCATCTTCATCTCGATCTGAGAAAGTGATCTAGTATCAATGTGTTTGAGCTTATTTATTAGAGCAGAACCAGATTTTTCGGAAATTCTAGAAACAGATTGCCAAGAACTAAAAAAGGCCGAAACTTTTGAAAAGTGAACTTTACGCTCGAATATCTCAATTTCAAATATCCTTACGTTGCTTCTTCCGTTTGGAGTGAATCTCCACTGGCCGAACTTGTTGGAGCCTTCTCTCAGAAGAAAAACATCTTTGTTGGCGGAGAGTCCTTTTCGAAGACCATTCTTCCATCCTTTGTCTGCGGTTGCGAAGGAAGGAAAAGTTTTCCTGTCAAGTAGGATCACTTTGTTTTCTGATAAATGTTCGTAGCAATTTATAGTTATTTGTTGTGGTTTTTCTTACTTTTAAAGAAAAAAGACTCACTCAATTTGAGAATATATCTCTTGAACAGTTGCCTCGACAACTGTCGATAGCACCAACGCACTGAGACAAGCGTTGGTGAGAGGAGGCTTCTGTTTATCCAACAGGGTATCCCGGGCAGATGGATCCTCATTCTCTTCCATCTTAGTTCGCTTTTGCTTTGACCCGCTTTCTTGATAAAGCTTCCTTTTGACTTGAGCCTGCAAACAGGAAGAATGTGAAATTGAAAAAAAAAGTATTCGAAAAATGCTCTAAGCGAGCTGTTTCTCAACGCCTCACATAAAGGAAGTTCGGCGCAGAGTCCGAGCAGGAGACCCGAGAGGCAGCGGATGAAGTCTCTCTATTTTCCTCCTCATTTCTTCTGCTTTCTCCATTCATCTTTTTCTTGGCCAACAACTATAAGTAATCACAGAAATGATGTGTGTTGAGTTTTTGCATTTTTTCTTCTATGAAATTTGAAGAAAACTTTTAAAACATTTCGCAGTGTTGAAGCTATGATTTAAAACTTATTTACAAAAAGTAATGGGGGTTTTAACCGTAAAGAATTAGACTATCAGTACTTTCAAGTTGCTGGGAACCGGCAAGAGAGCGCTTGTTTTTATCTTTGCTTCCCATTAACTTTTTTACTTGATTATTTTCACACACCTCTAGCAGAATTTAAAAAAATTGATAACCTACTTCCAAACCATATTCTAAATTTTCGTTTTATACGCTCTACTCTATTGAGAGTCGAGATAAACCTTTTAGCAATGATATACTAAACTAAAAAGAGCTTTTTTGCCAATATGGATGTTCTATGCCCCATATACTTCTTGGCAACCTGTTGCTATGATTTCCGAAAAATCTGGTTCTGCTCTAATAAATAAGCTCGAACGCATTGATACTAGATCACTTTCTCAGATCGAGATGAAGATGATCCGAGCCATGTGATCTTCGGAGCGAGAGATCCTCCGTTCTGTGCGAGATCCGCAGCTGTGGAGTGAGCTGCTGGAACAATACCAGAGAAGATGCAGCGTAACTTTGGATTGAAAGCCTTCAGTTCTGAGCCCCATTCATAAAAATTGCTTTTCGTTTTTCATATCGTATTATTGACTGTGTCGTACGGTAACACTTTGGAAATGAATAAGAAAAAAATGGGGCAAAAACAAAATTGCAGCATGAACACTCCCAAATAAAGAATAATTTGAATAATTCGAACCTTCAAGGCGCAAAGTAAAACATAAGTTGAAGTAAAATAACAAAATGATGTCATAGAATAACTTGCTCAATGCCTGTGAATAATCTCTAGATTTCTTGACGAGCCAATAATTTCTCAAAACTGTTATCCTCCAAGTTCGAAGAAAATTCGAGAGAGAGAGAGAGAGAGAGAGAGAGAGAGAGAGAGAGAGAGAGAGAGAGAGAGATGAAGTGAGAGAAAGAGAGAGAGAAAGAGAAAGAGAGAGAAAGAGAGAGAGAATTGGATAAAGAAAAGGGATGTTTTGTGCAGACGACATCAGGGTGTTTCTTTCACCCGCACTGCGGGTTAAAAAAAATTTATGCGCTCTTCAAAAAGTCCGAAAAACATTCAAATCTATGCACTCAAAAGAAGAAATTTTCGGTTTTCACCTAGAAAAATTCCAAATCTTTGGAAAAAATTCAGTGAAATAGCCTCCTGCTCTTCTCCGGTTAACCAATGGATGTCGCGCCGCGGTGCGAGTGTAGACGGAGAAATTTCTCTGGACTTAAAAGGATCCTCACCAACCTATCTCAAAGGACTCCCCTCGACAGGGCCTATGGGTTAAACAACAACAACACTAATAAAGCGCTATGTTCCATACAATTTCATTTATAGACTATATATATCAACTAAATTTCTGGATGAAAAACGATAAAGTTGTTTCTGAAGAAACTAATATTTTATCCGATCCATCTTGTACGAAATTTTTTCGTTGCATCCATTCAATATTATGCACTACCAATGTTGTACTTCATAAATAGGTGAAAGTACTACTTTCACCTATCAAGATTTTATTCGATAAATAATATATGCAATAAACATCAGTTTGTTCTGCGGGTGAAATCCTTCAGCTATTCGAAAAAAGCACGAGTTATATGTTCGTATTCTATCTGTATTTTTACAGAAGCTTTCGGTCTCTTTCCTGAGTCTGCCGTTCCCTCATGATTAGTCTTGTTGAATGACTAAATTATTCAATCAATGAAATCTTCAATACATCTTTCTAATCAAAATTATCTTCAATTAAAAACTTGGTTAATCAATAGTCAATATATCGTCTTCATAACTAGTCTCAATTTCAATTTCTCGAGTTAATTGTTTTCCATTTCTCGAATTACTGCCCATTGGGCCTTTGAAATGATTCGAAATTTTCATTTTTTCTAACTTCATATGAACTTTGAGCTAAAATATCATATGAGGGCGTGAAAAAAGAGACTTTCATGGAAAAGGGCCTACATAAAAATATTTTAAAAAAAACAACAAATAATCTCTATCAGAGATCTATGAGCTCGAAAAAAATTTTTTCTCTTTCAATCATTTCTTTTCTGACTCGCACATATAATTCATTCTTAATTCCTTGAAAAGATATTTATACAAACATTACAATGGATGACTGTCGCGGGTGCGAGTTCAGTAGATAAAAAAAACGGATAAGGTATAATTCAATTGAGGCGTAGTTTGGAAGCGGTTATGATCATAGATACCGGAAGTTTAAATAGAGAGTTTTTAAACGATTTAGTGGAAGCAGATGATACAGTTTGGAAAGGAAGAGAATTCCATGTGTCAATAGTTCTGGAGACACATGTGCTATGAGAGTGAGGAAGGTTAAGAGGAAGGAAAATCCTCAAATGGTGAGTTAAACGGTGGTTATATAGGGAAGGAAGAATCCTCAATAAAGATGTATGCTCGAGTTTAATTTGATTATGAACAGCTTTGTGAACAAAACATAGATCGGTAATGGCTCGTCGATATTCGAGTGTTTGCATTGATAGAAAACGCAAGCGTTACAAGTAATCAAGCTTGGGAACACCGGCTCGAGCAAGAAGTCGCCTGGTGAATGACTTTTGAACTCGTTCTAAATTATTAGTGAGGCCTCTTGAAGTAGGTGACCAGACTTCTGATCCATATTCAAGCAAGGGAAGAACATATGTTTTGTAAGCATGGAGAAGCACAGAGATTGACGAGGTTTTAAGAGAGCGGAAAATTATGTTCATACATTTGGAAGCTTGAGAGACAGTTTTGGTTAAATGGTTAGTGAATGAAAGGGAAGTATCGAAATGAAAAAAGCTTCTTTTTTTCTTCTAAGCTCATGGTGCTTGGAATGTGCTTCTTCTAAGCTCCGAAAACTCATGTGCGGAGTGCATTCGCAAAAACAGCTTAGTGCATTCCACAAAAAGCGGTGGGGACACCCAAAAACCTACGCACCGACCATAGTTGGAGTAGCATAGATGCCTCCAACCCATCCGGGCTCCGAGAAGAACTGGTGGTGGTGCAGATCACGATTTCGGTACATCACCACCGAAGAGCCTTTCGGAGCGCAATCGTACTGTAGAAGGCATACCAGTGAAGAATCATAAATCAAAACGCATACCAGAACACTTCAACTATAACTATTCACCGAAAAGTACGCTTATATAAAAAATATAACATCAATAAGCCATACATATAAAATGATAAATACATACACAAAATCGCTCTCTTAGTCTTAACTTCAACTTTTTCATTTTGTTTCCTAAATTGTTTTAGTTCAACAAATTGTAAATTAATTATGGAACGAGTTATTTCAGTCAATGTACTCAATTTGTCGTGTTTAGTTTTAGTATAAAAATTCTTACATAATCGTTAAGTTTAACGTATATGTATGTACTTTTTATGTTCTTACTTATGAGTCCCACCCAGATAACACAATAGTCTGACTGAGCTGGGCCAAAAACCACATCTGCGTCCGCAAATGTCCAAAACCTGCGTCAACAAACGTCTATAGTCTGCGTCAGCAAATCTACGACATCTGCAAAATTTACGGCAACTGTGTCAGCCAAATGAGAACCTTGTGGGCGTCACACGAGATAGATGTGACGCCGGGTACGCGGAAGTCGAATTTTGTTACGAGGGGGAAGCCAGCTTCTTCCATGAAGGGTACCAAGAAGCTTCCGAGGCAAGCATCAACGTGCACGAGAATATTGTACTTCTGGCCCAACTGAAAAACAGAAGAAACTTCTATGTATGATAGAAATACAACGCACGGGCAAAAATGGCACTCGGCTGGGACCGAACCTTCGTTGCCTAACCGGGGTTTGTAGAACGTTACCAATACACCAAAAAAGTAGCAACTTCTACTTTTACAATCCTGCTGTACCTCTAAAACCTCTTAATTCACCCGGATTATTACTTAACGACTTATTTTGGCCCGTGGTTTCTCAAAGACCTTTTAAACCTAGTTCTACTAAAAATACCTTTACCTTCTCACATTATAACTTCAAGTTCCTTTCATTCACCTCTCAGAAGACATTCGCCCGGCATTTCAGAGTAACTCTTTCTACTTCCTACAAAAATCATTTTTGAACCGTTTTCTTTTCAGTGTGTTTCTTTAACTGCGACGGGTTAAATGTGAAATCTATGCGAAAAACTTTTTTCTATCCAAAAAAAGCCAATGATACAAATGCTCTGATCGTTTGCACCCTCTCTTCACATCACAGGCTCATGCGCTCTTCTTTTCTCTTGATGCCTGTCGTGCCCTGTGATGATTATATATATACATGTCTGCGGGTAAGAAGAAGCAGCCTTTTTCTTATACTCGCTTTGTGGCAACTCTGAATTCGATCTCGCTCTCAAGTTTTCTGCTTTCGAGAATAACTCTCATCTCGATATGCGTTTTCAAATCGTTTAGTTTTGCAATTAATTATTTTCAAAAAATCGAATTCTATAGTAGCTTTCAACATCATGTAATCCACTTTACCTCAGCGATCCGCTCAATTGGGTCGACAGTTCTGTGGAAAATTAGGAGCGGAGCCAACGAGCTGCAAACAGGGTTTTTAGTGTGCAATAAAAAGGTACAGACGCAAAATAATGTTTCACATAAAGGTCTTCCCTTTTTATTCGGAAAACAGAGGGCCCGCCGATAGAAGGTCTGACATGACTATTCAAACCCCTGGCTGCAAAATGAGTCACTTCCAACTCCATCCCTTTTTGTACCCATATGAGATTATTTCAAATTTTGTCGAGTTGATTCCAATTTTGGTTTCCTCGTTCCACAACTGTTCCTAATAACCTCTAAGTTTTGAATCAAAAGTTTTTGAAGTTACACTGATGTTATGAAGATTTTTGATAAGACTAAAATTTCGAGAAAAACCTCAATTGTAAATGGAGAAAAATAAATGATGCCACGCTAAGTTTTCGCATGTTTTAGTGTGTGCCATGTCGAGATATGTCACTTCTCTTCTTTACTGACCATGCATACACCGCTGTTTATCATACTCTTTATCGCCTTCACATCGACTCGGTTGTTTTTATCCATTGGAACATGCCGAATTCGCATCCCGCACAGAATGGCAGCCTGAAAGCGGAGACTTCGTCAGGATTCAAGCTCAAGGAGTATTCAAGAAGAGGGATCAGAAAGTATTCAGAAATGAGTTCTATTATAGATCACATTGAAAGCTCTCAGCTAGAGGGGTTAAACTCTTAAAAATATATTTCGATTCCTTCGAACCAGGTGTTTTTGCTTATTATGCTCGAATAGTCAAAGAAAAACTCTGGTAATGAGTGGAAAACACCCTTAATTAAAGATTTTTGAGTACTGAGTGACGCGCATCGTGGAGGTTAATTAGACAGTTAAAGTCTTTTTCGTGCCAGTGAAGAGATGCGGTGTGGTTTCGTGCAAAGAGTTCGGACGTTTCGCTTTATTTAAAGCATCATCAGCGATATGCAAATTACCCTAAAGCAGAACGAAATTGGTAAAAAACAAAGCGAAAAAGCATAATTCACATGAAAGAGAGGAAATCTCCTAAAGAAGTAAAAAGCTATTTAGTGGGAGAAAGAAGCGAAAATATGGTAAGTCTCGCGTTACAAAGCGAGTTAATTCAAAGACTGGGAAGAGAGATAAGAGCTAGTTTGAATCATTTCCTCAGCGAGTTCATTCCGGTTGTTCAGGTCGGGAGCATTGGTATTTATAAGAAGGGCTTCGGTTAGACGTCGGCGTACAATATTCGGTTCAACTTGGAGTATAACACCGGATAGAGTCATCTTTGAGCCAGAATGTTTTAGAATAGCATGTTGAGCAAATGCATTCGAGATATAAGATGGAGCATGGGGGTTGTTACCCGCTCGAGAATGCTCGGAGGCCCTAATGTGAACTGGTCGGCCAGTTTGTCCTATATAGAAGCTACCACATGTACATGAAATCTTATAAATACAACCTGAAGTGTTACAGCTGCCAATTTTCCCATTAGGGCAGAAAATACAAGATCTAGGTTTGGAACAGACATTATCATGAGACCGATTGCGGCTAAGAATTTTTCCTAGAGTAGGAGCAACCTTCTCAACAATTTCGATGTTTTCAAGATCAACATCATGCATGGCT
>OZ057406.1:17421569-17447560 GCA_964056735.1 Allodiplogaster pararmata
AGATGGTCTGGGGTCGATCCCGCCCGGTGGACTAGCTTTTTGCTTCGCGATAGTTCAATCATTTGTCTTTTTAACCAAAAGTCACTGCCTTTAAACTGTGTAACTTAGAATTTGAAGATTTATCATTCATCTTCCATCTCTCTTCTGTCTCAATCATGAACTCTGGAGTTAAGCTCCATTTATGACGCAATCACTAAGAGAACAAGGCATATGAGCATTGCATATAACACTATCGCACGGAATAGCAATGTGTCCCCATGGTGTAATGGTAACACACGCTCCCGGTTTGAGTCGAGATGGTCTGGGGTTCGATCCCGCCCGGTGGACTAGCTTTTTGCTTTGCGATAGTTCAATCATTTGTCTTTTTAACCAAAAGTCACTGCCTTTAAACTGTGTAACTTAGAATTTGAAGATTTATCATTCATCTTTCATCTCTCTTCTGTCTCAATCATGAACTCTGGAGTTAAGTTCCATTTATGACGCAATCACTAAGAGAACAAGGCATATGTCATTCATAGTGAACAATTTGGCATTGCCGGCATAAAGAGTGCAATGAACGCCTGCTGGAAGTGACTGAGAAAGATCATTTAGGAAGATCATTTAAAGTAGAAACAATGAGAACCCTAGGACAGATCCTTGAGGAACCCCAAAGAGAACAGGATAGGCGGCTGAGAAAGATGAAGCTACCATCACAGCTTGCGTTCTTTGAGTCAGGAAAACTTTGAAGAAATTAAGCAGGCATCCTGTTATACCAAAAGAAGATAATTTTTAAAAGCAAGGAGTTGATGGGCACAGTGTCGAACGCTTTACTGTAGTCTACGAATACAGTGGAAAGATATGAAGAAATGGACTGATTAAAAGTCTTGTGCCACTTAGAAATTGCCATAATCAGTGCTGAAGAGCAAGATCTTTGTGAGCGAAAGCCATGTTGGAATGGGCTAAACAAGTTGTTTCTGTCCAGATAAGAGTGGAGTGAAGAACATACTATCTTTTCTAGGACTTTACTGGTACAACAAGTCAGAGAAATCGGCCGGTAATTGTTTGGATCGCTCATGTTCCCCTTTTTCTTATAGATAGGCTTGACCCATTCTTGACGCCATATGGTTGGACATGTACCATGAAGTAGAAACTATTGAAAAAGATAGCTACTGGAGATGCAGTGCTTGTAGCTGTTCCTTTTAGAAAAGAGTATGGAATGTTTGTCAGGAGAAGAAGAAGAGTTAACATTCTTCAACTTAGAAAGACACTTAAACACGATTGGAGCCCTTACATCTATGAAGTCAACTTGTTGTTCAGTAAGTGGCAAGACTGTGCGTAATGAAGCATCAGGGCCAGTTGCCGTAAAAGATGCTGAGAACGCTGCAGCTAAAATTTCAGCTATTTTCGGCGTTTAAAGTTACAGTACTTCTTGTTTTAGGTCCTTAAGAGGACCAACGAGACAAGGCGATTTTAAACGCTTGCTGACATAGGAGAAGAACTGTTTTTAATCTTAGAAGTAGCAACTTGTGCTTCTTGGTCAGCTTGAAATTTTCGAATTTTTCTGCGCAGCTCAATCGATCTTCTGAGATAGAGTTTGAAGCCTATCCGCCTTGCTTGTTTGTATTGGTGGCTACAAGAACTGTGAAGACTCAGGATATGCTTAGGGTAGCGAGTCTGCTTATGAGAAACTACTCTCAGAGGTACTGTTCTAGAAATCACGTCCTGAACAACTGAAAGAAAAGAATCATATAGAGAATCTGGATCAGAGGAAAAACAGAGTGTGGAGGTCCAGTCATACGAAGATAAAATAGAGTTGGCGAGATCAAAGTTACAGCGTTTGAAATCTAAGTAGGTCTTCTTGTGTTTAATTCTTCTAGGGACACGGAGCTCGAAGTTAATAATTTTATGGTCCAGTGAAGGTAGAGGTAAAAGAACGAGACACTCTGGGATGAGTGCACTGTCACTAGTGAAGACAAGGTCCAGAACACTGTTACCTCTGGTTGGAGACAGTCAGAGACTTTCTCAGAAATATTCGACCCAACCCAGTTCTGGGAACTAAACCTCCTAGAATACACAAGTCCACGTCCCAACTATCCAGAGAAAATCAGATAACTCTGTCTCAATTGCGAAGCGGCCACTCTAGTTTCCTTAACAGTTATCTCCACCGAATAGGGGCCAATGAATCTCCCCTCTGCCCACTGTGTAGGATAGAGCCGCATACTTCGAGACATATTTTTAGTACCGCCCAAAAGTATATACAGTACCCCAGTACCGCCCCAAAATGTTATAATATATTGAATTATTGAACATAACTTTTTTCAACAAAAAAAACGAATGAAGATCAAATTTTCAGATATTTTTTACAAGCCAAATTCACATGTTTCGAGTAATAGAACAAGTTTGGAAAATGCTTTATTAGGTTTATTCGTAAAAAAAAATGGAAATAGTAAAAAGTGCTTATAGAGATGTTCAGTTTTTTCGAAGTAATAAAACAAATATTCTAGTATTTGGTGGCATATCCTTTCGAGTCAATGACTGCCTGACATCTACGAGGCATAGAATCAATCAAAGAGTCAATGGTTGCCTGCGAAATCGCCTTCCATTCCTCCTCTAGCTGCTTAAACTTTTCATCAGCATTTCTGCATGTTCTTCCCGTCAATTTTCGTTGCAAATGTTCCCATAAATTTTCGATGATGTTCAAATCGGGAGACTGGCTCGGCCAGTCCAAAACATCCACATGCCGACGGCGAAACCAGTTCTGAACGTGCTGAGATCGATGTTTCGGGTCGTTATCTTGTTGAAAGGTGAACCAACGGCCGAATTTGGAGAGGGCCCAAGGGCGCATAGTGCTTTCCATTATGTTCTCATAGCCGTAACGATCGAGATTTCCGACAATACGTCTAATTGGACCCATGCCGCTGGCGGAAAAACAGCCCCAGACCATCACAGAACCACCGCCATGTTTGACTGTGAGCGACTGGTATTGCGGCAGGAAACGCTTGCCCGCTGGACGTCTTACCCACCTCAGACCGTCACTGCAGAACATATTAAACTTGTATTCATCGCTCCAAACAATCTGAGACCACTCACGGCGTGTCCAACTGAGGTGATCCTTAGCCCACTGAACTCGAACTTTACGATTTTTTCGCTGATGAAAGGCTTCTTTGCAGGCCGCCTTCCATTCAGTCCAGCGGCTTGTAAACGGCGTTTGATGGTAGTTATTGAAGGAGCAGGAGTCGCGGGCGTTGATATCATAGCTTGAATGTCTGTAGCAGTGCGTTTCGGGTCTTCGCGAGATGCGCGCAGGATGCTTCGGTCCATGTACCTCGAAGTTACGCGGGGTCTCCCCGAACTTGTCTTCACGATGACTCGTCCCTGCATTTTTTTTGTGTTCCAAAGTTGTTCAGTTGTAGAAAATTCGTTTACCTGGGTTCGAAAACGCCGGAGGATATGGGAGATAGCGCTCTGAGTTACCCCGAACTGCTGAGCGAGCTCGCTCTGTGACCGGCCCTGTTTCGCCCCAGCAACAACAGCTTCTTGCATTCTTTTACTTGTATTTCGATGTCCAACAGTTCGAACCATGACTTGAAACAAAATTTTCATGAATGAAGTTCGGTAAACAAAAAAAAATCAACTAAATGGAGAAAAACTGAAAAATGGAAGATATACCAATTTCGGTGTATTTCCTGGAGATAAATAAAAAATCACTCAAAACGACGTCCGGTACGGTACAGACATCCAAAAAAACTTCTGTGAAAATTTGAGCTTTGAATTTTATCTTTGAAAAAAGTTATTTTCAATAACCCTATATATTATAACATTTTGGGCGGTACTGTATAGGCAACCCAATATCGACGGATCATTTACGAAAAGAGTGATAGCAAGCTTGTGAAGGAGCTGGCCGGACGAGCTCACCATACTTCAGCTCAGAAGAAGAAGGCGTCTAGAGCATTTAAAGTAGCATCATTGAAGTAAGCAAAACGTAGGTAAGGGAGGATTTCTCAACAAGGAATCGCACCGTATGTCAAGAATGTATTAAAGACACCATGGGGTGTGTTGTCAATATCAATAGAGGCAATGTTTGTTTTAACAACTTTCCTAGATATGTAGCAATAAGACTATATGAATGAATTAGACTGTTGAACTATCAGATGATAATGCGGAAAAGTGAACAATAAATATGCCTTGTATGTTATGTGTGTTTCAATTATTTAATGTCACCAAGGAGTGAATGTTATTGTGTTTCAACTGTACTGTACGAGTTGTTTTTAACCTCATGGTTTATTCACTGCGACATAATATGCACGAATAAAACGTTAACGCACGCTCATGGTTTATTCACTGCGGTCAAGTGTTGTACATCCCGAAGGCGGGTGTATTCAAACAAAGGTTATATGTATGAGACGACGGATGGAGTTTACGACAGTAGGAGTCAATATAATGAAAATTAGAGATACTCGCTCTCCCCTCTCCGGTCATTGTATGTATGTATGTTTATTACGTGGGATATACATAAAAAAGACATTTATAGAACATGTGAGAAAAATAGAAGAAAACAAGAGTTGAAAGTATAATCGAAAGAATACAATGAAATGAATGAATAAATGAATGAAATTATTCACAGATAATCTCACTTGAGGTAAAAATACATACTATGAGAGGTTTTTATTTCTCTCGGTAAAAATACGAGCTGAGCGTATAAAAAACAAATTAATTCGAGCGATAGAGCGAGGAGTTCGATAAAATAATTTAAAACTGGTTCCTCTAGTAGTGGATTGTCTGAGATTGTGAAAATGAGGATTGCGATTGGACAGAATAGTTCTTCCCCGAACTAATTCAAGGAGTAATATCAAATCTCTGGATTGTCTAATGGAGAGTAGGGAAGACAGTTCGAGTTGGCGATTTATCATTCTACTTCTAGGCATATCTCTGTAATCTTTACCAAAACATCGATGGAACACGTGTCGAGTGAAAAAGTTTTGAACTTTCTCTAATGCGCTGATGTCTTTCTCAAAGTGGGGGTAAACTGTTGTGCAATGTAGAAGAATAGATTTAACGTAAATATTATAGGCGTCAATAAGAGTTTTGGGATTTTTACTTTTGAGTACTTTTAAAATCAAGTGGCACTTACGTTTTGCTTTCAGTGCAATGGCTGAACAATGTGAAGAAAATGTTAAGCGATTGTCTAATAGAAATCCTAAATCTCTAACTTCATCTAAATATTTATGAGAGTTCCCATTGACGTAATAAGGAAACGGTAAGGGGCTCTGTGTACCTATACGCAAGACAGCACATTTGAATAGGAATAAAGGGAGTTGCCAGGCGTTTGACCACTTCACAACTGTGTCAATGGCGTCTTGTAATACGATATTACAATCGGAGGCATTGAAAGATTTATAAAGCTTCATGTCGTCAGCATAGATTTTTACTTTACAAACCTGAGTTCGTTATTTCATGAACTACATCTGCTGTGAAAATGATAAATATAAGGGGTCCTAGTACACTACCCTGAGGGACGCCGCTAGTAATTGGTAGGCTTCTGGAAAGAGAGTCCCTAACACGTACTTGGAATGTTCTGGCTCTGAGGTACTCTTCTATCCAACATATAATCTTCGTTAGAAATTGCAGCTTTTTATATATATATATATTTTATCTACACTTGTCAGTGCAAAAACAAACATTCAAAAACCACAGATAACAATGGTGTCTTTAAGAAGCAAAGAAAAAAAGAAAAGAAATCTAAGACAATTCTTGTAACAATTTATTACAGAGCGCGTCATAGTGTCTAATAATTACATCCATATGTCTGCTGATTTGAAACGGAAAGACTAAAGTGTATCAATGATATTGATGACAGCTTTTTTAAAAACGTGTTCACTCGGAACATTCAACACATCTCTCGATAATCTGGTGAACATACGTGCTACCCTTAATGAGAAACAATGGAAACGGGCCGTATTATGTGTTGCTTCGACATACAAACCGTTAACATTTGTCCGTGTAATCGGAACCCATTTGAAGAACTTTTCCTTCGCGACAATGGAACTATTGTTGTAAATTTTCCAACCCATCATAAGATCCGCGACTTTCCGCCTGTCTATCAAGGAAGAAAGACCTAGGTTAGCCAATCGACAAGAATAAGAAGGAAGTGCACGTGGATAATCAGGATTAGGAAAGCATCGGTAGTATACAATACGAGTAAAAGCTTCAAGTACTTTCTCGATAATTTTGCAGTCTTTTTTATAATATGGATTCCAGAAGCAAGATGCAAATTCTAGATGAGGAAGTATATATGTGGAAAAGCATTTGAGCAGAATAACTGGGTCGTTGATGGGAACAGCACGGAGGAGTGAATACATGGCTGCCGTTGCTTTGCTCACTCGATCTTCAACAGCTGGGCCTCTGCGCAATGATGAGACAACTTGTACTCCCAGGTCGCGAACTTGGTTGACACGTGATAACAGAACATGGCAGATTGAATAGGAGGCGATGAGAGATTGGTACCCTATATGCAGATGAAAAGTTTTACTGGGAGACAAGGAGAGTTGATTACATTCACACCAAACAGTAATAGCATCGAGTGCAAGTTGTAGTTCTTGACTTCGCTCTAAAAAGGTATCTTTGTTATAAGACACATACACTTTAATATCATCGGCAAATGCTTGGAAATGCACATTAGGGAATTGAGCTAGTACATGGTTCAAATCAGTTATGTATAAGATGAATAGCAGAGGTCCAAGGACAGAACCCTGGGGAACCCCTGATGTCACATTAAATTGAGGAGAACGAGTCCTACCAATGCGAACTGAAAAAGTGCGATCTGTCAAGAAGGATTCCAGAAACAATAACAATTGAGATGGTATACCATAATGTCTACACTTGTAGAGAAGCTTAGGAATACTAATTGTATCGAAAGCTCGAGAAAAATCGAGATATATGACATCGGTGGAAAGTCCACTCCCTAGCGCTCTCGTCCAGTCTTCCTCACACATCAATAAATTGGTGACAACAGAAGCCTTCTCTCGAAAACCGTGTTGATAATTAGACAACACATCGAATCTTTCAAGATGCTCTATAATAGTCTTACGAAGTAGGCGCTCTATTGTCTTCGATGCAGGGGACAATATCGATATGGGCCTAAAGGAAGAAGGAGACGAGGGTTCTTTGCCTTGTTTAGGAATTGCGGTCACAAAAGAATGCTTCCAAATAGCAGGAGTCGAAGATGTGATAAGACAAAAGTTGTATATGTGGGATAGAGGAACCGAAAGCGAAGAATGACACATTTTGAACACAAGCTGAGGAATTCCATCGGCACCGGTACTACCCGTGTATTTCAATTTAGACAAAGCACGTGAAACAGTATAAGGAAGAAAGATACTTAGATTAGCTTGTGGAAGAATGGGATCTCCAGCGGGGCGGGGTAACAAACCGTCATCATGGGTAGAGGAAGAGGCAAACTCAGCTGCTAGTAAGTCACATTTACTTTGAGAGTCAGTCAAAACAGAACCATTTCGATCAATGAGAAAACGAGGAGGATTGGGTTTGGGACGTGTGAGAGAAGAGATATGCCGGTACAAATTACGAGAGGATGTGAGCCTTTTCTTGAGGCAGTGCTTATTCCACTTGTTGATTTGTTTAAGTAGATCACAACTAGCTTTTTCATACAGTTTTCGAACAAGTGGGTAACGAATATTGCGAAATAGTGCATCTCGATAAGAGATCAAGCTACGAATATGGGGTGGATAGGCAGAGAAAGACGAGCGAGGGGTCTTCATTGGAACATACAAGGACAGAGCGTGGTGGAGGAATAGTAGGAAGCGAGAGTAAAGGTCATCTACACAAAAGAACATATCGAAAGCAGCTTCCCAATCTATAGAGGACAAGTAATCATTCAAAGCAGAAAAATCAGTTCGAGAATAGTCTGGAACATGTTCAACGTCGATACGGTCCAAGCATATATGTATATTGGTATCGAATCCTAAATGATCACAAGACGGAAATGAGGGAATAATACGGGACTCGGAGAAAAGAGAAGGATGAGATGTAACGAACCAGTCAAGTGATCGGTTTTGGCGCGTTGGGAGGCGGCACAGAAACGAGAGGTTGAAGGAGGAAATCAGAGAATGAATTATATTATCGGAAAGACTAACAGGAGGACTCAGGGAATCAGAATTGAAATCGCCCACCAGGAAGAAGGGATGATTAGATGTTGAGAAAAGGTCGGATAGAAAATCACAAAGAACTCTTGTCTGATCGGAACTATAACTGGGTGGACGGTAACACACAACAATTCGTAGAAAACAAATTGAAATAAGAACATCGATGGCTATGACTTCTGTACGAGAGAAATCTATTGCTGGCTTAGTAAAAGAGTATACATCACGAATAACAATGCAAACACCACCGCCTCTAGAGTCACGGTCCGTTCTCACAACAACATAAGGGAGATCTCCAACAATTTCACAATCCTTAATCCTACCATGGAGCCAAGTTTCGGACAACGCTACGATATCTGGCTGCTCAGCTTCTAGAAAAGTTCGGAAGGCTGCTAGTTTATTACATATAGAGCGCATGTTAAAATAGAAGAACTTGAGAGAATTCTTACCCGGACATGATCTTAGTTTGACGGGAAAGAAGATAAAGGTCTAACAGTTTGCAGCCTCGAACGACGCTTCTGCTCTTGGTATCACTTCTCCATTGTAGACAACGACGTCTTTCCCCTCGGACACTAGTCTTCTTTTCTCTTGCCGAAGCAAGAACTCCTTCTCTCGCATTTCTTTGGTCAGACTTGGCCGAATGAAAATGTTTCTGAAGCGGTTGTCATTCCGAAGTGAAGAGGCACGTGCGAGAAGTTGCCGCTGAAGTGACTTCGCTGGAAGAATGACCTTCAGCGGTCTGGAGGCCGGTCGCCCATTAGAGTTGTGATTGATACCCATCCGAAAATGGGCCAGTCCGTGAACAGCTACGCCAGCTGCGTCGAGTAGCGAGAGAACCAGAGCGTTGTCATGAGCTGTTTGTGAAGAAGGGAGAGCAGTAGGATCCGGATGTTCTGGAGCCTTTTCGATGACAATAGATCGGAGTCTTTTGTCCTCTTCAATTTCGTGCTGGATTAAGTCGACGGTGGGGGACTGAGTGGAATGTATATCTGATAGTTTCTTGATGACAACAGCGCACGTCTGCAGGAGTAGCAAGACGTGAGGAGGCAGGGAAGGCTTCTTTGCTTCTGATTCAGCAGAAATACAGCTGTCGAGTGCTGAAGTCAGAGCAGCAACTCCAGTAGGATCACAATCGTTGGAAGAAGTTTTTTCGGCTCGTCTTTTGGGAGGCATTTTGGGCAGTAAAGGCAGTAAGAGCACGGAAGAAATCGATACACAGAGCACTATGGACACTCACCGCTCGGTAGAGAGAACTGAGACAAGAATGAGAACTGAGACAAGAATGTGAACTGAGACAAGAATGAGAACTGAGACAAGAATGAGAACTGAGACAAGAATGAGAACTGAGACAAGAATGAGAACTGAGACAAGAATAAGAACTGAGACAAGAATGAGAACTGAGACAAGAATGAGAACTGAGACAAGAATGAGAACTGAGACAAGAATGAGAACTGAGACAAGAATTTTTTCAGTTTATAAAAAAGTTTTACATGAGATACTTTGTCGAACGCCTTCTCATAGTCAAAAGATATTACATCAGTGAACTTCTTATCTAATTCCACGGAGCCATCTCATCAATTGCTCAATTGATCTCTCATGTCTGAAACGAAATTGGTCGTCTGGCAAAATATTTTTCCTATCACAATGTATTTCCAATTCTTTTGCTAGAACTTTTTTCGAAAATACGGCAAAAGAGAGACGTGATACTGAAAGGGCTATAATTTGAAGGGTTACTGAAAGGGAGTGTCTTCTTTACGGGGGTTACAATAGAGTGTCTCCATCTCTCTGTTATTTGAGAACTCGTGAAAGAATGATTATAGATTATCTCAAGAGCAATCGAAATAGGAACTGCAATTTTCTTGATGAAAAGCATGTTGATATGGTCTGGGGTACTACAAGACGAAATAGGATATTTATCTATAATTTTGCATATCTCATGTCTTTTGAACAAAGTGGTTTCTATAGAAGGTCTCGAAATAGGAGTAGGAATGAAATGAGGTAAATTATCATTTACTTCAATAAAAAAACTTTTGAACTTGAACTTTGAACTTTTGAACTTTTTATTACGCGAAAAGAATCACGTGGTGGATATATGTATATATTATACAAAAACAAATGAAAAACAAAATGAAACTGAAACAAAGAACACAAATGAAACTGAACAATGAATCCGAGCGTCTATAAATACAATCGAGCGGATCTTATAGCGAAACTAAACTTCCTACAATTAGTGCGAGGAGTTTTATATTGAATTTTTAATTTTGAGCCTCGAGTCGTGGAAACATTTAATTTATAAAAATGTCGTCTTTTTTGAGAAAGAATTACTCTACCAGATATAAGCTTGTTTAAAAGATGAAAATCATTCGTTTCCCTCCTACTACTTAAGGTCTGAAGTCTGAGCTTAGAGTTTCTTACTCTATTAGAAGGCATGTGACTGTAGGGGGTATTGAAGCAACGATTGTATAAAATGTTTCAGCGAGTAAATTCGCTTTGTCAATATCTCTAGACACAGGGCTCCCTAGGGGGTCATGCCGCATATCAACACCAATCTGCTTCTGAGTTGTGTTCGTACGGATGTATTTGAAAAACAAGTTTTTGTTTTTACTAGCGACAATAAATTTCTCTAGACTGATATTATATTTGTCTACAACTTTTTTGCATTTATTGCTAGTAGAAACATATGCGTCATAGTCACTTGTGATTCCACTGGAGACGTACTTGTTCCATAGGAAAAAACGCTTACGTTGAGCTCTTTCTTTATGAGGAGGGAGATTCACATGCTTCCCAGATCTTTTTTTGTTTTGTTTTAGTAAAACTTTATTGATTGTTGGCTCGTTTTGCACGAACGATAACTTTTACAGGGCTATCAACATATTTGGTGACTAGAATATTACCGCATATTTTCCGTTTCATGTGAGAGAAATTCCTCTTTCTCGACACACAACTTTCTATTTTTTACCATTGCGAAGAAAGAAGATGAATACAAGAACTAAGATGACTAAATGAAAAGAGACTAGAGATGAACGGGAATGATCGAAGCAGTGAGAGAACAGGTGAAGATACACTAGAAAGGTAAGAGAAGAAAAGTGATGGGCAGGACAGATGAAGTCAGAATACATAAGAGAAAGAAAGAGGATAAGTTGCCTCTTTCAGAATGATAAAATTGAAGAGGAGAGCGAAGGCATGGGTTCAAAGGGGAAGTTGTTACTCCTACTGGCACGGCATTACCATTGAGAAATGCCTTTTATTAAGAAACGTTTGAGTCCAGAGAAATACCTGTGTAAGGGAGATTGGGATGATAATTGTGATGCCGACTCAGGCAAAACCGTTCTCCAATGCCCATCAGTGATATTAGGTTGATATTAGAAAGATGAAAGATTTTGTGATTTCTTGAGAGAGGGGAAAAATGTAAGAGAGAGAGGGTGAGAGTGGAAGAGAGAGAAAAGAGAGAGAGAAAGAGAAAAAGGAGAGTGAGTGAGAGAGAGAGAGAGAGAGAAGAGTAAATGTGAGAAAGAAGGGTAAGAGTGTTAAAGAGAACAAGAATGAAAGAGAGAGATAAAGAGAGATAGGGAGAGAGAGGGAGAGAGGGAGAGAGAGAGAAAGAGAGAGTAGAAAATACTCTGCTGCATCTTTCCAAGAACTCTATTTTTTCTACTCATCTCACTCACTTCATTCTCATTCCTTTTCCACCTGCTCCAGTCATTCAAAAAAATTTTTTAATATATATTTTAAGCTTATTTTCATGAACCGAACTTTTTTGAACATTTAATGAGAGTGAACTTGTTTTTTCCTCAATGCTTGTTTTCCATCGTATTTCTCCTCATTTCTCATACTATATATGCTCCTATTTTCCTCGTAGCTAATACACCGCATGCTTCTGTAACCGCAAAAAGTTCCTCAAGAATTCAACCAAAACATTGAGAATCCCATTCAATGAAGTTGAGTTAAATAAGCTCTTGGAAAGATATAACAAAGAGAGCGTTGTATAGAACAGCCTGTCTACTGTTGCTTTTGATCCTTTTTCATGTATACATTACATCCATAGGCCGCGACTAACTCAGTCGGTAGAACATTAAGTGTTGAAGCTATCAAGTCGCGGGTTCGGCTTTCTCTCTAACAAGTGAAAGAAAGCAGTTGTTTTTAACCTCCGCTGTTTTTTCTCTCCTTATCAGTATGATTCTAAACGGCCTCTAACACAATTCCCACGGTTTTTATACTATATTTCTCTGTATATCTCTCTTCGTTTCAGAATATTTCGCATTGATTTCATGAATGGTAGTACAATTTTGTGGATTCTTATGATAGCTGAGTGCGCCTGTTATCTGTGCCATTGATCATAATGCAATTAGAGAATAAAGTTATAAAGTTTGAAGTTTTGAGCTCGAGGCAAAAACTTCCAAGGTCTAAGTAATAAGTTCTTTATCTGCTGTCATATACATAAGTTATTAGGGACCAGTGTCCATGGTAATTTGAAGTCATATGTAGGAGCGCTTAGCGACGACAACTTGCAATCTTGTTATCTATAATAAAATTTAATTGAGTGAGTTTTGTATGACTATTCGGGTTCTTTGGTATTTTAGCTCCCTCACCAATCTTTTGTTCTTTCGATTCCTTCGAGACCCTTAATAATCTCTCTAATTTCAGCTGTTTCTTACTAATAGGCATCTTGCAACGGTAATACCACGTTCTTCGGCATCACAATATCCCAATCCTTGAACCAATTCCTTCTTTCTCTTCGATCATCCTACCACTCTGACCAACGGCGATCAATCCTTCTTTTCTCTTTGATGCCTTCGAAGTCTCTTTATTTCCTTCTTTCTCTAACTCTCTCTCTATATCTTCTCTTTCTTTCTCTCTCTATCTCCTTTCATCTCTTTATCTCTATCTTTCTATCTCTCTCTCTCCTTTTCTCTCTTTCTATTTTTCTCACCCTCTATTTGTTTTACTATCTTCTTAAAGATTATGTGTGTCATGAGACTTGCATTTTTGAACTTTATTAAAAAAAGTTGATTTAAAAAGAGAATAGTTTGTCTTTTTAAAAGTTTTGTTTTTCTCTTTTTTTTGAAGCGTTCAAATTTAAAAAAAAGGAGGAGCGGACCCGCCTATTTCTTAGCTTACCACGAGTTGCAGTGAAATGACAATGGATTATGGTGTTTTTATTGTTCAGTCTCGTTTAAAAGTGATTGCTCCGTTCAAAAAGTAGCAAACCATCTTTTACCAGTGATTTTTAGAGCTCCATTACATTTCTCTCTCTTCCTCTGTCTTGTTCTTTCCAACTGTCTCTGATCAAAACAGTTTTTTGACCCATATCTTCCAAACTATTCCTTATTTTCTCTCACTCTAGCACGTTTCAAAAATAATATCAAATTGCGAGGAATTGTATTGTACCTGATTACGTTCAACATCTCTGCCATTAAAATTCATATTTGAACAGAAAAAAGTTATGGAAAAAACCTAGACTGCTGGAAGATTTCAGCTAGTCAAACGCAGAAATATTCTGAGGTCTTAGAAGAACTTAACATTGAATTTATTTTCACTAAAATGAATGGCATTCTAAATAGAGTTGAGCGATCGCCTAGCAACATTTGAAAACTGTACTCTTGTTTTCCATAATACATTTGAATCGAATAGTTCAAGACTCCTGATGATTTTAGCAATTTCGTTTCTGCCTTTCTATCTTTAACTCTTTCATCCTCTCGATTGTCTAAATCTTATCTCGAATCTGAACAGTACATAACTAATGAGTATCTTGCAATAGTAAGGCCTCGCCAGTGGGCATCGCAGTATTCCATTCCTTGAACCCATGCCAGGCCTCGCCAGTGGGCATCGCAGTATTCCATTCCTTGAACCCATGCCAGGCCTCGCCAGTGGGCATCGCAGTATTCCATTCCTTGAACCCATGCCAGGCCTTGCCAGTGGGCATCGCAGTATTCCATTCCTTGAACCCATGCCAGGCCTCGCCAGTGGGCATCGCAGTATTCCATTCCTTGAACCCATGCCTTCTTCCTCTTAACACTCTGAAGAAACTCTCCTCTGTCTCTTCCTCTCTCAATCTTTCTCTCTTTATCTATGTTTAAGAGTTTTTCGTTCAAATTTTACTTCATATTTGAATAACTGACCCTTTTTCATTTCTATTTTCATTCACAATGACTCTTTTTTTCATGATAATTCAACACATTGTTATTCTTCTCGTCTCTCTTCGTTCTGAAGTTGCTCTTAGAAATTGAATCCTTTAAGTCAATCTCGTGATTTTTTTTAGCTTATCAACCAAAAATGAAGACCATCAAGAAAGAGCCGATCAAGGACAAAGTCAAAGTGAAGATCTCTGACAAAAGAATTGCTTCAAAACCTTGAACAGCAGTCCAGTTCACATTCACTGGACTTAATTCGAATCGCAAAAACTTTGGGTCCGAAATTTCGGAAATCCGAGAAAGGATCGCAAACAATAAGGTTGGGATGTTTATTGGAAAAGTTCGTTAAGGTTTTTTTTAACTTACGTGAGCTGGAAAACAGATTCTGAGGTTCTCGATTAATCATGAGTTTGATAACCTCACTTTTCTAACTCCTTTATCGAAGCTTTTCCAGTAAGAGAGTTGAGTTGTATTCGGTATCTGAATGAGAAAAAACCACTACTGCTTGTTTCTAGTCTACTCATTCATGTATGTATTTGACTTTCAAGAGAGTTCCAACCAACTCCTAGAAAAGAAAAAAATTACAAAACAAACAGGCAACTCTTCTTAGGGACTCGCGAGATGCAGTACTTACTAAGAGTCTTCAACCTCGAACAAATCAAACGTTTGGAACAATTTCTGCGACAATGCAAAAATGTTAGTTGATAGCGCTTCAAGTCTCTAGCAACAAACAATTACAGTTTTCTCAGTATAAAGGAGAACACGAAATTTTTTTGGACCTGTATAGAAGTAGTCAAAGCTCATTGATGCGTAATTTGGTTTAGAACAATCGTAAGAGTGAATCAGCAAAAAGCTGAATTTTTTTAAGTGTTCGAAAAATCTAAAATCGACATCTTCCCAAAGCTGTGTTCTCTGAACAAGCTTACTTTTGTACATCTTGTTCTTGTATGACAAGTTTTGTTTTCAGTGTCAATCGAGCAATCAACAAGTGGTTCCTCCTTGGCTTCTTTTGATTGTTCCATCAGAAGAACAGTGAATAAGTTCGTTGGTGCAACTTCAAGCAAATGACAATCATTTTCCCCCAATCGTTTTCTTCCCTTTATTTTCTTTTGACGAGAATTTGCAGCCTTTCAAGCGGAAAAAAATACATATATTGTGCATTCTTCAAAATGTTTATAACGAGCGAATTTCTGGTTTTTTTCTACTCTTTTTTAACGATTCTGAGAAAGTTAAATTTTATTTGCTAGTTGGTTTATTCAATTTATCTGCTCGAAAGGTTATAATATTTTTTAACTTACTTAATTTAAAAAGCTCTACTTTTGTCTCACGCGCTTATGTGGTAATTTTTGGAGCAAACTATGGTCTTAATAAAAATTAACTTTTTGTAGCAATAAAGCTCGCTCAGTTTATTGTTTTTTCTCCGAATAACCTTTTGGAACGAAAATCTTTTGAAAACGGATTTGAACAACTGTCGTAATGCTTATACTTACTGAGGAGTTCGTGATGACTGCGTCCTGAAACTAGTTGATGTTTTGTTTGCTAGTTATTTAAACATGATGAAACTTGATCGAGTGGACTGATTTACAAGGCGACAGCTTTTTCTGTGTTTTGAGTACGGAAACTCCTCTAACTCTGTTTTCTAGCCCAATAGTTTCAGCGTGTTTTCGGCCGAGTAAACTCATGAATTCTTGTTCTGAATAAAGCAATTACGCTTGTATATATAATATGTGTGTGTGCACGTAGCTCAATGAAAAATTATAAAAAGCTCTCAAAATTCGATTCAAGAGTTCGATCTCGTCTACAGCACCTAAGCAATTTGAGTATTCAGCTTATGTTGTCGACCACCAGATAAAAGCTGTCAGAACTTTTAGTGAGAGGTTTTGTCTAGAGAAATTGAGAGCTCGTCAATTAACATTTCTGAGAGAATTGAGTTTGATGGATGACATTATATAGATTCAAATATGCAGGCTTTTTGGAATCATCTGGAGGAATCAGACAACTCTTCGCTGTCTCTGACTGCATCCCAGTGTCAGAGTGAAGCATTGAAAAATATTCATTTTGGTTCAAGACTAACATTTATGTAAAGCTATTCCACTGAGTTAGAAAAGATGAAAGAGATTTATCCCGACAGGTTCACACGTTTTATGGATCGTTTCTTTGTAATTTAAAGTAGAATCCCTTTTTTTCTGCGTTTCGCGTTTAGCTGGAACCGTTTGTGTACTTTTTTGATTTTATCTTAGTTACATGCCCACTGTTTCTTATTTTTCTCCTTTTTCGTATCTTTGTTTCTCTAAGGTGCACTTTGTACTTCGAGTACAAAGCTGCCCTTTTAAAAGGTTCTGCTGAACTCTAGATGAATCTGATTGTTTCGTAGCCTCATGTTATCATATCTTTCGTGTTCACATTCTTTTTCCCTTTTCCTTTTAAGTTGCACGCTCAGAAAAATTTTAGAGTCAGGGATAAGAATAAGAGACATTGCACTCATTCTGAGTCAAAATTATCAACTGGCCAGAATGAAGAATGTATCTTTGCTGGTTTTTCTTCTGTAAGACCCATGCTAGATGATTCACAATTTATTACAATTCTATCTTCTAGTGCTTTCTCAACTCGTTTCCGTATGTTTCCTTGCTTACCATTACCGTAGACTCTCAAAGCACGCCCCTCTCTTAATTTCTTCGACAAACAAACAAAATTCGTTTGATCTAGAAGAAACTGCTCTGTTTCCCCTTTTTTCCAGTTCTCTTCCATTCTTTCTCTCTTATTCTACTATCCTAGCTCTTTCTCTCTCTCTCTCTCTCTCTCTCTCTCTCTCTCTCTCTCTCTCTCTCTCTCTCTCTCTCTCTCTCTCTCTCTCTCTCTCTCTCTTTCTGTCCCTCTTACTGTCGCTCTGCAACTTCTCACATTTCTTTCTTTGTCTATGTATCTATCTCTCTCACTCCTTCTTTCCTGCTCTCTATCGGTCTCTTTCTCTCTTTCTCTCTTTCTTCAGTTCTGTTGCTATGTTCTCTTCAATCTTCCTGAATACTTTTCTATCCATTTGCGGTACTCTATGAGGAGAGCTCTCATAAGGCGGATTTATTGCGACATGACCGCTTCGATGTACACACAGAAAAAAATTGATCACCAATAATAAGGTTCAATGCATATTTATCACATTTTGATTTTTGGTTGCGCTGAGAGCGCAGGAACTGAACAATATATATTTATCAGTATGTTTTACCTAAGCCGTATTTTATTTTCTCAGTTCGACTGCTATGGTTGAGGTTGAGTATATTACTTCACATATATTTTAATTTCAACAAAGAAGATTTCGTGTTTTTTTGTTGCATTCTTCATTCCGGTTTTTTTGTTGCTGCATTCTTAAAAGTATAGATTTGATCTTTCGAGAATGCCTAAAAAATCAGGTGTCTTTTCTGATGACTCCAAATGCTTGCAGGTCAGAAATGAACTCATCAGAAGATCAGCGCAGGGTTAGAATGAGAGAAAAAATTACTTAAAACTTAAAAATTGTATTTTATTTTTCCTCGTGTTTTCAAAATGCGTTTTTATATATTTGCTACTCAAGATAAAAACGAGAAAAGGTACTTGTGTATATCGACGTAGGATCCGCCCCTCTTCCCCCTCGACGGGCGGAGTCGCGGAATTATGCCTAATTTTTTATAGGTCTCGTTAGCCTAAGCCGTACGGCCTCGTTAGCGTAAACTATTACTAAGCCTAAGAGTAGTCATAAATCCGTGACTCCGCCCCCGAGGGGGAGGAGCGGAGCCTATGTAAATCTGGACAAGTACCATTATTTTACTGTAAAAATAACAGCGAGAGGGATGAGGAGAAAAATGAGAGAGAACAGGAGCAACATCGTACATAAAAATGCATGGGGGAGGAGCCTACGTCTAACTACACAAGTGCCACGGAGTGATCTGAACTACAAAAGCTAGAGATGGTTTCCCTTTCATCGCATCATGCCTGATAATTTTTTTAACCAGTGTAATAGAAAGAACAGTTTAAAATTTTAATTGTGCTTAGACTCATCTGTTTTTTATTTGTTGAGATTATTAAATTTTTTCTTCTCGTTATTTCGACAATGATCGAATCATGCTTGTTGATTTTTTTTGTAAAAAAACCAGTTACCCATTACAGAGAACCTTGAATTTTTTTTTAATTCTGCTTTGACTCTTCTGTTTGTGTTAATCGATATTGTGATGGAATATTTTGATGGAATATTTTTCTTTGATTATTCCGTAAATGTTTGTTTAAAAAGATTTTATCATGCTTGTTGGAAAAAAAGTTTGTTGATTTAAAGTGTTCATCACATTCCATATAAAAACGCAGTTGGAAGAAAAAAAGAAAAAATTAAGAAAAATTGGAAAAAAAAAGAAAAAAGAAAGAAAAAAATTAAGAAAAAGAAAAAAGGAAGAAAATCTCGCAAGTTATGGGCGAGGTTTAATACAGCACACTTTTTTCCAAGTAAACAATATTATTGACCACAACTGAACAGTTTCGCAGTTCGCGAATTAGCGCTAGGTGGGGCGAGTTTTACTACAGACTGAAAAAAATAAAGGGGACTAACTCCATCGTCCCCTTTATATTGTTCCGAAAATGTATCAAAACTGATCAATTTTTCTCTGTATGTAGTAAGTATCCCAAACCTCTATTCTCACTCTTTCTCACACAAATACTCTCATATACATATAAATTGTCATCATTTCTGTTCCTATCTAGGTGATTTTTCCTCTCTTTCTCCCTTTCCCTATTTTTCCATTGTTTTTTTTCTTTTTTTCGTCTTCACTTCGTGCTCTTTTTCCCTCTAATTTTTTTCTCAAATGTTTTCTTTGAACTATATGATACCGGCTCTTTTTTGAAGATCTGTTATAATCTTGGTATCTGATTACATCACTTTTATGTCTCTTGGCATTTCAGTCTGAAAGTTCTACTACAACTTTCTGTCAAGAAAGAGTTGACAGACTTATTTTATTCTTCTCAAACCTTAAAAGAGGAAGATACAAAAATCTGAGTGCTGACGGTGTTTTGAGAGCTTCTATTTGGAGCTAGAACTTAGTAAGTACAGTTGCAGGCCGCACAATCCAGAAAGAAAGAGTTTAGTGAATGCAAGTTGTAGGAATTCAATCTACATAATAACAAAAGTTCTGGCATAAATACAGCAACGTTTTAAAAATGAATGCTAGCCTTGGGTTGTAACTTTGAAGTCAAGCTCTGTCAACGAAAATCGTTGTAGCTCTGTTTATTATTGTGTGTTTTAACGTCTTTTCTCAGGCCGTCTTTTAGCGAAGTTAAAATGTCGTCGTGCCAACGTGACTTTTTTTGTTTGTTGTTGTTCTTTTTTTGTGTTCCAAGTTTAATAATAAACTTGTTTTTCAAATCCTGAGCCAAAACACACTTTATTGAATAAGAGGATCTTCCTCTATATTTACTTGAGAAAGAAAGCAAAGGTAGGAGTAATCTTACTCTATTTGAAGGTTTCTTTCAAAATTGTGTTTATGGTGCATCGACGATAGACCCGAGACAAATCCGCGTGGCAGGCCCAAGCGAAACCTTCGGACATCACCGCTTCACATCACTTCTGGTTAGCACTTGAATAGTTGTTTTCCTTGTTCTTCTTAGCTTTCTTCCTTTCTCGGAACGTAGATCTTTGTCTCAATAAGGCTCTCCCCATCTCAAACCTTTCTCCCGCGAGTGAAGCTCACTGCAAAGGACACGGTTGAGAGAAAAATTAGGGAGAGCTTGAGGTCATTGAACACGGTCAGGAGAAGTAAAGGTTGAAGTTAAGAGTAGCGACATTGGAGCACTTTCAAGTCTGTTCTACGACGAATTTGTCGTCTGAGGAGTTCTGCTCATGAACTTTTTTTTTTCTTGCTGGTTTACTTCTGTAGTTCCTCAAAAAAAAAAAAAACTTTCTCGTTTCTCATTAAACCTTTTCCGTTCTTTTTTCAACCTTTCTCCCGCAAGTGAGTATTCACCGGGACACGGTTCAGAGAAAAGAGGAATTTAGGTTGAGTAAATAAGAAAGAGGTCAAGAAGATACAGAGGAAACGTAGCATATTATCTGATACACGACAGTAACGTCGTCTGGTTAAAGTTCTTATTACTCGTGTCTCGTTGCTCATTAAACTTTTTCTCCTTTTTCTCAAATAACCTTTCTCCCGCGAGTGAATTTTCACTGCTAAGGACACGGTTGAGAGAAATAAGGAATCAGTAGAGTAACGAAACGAAGTTGAGAACGGAGAATTAAACTCTGAGTTAATACAGAATATATTCAACGATGTTAGCAAACGAAGAAATTTCGGCTGAAGCTAGCAAACCGCAGCAGCACATTATGGCTGCCGAACTTGACCCAAAAAGAAAATGGCAGTATCTTCATTGTCGCAATGGAAAGAAGCCATTGTTCTGGCAACAGAAACTCTAGCACAAGCTCAAGAAATGCTGAGAACATCTTCAGATACTCCGGTACAACGATTAGAAGAAGCGCGAGCTACACTCACAGCAGACATTGACTCTCTTCAAAAAGCAGACGAAGACTTAGAAGGTAAATTCAGTCAATTAAAAGACAAAAGCCTTCAGTTAGAAATTTTGCAATTAAAAGATCAATGGATCGATCAGCAAAAAGGAGGTAGAAGTCAATTGAGGTTAACAAGAGAAATTTCGAAAACTCTTAATCTTTTAGACAATCAAATAGCCTCAATGTCAAAAAGAAACAGTTCGCAACGAAGTAATGTGGAAATTCAACAACAAGAATTAAGAGGACCACAGCATATCGAACTAGACATGGGTCACAGCATGAGAAACCTTAACGTTCCGGAACAAAACGTAGGATACGGTCAAAGCTTTCCCATGTGTACACTACAACCTCAATATCAGCTGCCCAAGATCGATATTCGGCTCCCGGAGTTCAGAGGAGATCCAACCCAATATCCTTCTTTCGTGGAGCACTTCGGCCTGCTGGTTGATAGAAGGCAGGATATTTCCAATCTGGAAAAACTTTTACACCTGAAGGGGTGTCTCAAAGAAGAAGCAGCGGTGACCATTCAAAACTTGCCCATTCTCGGAGAGTATTACGAAGCAGCAAGAAATCTGTTGGATACCGCATACAACAGGCAGCAATCCGACCTTCCTATGCTACTGGAGAATTTGGAAAATTTTCCCATGTCAGGAGAAACTGTGAAACAGCAGACAAAATCTCTGAACGAATTACGCTGCATCTTAATCAAACTACAACAACATACCAAGGTGGATGAAAACATCTCGTTCATCAGAACGGTTGTCAGCAAATTCCCTAGAGCTACCAGAGAGCACGTCGCAACGTGGCAGTTCAACGTAAGAAAACAGAAAGACGCAACAACCATTACCATGCCGATGATACTGGAAGTCATTAAAGATTTCTTATCAGCTGAAGAATTCAAATCTTGCGCATTTCCAGCGACAGCTTCACCCACCAAGTATATGAGACAAAATGTCAACATCACAACTCATGAGAAGTATACGCCAGTGGATCGTCCAAAAATCTCTGATGCAAGGGCTAAAATAAGCACGAAAGAGAGCAAAGCTTGGGCGGACGTCGAGAAATGTGTCTTCTGCGGAAAGCATAAGAACTCAACGTTGTGTTTCACGCTTAAAACCGGTAAAGAGAGAACGCAACTCGCAACTCGTCAAGGAAGATGTCTAAGGTGCTTAGAGAAGGGACATTCAGCTAATGACTGCAAGATGTTTTGCAGCATATGCCGTAAAGCTCATCACATCTCGCTCTGTTTTGCACTCAATCCAAAAGCTATGACTAGTCGTCAGAATCAAGTCAACACAGTGATGGATGTAAGAATCAGTCAGGAGCAAGATCACATCTCCGACGAGGAACTGTCAGAAAACGAGAAAGTGGAAACGTCTGATGACGAGAATGATCGAATGAAAGAGTCAAATGGCGAGGAAATAATCAGCTCAGCTACGAATGGAACTGCACGTCTTCTGACAGGCAAAACAAATATCTGTCTCAACTCAAACGATAAAACCGCCATAAATTTTTTAATCGATACGGGAGCATCGGTTTCTGTAATATCAGAACAGTTCGCAAAAAGCACGGACTGAGAATATCAGGGCGGAAAAGTTGTCGAATGACGGGACTTGGAGGAAAGAATGAAGGCACAAAATTGTACACCGAATACGAGATATATCTCGTCTGTATCAACGGAAAGGTGATAACAACGAAAGCTCTGGGACATGACGAACCCATAACAGGCACCATCAGGACGGAAAGAATTCCAAAACAAGACCTTCAATTCATAAGGAAAAGGTCTTGGAAGCTGGCAAACAACTACAATGAAGGGAGCTCATTCCACCCCGATTTGATCATTGGTACTGACATTCTCTGGCAAGTTCTGAAGCTTGGAGAGAAGCTTGAGACGCTACCAAGTGGCTTGAAGCTTATAAACACGACTTTCGGTTATATCGTGATTGAGCAGACAAAGCGAACCAGGGTGAATACCGAAACCGTCCTGCTACTGAATATGTTTCCGAAAAGTTTGGAAAAGAAACTGGAGAGTTTTCTTGGGCTAGAAAAGATCGGTCGAGGTGGAGGATCAGAGAATGACCTTAAAGAAAAGGAGGAAAAAGAGATCGACAAACATTTCTCAGAAAGTATTACGTTTGGAAGCGGAAGATACAATGTGCAATACTTCACCAGAAACTCTATCAAGCAGCTGGTAATGGACGCAGAGCAGCACACCCCGCCCAACGCTAACTCGGCTTCAAATACGAAACCGAAGAGAGGGAAGAGTGTGGAGACCATCATTCTCATGCAGTTACAAACTCAACTTTCTGCAGAACTAAATCTACGCTTAGAGTTGGAGAGAAAAGTAAGGAGTTTAGAGAAGAGAATGGACACGGTTATGAGTGAAGTCGCTGATTTCGCATTGGAAAGAGAAAAAATGCAAGAAAAGCAGGACCTTCTAATGGAAAAGTTGGAAGCGGTAGAACCTTATCTGAGTCTCGACAGAGACAATCAGTCCAAAATAGGCGAGATGGAAATGGTTCTGAATTCTCTACATCAATCGGCTAAACCCGCGTTGGAAACTGAGATTGCGGACGAAATAGATGTTTCGCTTGATGCAAGAAGTAGAAATCGAAAAAGAGACAGAGTTTTCAACAAAAGGAAAAAGATTCAGCGAATCTGTGCCACTTCATCACAAGGATTATCCTCGGTTGAGCGAAAGAAGAGAGAGGGGAAAGGACCACAGAGTTCATCTGAAGAGATTTCAATTTCAATTTCAATTCTTTATTTCCATGTACACAAAAACAGTTTCACTTCAACATTTAATGATCACAAATTAAACATGGATTATGATTCTACTAGAAAAGAATTGTATTACAGTGGCAGTGTGTCTACAAAAAGTGTTCTTCCTAGTTTAACTTAGTCGCAGACAATTGGCTCGGGTAAAATACAATTTATCGGTAGTTTTCTGAGTTTATTCATAAATACTTCGCTGGAATGATTACATACTACTTCGCTAGGTAAGGAATTCCAAATAGTGATCGACCTAGAAGCACACGTAGAAAACCTAAAGGAGTTTAGAGCATATGGTAAGGCGATTCTTAATGGATGGGTATTTCTAATAGCTCTAGTAAGAGGAGCTAAAGTAAACAAACGAGAGAAGTCGAACTCTGAGTAGTCGTGGACTCTCTTATGTATAAAAACTAAATCAGAAACAACCCTACGATATTCAAGAGATTCTAAATTTAACATTTTTAAACGTTCAGAGTAAACTAGACGGGTAAGTCCTTTCCTAGCCAAGATTCTTTTAGTGAAATTTCTCTGTACTCTTTCGAGGTCCTTAACTAAGCCAATCGCGGTAGGTGACCATACAACCGAGCTGTATTCGAGGATCGGACGAATATAAGTAACGAAAGCACGGGTTAATACAACCAGAGAATTGGTTTTGAACGCGCGCAAAAAGAGATTGGCTAGGTATGTAGATTTCTTACAGACATGCTCGACTTGTTTATTGCAAGAAAGATTACTCGAAAAGACAACTCCTAGATCTATTATTTCGGAAGAGTTGGCCATTGTATGACGATCTAGCTGATAATTTTGCATGGGGTTAATACCAAGATGCGTAACTATACATTTTTGAGCTGATAGTTTGAGATTGGACTGTTGACACCAGTTGAATACATTGTCTATGGCAGTTTGGAGGTCAGACGAAAAAGTTGGTACTTCACTAAATAATTTAATGTCATCGGCGTAGATAGTATAATTTACATTGGGAGGAATTACATGTTTTATGTCATCAATAAACAGTAAGAACAGTTTCGGTCCAATAGCTGAACCTTGTGGTACACCGCTGGTAACAGAAGATGAGCTAGAGAATTCGTTGTCAACACATACAGTCTGAATTCTACCAGTCAAGTAGTCCGCAATCCATTGAATGAGGTTACCGCAGATTCCTAACTTTTTTAGTTTAAGAAGTAATAATATAGTATCTACTGTATCGAATGCCTTTGATATGTCAAGAAAAATAAAATCGACGGCTTTACCATGGGAGAGTATATCAGCGAAATAGGAATGAGATTGCACCAATGAAGTCACAGTTGACCTTTTGTTTCTAAAACCAAATTGATGGGGAGACAGTAGATCATTTTGCTTCAAGTAGGCATCTAATTGACTTATTATAACATTTTCCATCACTTTGGACATTGAACAAGTTAGGGAAATGGGGCGATAGCTAGACAATTGATCCGCTTTAGATTTAGACTTTAAGATTGGTTTAATAATAGAAGTTTTCCAAAGAGAGGGAACTTTTCCGACTAGTAAAGAGTTGTTAAATAGAATAGAGAGGGGCTTGAGAAGAACAAATCGAAGTTTTTTAATTACTATATTAGGTATATTATCCGGAGATGTGTTGCATTTATATTTCAATTGATTCAAAGCTTTAAGTATCATATCTACATCTATGACATCGAATTGCATATGTGTGGAAGTTGATACATCGGTATTAGGTATAATACTGCGAGGTGTGGAATAAACAGAAGAGAAATATTGTGAGAAGGCGTTTGCTTTAGACAACGAAGTATGGACTGGCAAACCAGAAGGGTCTACTGGGTCTACTAAAGAGGGAATGACAATGTTACGGCCTTTTGTACGACTTTGACATTCAGAATAAAAACGTCTTAGGTTTCCTTTTGCCACAAGTTTGGCTTCTCTCTCCATTTGAAATGCATATAGTTCTTCAGAAAATTTGGCAGATAGAGTATTGCTATAAACGGAATTAGGGGAACGAAGCGATGCGCGTTGAAGTTTGTCATACATCCTTCGCAGCTTCAAAGGATACTTATCTAATTCACCTTGTTCGGTAGAACAAGGCACAAAACGATCTATCAGAGAAATTATAAAATCAACGATATAATTATTAGCGGTATCCGGGTCGAGGGAAAAAAGAGCAAGTGTCCAATCATGAGAAGAAATCAGAATTTCCATCATCCCCCAATTCGCACGCGAAAAATTTATAATGAGAGACTCAGGAGTCTTTGACATAGTTGCAAAAGTTATTCGAAAATCAACGGTGGCATGATCACTGTTTGAGAAAGGAGCAGTGACAATACAATCGCTTATAATTTGATTATTACAGAGTACGATATCTAGAACATTAGGGCCACGCGTAGGGTGGGAGACATATTGGAAAAAGTGTTCATCGCAAGCAAAGTTTAAAAAGAAAGAATGGCTTTC
>OZ057406.1:17447760-17573939 GCA_964056735.1 Allodiplogaster pararmata
TTGTTGCTAATCTTTGTGTTCTTTGTTCTACAAAGGCGAAAGAATACATGACGAATTCTTGACGGCAAAGATTTCAAGTAGCGAGATTAGGAGATGGCTTCCTTCCAAAACCGTATCCATAGATTATGCGGTTCTTGTAGAACAGGAATCTTGTCAAGTTTCTGTCTTTATTGTGAATGTTGATTTGATGAAAGGCTTTCTCTACATCTTCTGACAACAATGAAAGTGGTTTTTTCTAACTTAACCTTTCAAATTCTATAACCTTAGCAGGTTGCGAAAGTAGGAGACGGCTTCCTTCCAAAGATCGTATCCATAGATTGTGTGAAAATGAAAACAGTGATTATTGAGAGGAGAACGGTTGCAAGACCAAAGGGTTTACCGACTTATCCGTGGCATCTCTGGTTAACTTTTCTTCTTCTTAAGAATGTTGATAAAGGGCTCTTAACGATTACTAATCGAGCGGGGGTTGGCTCTGGGCGTCCTCTATATATATGACAATACTCATCATTCGCCGTTGCTAAAAAAGGACTTCGTTAGCGAACTAGTCCTGTTGAAAAAGGATCTGGAGGTGTGCCTCCGAAGGGTTGAGGTTGTCCTGTTCAACCAAACCTACTCCCTTCCCCAACTGTACCCTTTCCGAAATTACCCTGACCCTCAGTACCGTACCCAACAGTACCCCGCCCAACACTACCACCTTCCCCCTCACACTACACTGTACACCCAACCCCTGTACCCTCCCCAAATTTTTCTTCATTTTTACATGTTTTTATCATATGAAGTGCTTGCAAAGAAAAACAAACTAACCACTTTTGAATTAAGGAGCATGTTAACTATAACCGATAAAATACGCAAGCTGACAAGACGCGCCGAAGCGGCTGAAGCGACAGCTCGTTGCTTGCGGGAGGATCTTCAGGATGTCCTCTTTCTTTAAACTTGAAAAAATACTCTTTGTTTGAGAATATCACGTCCTAAAATCAACCTTTGTCTCTAGAGCCATTAATTTATGGAACAACCTCACTTATGAAACCATTTCAATAACTAATAGCGGAATAAATAATTTAATTGAATTGAGTTGAGGTCCTGGACATGTTTGAGCGTCTCCGGCAGGACGGCAGAGGGGTGGATGCGCCCGCACCGCTCACCAACGCCGACGACTCCTACGCAAGACATACCTGCCCTCCGAAGAGCCCGCTCACCGTGACATCACCTTCCAACATGTGTGTTCAGCCGAGCACACATAACCGTCTTCTGGCCCTCAAGAAGCCGAAAAATGGTTGGGAAAATCTCCCCGCCCTAGGAGAACCCATCAGGGGTGTCCTTGTAAATGGGAAGACCCCCTGGAAGGGGGGTGCCTTCAACCAATCGCCGTACAACACCCTCGATCTAATAAGGAAGGTGGAACTCTTCGGAGACCTCTTCGGGGTCGTGGATCTCTGCAATGCAGAGTTCTACGATCCCCGGATCCTTCAGCAACGCGGCATCTCTCACCACCCCCTCCCTGTCGCTCAGGGTTGCCCATCAGAGACCATAATCAACCGGGTGTATGAAATCTTTAATGGTTTCATGTTAAGAAGAAAAGAGGGGCAAGTGCTCCTAATACATTGCACCCGTGTGAATAGAGGGGCTTATGTAACCGCTAAGGTGCTGATGAAATACTACCGCATCAGTGCCCAGGAAGCCCTTAGGGAGGTGGACGAGGCTAGGGGAGTCCCTATGGTGGACTTTAAAAAGGAGCTGTTAGGTATATATTATTAGATCTAGATTAACATTCAATCAACTATTTTTTCTAAGAACCACATATGTTTTATCACTAGCTCTTTTGCTACATCTTATTCTCGCAATTGTTAAATTTAGTTGATACGTATGTTTCTCTTTTACATACTTCGCTTTAAAAGTTTTTTTTTCTGAATTGGTATGTTCTGTAGTTAATGAAAAAAATTATTAACCCTTGTCTGGTTCATTCCGCAAATGTGAAAGAATACACACACAGATGTGTGTTCTTTACCGCAAAGAGTACAGAGAGATTGGCGCAACACATGAGTAGTGGAGAAAAGGTTGCACTACAACAGGTTGGAGAGGCCTTGTTGATACATAGTATGTACATATAAGCGGTTTGAAACAAAGATTTATAGCTTGAGGGGTTGATGACTTCATCATCCTGCACTTCGAATTTGGAAAAAGGTTCTGAAAATATGTATTAGAGAGTAGCGAGAAAAAAGTCTGTTGGATTGAGAGCGAGAGACGGTTAGAGGAATATACCCTTGAAAAAGGGTGAGTAATAGACGTAGGGAGGGAGGGAAAGAGGGGATAGAGAAAGAGTGTGTAAAAAAGAGAGGCGGTTAGAGAAAAAAACAACATGAAGTTCAGTAATTACATACTCTGATTCCAATGGAGATGAGTGTTTGAACGTTCTCAAAAAAAAAAAAGGATCTCCAATTTTAACAGGGTGGAGATATTCCCTTACTGTATTCAGAGTGATTTTAGCATTGTGTGGTAACCTTTTTCTTTATTTTTACCGCAACAGATGTAAAAGTAAAAGCGTTAGACATTAGCGAAACGCCCTCATCGTAGGAGTTCGAGGAAAACGATTTGTTATTGTATAAATCATACCTACATTACCTCAAGTCTTGTATGAATAGTTGAAAGCAGTCTGAATGCCTCGTTTATTTCATCATGTCTAGATATAAACTTTCTCTTATACCTGAGAAGGGCATCGTGAAAGTTGTTGATTCTTTTACTGACTATGAAGCTCTCATCAAGAAAGAGAGGAAAACTGCGATGAATTGATTGCTATTAGGGATACAGACCTAATTCTTCGTCGAGCTTGGAACGGTGAAGAAGGAAGTTCAAAAAATCGATAAATTCTACTTACTCACAGATGAATCTGATAATGTATTTGTGCATTTTCTATCATTTAAATGATCGAAATATGTATCTCAATCAAGCGACACTTCTCATCATGAAGTTCAATACAATCGCTGGAGAAAACGACTGAAGGAATATATTGAGGGTTTTTTTTCTCACGTTTCTATCATATATTGACCGTTGTCGCCACATTGAACGTTGTCATCCTTGTCAATAACTTGAGTGATGGGATTAAATTATAAAAATCTACAGGTCACATCGTCAAATACTCGCCTGCTCTGGTTAGTTTTCTTCTTTTCTTTTTTTTTTTTTAACATAAAAATGTCAGAAAGTAACGCTCAACAGTTAATCTCGTCACATTCTAATCTAATCTCTAACCTTTTCTATAAACGTAGGTAGTATGGCTTTAAACCTGACATTATATTATAAGTAGTAATTTCATTAAGGTTAGGAAATGCTTTTGCTCAGGGGAATTCCAGACTTATCTTGTTTTACTTTCGATTAATACTAGATGGAATATAATACTGTTTTCTAACTGCAAAAAATAATACAAATCGCTCTATGAGCTCAGTTGAGAACGAACTAATTCAGCTTTGAAGCAATTTTCAACTTTTGTCTCTTCTTTTTTCTTTGTTGTACAAACTTGGAACCTATATGATTGACTGTTCTCAAAACTCCATCAGTTGAAATGAGTTTTATGATGAATGTGCCGCAAGTTTATAGGTGTTCGAGTTTGAAACTAAGGTAAACTCATGACCGTTGTCATCGTTGTCAATACCTGCTTTTTCATTGACCTGCTTTTTCATCAATACCTGCTTTCTCATTGACTGATTTCTCTGATGCTAATGACTAAAAATATGAATTCGATAGTACCTGACCAAAGTGCATGTATTCTCTTGCGACCACCCCTCTTAGCTCCCCGGAGACACTTAAAAAATTCCCTAGCTGATCCTCTTCCTGAAATTTCCCGGACCGTCTATATGGAGGTGGCATTACCTCATTCTAACTTTAGATGCAACTGCTTATATATGTTCTGACTGAATTTGAGTGGCCTCCGTCACATTATTAGTTTTCTCCTAATGTGTTCCGACTTAGTTTTTTATTGAGACATACTAAATAAGCTTAATTAATTTGCCTAACTAGTGTAATGCCTCTCCAACTTTCTGATATAAATGATCGCTTCGTGTATTTTGCATGTCTAAATCAATTTTATCGTATAACAATGTGATGGGTTGAGTCTATTCAACTTTCAATTGAGTTGTTTTATGAATCTTCGTCGTATTTTTCTCATTTTTTCTGTGTTAAACTAGGCGTACCCCAAGGTGTGTGTGTTGGGGTCTCCTCTCTTTATTTTATATAAAAATGGCTTGTCTACCCTCCTCTTAAAAGGAGTTAACTGTATACTTTTTGCAGATGACGCGAAAATCTACATTACCCGCGACTTTGATCCTCTTCAAAAGGCTGTAGACGCTTTGCATGAATGATCCTGTGCTTGGGGTTTGAGTATATCTCATTCAAAAACGATCTTTTTTGCCTATAGGAGCCTAGCAACCTCCTTATTGTCTTACTCTCCAGTATATAAATACAAAAAATATGATAATTTTCAGCTAATTAATTTTATGAAGTGGATATTGATTACATTGTTATAATTTTTAATTTGCTTATTTATGAAGTGCTGGTTGAATACATTCTTAGGAAAATTTTTCAACTAAGTTATGAAGTTGTGATTAAATACATCGTTGTCCGAATTTAACTTTCCAATTTATGAAGCGGGGATTTAATACATTGCTAGATTTTTTTTTTTTCTCAGCTTACTAGTTTATGATGTGAGGAATGAATAATTTTTTTTTTTTAAAAATACTAATTTTTAACTAACTATTTCATGAAGAGGGACTTGACTTTTTTAAATAATAACTTTTTAACTAACCAATTTATGAAGTGGTGATTGGATACATATTTAGAATATTTTTTTTTTTTAGCTTATCATTTCATGACGTGGGGATTAAATACAATGTTATACTAACTTATAACTAACCATTTTATTAAGTGGCGGTTGAAATGTTGAATTATGTTGAACACTTGTTCTTTTTTCCATTTAATTCGTTGTGATGCTTCTCGAGCTCATTGGATATACAATGTATTCTTAAGCGTGATGTCTCACTGTTTCCTAATCTTAATTTGAGGATAGATACGAGTCGATTTATATTTTACTTTCAATTCTTTACATTTTTTTTTTTCCTTCTTGTTGATTACTTTTTTCTCTCATTTCTAAAATTAATTCCTAGACTAATTTGACTTGTTGCTTCCGATAAAACTTTGTTGTTAATTTCTGTTTTCTTTATACTACATTAACGATATATTACATCACTATGACGTATTCTTACCATAGAGACTAAAGAACGTTACCGGAGCGGTTTGTAGACAGCTCTCTTCCATAGATCGTCTCGAGAGATTACGGACCTGGAGCATGATGATTCATTATTTATAACATTGTATTCAATGAAAGTGCGGAAAAGACGAATAGTTAGGATATATAAAACCTTAATTTATGAAAGAATATACAGTTATTATTTGTGTTCTCTATCATACAAATGTAAAAGAATACACTACAGTGAAAAATTCGTTTCACTTCGGGTCACTCTTTTAGCTGCGTCTTCCTCTGTGCCACATCGATTCATATATGCCTCTTTTTTTTTGCCAATAGAGTCATTTCTGAATGAAATGATATGCTCGAAAGACTTTTTTTTTTTTTCTTTTACCCCTTCACAAGCTATGCTCTTTTTAAAAACGTTTGAGAATAAGTTGTCTTATAATTTAAAATTTCATATGTTTAATATATGCTTTTTCTCTTTTCGATGTATGCTCACGTTACTATTTATCTACTGGGATTTGATTAAACCTTCTTTTCAATTCCGTCAAGCTCTCTATCATGATTGATAACCTTCGTTGTTATCTCTTAACTTCTGTTCAGCTGATTTATATGTAAGCTCGCCTGTATCGCTCAACTGATGCTTTGAATCGTTCGGTTGTTTTCTACTATACAACTTGATAGTTATAAACACTGTACGGATAAAGAATTGAAATAGATTTCTCTAAATTAAAATGTTGTTGTTGGTCTTCGTGATCTTTTCTCAGAGTTTTGCATTATTTTCTCTCTTTTATCTAGTTACTAATTTATGAAGTGATGATTGAATACATTGTTGTAAGAATTTTGTAACTTACTACTAGTTTATGATGTGAGGAATAAATACTTTGTTATAATAATTTTTGACTAACTAGTTTATGAAGGGGGGTCATACACATTCTAACAATGTATGAATACATTGTTAGAATAGTTTTTTAACTTTCTTATTTATGAAGTGTTGATTGAATACGAAGTTGTAAGAAAATCTTTAAAGCTCACTTTCTTATGATGTCTTGATTTTATTAATTTGAGAAGCCGGGATTGAATACATTGTTTTAAAATTTTTAACTTACCTGTTTATGAATTTTGAATACATTATTGTGATTTTTGAATACAATTGAATACCTTGTTATGATAAAATTTTCAACTAACTAGTTTATGAAGTGTTGATTAAAGACATTGTTATAAAAACTTTTTAGTTATTCAATTTATGAAGTGGTGATTCAAAGAAGAAGTTAAATTCAGTGTTATAATAATTTTTTTAACTTACTACTTTAAGAAGTGGTGATTAAATACGTAGTTATAATAACTTTTTACTAACTAATACATGAAGTGGAGTTTAAAACATTGGTATAATAGTTTTTTTTTTAAAACTTTGTATCGATCTACTTCTATCTCCTAATAGATATTCACAAACCGAAAGAGTGGTTGTGATACTTCTTTCATTACGGGCTAAGAGAGTCCCTATAATCTCTGATTGAAATTGAGAATCTCTGTCAATAATCTGCTGAATATTGCAGCTTTTCCTTCATAAATCATGTTGAATTCTAGACTTGTTGTGTTGTTTCCAAAAAAAAAAATAATAATACATAACCCTTGACCGAATATAGATTTTTTCCCAAATGAACTGTTGAAACTAGATTTGTTTTTACTCGATTTGTTTTTTCCTCAAAGTAATAAAATACTAAGCTATTCAGTTCATTTTATGTTTGTTTCGTTTTGTCTTTGGGATGATAAAATGTTGTTGCTAATCTTTGTGTTCTTTATTCTACAAAAGAGGAAGAATACATGACGTATTCTTTACCGCAAAGAGTGCAAGTTGCGAGAGTAGGAGATGGCTTCCTTCCAAGATCGTATCCATAGATTATGCTTGTATGAAAACGGTGATTATTGGAAACACGTGATAAAAATTCTCAAATAAAAGATTCAAAAATACACATCGGTGAGAGTGTATAAAAAGTATGTCTTTCTGAGAAAGACTACACTGTAAGAGAAAAAACGCTAGAGAGCGTAAAAGAAAATAGCATGTAATATTGAGAGACGCAGATAAAAGCATCATGGATGGTTATGTTTTTCAAGAGATTCAGAGAAAAAAAATCTGACAGAGTATAAAGAGAGAGAGAGAGAGAGAGAGAGAGAGAGAGAGAGAGAGAGAGAGAAAGAGAGAGAGAGAAAAAGAGAGAAATAGTACATGATTGTGAGAGAAATAGAGAAAGAGAGAGAGAGAGAAAGAAAAGGAGAGAAGAGAGAGAGAGAAAGAGAGAGAGATAAAAAGAGAGAGAGATAAAGAGAGAGAGAGAAAGAGAGAGAGAGAAAAAAGAGAGAGAAAGAAAGAGAGAGAAAGAGAGAGAGAGAAAAAGAGAGAAATAGTACATGATTGTGAGAGAAATAGAGAAAGAGAGAGAGAGAGAAATAAAAGGAGAGAAGAGAGAGAGAGAAAGAGAGAGAGAAAGAGAGAGAGATAAAGAGAGAGAGAGAAAGAGAGAGAGAGAGAGAGAGAAAGAAAGATAAATAGAGAAATAGAGATAAAGATCAGCTGGAGTGATTCTTTGCGGTCAGAGAAAAAGTCTCTCGATTTAACACACTATTAAAAATTGGTTACAGGGACAGCCACATCACACAACGGTTGAGTCCAACGGATGAATTCGAGAGATCCGATCGATCCCTATTTTTTGGTACTGCAACAACGACTTCGTTCCAAATGCAAAACAATGATAGCTCCAATGAAAATCGAATACATTTCTCACCTGTCTTGAGTACAAAAAAATAATGTTTTTCGGAGTAGTTTTTGCTCTTTTGAAGTTCACAAACTATTGTAGTCAGAAATTAGATGAATTATGACAGGATCTGAATAAGAATGTGGATGTTATACATGAAGTGTAAACTTCCGAGAGGTTGATGATGATGATAAAACTCGGACAGGTATCACTCATAAAAACTCATGCTCGCCGCTGAGCGATGTATTAGCACAGTTAGCCCTTTTCTGATGTCAATATATAATTTGAACATGGATATTTCAGCGGAAGATGAACCTTTTTCTTCAATAAAACACCACTGGTGATAACTGTCCGAGTTTTACTGTTTTCTGATGAACCGATAGTCGGTTTTACTGTGATGTTTTCTTGAAGCAAACCTGGTGATAGTCGAAACAGCTGCGATAGCTGAGATCAGTCAAAGGATTCGTTATTATGCACGCCGTTCCGGCACAACTGCCCTGATGTATCTTGTGTTAAAAGCAAACAAAGATTCGAAATGATAGCATTGGGAAATAATTGATAGGATTCTATGTTGTTCATCACGTGTTCCAAGACATCTTCATCAACGATTGAGTTTTGCTATATGTTGAACATGTACAAGATGTACAACATGTACAAGTTAAAAAAAAACTCAATTCCATGATTCCCATATACCTCAAAACGCATGATTTTCATGTGAAATAAATTCAAATTCAAATTCAGATAACAACATCAGCGATTCCATGAAATTTCACTCAACGACAGTTCGCACCCAATTATTTTAACTCGCGCTTGAAAAGCTTGCATCGTTGTAGGATTACTACTTTCCTCTACAATGGAGTTTTTTTTTCTTTTCGAACTTATGAAATATAGCACTGTACCATGCAAGTATGCCGTTCTCTTACTTTTCTGTTTGTGTTGATTTTCTATTCAAAAAAGCGGTTAAGTTTCAAAGTGGATCGCACAGTAAAAAAACTTTATTTATTTATTTTTCTTTCAAAAGTCAGTTTCTATCGACTCTATTGAATTGCATGGAATGATTCCTTCAATAAATTGAATGAAGAATGCGAACTGACAAGAGTGTCGTCAATGCATCTTAGTTCGCTCGATATTTCGCCTTGGTTTGCCTTGAGTACCAGAGCATCAGAGTTGCAGAACTCGGTACTGTTACAAAGACAACTTGACGATGTTTCAAAAACTTGAGGGTTTATGCATTATTCCAAGCAGGGTTGCACATTTTTCGAATTTGGTTTTTTGGGTTTCCCAGTTTTTTAAATAAAAAAAATTTCGGCTTTTTAGAAAAAACAAAGTCGAAAAAAGCTTTTTAAAAAGTTGATTGAAAAAAAAAATCAAAATTCCGAAGAAGAAAGAAACTCGAGAAAAAAAATCAGAATTTCGAGAATAAAAATTTAAATTTATCGTCCGAGTACTTATGAAGGGAATTCTCCCCAGAACTTTCCCTTCATAAGTACCTCCCCTTCATGAAGAGTTTGCGATGAGATTCAGCAAAGACCTTGGCCTACTGAATCAAAAAATGCTGCGTTAAAAACTCTTTTACTGAATCGTGTAGTTCCTGGCTCCGCTTCCACACTGCATATTTTATCGTCTGAGAAGACCTTGCTCGTAGTTGTGTAGAAGGCCTGGACTGAGCGAAACTTATAAGGGTGGCCCGACCGGACTCAGTGGAACTGAGTCGGCGGCCGGGAACAGAGAAGAACTGAGTCGGCAGCCGTGGACTGAGTGGAACTGAGTGGATGTCCCGGACTCAGTGGAATTGAACCGGTCGCCTAAACTAAGGCTAACTGACTGGGCGGCCCGGAGGCGGACTATCTGAGGTTACTCCAGTGTATTGATTATGCTAGACGCTGCGAAATACATCATGTGTAGTGAATATCAATGCGCTTTTAATACTTCCTTCATTCTGCGCTCACGCTTATTGAATCCAATGATCGAAAGAAACCCCCATACCGTCGTTGGATGAGAGATCACAATAATGAGAAGCATACCAAAAAGAAGCTAGAAAAATGGGGTGCACAGCGATTTCAAAAACACAGGGACTTCAAGATAAAAACCTGCAGCTGCACTGATAGGGACCTCCCATGTAGAGGGAATCACCGGTGATAAATCTTCTTGTGCAACCATCTTCTAAGGGCAGCAGTGTGGCACATCCCTTAAAAAAGCAACCCTTGCCTTGTTCCACAGGTATTCAATAAATAAGTTTCTCTTATTGAAAACTTTTCTATCGAATAGGTTTCACTCTTTTCTCAATATTCATGAAAGTGATAAAGGCAGACAAAACTATTGAATTATGCTTTTGAAAACTTCTCTCGCCTTTTACTTTTTTGCCTCGAAACGAGCTATTTTCAAGGAACCTTTGCCCATCTTCAGTCTTTGCATATCTTGAGCCCTTTTCTTCTTCAGCAACAGCTTTTTAAAACAAGAAAAGAACATGAAATCCCCACCTTCCAGTTGTGATCGTCACGGAAGTTAGTTACGACACACTTCTCTCCTTCACAAGTGCCATTCACATATTTGTATTCGTTTCTTATCATCCTTCAATCAAAGTATTACTCGGTGATGTATAGTTTTTTTCTTGGGAAATCTTGAAATGTTTGTTAAAAACTTTTCAAATCTACTAACTCTTCATGATAGGAGTAGCAACGGATGGCCATAGTGCATTTGATGAATTGGAGAAACAGGAGAAGAGGTGAATTCATTCCGGGATACTATTCAAAAGATAGACTATTCAAAAATGAATGTGAGATTGACACGAAGAAGCTTTCTTGAGTAACGGAGTGATTTATGCATAAGCATTATAACCTTTAATTATTGTATGATGTTTCAACTTGCCATTTAAACTGCTAATATGTACAAGATACGGAAAATTCTTATCACTGGAATCAAATTCCAGGGCGTATTTCGTTAATTGATACACTACAAAGCATTAAACAAATTAGCCAATCTCTTTTCAATTGTCATAAACTTCAACAAAATAAGGTATAAAATTTGATTGTAGTAATTTTCATGCTCTCTCGATTGAAACCGGTTTTTGGTTGTTGTTCGAGTCTATACCTTAATCAGACGGTCACTTGAAAACTCGTTCTAATGGAAACACGAAAAATTCTAGACAACAGGCATCCTTAGTATAACCGAAAAAGGAAGAAATTCTTGTCTCTGTCCTTAAAAAATTTAGTTTTAATGTTGGAAAAGTATGTAGTTTACAAAATTCTTCATTGTGAAACAATTCCTATAACCTATCATTCCACGTTAATGGGCAGCTTTCAATCTTTCTAGCTTAGGCTTTGCATATGAAGATAGCTTTTCGAAACTAAACATTACCGAGTCTTTTCCGACATATAAAAAGATCACCTAAAGCACAAGTAGGTTTCGTTCTCTAGAATTTCCCCTATGGTTTTTAAATAATTGAACTTCTGAAGCTCTCCCACTCTGTGAAGACTTGTTGTTTTCGGATAAAAATCAGCCCACTCATTGGAAAATTAAACTCTTACGACGCTTCAAAAAGTTTCATAAAATTTATTCTCTAAAAATCACGCAAACGATTTATTTTTCTTTTAACAAGCTTGAAAAAAATTTCGAGGTGCATCGATAACAGGTTTGTTTGTTTTTTTACGTTCTACGAGGGAATGTGCTCGGTTGAGGTCATAGGGTGGAAAAAAAGGAGAATGAGCTGATATTATTTGTATGAAATTATACACAAAAACCTGCGAAAATTCTTTGACGAAAAAAGACTTTTTTGTTTGAAAAAAAACCAAAAACGGAAATCCTGCAAGAGTTTATTGTTAAAAAACCAATAAAACATTCAGGAGTTACTTCAAAGAAAAAAATCAACCTAAATCCTTTTTTTTTCCTCGAAAAGTTACTGTCACGCATTTGAGAAAAGGCCACGCTTTGGTGTTAAGACAAATCCTCTCTTCTTCTTTCATTCAAAACCACAATGATCTGCTCTCTGTTTTGAATGGTAAGTTTATTTCCATGTTCTCTCTCTTCGAAAAGTTAAACTATCTGCTTTGCTGGATTTAATTTGTATTCATGTACCATCTTCTGATTCGCATTAGAATGCAAATGCGATTTTTAGAGAACAAATTTTATGAAACTTTTTGAAGCGTCGTAAGAGTTTACCTTTTCTATTGAGTGCGACGATTCTTATCTGAAAACAACAATTCTTTGCAGACTGGAGGAGCTTCGAAATTTCACTTATTTAAAACCCATAGGAAAATTTTTTAGAGAACAAAACCTACTTGTGATGCTGCTCTGGGTAAAGGTCTGAGACAAGATATGTCTCAATATTTTGATAGTTCGATCGCGCTGGAAGGTTACAATTTAAGCTTTTATTGATCCTTTTTAGAACTATAATAAATTTTTCTTCTTCCAAGAACCTATTGGATAAACTTTCTTCTTTTTGCTTTCAATAAAGGGAAATTTCACATACAAGACATGTTTTCTTTTGAAAAAAGAGAAATTTTTGAATTGTTATCAAAGAAAGAGTCGGTAGAAAATTTGGCCAGTTTGCAGTTTACCTAAGACCAGAATTACTATTATTTTGTATGTTATGCTAAAACACTTATCACACTTCTTTCGATTGTTATTCTTCGTATCTTTTGTTTTAGTGCTTCTGTCATATTGCTTCTGGTATGGTGACTGGCTGAGTCAAAAAAAATGGATTAGAAACGTTGCATACTCTGTCTCAAAGTTTAATCTTTTTTCTCAGTGTTAAAAGCCTTATTATCTTCCGAACTGTATTGTCTTAATCTCCCAGTTGAGTGTGAAAACCCCCGTTATGCGAGATTCTACCGGCAAAATCATGGGGTATCTGTAAGTACCCCACCCCACCTCCATCGCCCGGTCCGCCCCCTCCGCTTAAACCTTGCCGAAAAGACCTGATATTTCATGAGCTTCTCGAATGTCATCTGGACATATGGGGGAAAGGACATCCTTTACCTTTTTTTGAACAAAACTTCAATCTATTTTGATGAAACTTCTATTTAAAAATGAAACTTTTTGATTTGTGACACGTCAACCTAATTTTTTAAACATTTGTAATGTGAATAAATCACAAACAATTATTTTTTGCTCAGAAATGTAGTGCTTCTATAAAACTTCTCATCAATGTGAGCGTATTAGTTAGAAAGTTATTCGAAGAAGAAAAGGTATTTCTTATCTCTTTTTTCTCAGCTATGCGGATAACTCATCTTTCTCATTTCACTCTTAACTTTCGAAATGTGAATTTTGTAAGCCTAGCTAGTTCCCAAGATCCGGTGCAAATACGAATCTTTTTTGTGACCCGAGTCAACCTCTGACTTTTCTTATCCTCTGAGGATTTCCTTTTCTGATAAAATGATTATCACACTATCACAAGTTATAAGTTTTGGTGCACATCTTAAGGCTCTTATTGGTGAGTTTAGCAGCTGTGCTTCTGAATAAGTTTTTTCTTTCTGTTTTTAGTTAATCCCTCCCCTCTCCTAAGGGCCAGTCCAACTCCCTGTAGGGCCCTCTTCTCCCCTCGAGGCATCCATCCCTCAATCCTATTGCTTAGGTAGGCCTCTCTTTTCCTTTAGGGCCCCCTTCCCCTCTCTGCTAAGGTGAACCCCCTTCCCACCCCCCCCCCCCTTAGAAATCGTTGCCTTTTGAATTATAATTGTTAGGTGAAGAATTTTATTTATTGATAATCCGTGTTAAACAAAACCATGCCCGTGTAAAAATTAGTCACCTGCAAAAGGAAGAGAAAAAGCAAATTTGTTAGTTGCAAATGTATTCAAAATTAGGTTGAAGTGTCACAAAAAAGACGTTCATTTTTTGTATAATTTTCATTTGAAAAAAAGGTGAACGTTTTGCTTTTAAAAAAAGGATAGAAGTTTCATTAAAATAGATCCAGGTATGTTGAAGTTTTCATCAAAAAAGGTCGGCGTGTCACTGAAATAGGTAGACGTTTCACTAGAATAAGTAGACGTTTCCCTGACTTAGTTAACCACCTTTTTCGAAAAAAATTAAACATACCACTAAATTAGGTAGATGTTTCATTGAAATAGGTATACGTTTAATAACCGTCCTTAATTTTATATCATTCTCTTCGTAACTTCTACACTTCAAAATGTTTTATAACGTCTTTGGAAGTTTTTGGTTTAAATAAGGAGCAAACCCTCATTTCACAACTCTGAGTACTTATAGGTGTTCTGGAAAAAAATGGATTAAGCACGCAGACGATGTGAGGAAAGTAAAGACAAACAGTCTTCATCTGCTAGATCTCTAGTCTCCTCCCCGAACTCATCCTCAAACTTCCAACGCGTTGATAAGCAGCTCGCTCCGAGCTTTTTTCAAAGGTTTTTTTTCCGATTCATAACATTAAATTTTCGCAAGATGAAGTCAGCAAAAAGCTTTCTCAAGAGGACGGTTTAATGAAGAAGCGTATCAGGACGGATGAAAATTAGGATGAGGGTCGCGACAAAAAAAACCGAAGCCTTCTCTTGCCAATGCGTGTCTCAACGCGTTGGTGCTATCGACAGTTACCGAGGCAACTGTCTCGGAGATGTTTTCTATGTTTGAGTGCCTTTTTGATCAAAACTCCTGAAAATCTTAACGAGGAGAAACTATACATGACAACAAATTGTAATCAGAAAATTTAAGTCGTTCTGATTTACAGGAATGGTATTCTCTTCTTCGCAACCGTTCTGATTTACAGGAATGGTATTCTCTTCTTCGCAACCGTTCTGATTTACAGGAATGGTATTCTCTTCTTCGCAACCGTTCTGATTTACAGGAATGGTATTCTCTTCTTCGCAACCGTTCTGATTTACAGGAATGGTATTCTCTTCTTCGCAACCGTTCTGATTTACAGGAATGGTATTCTCTTCTTCGCAACCGTTCTGATTTACAGGAATGGTATTCTCTTCTTCGCAACCGTTCTGATTTACAGGAATGGTATTCTCTTCTTCGCAACCGTTCTGATTTACAGGAATGGTATTCTCTTCTTCGCAACCGTTCTGATTTACAGGAATGGTATTCTCTTCTTCGCAACCGTTCTGATTTACAGGAATGGTATTCTCTTCTTCGCAACCGTTCTGATTTACAGGAATGGTATTCTCTTCTTCGCAACCGTTCTGATTTACAGGAATGGTATTCTCTTCTTCGCAACCGTTCTGATTTACAGGAATGGTATTCTCTTCTTCGCAACCGTTCTGATTTACAGGAATGGTATTCTCTTCTTCGCAACCGTTCTGATTTACAGGAATGGTATTCTCTTCTTCGCAACCGTTCTGATTTACAGGAATGGTATTCTCTTCTTCGCAACCGTTCTGATTTACAGGAATGGTATTCTCTTCTTCGCAACCGTTCTGATTTACAGGAATGGTATTCTCTTCTTCGCAACCGCAGACAAAGGATGGAAAGTATTGTGTTTCTAAAGCCAACAAAGATGTCGTTTCTAGAGCAAAAGCTGCAACAAAAAACGGTCATTAGAGCTTTATTCCAAACGAAAGAAGCACCGTTAGCATACTTGATTTTGAGATATCGGAGCGGAAAGTTAATTTTCCAAAAGTTTCGGCCTTTTTAGAGTTCTTGGCAATATATTGCTAATATTTCCGAAAAACCTGCTCGATCTCTAAGAAATAAGTTTGAACGCACCAATACCAGATCACTTTTTCAAGTCAAATTGAAGATGAACCAAGCCATGCGATCATCAGAGCCAGAAATTCTCCGTTCTCTGATTCCCAGCTGTGAAGTGAGCTGCTTCTACAATATCACAGAAGATGCAGCGCCACTTACAACTGAAAGCCTTCCGATCTAAACCCCTTTCATGGGAATTGCTTTTTGTGTTTCATTCTGCATTATTGTTGACTATGTCATACTGTCACACTTTGTTGTGACAAGAACAAAATTTGCAAGAAAAGTCTCAACTCAAGAATAACTCAAAAAAATCGAAGATTGACGATGCAAATGACAACACAAGTTGGAATAAAATAACAAAAAAAAGAGATCAGGGGCGGTATGCAGATTCGCTAACCTAAATATATGGTAAAATATAGGCTATCATATTCTAGAACTAGGAGATGGTCAAATCGCGTTGCAGAGACTAGTTCTAGCCAGGGTGTTTCTTGCAAGCCACACTAAAATTTTGAGCGCATAGGTTTTTTAATTCGCGCCAAAATTTTCGAGCGCATAGATTGTAAAAATGCGCGAAATTCAAATTTTCAAAAAAGCGCGAAAATTAGTTTTGAAAATTTAAATTCAAAAAAGCGCAGAAATTAAATGTGTAAAAAAACTTATTTCTGAATTGAATTTGAAGTTCGATCAAAGAATTTTTTGTTGCAGGTTCTTGAAGGGCAGATAAAGGAGAAAGGCAGAAGAAGAAGAAAAAACGTTTTGTACCCGATTTTCAAGAATCCAAGTTTCTTGTATTCGTTTGCAGTCACGTATTCTCAAAACCATTGGATTGTCTTGCTCTATCAATTTGTCTTCAAGTTTATTGTCGAATTTCCTCTCTTCCTCTTTCCTCCCTATCTCTCCCTGTCTCTTTGGCTGACTAATTGTGTTCCTATTGCCCTGCGCTTCTAGCTCTAGCCTAAAGTTTGCTGGTTCTTGCTTTAACATGCTCCTGTACACTGTTTGAACCGGTCTAATTTGTTGGTTCAATGTACTAACGAATTCAACTTCAAACTCGATTGTTTAAAATCTAACTCCACTGCTGACCAGGAATCGCTGTAAAAAGAGAAACTTTCAAAAAATTTGGAATACTTTGACCTTGTTCCATATAAGTGATCAGTTTCTTGATTGAAACATGTTTTAGAAAAATCATGATATTTTAGTGCCTTTAGCTAATCTTAACAAATTTTATTGCTTTCCGACATTTTATAGATATAAAAACACTCTGTCGAATCCTACTCGAGAACTCTGATCGAGACATTTGGGAGACTAAGGCAGCGTGGACTCTTCCACTTGTTTCCGAAGATACTCCGCAAAGTCTATGCATCCGTCACCTGAAAGAAAATTTTCCCAAAATTTTTTTTTTTTTCCCAAAAATTTTCCCAAAAATTTTCCCAAAATTTTCCTCTTAAAAAGCTATGAACTATTCAATTTAAATGTTGATGATTTTTGTTAACCCGTCATTCTGAGAAACAATGCTGAAAAAAAAACACAAATTAGTTAACTTATAACGGGAAAAGAAAATCACTTAATTATGTATTAACTGATAGGGCGAAGTGTTCATTATGCTCTCAGAGCAGACGGATCTCGACCTATTTAGCCAGGGCCGAACAGCTTTCAAGAATCATTCAAGGAATCATGTATTGCACAGAAACTAATGTATCTTCTTTTGATTTCTACTTGGTTTGAGTTTAAAGTATCAAGAGAAGTATATTTTAGAAAGAGTGAAAAAGGACTTAAACTTGTCATTCGAAAAAAAAGTTGCATCGAAACCCCATATCTCATGACAAACCGTTGAAATCATTCTCTTCAAGTACTTGGTCAATAGTCTTGATCATGTCTTCTTCGTCTGTAACCGGAGTTCCAGGGCCTGCAAAAAAGGTCAGATTCCCGGAACTTTTTTTGCAGATTTGTGCTTTGCTGTAGAAGAACTATCATTTTTTTACCATTCTCAATAGAATACTGGAGATACCTTTCTTGAGTCTTTTTGACTGGATTGAATATGTCTAGGAACCCAGCTTTTCCGAAATACTGTTGTTGTTGTTGTTGCCGGCAAGCATCCCGCATCGAAGACTTGGTTATGAACACTCTCTTTAATGAGAGAAGTTCTCGTGTTCTTCGGACAAGATGCGTCCGGAGAAGGGTTTTGATGTCTTTTGCAGTCCTGAGACTGTCATGCTGCACCTTGTGAAGGCGGACATCGTTGTAGCAACCTGTTCATGCTATAGGCCTTGTGAGTGGGTGGTCAAGCCGGCCTAGCATCGTTTTGGGTGGGAGTAGAGACGTCTCGCCTGTCGTTGACCGGAGATAGGCAAGAGGCTATTTGACTGACGCCTCGACTCGCCATTGAAAAGTATAGCGGAGTATCGGCTGATGTTTTGTCCGGTGGCATGCCCAGGCCGGTCCGGCATCGCCCTCCTTTGACGAGCTATACTACCCAATTTTGGTCCGCGGCGGGATTTCTCCCGCTACCTCCCAGCACGAATTCTTCGTAGGGAGGCGTCCCTCTATCCGCCACCTGAGGTCGCGCTCGATTCTGGACTGGATGATCCGGCTCCATCCGTGACAGGCTCTTAAGGCTGTAGAGTCACGAATGGCCACTGTTGCCAGTGTGTTTCGAGTTTCCGAAATACTCGGAGTTATCTTTCAAATAAGCCTTTTGGAAAGCTTACTGAGATAATCGTTTCGGGACACACATCGTTTCGGGATTCGTTCTCCAAAAGGCATTTCTTATACTAGGTTATATTTTCCGTTGTTACATTGCTCTGATACTATTCAAAATAAGAATTTGAATGTTGATGTTTGACCATCGTCAGGCGAGCATATGTCTCAAGATTAAGCAAGTATATGTTTCACATTACTCGTGGCTCTTGTTATTTAACGTCTTTTAATTTCAAAAAAACTAGCTTATATTGCCAGTGATGAGTTCTCTAATCAGGAATATTTTCGCTGAAGATGGACCTCTGTGTTTTTTCTCCGGACGCTTTCATGAAACCCTTGTTAAAGATGCACTTCTGACTGATGGTTATATTTGAAAAATGGTGGTGAATATTGGACTCCCTTTTTTTAAAGCACATAACTTCAAAAACCAGAAGTTTTTTTCTGAGACATCTTTTTATTCTATGGGTAAAAACATAATCACCTGTAAAGGTGTACCAAAAGTCCAGGTGGACGGTTTTGTCACTTTGTATCTTTAATCTTTTTTGTTTGGTGTAGCGGTCTTGTGATTTTTCGATTGTATCTTATTCATATTGCTGCTAACATAACCTGAACGAAAATCAGAATGATAACTCTTTTCGTTTTCCAGTAATGCTCTCTGATATGGACCGATGCTACGTTCTGCGCTTGAACCAGTTCGGGCACACTCAAAAGCACATCGCCAGAACCACTGGAATCTCCCGCAGGACCATTGAAACCACAATACGTGCTTTCGTGAGGCTGGTACGACAAATGACCGTCCCAGGAGCGGTAGACCAGTGACCTTGACCACTTCCTTCAACGTGAGAAGACAAGATTCGATATATGTCACCCCAATCGGAGTCTCAGCACAATCGCAAAGGAGCTGAACATTTTGAATAGTTCTGTTTGTAGGATGGGACTTTGCCCCATCAAGCTGCAGAAGAGTCACTCATTGACGGAATAGATGGGACTTTGCCCCATCAAGCTGCAGAAGAGTCACTTATTGACGGAATAGATGAAGGTGACACGTTTTCGGAGATGTCTAGAACTGCCAAAGCGGTTCAAGCCGGTGGACTGTTTGGATATTCTCTTCACCGATGAGAAGTTTTTCAATATTGAGCAGTCCTTCAACCACCAGAACGATAGGATTTGGTCAAAATCGGTCGAAAAGGGCAATGAGAGTCGCCGTCACGTCTCGAAAAAGGGCCATCTCGCTTCTGTCATGGTCTGGGCAGGGATTTACTTCCTTGGAGCCAGGCTTATTTAGGGGAAGCAAATGGACGTTCCAGCAGAACTCTGCGCCTGCCCACAAGGCTAAAGTGGTGCAACACTGGTGCAAAACCAATTTCCTCTACATGATCACCTCCGCCGTATGGCCTCCGTACTCACATGATTTGAATCCCCTGGATTTCTCTGTGTGGTCGTTCCTTGAGAGCAAGGCCTGTGCTTTCCCACACAAGAATTTTGAAAGTCTGAAACGCGCCCTACAGAAGGCGTGGGATAATTTTGACGTCGCTTACCTGTCCACCACGGTGGGTGCCTTCTTCAAGCGACTCCGCGCCTGTGTCAAGGAGAAAGGAGAGCTGTTTGAAACTTGAAAATGCAGTTATATCCCAAACTCTTTGAATAAATTTATGAAAGTTTTGTTTGATTCGCTCAATCTGTTCAGTTTTTATCGGAAAAAATACTATCCACCTGGACTTTTGGTACACTTTGTATAGGCTCAGTCGCAGTTCATACAGCATGAAAAGCCACCAGAAAACGTCAAAAAAAGTAAGAAAATCAGTTAAATTAATGAGAAGCGAGCTGGGGGAGAAGGGCAAGTGAGAGGAAAAGCTTGGGCGAAACATGATAAAAGATGTTTAAGAATCGGTCGATGGATTTCCTCCGCTCGAAAAAACGGTTTTTTGTTTCAATAAGTTCCTTGCAGCACAGGTTACCTACGGTTGATACATTCTCATCCCCGGTTCAGATATTCACCCATCAAAAACCTCTCTGGTCATACATATAACCATACAAAGCTTCAACAATAAATTTTATAATCCCTTCCTCTTTCTCGGTCGCTTTTTTTCCAAAAGACATCATTGTTGGAACGATCTACTCGCCTTGTACTAGTTATTTAATCTACAAGACTGGCTGATAATTTAATTAAAAACATGTTATCAATAATTTAGTAGATTTTATTTTAAATTTATTCCATTAAAACTGCGTCAACCCCACAGTCACGTAAAACTCAGTCGACTGAAGTCAACCTGAGTTTTAATTCCGGAAAAGTTCCCAAATTAGTCATTCATGTATACAGGCGTTGAGTGAGGTTTGTACGCGCCGAGCGAGTTGGAAAAGTTATGGGGAAAGGCAAAAAGAGTAAAAAGAGAATCAGAGAAGAAAATAAATAGAACTGAAGAAGAAGAAAATTTAGACCTTTTTTGGCGCGAACATGTACATAGCGGGTCTGGTAACTAGTATTTAATCTCTGCATGTATCAAACCTCTACTATCATCGTGATTTTCGTGGTCGTGTGAGAGCGCTTTGAGGATCTCGATACCATCCACAACGCCATCCTTATTCAGATCGTGCATGAAAAAGTAGTGGAACCTGGAAATCATTAGAATCTGCTTAATTATATCCACGTGAAAACTACATATAAGCGATTCGAGAATGAGATGATACTGAAGCTTGGGATACCTTAATTTTGCGTCTTGATATCATAGATGGAGTCTTATTCTTTTATGGGCATACGCAAGACGCAGACATTGGCACGATGCTTTTTACATTAATTTTTTGATACGGCCTCGTTAGCCTGAGCCGTACGGCCTCGTTAGCCTGAGCCGTACGGCCTCGTTAGCGTAAACTTTACTAAGCCTAAGCGTGTTTAAATGTATAAAAAAATTTTAATGAAAAAATACTTTTTTGATGCAAAACATTTTTTTCAAGAACCCTGATGCTCAAAATGATCACCTATGAAAAACATTTTCGAAACCGTAGCGTTTAAAGCCAATTAGCGCTGTCAATTAAACTGCAGTAGTGCCTTTTCGTCTAGTATGCTCCCATAAGGGAATAAGAGCCCATAGATGAAAATGAATTCCATAATCAATAATCAGCTTTTTCAAAATTATTTTTCATAATCTGTCTACTAGCGTCTGAAAATCTTCGATGAACCATTGTTCATCACGAACTAGTGTACCTAGACAATAAAATACATTTTATTATGAAAACAGTCATATGGGTATGAGGTCATATGAAACAACGAGTCACATAATTACTCAATACGGAAGAATTAAGGGAAACGTTTAACAAAGCAGCTGCTGAGCATGGTCGATTAAAAAATTTATATACCGAACAATGCTTCTCAAAAACGAAATTCAATAACATGAGTGTTTGTGTAAATTACTAAAATCCGGACAACTGACTGTTGTTGTTCGGGTGTCATCTTTTCGACGTCGATTTTGTCCAAAAGATGCTGATTGATGTGACTGAAATTTTTTTAATAATTTCAGCAGAGCTACAAACCTTGCGTGCGAGGAAAAAAAGTGATCATAGCATTACCATTTTAACAGAGTACACAGACTTAGGGATCAAAAATCCGATTTCATAATAGAACATCACGAGAATTTGAGAATGTAAAACGAAGTTACCAGAGGGAACGTACGCTTGATCATGTACATCCCCGCTTCCTCCAAAAGACAATCGCGTTTTTTCTTCTGCTCCTGATCATGAAGGATAACAGTTTATTTCTTTGAGAACACCTAAATCTACAAATAGAACACGAAACAATCCTTGCGAAAAGAAAAATATGCGAGAAAAGTATTGTTTAAATGTTTTTGAAATAAAAATTCTCGATCTCATCAAAACCAACCTCTTATTAAATTCAAAATTTTCAAGGCTTAACTCAGATTTATTTCTTAGTAAAAAACCTAAGTAACACCTTACGGGCGAAGGCGAAAAAAGTAAACAATTAACCGATGGTATGGAGAATAAGTAGAGCCACGTAGTGAATGCAGCTTATTCCAATCATGATAAGCGAAATCAATGAGCGGAAAAGGAGATAGGCGGAGAAGGGGACGTGTATTAAGCAAACCAAGGGATCGCCAGAGAAGTTTAGGAACAATGGCGAGGAGAACGGAATCGGAAGAGAGGGCTAGAGAGAGCGAAAGAGAGATGAAAATAGAGAAGATTAAGATAGATGTAGCGAGACAGATAGATATATAGAAATTTAATTGATATAGAGATAGTTTGTTAGAGAGAGATAGTAACAGAAGCAGAGAGAGAGATAGAGAGAAATATTGGAAAAGGGAAGTGAGGGATGTGGGGATGGGAGATCGTGTCCGGGAATAAGCACATCTAGGCTAGAATCGTCGAATATGTTTTGTCGTTCTGTATCAATTTCTGTTCATAAAATTGTACGTGTGTGTGAAGATTGAGAACAGAGTTTAATTCATCACAGCAGAGAAAAATTAGAGCGTAATATCTAGCCTTTATTGTTATGAATATGTACACAGATAAGGAATCATACACGTCAAGAGTTCTGAGTATCAGACAAAGACAATAACAGCTTCATACCGCCCTTTTTATCTTGATTTTTGATCAGTTTCAACTTTAATCAAATATTGCAACACATCACAATAATAAGGGTTCATTACACTACCTTGCTCTGGGCCACGTACTGCCTCTGTCGTTTTCTAAAGGATGTGAAAGGAGATGAGTCTTGCTGTCTACATACGGAAAAGAAAAGGATTCGTATGTGTTTGAAGCGAGGTCCCCCTGGGTTGATACAATGTTGTTTTGAGGTTTTTTTTGTTGAAAACTATTAGTTCCTATACCTATTTTAAACACGGAAATTTTTAAGATGGAATCTACAGCATCGCAGACTACCGCGTATTCTAGATACAACCTTCAGATGACTAATTATTTTTTGGTGGAGTTGGAGAGATAGAAAAATACAAAAAATGAAGTAAAAACGTATGAGAGAAAGGCGTGACTTTGACTCACACACATTCAAAACGCAGGCAGCGAATCTTCCATAGGCGAGCTCTTTTTCGGAGAGCTCGTTCCTTTCTCATTGGAAAGTCACAAAACAGAAACCGAGTGGTAGAGAAATTGGATCTAATATAGTTCCGGCCAGAACACATCTCTGGAGTTTTGACTGCTTGCTAGATCGCAAGAATTTGTGAATAATTGGCGAAATGGTCTTGTTTTTGAGCCGTTCGGCCTCGTTTGTATAAACTGTTGGAGCGTGACAATGTGGTAATGTGCGCGGCTATTGCACGTAAATTTCAAAGTTCGATCTCGAACCCGGAGAGATCCACCCAAACCAAAGGGGTTAAGAAGTGTTGCTAGTGCTCTGACCCAAATCTGAATCTCCTCAATGCTGCTACTCACAATAGCAGTGATCTGTCTGGCAGCAACTGTATTTAGGTCTATCTAGGATCTCGGGAAAGTTTCGACTTTGGCCGAGCCTAACCAGGAGACTACTATTCGCGGCCCAAACCGTATCAAATCAAACTTTCTGGAAGGAAAGATCATTAAATTATGAGATGCGAATTGGAATGACTTCTGCGCAATCGATCATTTACGCGTTTCAAAACCCAATTATTTGACCATATACAGAAACAGTTGAAAAGAGCTACACACAAAAAATCGTATTAATACATAGTCATAATTTCGAAAGAGCGAAAATAGAAAAATATACTTTAAAAGTATTCCAAATCGTTCCGCACACAAGTGTTACTATTCATACTTTGAAAGTATGAATGGTAATAAAATGAAAGTATGCTAGGGATGCTTTGAAAGTATGCTGTCTGCACAATGAAAGTATGGTAAGCATACTAATTTTTTTGTATTTTAATGTTTTTATATTATATTTTGTATTTTAATTTCTTTTAATATTTTCCAAAAACTTTTTTTTTGTTCGTGACTTCCCCGAAGGGCCTTCTTTCCCGAAACGCGTTCCGAAGGGTCTTTTTCAAGGAGAGCGTTTCACAATCAAAATTTTCCCCGATGCCTTTCTTCCGGAATGGCTCGGTTAAATGATTCACACTATACGACTTGGCATACTTGGCATATACCTTGGCATAGGCATATTTTCAAATGTATCCCATTCATTCATTGATTGTATACCCTTTCTAGCCTACTTTCATACTTACGCGCAGGAATACTTTCAAATCGTTACTATTCATAAATCACATGTATGCCTTTTTAGCATACTTTCCCAAACTCATCCTTTTTTGTGTGTGTATTTGAAGTTAATGGTATTTTAATAAAGTGAATTTACAGACAGTTCGCTATAATGGTAAGAGTGTAGAATATTCGTTTGCAGAATGGGAGTTTGGATTTGATTTTTTTTGCTGTTTTTTTTATTGCAAAGACTTTTTTTTCCTGCATAGACACAACATACTGTTTTTTCTCTCAATGAACTACAATCAATTATGTATATCACGCTTAGTTCTTTTTTTCGCAGTACAGCAGCTCACTTGGAAAAAAGTTAATCACTTTTGAAACACCTACACAATATGCTTTCCTACTACTACCTACTCTAATACTTGTAATAACATTACAATCGTTCCTAAGCCGTACGACCGCAATAGCGTAACCTTTGCCTAAACCTGAACTCAAAAACATGGGAAGTACCTGAAAAACTTTAATTTCTGAGTTTTGAACTAATTGCCTGAGTGAATTGGTAACACTACATTTCGCAACACGACATTTCACACCTGAATTTCACAATATTGCAACATTTTTTTACTCTCTGCTTTTAAATCTCTGCTTATGCTTAGTTAAGTTCACGCTAACGAGGCCGTACGGCTTAGTTCGAGACCGTGTGGGACAACCAGCTAAAAAAATCACATAATTACAGCTTTACAAAAAGAATTCAAAAATTCGGATGCGAATTGTTCTGATGCGTAATGTCGCGGTGCGAAATGTCATGGAACCGAGTGAATTAAACTCTGCAATCTTTTGCGCTGCACACTGACTCAAGAAATCATGAGGTGATAGCTGAAAAGCAGCGAAGAAAAAGAAATCAGATAGCACAAAAAGACCGCAGACGATAAAAGGAAACTACGCTGTCTGACACTACACGCTGCACAACAAATAGGAAGTCAGATACGCAAAGTGGCGTGGGGTAAAGTCGAACCGATAATACGATTTCTATAATATACATATTGGGTACGCAAGAAAATAACCTCGGTTTTTTAATCTTCTTTTTATTAACTATTTATTAAGTCAAACAAGAACCTCAATCAACAAAGTATGATCCATCATGGTTGAGTATGTGTTGCCATCGCGTGCGCAGATCGTGGATATCCTTGTGGTAGAACGACGGAGAGAGCGATTCGAAGAAGTCTTGCAACCATGATTTTACCTCAGCTTCGTTCTCAACTTTTTTCTCTGCAAGGTGGTTCTGCATGGAGCGGAATAGGTGGTAGTCAGAAGGTGCCATGTCGGGTGAGTACGGTGGATGAGGCATCATTTCCCATCCCAGCTCCAACAGCTTCTGAACCTTTTTTTCTCGCAATGTGTGGTCGCGCGTTGTCATGTAGGAATCGGATCTTGGCGCTATCTTCGCCTCGAGCCTTCATAGCTTGCTGCACCCGGTCGAATTGTGCACAGTAGAAATCTGCTGTAACAGTCATGTCGTTAGGTAGCAGCTCCCAGAAGACGACACCGCGTGAGTTCAACCAAACACACAGCATCACCTTCATCGGGTGCAGTCCGGGTTTCGGAATAGCTTCTGGCGGATCGCCCTCGCTGAGCCACTGGCGCTTGCGTGTAACACTGCAGTAGGTCACCCACTTCCGTCTCCAGTTAGCAATATGCCCAGCCACTCGTCTCTTCTTTTGTAGGAGAGAAGTTGTGGGGCGGCCGCGACGCGTCGGTTCCTGTCGAGTAGCCTCAGGTCGTGTCGCACCCATTTCTTTACCGAGCTCGTGAAGCCCGTTCTCGATGATGGTATGAGAGAGCGCGAAGTGCTCTGCAATCTCGTAACAAGTTCGTTTGGAATCGGCTTCGACAAAGGATCGAAGATCCTCAAGATCGAGCTGGCGAGGCCGTCCTGGACGGTCCATGTCTTCCAGTGTGTGGTCGCCTTGCTTAAACCGACTGAACCAAGCCTGGCACTGTCGTTCACTAAGGCATCCTTGCTCGTATGCCTGACATAATTTTCGATGTGCTGCGGCAGCGCTCTCCCCCAGCTTGAAGCAGAAGAGAAGATAGGCCCGGCCCGTAGTATCATTTTTCGAGCTCGCACCGTTTAGCCATTTGAAAAGCTAATATAATGAGATGACTGAGAAAAAAACATGAAAGTGATAACTTCATATACCTTTACTAAAGAAAGTTTTAGAAAACATTTTAAAGAAATTGACTTTTTTTTAAACCGAGATTATTTTCTTGCGCACCCAATATTTATTTAAAAAATAGGGAAAACTGTTGTAACAATTATATTAAGACTCGGCTCAAATTTACTCAGGTGTTGGTGTGCTTTACTTGAGGGAAAGAGGCGTGCTTAGGGGGAGAGATGCTCCACTTAAGGAAAGGGGGGGGCTTTGGTTTCAATTGTGTTTTTACAACTGTGTTTTCTCTGCTTATCGGCAAATTTAGTCATTAAATTGATAAAGTGAGAAATTTTTCCATGCGGTCTCGTTCTTAAGCTGTACGACCTCTGGCGTAACCTTTGCCTGAGCCTAAGCGAGAATAAAAACAGGGAAATTAGCTGAAAACAGCTAAGAAAATTTACTTAATTATACCTGTTCATACAACAATATTTTGGCTAATTGTTCCTTATGGCCTCGTTTCTAAGCCGTATGGCATCTTCCTAAGTCGTATTGTCTCGTTAGCGAAAAATTCAACTTTAGCCTAAGCGAAAAAGTCAGTAAAAAGAAACCTGACCGACCCCAAGCAAAGAACCCCACAATTAACAATGTGCCACGATTTCTCATGCTGCTAAAGCCTATCCTAGACCTTCATACCACACTGCCTGCACACACAAAAAAGGAAAATTTTGGGAAAGTATGCTAAAAAGCATACATGTGACTTATGAATAGTACTTTAAAAGTATTCCTGAGCGCAAGTATGGAATTATGCTAGGGAGGCGTACAATCAATGTATGAATGGAATTCTCTTGAAATTATGCCTTGGTGACTTCTCTTCCTTTTCTTAGCACTTATCCAATTATCAAATCTGGTTGACTTAGGTTGCTCTATGAATACTTATCATCACTTGTAAAATTTTACAGTCCGTTCTTTTTTACAGTCTTTCGGTCTTTCGGCTTGGCTCGGCTGAATCGGAACAATCGACTTCGCCGAACTGCAAAATTTCAGTCGGACTGTGTTCAAACTACTGTATTTATTACACCATTTCTCTATTTTTTGACAAATCCATCCTTTCTTTTTAAATTATTTATATAAATTTTGGAGAAAGGAAAGGGGGTAGGGGGAGGGGGGTTTACCTAAGCAGTACTTTGTATGGGGGTGGCTAAAGGGAAAATGGGGGGAAAGAGGGCCCTACCTTAGAAAAGGGGGGAAATGGGAAATGGGGCCCTAGGGAAGAGGCCTAAAGAGGGGGAATGGTCCTAAAAAGAAAAGGGTGCAAGGAAGTTTTCATGAATAAAAAATCTTTCTGAAAAAATATAAAAGTTGAATATAATATATAAATATAATAAAACCTCTTTCTGAAAAAAATAAAAGTTGAAAACATGAATTCAACAACATACGAAATGTTGCAAAAATAATTCATCACAGCGAATGAGAGATATTACAATTGTTTTCTCAGCCCGTAACAGTCAGCCAATTGTGCCGATTTAGCCGAGCCAGCCGAAAGAGACGGATTGTAAAATTTCACAAGTCGGCACTTCTGCAGTTTAAGTGGCAGCGCTCGTGGGCTTTAAACGCTTCGGTTTCCTTCTTTTTTTTCAAAGATGTTCATTTTGAGCATCAGGGACTCTAGTTCTTGCAAAAAAAATTTTTTTTTGAAAAATTTTTATTTGGGTCAACTGCAGTTTCAGTCACCCCCAAAGTCAAAAAACCAGATTTCACAGCAAAAAACGCACTAACAAGGGAGGGGGAAGGGGGAGGGGGTTATTTTTACATTAAAAACGCTTAGGCTTAGAAAAAAGTTGGCTCTAATCATTAGAGTCTAATGTACTTAAGCCGTCCAAAGATTTTTTTTCAGAAAAATATTTTATTCATGAAAACTCCCTTCTCCCCTTGGCGATGGTTAAGAATTGTGGTCCCGCTCATTTTTGGTTTTTTTCAATCGAATAAAGTGTTAATTGGCTTCTTGTGACCTACTGAGCAATAAAAACATGTGCGGAAAAAAAGCAAAAAATTTTTTCAAAAAGCTTTTTGGGCTCAACTGCAGTTTCAGTCACCTTCAAAGTCAAAAAAAGCAGGTTTCACAGCAAACAAATGCACTAACAAAGGAGGGAGATGGGGGTTTGGCTCAGCTTGCCTAAAACACGGCCTGGCTCAATTAAATTTTTACTGTCATTGTATAGATAGCATACTTTCAAAGTATCCCTAGCATACTTTCATCTCATCAATAGTCATACTTTCAAAGTTTTAATAGTAATACTTGTGTGCGGAATGATTTGGAATGCTTTTCAAGTATATATTTAAAAAAAGGAATGCTTTAAAAGTATATATTAATCGATGTATTGACTGGCTTATTACTTCTCAGACGTCTCTTTTCTCTAATTGTCGGGTAATCCCTTCGTTTCCGTCTTGTGACCACTCAGGACTTGAATGTTCAATTAATTCATCTGCTATGCTTCATTCTCCGACCCTTGTGCCTGACTATAGCAGAACCGATTTTGATGCTCTTAATCCCACTCCACCAGAGCAGCCTCCACTTCGGCGGGCAGCCGTGGAGGTCTCAGCAGCAAGACAATTATGGCTGCTGCAAACTGGGCACCAGGGGGGTCAACTTTTGAAAAGTTTTACCACAAAGAGTCTCACATTTCGTATCAGGAGGTTATTCTGAATGAGAGGTGTGTTGAATAAGCTATCTGATGAATATGAGCAGTGAAATATAATGTTATGTTTTGCAAGACAAACACAGTTTGTTGAAGTAAAACATTTATTATATTTCACTGCGAATATTCATCACAAATACCCACCCTAAAAACTCTCGTTTTTCTCCCACCCAAAGACCTCTCATTGCAGAGAAAAGAAGAAATCTCTTCCGAAAGAAGCAGCGTCTGACAGAAAGACAGAACCGGGAAAGAAGAGAAGACACTGGAGAACCAAAAAGTGATGTGTTTGGTGAATAATGTTGTTGTGAATAAAGTTGTTCACATACCACGAGAGCTACAGGATTGCAACTGAGAAAGAAGGGTCAGAGTGCCCCTTTTATACTGGTTGGCGAGAAAACACTCGCGCGTTAACACTGGAAGGATGTGCTTTGCGAATGCATAAGAACACACTCCTTATGTTACATAATATTTTTATCGAGTAGAAAATCACGTGGACAAGAGTACTACCCCTCTTGTCCTTCTTCCAGAAGTGATCTACTTCGATCTAAAAAAAGGTAGATCTTGCTAGTGCGCGCATGGTGCATAGCTATCTGATGAATATTCGCAGTTAAATATAATAAATGTTTTACTTCAACAAACTGTGTTTGTCTTGCAAAACATAACATTTTTTTTACAAAAAAATTTTTTTTGAAAATTTTTTATTTGGCTCAACTGCAGTTTCAGTCACCCCCAAAGTCAAAAAACCAGATTTCACAGCAAAAAAACGCACTAACAAGGGGGAGGGGGTTATTTTTACATTAAAAACGCTTAGGCTTAGAAAAAAGTTGGCTCTAATCATTAGAGTCTAATGTACTTAAGCCGTCCAAAGATTTTTTTTCAGAAAAAGATTTTATTCATGAAAACTCCCTTCTCCCCTTGGCGATGGTTGAGAATTGCGGTCCCGCTCATTTTTGGTTTTTTTCAATCGAATAAAGTGTTAATTGGCTTCTTGTGACCTACTGAGCAATAAAAACATGTGCGGAAAAAAAACAAAAAAATTTTTCAAAAAGCTTTTTGGGCTCAACTGCAGTTTCTTCAAAGTCAAAAAAAGCAGGTTTCACAGCAAACAAATGCACTAACAAAGGAGGGAGAGGGGGGAGGGAGAGGGGGTTTGGCTCAGCTTGCCTAAAACACGGCCTGGCTCAATTAAATTTTTACTGTCATTGTATAGATAGCATACTTTCAAAGTATCCCTAGCATACTTTCATCTCATCAATAGTCATACTTTCAAAGTTTTAATAGTAATACTTGTGTGCGGAATGATTTGGAATGCTTTTCAAGTATATATTTAAAAAAAGGAATGCTTTAAAAGTATATATTAATCGATGTATTGACTGGCTTATTACTTCTCAGACGTCTCTTTTCTCTAATTGTCGGGTAATCCCTTCGTTTCCGTCTTGTGACCACTCAGGACTTGAATGTTCAATTAATTCATCTGCTATGCTTCATTCTCCGACCCTTGTGCCTGACTATAGCAGAACCGATTTTGATGCTCTTAATGCACATCTTTCCGCTATTAATTGGGAAGCTTCTTTCGATCTTTTCCATTCAGTAGATGATCTTTATTCACGTTTCCTTTCCATCCTCAAAGAAGCCATCTCTATAAATGTTCCTAGTCGTTTTCCTCGCACTTCTAATTTTGTTTTTCCTCCCCATATAGGTAGGCTTATCGCCTATCGCGATGCTCTCTTTCGTAACATACGTATTCCTGCTGTTCGTTTACTATATAACAAAGCAAGTTGTGATCTATTGAAACAAATCAACAAGTGGAATAGAAGTTGCCAGAAGGCCAAATTATCTCGATCACAGAATCGCTATCAGCATATCGCCTCTCTGACAAGACCTAAACCTTCCCCTCCGCTCCAACTCATTGACCAATCTGGTCACATATCAGTAGATTCTAGTAAGAAATGTGAAATTTTAGCTTCCGAATTCGCATCTTCTTTCACTCATGATAATCACTTGCCTCTCCCTATGTATTGCCCTCGCATCACTCCTAAGATGTGTCCTTCATTGTTTCTCCCTTCCACAGTTGAACGTTTTCTTTCTAAACTGAAATATTCAGGCAGCCATGGGGCAGATGATATTCCTCAACTTATATTCAAGAAATGTGTTTCTTCTATTGCTCTTCCTTTGGCTCACATTTATAATATTTGTATGGACACTGGTTCGACTCCCACTATCTGGAAACATTATTTAGTGACAGCCATTCCGAAACAAGACAAGAATGCATCTAAACCCTTTTTATATAGACCTATTGCTATTCTCACCTGCTTCTAAAACGATGGAATGATTAGTTAGATCAACTATTTTTGAGCACTTGAGTCGATACAACATTTTGCCTGTGAATCAACATGGTTTTAGAAAGAATGCCTCTGTAGTTAGCAATTTGCTAGCTTGTGAAGATGATTGGAGTCGTTCGCTTAGTGAGAGCTCTACTGTCGATGTTATCTATTTAGATTTTTCACGTGCGTTCGACACTGTCAGCATATTCAAACTTCTCTACAAATGTTCTCATTACGGCATATCCGATCCCTTACTCTCTTGGCTAGAATCTTTTCTCACTAATCGTACTTTTTCTGTCCGTATGGGAGACAAGATGTCCACTCCCCGTCCAGTCATATCAGGCGTTCCGCAAGGATCGGTTCTTGGTCCCGTTCTCTTTATTCTTTACATATCTGATCTAAATTCCGTTCTTGAACTATTTCCGAACGTTTGTTACCAAGCATACGCTGACGATAATAAGATTTATGTTTCGTACAAGAAAGAAAACTTCGTTGAACGCTGTCATGAAATACAATTGGCTTTGAATGCTGTATATGATTGGTGCAATTCTAATGATCTCACTCTTTCTTCACCTAAGAGCACTCATCTGCACATAGGCTCTCGCACTCTCCACCCAGCCTACAAAATCAACGATGTTCCTCTGACCCCTTCCTCAGAAGTGCGGGATCTCGGAATCCAAATCGTACCGTCTCTCCGTCGAAGCCAAGCAGTAACTGACAGGGTCTCCAAAGCAACGGCAGCAATGTATTCTCTGTTTCGAGCAGTTTCTATCGACGATCCCCAGGTCAAATGTTTTAAAACATATGTCTTACCTCACTTAGAATTTGCATCTAGCTTTTGGAACCCATATTTTGCCAAAGACATGAACTTGATTGAAAGAGTTCTGAAATCCTTTACACGCATTGTCTTCTATCGTTGTGTTCCCGACTCCAATTACCCACATTCTCTCCCATCATACAAAGATAGATTAGCTAGCCTCAATCTTTCACCCCTTTAATTGAGAAGAATTCAAGCTGACATGAAAATGGGTTGGAAAATTTATAATAACCTGTCAATAATCGAAAGAGACCGAATCTTCAAACATGTTAAACCAACGCGTACAAACCCTAGCGGCATTTTTGTAGAAAGTACGAAAAACGCGGCTCGTTTCCATTCTTTCACTCTTACAGTTTCACGTATTTTCGCTCAATTAGTTTTGCTGAATACATCTTTCGCTGCCTTTAGAAGTTTTCTGGAGAAATAATCATTTTTAGAAAGTATGGCTGAGTTATTCAATAATCATATTGTTGATTAAAAGAAAATGTTCTTTCTTTTGAGAACTTCATTCTCCGCTGTTTACATGATGTTCATCATGTCACGCTTTATGAGTTGTTAATTAATTCTCTGGAAACTGTTTTTGCATTTAAAAATGTAGATAAAATATAAAATATATAATATATATGTAGTTCCAGCACTTTTGTAGTTGAGTGACAGCCCCCTACCGTACCCTTTTCCAGAGGTTCAATGGGTCAAATGAGAGTGGCATTTTTTGATAAGGTATAGTTAGCCTATGCCGCACGGCCTCGTTAGCGTAAACTTTTTACTAAGCCAAAGCGTTTTTTAATGTGAATATATTTTTAATGTAAAAATAACTTTTTTATGTAAAAATAGTTTTTTTGTAAATGTAAGTCAGAAGTATGACCCATGGAACCTCTGGTAGGGGGAGGTGTCCCTAAACTACAAAAGTGGGTATCACGACATTTGCTACCACGACATTTGCTACCTGCGACATTTGCTACCACGACATTTGCTACCCACGACATTTGCTACCGCGACATTTGCTACCCACGACATTTGCTACCGCGACATTTGCTACCCACGACATTTGCTACCCGCGACTTTTGCTACATTTGCTTTAAGCTTGTTTTCTTTACATTTAATTGTTCCGTTTGTAGTTTTTTTGTATTTTTATATTATTTAAGCTTCTTTTTTACATTTAGTGTTCCGTTTGTAGTTTTTTTGTAATTATATATTATTTAAGCTTCTTTTTTTACATTTAATTGTTCCGTTTGTAGTTTTTTGTATTTATATATTATTTAAGCTTCTTTTTTACATTTAGTGTTCCGTTTTTAGTTTTTTTTGTAATTATATATTATTTAAGCTTCTTTTTTACATTTAATTGTTCCGTTTGTAGTTTTTTTGTATTTTTATATTTTTTAAGCTTCTTTTTTACATTTAGTGTTCCGTTTGTAGTTTTTTTTTTGTATTTTTATTATTTAAGTTTGTTTTCTTTACATTTAATTGTTCCGTTTGTAGTTTTTTTTAAATTATATATTATTTAAGCTTCTTTTTTACATTTAATTGTTCCGTTTGTCGTTTTTTTGTATTTTTATTATTTAAGCTTCTTTTTTACATTTAATTTTTTCCGTTTGTAGTTTTTTTTTTGTATTTTTATTATTTAAGCTTGTTTTCTTTACATTTAATTGTTCCGTTTGTAGTTTTTTTGTAATTATATTTTATTTAAGCTTCTTTTTTACATTTAATTGTTCCGTTTGTAGTTTTTTTTGTATTTTTATTATTTAAGCTTGTTTTCTTTACATTTAATTGTTCCGTTTGTAGTTTTTTTTTGTAATTATATATTATTTATGCTTCTTTTTTACATTTAATTGTTCCGTTTGTAGTTTTTTTTTGTATTTTTATTATTTAAGCTTGTTTTCTTTACATTTAATTGTTCCGTTTGCAGTTTTTTTGTAATAATATATTATTTAAGCTTCTTTTTTTACATTTAAGTGTTCCGTTTGTAGTTTTTTTGTATTTTTATTATTTAAGCTTGTTTTCTTTACATTTAATTGTTCCGTTTGTAGTTTTTTTGTAATTATATATTATTTAAGCTTCTTTTTCACATTTGATTGTTCCGTTTGTAGTTTTTTTGTATTTATATTATTTAAGCTTGTTTTCTTTACATTTAATTGTTCCGTTTGTAGTTTTTTTAAATTATATATTATTTAAGCTTCTTTTTCACATTTAGTGTTCCGTTTGTAGTTTTTGGTATTTTTAATATTTAAGCTTCTTTTTAGCATTCAATTGTTTCGTTTTCAGTTTTTTTTTCGTTATTTTTAAGCACATGATCTGTTCTCATTAGGTAAATTGTTCCAAAAATTAACTACTCTAGATGTTAAGATATTAGAACGCCAAGCTGATCGAATTATTGGTTTGATTAGTGCATCCTTTAGATCTAGTACTATAAACGTGGTTGTTGAACAAAAACATAGAGCAAGGGTCGATTGACGTTAACCGATTTAATATTTTGTACGTCATGAGTAAATCTGCAATAATACTTGAAACTTGAAAAGAACTTGAATGATGCATAAGTCGATTACCGAGAGAAACTATTGTTCCCTCCTCTAAACTGAGACTTGTGTAACTTTTTTGTTTTAACTAGGTTATTCACCGAACTAGCACCTGCGTTATCCCTTGTAAAAATATATATTGCAAGGCAGAAATATTTATCTATAGTTCATGTTCTTCACAATTAAAAAAAAGTTGATAAAATTGAGGTAATTTTTTTAACCCACATAAAGATGTTTTGCTATCAAAAAAGAGCAATAGTAAAGTTTTCCGTAGTCATGCTGTGTCTAACAATAAGATGTATCAATTCTGCCAGCACCAGAAAAATTCGTTCGCTTTCAGCAGATGATGCGGGTACCAAGAGATTTTTTTTAATTCTTCTTAGTCCTTGATGCGCCAAAACAAAATTTAGTCTGTGCTACGGGCTCTTGGAGTTGAAAAAAATAGGTCGAATTCATAAAGCATCATTTTGCGGAGGTCAACTAGAACTGTTAAGTCTCAAATGCTTACTGTCTTTGCACCATGAGGTTTGATTGGTACAATAGTCTCAGTATTATCGACTCCAAAAACAGGAATATTTCCTCTTCGAGGTGGTTCTGAAGGGACCTTTAGGGAGACCCCTGAGTGCTTTCCAATCTTGGTTTGGGAACGGCTACGAAGAAGGTTTGAAGATCTTCTAGACCGAGCCCACGAGACTGTTTCGGGTGATCGACGTCTGCAGTGTTTGGCCGCCCTGCTCAAATCCATTGAACCACACCTGCCCTGTAGTTTACTCAGGCTGTTCAGACCGTATGCCTAAGCCTGAGGCAGGGTTAACAGAGTGGAAGATATAGTAACTTTGACCCAGAGAAGGGACGCGGAGAATGCTCAAATATATTTGCCATCCCTCTTCATAGAATGAATGAATAAACACTTCATCTACATTAGCCAATAATCAGCCATTAAATCGTTGTTCTCAGTTATTCATTACAGTAATCGCTATTTAGATCTCAATATATTTAAGTTGATATGAGATGAACTTCAAGTTGAGATGAGAGAGAATTAGAGAGAGAGGTTTCATGTGTACTCTGAGTACTGATTGTGTCAGTACTGGTAAAGCATTTCGTCAAACTCTCCCAAATATCAGCTCTCGCTACTTATCAAGCTTTTCTCTCTCTGTGATCCCAAATGGAATTTTTTGAGCAAAATTAAACTTGACGAGGTTTTTTTTAAACAAAAAGAGGTTTTTTTAAAAACTAATGTTTACTGATTATTAAGTTTGGTTAATATTTTCACTAACTTATTTATGACGTGTTGATTGAAAAAATTGTTAAATTTTTTCTTTAAACTAACTAATTCACGGAGTGCCGATAAAATACAATGTTTTGATAAATTTCTACTAACTGTTTAACTTTTGATAAATTGATGATTGAACACAATATAATAACAAAATTTCAAATTAACTGAATCATGGAGTGCCGATTAAACACAACATTGTGATAAATTTCAAACTAACTGTTTGACTTTTGGATAAATTGTTGATTGAATACAATATTATAGGATTTGTGGTTAAAATCAGTCCCTCGTGCAATAGTCGCGAGTATCATTAATTATTGTATTTGAAAGCTTTTTTACATCAGTAGGGGATATATCGAATGCTCAATGGATGAAAATCGTTGATTGTGTGCTTACGAGAACGATTTCTTCTTATTATTATTGTTATTTGGCATAAGTGCCTTTTTGATGAGCAAATTTCAGTGGAAGTTGACCAACACTCGGTTGCAGATAAGGTTCATCGGTTGATTTCAAGACATTTTAAAATTAATACAAGTCCTTGTTGGCAGGTGTCAGCACTTCAGAGGCCCTATGCTTGTACAGTATCATTCAGGCAAATTTTGAGTTACTAAAACATTCTTTAAATTTTTTTGAATCCTCTAATTTTGAGAAAAATTTTATCCTTCAAGTGAAAAATGATCTACTTCAAATGATGAAAGAAAAAAAAAATTTTTTATTTTTACTTTTCAAGTGATTTTTTTTTTGCTGCAAACGGCCCTAGGGATGATTTCCCGTACATTTGGAAAAGAAAGAAAAAATTTGGCTCGCCACACTGCAGTGGCTTGTGTTCTAAAATACAAATATCAGCTTTGACAATGATGATTATTAATGAATCTTTGTACATATTAAAATTTATGGGTAATTTTCTAGACCACGACCAAATTAGCTGTTCTACCTACCTATTCATGTGTACAGTTGTTGAACCGAACCGACAATTTCAAGAAACTTATCTGTTTCAAATAAGCTTAAATGAGCCCAAAAGACGAGAAAAATTAGACCTCCTCCAGGCTATGAAGCGCCCTGTTTTCTTCTTATTTTTTGAAACATGTGCTCTTTTTTACTTTATAACATCCCACAAGCCACAGTCATTTCGAATCACATAGTTTATTCCGCAAAAACACAAAGAGTTAATTACACAATTGAATGCAAAAATGCTTATTAGCTACTCGTGAAGTCAATTACTCATTTCACACAACCTACCATAACCGAAATGTTTATGTACAGAGAAGTTTTCATTACTGCTAAAATAAGGACGAGTTTTAACTTTAAACGAGGAAAGGAACTAAAGGAAAAAACACAAGACGACATACCTTTCGATAAATACAGATAACATTTTCCGTTTTCTATTGTCTCAGAAAAGGTCATGATATTCATTGAAAAAGCTGATTCTAAGAAAAATAACACGTTATAAGTATTCAGACTAAAGAAACAAATATAATCACCTGAATTGCATATGCGTATCAACAAAAATTGAGAGTTTAGCTCAAAAACTACAAAACCTTCTTCAGTTCTTCTCGATTGTTATGGCTCGAGGCTGAGGGCCATCGGCGGTTTTATTTTTAAGGGCCTCGATGCTGAGATGCCCTTCTTTGGAGAGAGATGAGCGGAGAGAATCCAAATTCGTGTCTTCGGGAACCATGTATATAGAGGTCGATTGTCGAAGTCTCGGGCAAGAGCTTTTATACGGGTATCGACTGCCTCATATCCTCGCCGCCTCTGTGCTGCTTCCCCAAGCTCCCCGCGGTGAAGCTTTCGGACGTGGCTCAGGTGGATCTGCTTCAGCTTTCGCATGAATTCCCAGAAATTAGGAGACAAACCCAGCGCTACAACGAGGGCGTGATGATCTCCTTCTAGGTTATTGTTTGTGCGGAAGCTTCGCCCGGGCCTCACGGCGTCTGCAAAGTGGTTCCAAGATGGAATGGGGAACCGGGCTGGTGCCTCTCTGTCGAAGCGCCTCCGGCCAATATAAACTCGCTCGAAATAATCGTAAAGGTCGAGGATCACGTCGGGGAACTGTTTAACTTTTGATAAATCAACAATTTATCAAAAGTTAAACAGTTAGTAGAAATTTATCAAAACATTGTATTTTATCGGCAATCCGTGAATTAGTTAGTTTGAAGAAAAAATTTAACAATTTGTTCAATCGACACGTCATAAATAAGTTAGTGAAAATTTTTCATAACAATATATTTAACCAAACTTAATAATCAGTAAACATTAGTTTTAAAAAAAACCTCTTTTTGTTTAAAAAAAACCTCGTCAAGTTTAATTTTGCTCAAAAAATTCCATTTGGGAAGCAAAGGTCTTGGTAGCAAATGTCGCAGGTAGCAAATGTCGCGGTATGAAGTGTTTATTTATTTATTTTATGAAGAGGGATGACAAAGATATTTGAGCATTCTCCGCGTCCCTTCTCTGGGTCAATGTTACTATATCTTCCACTCTGTTAACCCTGCCTCAGGCTTAGGCATACGGTCTGAACAGCCTGAGTAAACTACAGGGCAGGTGTGGTTCAATGGATTTGAGCAAGGCGGCCAAACACTGCAGACGTCGATCACCCGAAACAGTCTCGTGGGCTTGGTTTAGAAGATCTTTAAACCTTCTTCGTAGCCGTTCCTAAACGAAGAGGGGTAAGCACTCAGGGGTCTCCCTAAAGGTCCCTTCAGAACCACCTCGAAAGGAAATATTCCTGTTTTTTGGAGTCGATAATACTGAGACTATTGTACCAATCGAACCTCATGGTGCAAAGACAGTAAGCATTTGAGACTTTACAGTTCTAGTTGACCTCCGCAAATTGATGCTTTATGAATTCGACCTATTTTTTCAACTCCAAGAGCCCGTAGCACAGACTAAATTTTCCTTTGGCGCATCAAGGACTAAGAAGAATTTTAAAAAATCTCTTGGTACCCGCATCATCTGCTGAAAGCGAACGCATTTTTCTGGTGCTGGCAGAATTGACACATCTTATTGTTAGACACAGCATGATTACGGAAAACTTTACTATTGCTCTTTTTTGATAGCAAAACATCTTTATGTGGGTTAAAAAATTACCTCAATTTTATCAACTTTTTTTAATTGTGAAGAACATGAACTATAGATAAATATTTCTGCCTTGCAATATATATTTTTACAAGAGATAACGCAGGTGCTAGTTCGGTGAATAACCTAGTTATAACAAAAAAGTTACGCGTCAAGAAGAGGAGGGAACAATAGTTTTTAGAGGAGGGAACAATAGTTTCTCTCGGTAATCGACTTATGCATCTTTCAAGTTCTTTTCAAGTTTCAAGTATTATTGCAGATTTACTCATGACGTACAAAATATTAAATCGGTTAACGTCAATCGACCCTTGCTCTATGTTTTTGTTCAACAACCACGTTTATAGTACTAGATCTAAAGGATGCACTAATCGAACCAATAATTCGATCAGCTTGGCGTTCTAATATCTTAACTTCTAGAGTAGTTAATTTTTGGAACAATTTACCTAATGAGACCAGATCATGTGCTTAAAAATAACGAAAAAAAACTGAAAACGGAACAATTGAATGCTAAAAAGAAGCTTAAATATTAAAAATACAAAAAACTACAAACGGAACACTAAATGTGAAAAAGAAGCTTAAATAATATATAATTACAAAAAAACTACAAACGGAACAATTAAATGTAAAGAAAACAAGCTTAACTAATAAAAATACAAAAAAACTACAAACGGAAAAATTAAATGTAAAAAAGAAGCTTAAATAATATATAATTACAAAAAAACTACAAACGGAACAATTAAATGTAAAGAAAACAAGCTTAAATAATAAAAATACAAAAAAAACTACAAACGGAACAATTAAATGTAAAAAAGAAGCTTAAATAATATATAATTACAAAAAAACTACAAACGGAACAATTAAATGTAAAGAAAACAAGCTTAAATAATAAAAATACAAAAAAAACTACAAACGGAAAAATTAAATGTAAAAAAGAAGCTTAAATAATATATAATTACAAAAAAACTACAAACGGAACAATTAAATGTAAAGAAAACAAGCTTAAATAATAAAAATACAAAAAAAACTACAAACGGAACAATTAAATGTAAAAAAGAAGCTTAAAGCAAAGGTAGCAAATGTCGCGGTAGCAAATGTCGTGGGTAGCAAATGTCGTGGGTAGCAAATGTCGCGGTAGCAAATGTCGCGGTAGCAAATGTCGCGGTAGCAAATGTCGTGGGTAGCAAATATCGCGGTAGCAAATGTCGTGGGTAGCAAATGTCGTGGTAGCAAATGTCGCAGGTAGCAAATGTGGTAGCAAATGTCGTGAAGCAAGTGTCGCAGTAGCAAATGTCGTGGTAGCAAAAGTAGTGATACCCACTTTTGTAGTTTAGGGACACCTCCCCCTACCAGAGGTTCCATGGGTCATACTTCTGACTTACATTTACAAAAAACTATTTTTACATAAAAAAGTTATTTTTACATTAAAAAATATATTCACATTAAAAAACGCTTTGGCTTAGTAAAAAGTTTACGCTAACGAGGCCGTGCGGCATAGGCTAACTATACCTTATCAAAAAATGCCACTCTCATTTGACCCATTGAACCTCTGGAAAAGGGTACGGTAGGGGGCTGTCACTCAACTACAAAAGTGCTGGAACTACATATATATTATATATTTTATATTTTATCTACATTTTTAAATGCAAAAACAGTTTCCAGAGAATTAATTAACAACTCATAAAGCGTGACATGATGAACATCATGTAAACAGCGGAGAATGAAGTTCTCAAAAGAAAGAACATTTTCTTTTAATCAACAATATGATTATTGAATAACTCAGCCATACTTTCTAAAAATGATTATTTCTCCAGAAAACTTCTAAAGGCAGCGAAAGATGTATTCAGCAAAACTAATTGAGCGAAAATACGTGAAACTGTAAGAGTGAAAGAATGGAAACGAGCCGCGTTTTTCGTACTTTCTACAAAAATGCCGCTAGGGTTTGTACGCGTTGGTTTAACATGTTTGAAGATTCGGTCTCTTTCGATTATTGACAGGTTATTATAAATTTTCCAACCCATTTTCATGTCAGCTTGAATTCTTCTCAATTAAAGGGGTGAAAGATTGAGGCTAGCTAATCTATCTTTGTATGATGGGAGAGAATGTGGGTAATTGGAGTCGGGAACACAACGATAGAAGACAATGCGTGTAAAGGATTTCAGAACTCTTTCAATCAAGTTCATGTCTTTGGCAAAATATGGGTTCCAAAAGCTAGATGCAAATTCTAAGTGAGGTAAGACATATGTTTTAAAACATTTGACCTGGGGATCGTCGATAGAAACTGCTCGAAACAGAGAATACATTGCTGCCGTTGCTTTGGAGACCCTGTCAGTTACTGCTTGGCTTCGACGGAGAGACGGTACGATTTGGATTCCGAGATCCCGCACTTCTGAGGAAGGGGTCAGAGGAACATCGTTGATTTTGTAGGCTGGGTGGAGAGTGCGAGAGCCTATGTGCAGATGAGTGCTCTTAGGTGAAGAAAGAGTGAGATCATTAGAATTGCACCAATCATATACAGCATTCAAAGCCAATTGTATTTCATGACAGCGTTCAACGAAGTTTTCTTTCTTGTACGAAACATAAATCTTATTATCGTCAGCGTATGCTTGGTAACAAACGTTCGGAAATAGTTCAAGAACGGAATTTAGATCAGATATGTAAAGAATAAAGAGAACGGGACCAAGAACCGATCCTTGCGGAACGCCTGATATGACTGGACGGGGAGTGGACATCTTGTCTCCCATACGGACAGAAAAAGTACGATTAGTGAGAAAAGATTCTAGCCAAGAGAGTAAGGGATCGGATATGCCGTAATGAGAACATTTGTAGAGAAGTTTGAATATGCTGACAGTGTCGAACGCACGTGAAAAATCTAAATAGATAACATCGACAGTAGAGCTCTCACTAAGCGAACGACTCCAATCATCTTCACAAGCTAGCAAATTGCTAACTACAGAGGCATTCTTTCTAAAACCATGTTGATTCACAGGCAAAATGTTGTATCGACTCAAGTGCTCAAAAATAGTTGATCTAACTAATCATTCCATCGTTTTAGAAGCAGGTGAGAATAGCAATAGGTCTATATAAAAAGGGTTTAGATGCATTCTTGTCTTGTTTCGGAATGGCTGTCACTAAATAATGTTTCCAGATAGTGGGAGTCGAACCAGTGTCCATACAAATATTATAAATGTGAGCCAAAGGAAGAGCAATAGAAGAAACACATTTCTTGAATATAAGTTGAGGAATATCATCTGCCCCATGGCTGCCTGAATATTTCAGTTTAGAAAGAAAACGTTCAACTGTGGAAGGGAGAAACAATGAAGGACACATCTTAGGAGTGATGCGAGGGCAATACATAGGGAGAGGCAAGTGATTATCATGAGTGAAAGAAGATGCGAATTCGGAAGCTAAAATTTCACATTTCTTACTAGAATCTACTGATATGTGACCAGATTGGTCAATGAGTTGGAGCGGAGGGGAAGGTTTAGGTCTTGTCAGAGAGGCGATATGCTGATAGCGATTCTGTGATCGAGATAATTTGGCCTTCTGGCAACTTCTATTCCACTTGTTGATTTGTTTCAATAGATCACAACTTGCTTTGTTATATAGTAAACGAACAGCAGGAATACGTATGTTACGAAAGAGAGCATCGCGATAGGCGATAAGCCTACCTATATGGGGAGGAAAAACAAAATTAGAAGTGCGAGGAAAACGACTAGGAACATTTATAGAGATGGCTTCTTTGAGGATGGAAAGGAAACGTGAATAAAGATCATCTACTGAATGGAAAAGATCGAAAGAAGCTTCCCAATTAATAGCGGAAAGATGTGCATTAAGAGCATCAAAATCGGTTCTGCTATAGTCAGGCACAAGGGTCGGAGAATGAAGCATAGCAGATGAATTAATTGAACATTCAAGTCCTGAGTGGTCACAAGACGGAAACGAAGGGATTACCCGACAATTAGAGAAAAGAGACGTCTGAGAAGTAATAAGCCAGTCAATACATCGATTAATATATACTTTTAAAGCATTCCTTTTTTAAATATATACTTGAAAAGCATTCCAAATCATTCCGCACACAAGTATTACTATTAAAACTTTGAAAGTATGACTATTGATGAGATGAAAGTATGCTAGGGATACTTTGAAAGTATGCTATCTATACAATGACAGTAAAAATTTAATTGAGCCAGGCCGTGTTTTAGGCAAGCTGAGCCAAACCCCCTCTCCCTCCCCCCCTCTCCCTCCTTTGTTAGTGCATTTGTTTGCTGTGAAACCTGCTTTTTTTGACTTTGAAGAAACTGCAGTTGAGCCCAAAAAGCTTTTTGAAAAAAATTTTTGTTTTTTTTCCGCACATGTTTTTATTGCTCAGTAGGTCACAAGAAGCCAATTAACACTTTATTCGATTGAAAAAAACCAAAAATGAGCGGGACCGCAATTCTCAACCATCGCCAAGGGGAGAAGGGAGTTTTCATGAATAAAATCTTTTTCTGAAAAAAAATCTTTGGACGGCTTAAGTACATTAGACTCTAATGATTAGAGCCAACTTTTTTCTAAGCCTAAGCGTTTTTAATGTAAAAATAACCCCCTCCCCCTTGTTAGTGCGTTTTTTTGCTGTGAAATCTGGTTTTTTGACTTTGGGGGTGACTGAAACTGCAGTTGAGCCAAATAAAAAATTTTCAAAAAAAATTTTTTTGTAAAAAAAATGTTATGTTTTGCAAGACAAACACAGTTTGTTGAAGTAAAACATTTATTATATTTAACTGCGAATATTCATCAGATAGCTATGCACCATGCGCGCACTAGCAAGATCTACCTTTTTTTAGATCGAAGTAGATCACTTCTGGAAGAAGGACAAGAGGGGTAGTACTCTTGTCCACGTGATTTTCTACTCGATAAAAATATTATGTAACATAAGGAGTGTGTTCTTATGCATTCGCAAAGCACATCCTTCCAGTGTTAACGCGCGAGTGTTTTCTCGCCAACCAGTATAAAAGGGGCACTCTGACCCTTCTTTCTCAGTTGCAATCCTGTAGCTCTCGTGGTATGTGAACAACTTTATTCACAACAACATTATTCACCAAACACATCACTTTTTGGTTCTCCAGTGTCTTCTCTTCTTTCCCGGTTCTGTCTTTCTGTCAGACGCTGCTTCTTTCGGAAGAGATTTCTTCTTTTCTCTGCAATGAGAGGTCTTTGGGTGGGAGAAAAACGAGAGTTTTTAGGGTGGGTATTTGTGATGAATATTCGCAGTGAAATATAATAAATGTTTTACTTCAACAAACTGTGTTTGTCTTGCAAAACATAACATTATATTTCACTGCTCATATTCATCAGATAGCTTATTCAACACACCTCTCATTCAGAATAACCTCCTGATACGAAATGTGAGACTCTTTGTGGTAAAACTTTTCAAAAGTTGACCCCCCTGGTGCCCAGTTTGCAGCAGCCATAATTGTCTTGCTGCTGAGACCTCCACGGCTGCCCGCCGAAGTGGAGGCTGCTCTGGTGGAGTGGGCTCCATAAGTACTATCTATACCCGCCGAGGATAGAACTTCCCTCAACCATCTGGCGATGGTTGAGCTACATATGTACTTTTCCATGTGGTTTTATTGTTGGTATTCTTTTGTTCTCTCTATGTAATCCTTCATGTTACTGATTGGACAAATGTTGGAGTCTTTTTTGAAGCATTCAAACAATGCTGTGTGTGGCCTAGACCCAACCTTCCGATTCTTGTTCATTTGTGATATGGTAAACACCCATTTATCTGTACTTTTTTGAACTGAATCTAGGGAGAACTTAGCTATCTCTGAGACCCTGTTTGGAGAACATAAAGCTAGTAACATCATCCGCTTTTCCGTTAGTTGTTTTAGTGACGAAAAATCGTTTTTTCCCAAATCCTTTAGGTAATCAAGTACTTCTGCTACATTCCAAATCTGAGAGTATTTTGGGGCATAAGGTCTCTTTCTGAAGAATCCTTTGAGTGCTTTTTTAATCAATTCTTCATCGATAGCGTGTTTCTTGCTCTTGTGCACAAATTGTGTGAGTGTGATAACCGCGCTTTTGTGCGTAACCAAAGTTGAGTAGCTGAGACCTATGGTGTGTAAGTGAGCAAGAAAGTTGACTATGTCCGGGGTTTTTGGGTAGTGTTTGTCTAGCTGCTTCTCATTGCAGTAAATAGCCCACTTCCTTAAAGCAGAATTGTATTGATTGTGGGTCCCTGGGGCCCAGTTATTCATAACTGCATCTATGGCTGTTTGGTTATAACCTGCTTTTCTAAGGAACTTCCTGATATCTTCCATGCTATCAGGCGTAAACTCCCGTTCACCGTCTTGGGATGTGGCTCTCCCTTTTGATCTGTCAGCATATCTGCTTGGTAAGGAAGAGGCAACATTAGTTTCTGCGAGTATTTCAGTACTAGTGGATACCACCATTTTCCTGGCCAATGAGGGGTCACCAACAAAAGATCCGCTCTCTCTTGAGCTGCCTTTTGAACAACCCTTCCGATCAACGGGAAAGGTGGAAATGCGTGACTTGAGATCCCCGACCAACTCTGACTGAATGCGTCGGTCGTTGTTGAGAGGGGATCTGGACGGTAGGATACGAACTTCTTGCATTTGAAATTAAGTCTAGAGGCGAATAAGTCCCAGTCTGGTTTTCCAAATGTCTTGAAAATGAGATTGGTCAAGTTCGTGTGAAGACTGAATTCTGTCTTTTCTATAAGGTTACGAGATTCGAAGTCTGCTACAGTATTTTCTATACCAGGTTTATAGGTTGCAATTAAGTGCAAATTTCTATCTCTGGCGAAGTTCCAAATCATATGTGTTACACTGTCAAGCTGTGCACTCTTTGACCCTCCGAACTTGTTAATATAGTATACTGCAGAAGTTTTATCCAATTCTAGTCGAATAGTTGTATTCCTCTTATTATCTATAAAGGAACCCAGGGCGAAAAAAGCCGCTAAGGCTTCCTTTACGTTAATATGAAAGGATCTTTCGTTTTCCGACCATCTAACGCCAGTTGTTATCCCATTCCAAACCGCGTACCAACCCTCATCAGAAGCATCTGATGTAACCGTATCTGTTATGACCGGTTTCCAGATGATATCTTCATAATGAAATTGCATACAGGGAAATAAGGAAATTGCCTAACTTTCCCGAACAGCTGCCTAACTTTCCCGAACAGTCTAGAATGGGCTTCCCTCCCTCTCTTCTCCCAAGCAAACGCGTCAACCGCGACGCGTCTCCTGTATGCAAAGATGAGAATTGGTCACACCACCATCTTAACTTGTCTTTTACAGCTGATGGTATGGTAGCTATTTTATCAAAGGATGATGGTTGATTTGGGTTTGTCTTTTTTGATAACCAACGTTGAATTGTACGCAGGTGAAATTGTAGATAACCCGATATTGGAAGAAATGAAGTTGCTTTTCCTAGGAAAGTCGCAATTCTACTCAACCTTACTTGGTCTCTCTCCAATATCTCTGAGGCTAATTGTTTAACCTTGATTATCTTTTTTTGTGGTATCTCTACTGTTCCTTTGCAAGTATCCACAATGAATCCCAGAAATTCGACTCTAGTAGACGGTATGGTACAAGACTTCTTCTTGTTCACTGTCAAACCCAGGTTTTCAAATAGCCTCTGTGCTTGATCTACTATTTCTGATAATTTGGTTTTGTTGTTCTCAAAGATGATCCAGTCACCTAGGTAAACCAAAAGTCGAACTCCTAGTGCTCTCAGCTCTTCAGCGACTACTTTCATTAAGCGTGAATAAACGTAAGGAGCTGATGCTAGACCGAAAGGGAGAACTGTGAACTTGTACTGTTTTCCCTTCAATTCAAAACCCAGATATTTTTGATGGTCTTTGTGGATGGGTATTGCTTGATATGCATCTTGAAAATCAATTTTGACCATGAAATCGTTCCTACTCGCGAGACTGCGAATCATGTGAAATTGATCCATTTTGAAGTGTTTAACGTTCAAGTATGCATTTAAGGGTTTCAAGTTGATAATTTGTCTTGATCCCCCTTCTTTCTTTTTGACACAGAAGATGCTAGATAACCAAACTTTTCCCCCAGTTTGTACTTCGACAATTGCTCCTTTTGATAAGAGGTGATGCACTTTCTCTCCAATAAGGGATTTGTCTTTCCTAGCTCTATTCACCTTACTTAGACCTCTCATAAGTGTGGGTGATCTTTCAAAATCCAAGCAGTAGGCGTAGACACATCGTTTAACCCAAGGATCGCTGGATAACCTATCCCAAACCATTAACCCATTCGTGAAAATGATTCCTTATTTTCCCGGCTTTTAGTTGAGGGGAGGAATCTCGGGTCTTTACGATAGTCTTACAAATATTGTTATTCTCACAGGAATAATTCGCTGACTTTTTGTTGGCTTTGGCTTCTTCCACTTCTTCCGCGAAGCTTTGAATTTGTCGAGTGACTTGATAAAGTCATTCGATCCCGCCCTTTTCTGTGCCTCTTCCAGCAGGCTCTTCCCTGGGGCTCGAAATCTTTCCCGATGCTCCTCTTTCCTGAGGGATCTCTTCATCGATCTTTGGCGGAAGAGCATAAATCGAAGTGGGGAGTGGCATCGCTTGCATCAAAGCTTCTCTTTCAGCTGAAGACCTTTTTCTCTTCCAGGTTTCTGACGTACTCGTCTGATTCTTCTGAGGACGAATATGACGAGGAGGATGAGGGGGGTGAAGATCTTCCTCTCATCGCTGCACACTGCCTCTTTCCCTTTGTTTTCAAAGATCCTTCCGCTTTGAGAGAAGGTTCTTTTGTGATGGAGCAGTTGCTAGGATCGGACTCGTCCTCATGATTCTCTTCCATCTAGCAAAAAGAATTGAAGATCTAGTGAACCTTGATTTCTTCTAAGCATTATCAAGTGCGTGAAAGTTATCTATCAAGTCATAGTTCGACCAGCATTCACTCCTGATAATATACCCCAAATGACAATATCATGAATGGGATATAGTTATGTTAAAGACTCTCTTGTCTACGTCAGATTTTTTCTACTATCTTCTAAAAGAAAATTGTAGGAGTTCTGAACTAGTGAATCTACCCAGGCTATGAACTATATTCAAGCCTTCAACAAGAGTTTTAGATTTAAAGAATCAACTCATGTTGTTACTTCTTCCACCAACTCAACCGTCTCCACCGGTACATCTGACAAGTCAGAGTTCCTGGTGAGAAACGGGATAGGTTCTCAGAAGTACCTTTAATAAAAAGGGTTTAAGGTTAAGATTCTCGCGAATCAACCCAGGCTATGAATGAAATTCAAGCCTCCAACAAGAGTTTCTGATTTCGAAAAATCAACTCATGTTGTTACTTACTCCACCAACTCAACCGTCTCCACCGGTACATCTGACAAGTCAGAGTTCCTGGTGAGAAACGGGATAGGTTCTCAGAAGTACCTTTAATAAAAAGGGTTTAAGGTTATAAGATTAAGATTCTCGCGAATCAACCCAGGCTATGAATGAAATTCAAGCCTTCAACAAGAGTTTTAGATTTCAAAGAATCAACTCATGTTGTTACTTCCTCCACCAACTCAACCGTCTCCCGGAACTCTGACAAGTCAGAGTCCCCGGTGAAAAACGGGATAGGTTCTCAGAAGTACCTTTTAAAAAAGGGTTTAAGGTTAAGATTCTCGTGAATCCACCCAGGCTATGAATGAATTTCAAGCCTCCAACACGAGTTCTTGATTCCGTAAAATCAACTCATGTTGTTACTTCCTCCACCAACTCAACCGTCTCCACCGGTACCTCTGACAAGTCAGAGTCCCTGGTGAGAAACGGGATAGGTTCTCAGAAGTATCTTTAATAAAAGGGTTTAAGGTTAAGATTCTCGCGAATCCACCCAGGCTATGAATTAAATTCAAGCCTCCAACACGAGTTCTTGATTCCGTAAAATCAACTCATGTTGTTACTTCTTCCACCAACTCAACCGTCTCCCCCGGTACACCTGACAAGTCAGAGTCCCTGGTGAGAAACGGGATAGGTTCTTAGAAGTACCTTTCATTAAAGGGTTTTAGGTTAAGATTCTCGCGAATCCACCCAGGCTATGAATAAATTCAAGCCTCCAACACGAGTTTCTGATTCCGAAAAATCAACTCGTGTTGCTTCTTCCTCCACCACTTCAACTGTTCAACCGGTACGTCTGAAAAGTCAGCGTCCCAGGTAGGAACATGAAAGGTTCTTGGAAGGTTTGGGTAAGACGTCCTAGACGAGTCCTATCGCGATCCCAAGGAGAAGTGGAATGGAAGACCAGGATAGCGGCTCATCGAAGAAACTGCCTAGCACGTACGCTACAGGATTGCAACTGAGAAAGAAGGGTCAGAGTGCCCCTTTTATACTGGTTGGCGAGCAAACACTCGCGCGTTAACACTGGAAGGATGTGTTTTGCGAATGCATAAGAACACACTCCTTATGTTACATAATATTTTTATCGAGTAGAAAATCACATGGACAAGAGTACTACCCCTCTTGTCCTTCTTCCAGAAGTGATTTACTTCGATCTAAAAAAAGGTAGATCTTGCTAGTGCGCGCAGGGTGCATAGCTATCTGATGAATATGAGCAGTGAAATATAATGAAAATTTTTTTGCAAGAACCAGAGTCCCTGATGCTCAAAATGAACATCTGTGACAAAAAAAAATTGAAACCGAAGCGTTTAAAGCCCACGAACTCTGCCACTTAAACTGCAGAACTACCAAAAAAATTATTTTACATTGAAAAAAACGCTCAGGCTTAGTAAAAGTTTACGCTAACGAGGCCGTACGGCTTGAGCTAACTAGTCCGTATCAAAAAAATGGCACTCTGCAGTCTGGCGTCTAGTATGCCCATGAGTATATAACTTATGAGTATATAACTTAATATAAGAGCCGAATTTCGGATATATGGCGTTGAAAACAGAATCAACGATTTTGTTTTTGTTATGCTGATAATTTTGTCATGCTGATTTTTAAGCTAGAAACAAAGCTCCAGCTTAAACAAAACTCCTCGTGTTCCTTCTTTTTTATCGAAAAGATTATGAATCTGCAAGTTGAAAGAGTTTGGTTATTTTTGGAAGATCGTTGTTCAAGTGTAGACAAACTCAAAAACTTTATAGTGAAGGTTGCCAACGGTTTCCTAGCTACATTTTTTCTCCTATTCACCGTCCTCTGTCTTCTTCCTCTCAATTTTGCCATGCTATGTTCTTGTGCCCCATAAAACTCTCTTACATAATGGTTAGACAAGCAGGAAAATAATTTTAGTACCACAAAAACTGTTGCTTTCTCTCTCATTAACTACCAACCGATATACGCGAGAGATTCCAACCGCTCTGAGTCAGTCTATCCTGTATAAATGGCTCGCCCTAAGACTCAGAAAAGAAAGAGTTCGTCTACAGTGACTACTCGGAATCAGAGGAACAGAACTGGAACCGTTGCCGATGGTTCGTTCCATAACTGAGTTTCACATATTATCAGACAACCTATCACTTCAGTTAAAGTAATACTTTTGAACGTTTAGCTACCGCGGGTCGCCGTCATTCTTCAAGATTGTCCAGAAAAAGGGTTCCCGAAGATCGAAAAAAAGTTGCAAAGCGGATCAAACCGGATGTAGTCAAACAATTAGAACCGGCCAAACGGAAAATCGGAAAAGACGTCAAACTAATCCAAAAGAGGAAGGATACTGTTAAGGAGAAAAAGGTATGTTCGTTTTTTTTCGAATTCAGAGTAACTAGACTATGAAAAATATTTTGGGGATAAAGTTGAATATCGCCTCAAATCTAACTTTATGAAAAAATTTACACAATGTTACTTAGGCGGGGTCGGTCTATAGTTGGGAAGAATTGTTTGAGTGTGTTTATACTACTGTATTTAATACATATTTTTCTCGGTTTTTTTTTGTTGACAAATTCAGTCATCGAAGAAAAAAAATACTGAGACAAATTTTCTAAATGCAGTCTCGTTCCTGAAACGTATGGCCTCGTTAACGTAACCTTTGCCTGAGCCTTAGCGAGAGAAAAAACAGTGAATAATATCTAAATAGACAATTTACTTAATTATACTGGACAAAACAACAATATTGTGGCTAATTGTTCCATACAGCCTCGTTTTCAAGCCTTACTTGCCTCTAGCTTGAATTTCGCCTAAGCCTTAAGAAAAATTTTTTTTGAAGTAATATGACCCTCCCCAAGTGAAGCACGCCCCTCCCCCCAATGAAGCGCAGCCCCTCAAGTAACATTGTGCCAAAAAAATTTATTCAGCAGTGATAGAAGTCTAAAAATTGTACAATTAAAGCTATTTCGTTACCAATTCTTGAGCAAAACCGATAAAAATATTTAAAAAAAAAAAGTAAATTGAAGAATATTCCGAAAACCAATTCGCAATTACCTGTGACAGGTATCAAAGTCGGGCAATGATCGTCTCATTGCACGTCCTTCAATCGAGACTCTCATTCACAATCCGATTCTTTTCGGAAAAAAGCGAGAAGAATACAGTAGCTCGCCGACTCTTCGTCGTCATTTAATGTGGGCGATCTACAGGAAAGATCTCAAAGAAGTCAAGAAAATACTCAACGATAAAAGGTTGCTGAATACTAACTGAAACCTTTTGATTATCTTGGAAGTTTTTTGAAACTACTACATGGCAGTGGCAATTAAGTAGTCTAAAGGGTCATATACATAGCTTCAGGCCCAATTAAGTAGTCTAAAGGGTCATATACATAGCTTCAGGCCCAATTAAGTAGTCTAAAGGGTCAGATGCATAGCTTCAGGTCCAATTAAGTAGTCTAAAGGGTCATATACATACAGCTTCAGGCCCAATTAGTTAGTCTAAAGGGTCATATACATAGCTTCAGGCCCAATTAAGTCGTCTAAAGGGTCATAAACATAGCTTCAGGCCCAATTAAGTAGTCTAAAGGGTCATATACATAGCTTCAGGCCCAATTAAGTCGTCTAAAGGGTCATAAACATAGCTTCAGGCCCAATTAAGTAGTCTAAAGGGTCATATACATAGCTTCAGGCCCAATTAAGTAGTCTAAAGGGTCAGATGCATAGCTTCAGGCCCAATTAAGTAGTCTAAAGGGTCATATACATAGCTTCAGGCCCAATTAAGTAGTCTAAAGGGTCATATACATAGCTTCATGCTTAATTAAGTAGTCTAAAGGGTCATATACATAGCTTCAGGCCACATGATTTAGCGCGGAAGTCTGTAAATATCGTTGACTTGTGCCGATGGTGCTAAAAATTTATTGTGATGAATACGCTGTAGCAAAGTACGTAACTTGACACTCTCTGGTTGTGAAGTAACGCTCTATTACAAACGTTCTGCTTCAATAACATCTCTGATTGCGAAAAACGAGACCATTGGGTCTCCCGCATAGCGCTTATACATGAAATACCAATGTTTTCGGTAAGTTTTTCGTAAAATAATAGCTTATCGGAAAAAGACTGATGTGTTTAATCCCGCTCAGTGAATCAACTTTTTCTCAAGTGTAAATTGATCATACTGTGATATGATTATTTTTCTTTTGGGTCATTTGGTAGATCATCTAATTATGTGAATGCTTCTACGAAAAAAAAATTTCTGTGGAGACTTGATTCTTCTAACTTTTTTTAAAAGTGTGTTATTCAATGTTTTTTTGCAGGCTAATTTGTGGAGAAGCGCTTAGATTCTACTCCTTCCTTGATAGAAGATGCGCAGTGGTTGAGGCTATTCTCAGTGGGGACGTCCAGTTATGGGAGTTCCTATTAGTGAGACTCAAGCAGATTCAGTCGGAGGAAGGCAGAGGAGACAGTAACGAGCCGAATTTACTCTCCAAGGTTCAACATTGTTCTATGATTGTTACAAAAAATTCACATTTCATCCTCTCATTGAATTCATTTAGAAAAGTACTCATCTCTGTATGAAAGTCCGAATTTTCTTTTCCAATGATTTCTCTCGCAAAAAACTTTCTTGTATTTCAGAGAAGATCAGAGAAGAATATCTTATGACAAAGCCCAGTTTAAATAATATCAAACCTCTAGAGTTTAATATTATAAATAAAAAAATATTATAAATAGAAAAATATTATAAATAAAAAAAGCGTTTGCTATAAAGCAACAATGCACTCTAAATTGAAATAATAAAAAGTTCCGGATGTGGTATAGTGGTAATGTGCGCTGGCTACAGTGCAATCGCTCACGATTTGAATCTCTACTTCCGAGATATCCACTCAAACAAAAAAGTTTGAGTTATATGGGTAGTGCTCACACAAAAATGAATTTCCAGTGATTGAGAAACACGCCGCTATTCCGGCCAAATAAGGTCTGTATCTCAAACAACGGGAGCGCTTACCGTAACGGTTATTAGTTTTGCAGCAGTCATCGGGCAGGAGGAACTGGTATATGCTTGGGCGGGCAACCAGAAAGTTGGAGAGCGTTCGGGGAGGCAGGGAGGGCAACAACGCGTTCCTCAACTACGAGGTACTACTTGATACATGATCCAGACTTTAAATGATTCATCTAGGAAGTGCGACTCTCTGTATCAGCCTCTTAACCGCCGAAGACGAACGGTTGATACTTCAGGCTCAAAGATTTATTGTTTGAACAAGAAATGAGGAGAAAACTAGACGTATTAACCGCGAAGTTTTGATCGGTGACTGAAGTATTACCGGATGTACGTGTGTATGTCCTTATCGGGGCTCGCGAAACCATTCAAGGTTTATCCTGGTTGGGTTTTTGAAGCGGCCATTACAAAACCCCTGGCCGGATGTACGTGTGTATGTCCTTATCGGGGCTCGCGAAACCATTCAAGGTTTATCCTGGTTGGATTTCCGAAGCGGCCATTACAAAACCCCTGGCCGGATGTACGTGTGTATGTCCTTATCGGGGCTCGCGAAACCATTCAAGGTTTATTCTGGTTGGGTTTCCGAAGCGGCCATTACAAAACCCCTGGCCGGATGTACGTGTGTATGTCCTTATCGGGGCTCGCGAAACCATTCAAGTTTTATCCTGGTTGGGTTTCCGAAGCGGCCATTACAAAACCCCTGGCCGGATGTACGTGTGTATGTCCTTATCGGGGCTCGCGAAACCATTCAAGGTTTATTCTGGTTGGGTTTCCGAAGCGGACATTACAAAACCCCTGGCCGGATGTACGTGTGTATGTCCTTATCGGGGCTCGCGAAACCATTCAAGGTTTATCCTGGTTGGGTTTTTGAAGCGGCCATTACAAAACCCCTGGCCGGATGTACGTGTGTATGTCCTTATCGGGGCTCGCGAAACCATTCAAGGTTTATCCTGGTTGGATTTCCGAAGCGGCCATTACAAAACCCCTGGCCGGATGTACGTGTGTATGTCCTTATCGGGGCTCGCGAAACCATTCAAGGTTTATTCTGGTTGGGTTTCCGAAGCGGCCATTACAAAACCCCTGGCCGGATGTACGTGTGTATGTCCTTATCGGGGCTCGCGAAACCATTCAAGTTTTATCCTGGTTGGGTTTCCGAAGCGGCCATTACAAAACCCCTGGCCGGATGTACGTGTGTATGTCCTTATCGGGGCTCGCGAAACCATTCAAGGTTTATTCTGGTTGGGTTTCCGAAGCGGACATTACAAAACCCCTGGCCGGATGTACGTGTGTATGTCCTTATCGGGGCTCGCGAAACCATTCAAGGTTTATCCTGGTTGGGTTTCCGAAGCGGCCATTACAAAACCCCTGACCGGATGTACGTGTGTATGTCCTTATCGGGGCTCGCGAAACCATTCAAAGTTTATTCTGGTTGGGTTTCCGAAGCGGCCATTACAAAACCCCTGGCCGGATGTACGTGTGTATGTCCTTATCGGGGCTCGCGAAACCATTCAAGGTTTATCCTGGTTGGGTTTCCGAAGCGGCCATTACAAAACCCCTGGCCGGATGTACGTGTGTATGTCCTTATCGGGGCTCGCGAAACCATTCAAGGTTTATCCTGGTTGGGTTTCCGAAGCGGCCATTACAAAACCCCCGGCCGGATGTACGTGTGTATGTCCTTATCGGGGCTCGCGAAACCATTCAAGGTTTATTCTGGTTGGGTTTCCGAAGCGGCCATTACAAAACCCCTGGCCGGATGTACGTGTGTATGTCCTTATCGGGGCTCGCGAAACCATTCAAGGTTTATCCTGGTTGGGTTTCCGAAGCGGCCATTACAAAACCCCCGGCCGGATGTACGTGTGTATGTCCTTATCGGGGCTCGCGAAACCATTCAAGGTTTATTCTGGTTGGGTTTCCGAAGCGGCCATTACAAAACCCCTGGCCGGATGTACGTGTGTATGTCCTTATCGGGGCTCGCGAAACCATTCAAGGTTTATCCTGGTTGGGTTTCCGAAGCGGCCATTACAAAACCCCTGGTAACGATATGTGAGACGCAATTGTAGCGATTTGAGTTACAAAAAACAACCTTTTTCACTTCATTCTACTGTTTTTGGAATAAAAATGTATACGATTTGAATGAAATCTCAACAAGAGCTATATAAATATTTGGCCTCTGTTTCGATGTGAATATTGTGATCATCATAGAGATTATCAGTAATCAACAAGATATCTTCACATATATTACTTGCGATAGGGTTTCAATTATACATTATGAGCTGTATTTCTTAATCTCTCCCAAAATTTTTTGATACATCATAACTTGTCTGATAGTTCAGCACGTGAATAGAATGAAGCCCTCTTCCTTTTCCTTGAAAACGTTTCACTAGTACAATATTTTGAGCCTAATTTGGAAGTAAGTTAGGTTTTCAGTAGTTTGAGTAATGAAACGATGAAACGAAAAAGAAGTTTGAAATACTCGCTACAAAATTTTTTTTCAGCCAACTCAGCCCAGTACTGATTCTTACATTCAACAACTTATCGAAAGAGGGGTTGATTACGGTACTTTAATTGCGGTGGCAGCCAAGTCTGATCAAGGTAAGAGTAGGTTTTGCAACTAATCAGAAACCGTTTTATATGGCCAGAATCCAATGAATGAAGTTTTCTGTTGAAAAAAAGAATTTTCAAAGGGTAGTTATAATTGTTTGAAGTTGGATTTTTTGTATGAAGATGCATAGTTGAGTGTTTAATCTTTACATGGTTCGTTTCAGGTTACAGCATTGGCATCCACAAGAACACGCTACAATTCAAGGTGGCAAACTTTTTGATCTCAGAATATTCTAGCTCCGTGACATAGTGCACGCCTGCTGCTAGTGCGTCTAGCAGAGGGGAGAGTATTCTTGGTGTAACTGCCTACGAAACTTAACTTTTTCGGTCAAAGTAGATCAAGAGGGGTCGAATTTCTAACCCATCATTTCACTCACAACTCCAGCAAAAAAGTTTTCATCAAGTTGACTCATATTTTTTAGTTAGTTATTCGGAGTAACATAATGAAAGGGCAGTTGAAAGTGACTAGATTCTGTTTTACAGATAGTAGACATGGTGCGAGCCGGCGCGAGGAAGCTGGCATATGATGCGGCTACAGACTACAAACATCATTTCAACCAACTCCATCTGGAAACTCTCAAGTTACTACGTTTTTTTTCTCGATTTGTTTTTCACTCGGATAATCTCTCTATAAAGTAGGGGTCATTGCGAAGAAAGTAGGGGTCATTGCGAAGAACAACAACAAAACAGAGGTGAGAATTTGAATTTAAAGGTTATAAGAGTTATACTGAGAAAGAACTTTGTATGTCATACGTGATAGCATTCTAAGGTTGAGTTTGCGAAAGAAACAGCATTTAGTCCAGAAACTTCTCCAACTCCATTATTTCTTCTCACCTTACATGTTCTAAAACTAGCGTGAAAGGCACCTTACTAAAATAACTGTACAACTTAAGACATAGTAAGAAATCGCATGAGACAATGTGTGCTCGGTTGATGTATTGGCAACGCTCTACAAGCCCCGGTTAAGCAACGGAGGTGCGGTGTCGGCCGAGTGCCATTTTTGCCCGTGCGATGTATTTCTTTCATACATAATAACTGTATAACTACCGATGTTTTGAAGAGGGCCGGTTTTTGAACCTGTTACGAATTGCAATTGCTTTGATCACATAAGTCAAATCTCACTTCCGCCTCCTACCTGCAAAAGTTATTACAGTAAATGTAATCTAGAAAATTTTTGTGTTTTGGTGGTGTTAGCATGTAACATTATTGGACGCTTTTTCACTATTGTTTTTTAGAGCGTTCCAAATTATATGAAAGATGGTAAAGCTCATCTCTTTCCAGGGATGGCGGTAAACTGCCAGATCGCATCCTGGCAGTCTCGGTAAGGAAGAAGGCTTTTGGCAACCGGGACATGACGCCCGCACACACAGCCGCAGTCAATCCAGATGCAAAGTTCCTCGCAGCCCTACATGCGGTGGACCCGCTTATCAACCATCCAGACTCCGATCACTGGTTCTCTTTCTCTTATAGTTTTTGTGTAAACATTTCTTATGAGCTATTTCATAAAGCAGTAACATAAGCAGGGATTGAATAGTCATGTCGGCGGCCTCTGGTTTCCCTAATCATCAGAGGGACCCTTATGTAAAACAAAAAAAATTTTGCGGGCCTCTGTATTTTTTATCCTAAGTCAAAAAGGGAACCATCGGAAGACCTTATGTAAAGAAAATTTTTCCGCTTACGGTGGGCGTCTGTAGCTTTTTCTTGCACACTAAAAAAACCCCTGCACGTAAGTGTTGGTTCAGGTTCTTTAGGTACACGGATGTTCACTTAGTTTCACAACAAGAAGCAAACAGTTGGTATTATCCTATACAGAACCTCTGAATATTTTGGCACATCAAATCCTCTTACTGCTTTGAGTCGATTTATCGCAATGAGAACATTCATTAAAAGTTTTCTTATCGTTCTAAGCAATTAAACGTTGATATGATTTTGTGTTCTCAGGTACACGACCCATTACGCGTCTGTATGCAATGGAGAAGGCCCTCTGAAGTATCTTCTGTCGAAGGATATCGGAGTGATGGACACAACGAAGAAGGGGGAGATGCCTCTGCACGTTGCGGCTCGTGCGGGACGACATCGGAATGTCAAGGTGAAGGGCGTACAAATATGTAAAATAGGAGGCCTTACAAGCATTTCGAAGGGGAATGGGGTCTAACGACGACATCGGAATGTCAAGGTGAAGGGCGTACAAATATGTAAAATAGGAGGCCTTACAAGCATTTCGAAGGGGAAGGGGGTCTAACGACGACATCGGAATGTCAAGGTGAAAGGCGTACAAATATGTGAAATAGGAGGCCTTACAAGCATTTCGAAGGGGAATGGGGTCTAACGACGACATCGGAATGTCAAGGTGAAGGGCGTACAAATATGTAAAATAGGAGGCCTTACAAGCATTTCGAAGGGGAAGGGGGTCTAACGACGACATCGGGATGTCAAGGTGAAAGGCGTACAAATATGTGAAATAGGAGGCCTTACAAGCATTTCGAAGAAGAAGGGGGTCTAACGAGCATTTCAAAAGGTAAAAAAGGGGATTTAACTAGGATGTCGAAGAAGAGGAGGGACCTATGAGCATGGGAGAGGGGAGTGTTACGAACATGTAAAAGGGAGTGGGTTGAAGATTTGAAGGAGCCTTTCAGAGGAAGAGAGAGTCTTATGAGAGGGAAAAAATATTGGTCCACCATTTAAAAAGAAGTGTCACCATATAAAATAGTAACGTACACCAAATAAAATGGTACCATCCACCAAATAAAATGCTTACCTCCACCAAATAAAATGCTTACCTCCACCAAATAAAATGCTTACCTCCACCAAATTTTGTGGGCACGTCCACCAAGTTTTTTTTCTTGTGAACTTTACCACGACATTTTTTTCTCACCTGACACCAACCTGTATGGTTTTTTTCCACCAAATTTGAAGTCCATCAAATTTTTTTTCGTGAAGTTCACCACGGCATTTTTTTTGAAATTCTTCACGCAAAAAATTTTGGTGGATTTAAATTCGGTGCAAAAAAAAAACCATACAGGTTGGTGTCAGGTGAGAAAAAAATGCCGTGGTAAAGTTCACAAGAAAAAAATTTGGTGGACGTGCCCACAAAATTTGGTGGAGGTAAGCATTTTATTTGGTGGAGGTTAGCATTTTATTTGGTGGAGGTAAGCATTTTATTTGGTGGATGGTACCATTTTATTTGATGTACGTTAAAATTTTATTTGGTGACACTTCTTTCTAAATGGTGGACCAATAATTCATGCCCTCTTATGAGCATGTCAAGTAAAGGGTCTTACGAGCATATAAAAGTGGGGTTTTGTTAGGGCGCTATATTCATGTCGAAGTGAGAGTCTTACGAGCATTTAAAGGTGCGGTTCCCAGGAAAGTTGATTAAGGTTAAACATTTAAACAGCGCTAATCTCAAGATATCGAGTTTTTCCGCGATTCAAACAGCAAATTCTCGCAGGAAAAAAGGTTCTTGCAAGGTTTTTGCGTTAGCACGTCACAGGTTTCCGGGTTTCTCAAATTCGATTGATTGTGCGCTCGAATAAGATGTTTTGTAGATCATATTGGACGCGATCGCTAAAGTGGAGAGTTCTCAGAAAAGAGCAAAGGATAATGTCAACGATGGTTCCTTTTTGATTCAATCTTCTCCAAAAATTTTGTTCGCTTTCTGATGATGAGAGTCTCGATTAGTTTTACAACCTGGTCACATTTAAATGAGCCCTGATCCAGTTGTTACGGATACGATTAAGTTTGCAATAATAAGAGGCAATCATAACACTGTTTTTCCAGTTGTTTTCATTATTGTGTTGCATAGAGGAAAAGGTGCCATGAGAACAAGAATCTCTTTTCTTAAAACAAAAAAATGTATTTTAACTTGTCTTTAGCTGCTCAGGACTGCGCAGAGATGCGCTAACGCTTCGTATACTTGGTCTCCGCGAATAGATTTTTTTCAGGCCTTTTTCCACGTATTTTTCCGATTAGAGCTCATTTCTGTTTTGTAGTGACTGAGTCACTGTGACTCATGTTTGAGATCTTTTATGTAAGAGCTCACTTATGTGACACCTCTTCGTGTTAAACCTGGAATGAAGATTTGGATTAATTGGATTCCGTTGCTACGAAATTTATTTTAGGAGAAGGCGGACCACCGAAGAAAAAGTCAAAGCTGATGGATACTTCACAAGGCAAATCGTCTGAAAAACTGTCGGTTTTTGCCCTGTTCGGTTTTTTTTTGTCTTGGTGCGAACAGTCCCCAAAAAAAGCAAGCGACAAATTTAGAAAAAAAAAGTACATCGGATAAACGCGCAGTTTTTGATTATCTACAAGGAAGTTCCTAAGTTACTGATCATTCAAGGCTTTGAATTAATAGAAATTTTCTTGCAACCGCGGAACGGAAATCATCGAAGCAGTATCAAATTGGAAGTCAATCTAGATTTGATTTTTTCCGTTTTTTTAAATCAAGTATATTTAACAACAAAAAAAACATTGAGTGTCACGGACATACAAGAGAATAAATGTTCAGTTTTTTTCACATGGAAGGGTATTTTTTTGATTATTGCTCGCCGCCCAAAAACCGTATAGAACTGGAATGAGACGGAAATTGCGATTATTGATTTACTCCTCGCATCGAATTGAATATACCCAACGAAGAATGATTCGACAAAATTCACCAGCTGACTTAGGGAGTTCCACAACGGTGCAGATCATTGTTGTTGTTGTTGTTGCCGGCAAGCATCCCGCATCGAAGACTTATGAACACTCTCTTTAATGAGAGAAGTTCTCGTGTTCTTCGGACAAGATGCGTCCGGAGAAGGGTTTTGATGTCCTCTGCAGTCCTGAGACTGTCATGCTGCACCTTGTGAAGGCGGACATCGTTGTAGCAACCTGTTCATGCTATAGGCTTTGTGAGTTGGTGGTCAAGCCGGCCTAGCATCGTTTTGGGTGGGAGTAGAGACGTCTCGCCTGTCGTTGACCGGAGATAGGCAAGAGGCTATTTGACTGGCGCCTCGACTCGCCATTGAAAAGTATAGCGGAGTATCGGCTGATGTTTTGTCCGGTGGCATGCCCAGGCCGGTCCGGCATCGCCCTTCTTTGACGAGCTATACTACCCAGTTTTGATCCGCGGCGATATTTCTCCCGCTACCTCCCAGTACGAATTCTTCGTAGAGAGGCGTCCCTCTATCCGCCACCTGAGGTCGCGCTCGATTCTGGACTGGATGATCCGGCTCCATCCGTGACAGGCTCTTAAGGCTGTAGAGTCACGAATGGCCACTGTTGCCAGTGTTTTTCGAGGTGCAGATCATTGCAGATATTCACTTTATCAAAGTATTTATCACTCGACTTGAGTGAAGTTGGTGACTTTGAAAGACATGAGGTCTGATCCTCAGAAAGAAGAAAATCAGCGGTGGAACAATTGAGAGTTGTTTAAAGAAACAAAAAAGTCATTATGGAAAGTTTCGATTTGGAGGTGGAGCAGTGCATGCAAGAAAGAGAAGGAAGTGGCCTCGCTTGTGAATGCCAAGAACCGCGCTGGTCAGACTGCCCTGCACATTGCAGCTAGCCAGGGCAGGTTGGTGCTCAACTCTTTCCAATCTGGGCGCATATCGATAACATAATGCACGGCTAACAACATCATGACTTTTTGAACATCGGTTGATTGATATCAAACTTCCATAGACTCAGCACACAATAATATCAATAACATTTTTCTCAAGAAGCATTCGTGTATATCATTTCTACACATGAAAGTGTACAACTCGAGTGAATCACAGAACGGGAGTAGTACGGGTGCTCCTGGAATGTTCGAAGGTGGAGAAGGAAGCGAAGTGCTCACCAAAGGATAAGAGCTTGACTCCCCTAATGGTTACTGGATTTTTCCTTCGAAAATTTTTTTTTGACGGAGACGGAGAAGAATTGGAATTTTCGAGTGAGTAGGTTTTTTGGGAAGAAAAAGAGAGAGGATGAAAGAGCGGAGAACGAGAGGTACCAAATAAAAGCCCAAGTATTTGCGTTCCCTACTGTTGCTCATACAGTTAGCGGCCGGTGCGGGTCATCTGGAGACTTGTCAGGCACTCTTGGAAGGAGGTTGCCTTGTGGAAGGGAAGGACCAACTCAAGAGGTTCCCAATAATTGCCTATTCTTTGAAATGACCCGGAATACACGATTGATATAACTAACTCACCTCGATAGCAAGGTCTTCGCGGTAATAGAGTTAAAAAACAGTTAGTCAAACAAGAAAGTATGCGGTACCGTCCCGAGATTTTTTAGTTTTTTCAGAAGCCGGAATTTCTGGTTCTGAAAGAGGGAATTGTAAGCAGGTAGAAATATATCACTAGACCGAGTAAAAAGCGTATGTGAAGGGTTAATGTTTTCCAGTGTAGTCATGATGATATCGACAAAAGTGTTGTAGGAATGTTTTGATGGTAGCAGTCATAAACGGGCAGACGCACGTTGTTGCCGATCTTCTGCGGAGAGGGGCTGACGTACAAAAGGTTTGCTGACGTACAAAAGATTTGCTGACGTACAAAAGGTTTGCTGAAGTACAAAAGGTTTGCTGACGTACAAAAGATTTGCTGACGTACAAAAGATTTGCTGACGTACAAAAGGTTTGCTGACGTACAAAAGATTTGCTGACGTACAAAAGGTTTGCTGAAGTACAAAAGGTTTGCTGACGTACAAAAGATTTGCTGACGTACAAAAGGTTTGCTGACGTACAAAAGATTTGCTGACGTACAAAAGGTTTGCTGACGTACAAAAGATTTGCTGACGTACAAAAGATTTGCTGACGTACAAAAGGTTTGCTGACGTACAAAAGATTTGCTGACGTACAAAAGATTTGCCGACGTACAATATGTTTATAAAACTTATTTAAAGGCTGTTGAAATTGGGTGTGTCAGTTTGCTTCGAGATTGATATCCTAGTTTGAGAAAGCATTGCTCAGAAAACGAAAACTTATATTCCTGCTCATTCAGCCATTGAGTTACTGCAAGTTTTATCCTTGTTTCAGACAAGATGCTCTACGAGATAAATCAACGGAAAAATTGGTTCTTCTTTCAGAAAGATTCTTCTTCAAACACAGCGATGCACTACGCGTGTGCGTATGGCTGGATCGAATGTGCCAAATTGATTGCTGAGGTATCTTTTCTTAACATGGGAATTTTCTCCAGTCCAGCCGCTACTACTACTTTTTCTTAAAGCTTATTAATCCGTCATCGAGACGGTACGTTCTAAACTTATTTGAGGTACAGACCTCGAGTTGTGCAAGAGATGTCTCTTTCAATCACTGCTAGTAGGCACAGCACCGGGGGGGGGTGTGAGAACAACACCGAGTTTTCTAAATCCGCTAACAAGAAAGTTGTTCTGAAATGTGATAAGAGGCACCTTATTGCATGAGAAGAGAAATTTGGAAGGTAGTATCATGTTGAGAAAAAAGACTACTCAACTGACAAGGGTTCTACAAAATTTAGAAATTAGTACTGTGTAACAAACTGTATCCATCATATAGGTTGACCTCTCCACCATTTCTGCCGTGAACGATTGGCTTCTGACGCCTCTTTCAGTCGCTTATTTGAAAGGTTAATTTCAAAAAAAATTCTCGGGTTTTTTTGCCAAGTTTTCAAAGAGAGGGTATAAGTTGCGCTGGGATATTGTTGGTATAAAGTTTCAGATCATTCTGAAAAAAAATATCCGAAAGTACGGTTAGGTATTGAAAATTCTAGTGTTGATGCATTGAGGCCATTACGGTATTGTGACGTGGCTGCTAGAAGGGCCTCGAGCAGCTCACGCAGAGATCAACAGCAAGGTTAGTGTACGTTGAATTTAGTATAAATGTTTCTGGCACGGATGTGTGAGAATTCCCAAGCGAGACTCATTAATAGTAAGTACTGCAGAATTGTGTTCAAGGATCAGTTAGACTTCATCCACTTTTCATCAATTGTTATTGGGCAGGTTTTCGCCCCCCCCTTTTTTTTTGAAAAGGAGGTTCGAATTGCACTTAATTGTTTTATAATGTAGTGATTTTCTTTTACTTCGTGTTGCTTGGGCTATTCCTTCATAACAATCTTGGAAGGGAAAAGTTTTTTAGCTTTTCATCAAATGTTCAATCATTCAGTAGTCTTTTCTCGCTATTCATTCCATTTCTGCTGCAAATAAATGATGATAACGCAGTCTGGGGAATTCGAAACCGGGTCCTAAGTTGATAAAGTTGAAGGATGAAAAGGTTCTTGAGGACAATCAAGGAGTTTCTCTGATCTCTTCCCTCATAAGCTTCCACGATGAGAGCAGCACCCAACATCTCCCCGCACAAATCGACTTTCTGCTTAAAAAGTATGTTGTGTTCTCTTCTCGTCCGGGTTTCAACAGCGAAGATGACAACTTGGAATTTGCTATAAAAATATCATTCTTTCGCGCTCTTTGTATATTCGTTTTGAAGTGAGATGGATGAAGCAAGTTTCAAATGAGCTTGAAGTGAGATGGATGAAGCAAGTTTCAAATGAGCTTGAAGTGAGATGGATGAAGCAAGTTTCAAATGAGCTTGAAGTGAGATGGATGAAGCAAGTTTCAAATGAGCTTGAAGTGAGATGGATGAAGCAAGTTTCAAATGAGCTTGAAGTGAGATGGATGAAGCAAGTTTCAAATGAGCTTGAAGTGAGATGGATGAAGCAAGTTTCAAATGAGCTTGAAGTGAGATGGATGAAGCAAGTTTCAAATGAGCTTGAAGTGAGATGGATGAAGCAAGTTTCAAATGAGCTTGAAGTGAGATGGATGAAGCTAGTTTCAAATGAGCTTGAAGTGAGATGGATGAAGCTAGTTTCAAATGAGCTTGAAGTGAGATGGATGAAGCAAGTTTCAAATGAGCTTGAAGTGAGATGGATGAAGCAAGTTTCAAATGAGCTTGAAGTGAGATGGATGAAGCTAGTTTCAAATGAGCTTGAAGTGAGATGGATGAAGCAAGTTTCAAATGAGCTTGAAGTGAGATGGATGAAGCAAGTTTCAAATTAGCTTGAAGTGAGATGGATGAAGCAAGTTTCAAATGAGCTTGAAGTGAGATGGATGAAGCAAGTTTCAAATGAGCTTGAAGTGAGATGGATGAAGCAAGTTTCAAATGAGCTTGAAGTGAGATGGATGAAGCAAGTTTCAAATGAGCTTGAAGTGAGATGGATGAAGCTAGTTTCAAATGAGCTTGAAGTGAGATGGATGAAGCTAGTTTCAAATGAGCTTGAAGTGAGATGGATGAAGCTAGTTTCAAATGAGCTTGAAGTGAGATGGATGAAGCAAGTTTCAAATGAGCTTGAAGTGAGATGGATGAAGCAAGTTTCAAATGAGCTTGAAGTGAGATGGATGAAGCAAGTTTCAAATGAGCTTGAAGTGAGATGGATGAAGCAAGTTTCAAATGAGCTTGAAGTGAGATGGATGAAGCAAGTTTCAAATGAGCTTGAAGTGAGATGGATGAAGCTAGTTTCAAATGAGCTTGAAGTGAGATGGATGAAGCTAGTTTCAAATGAGCTTGAAGTGAGATGGATGAAGCTAGTTTCAAATGAGCTTGAAGTGAGATGGATGAAGCTAGTTTCAAATGAGCTTGAAGTAAGATGGATGAAGCAAGTTTCAAATGAGCTTGAAGTGAGATGGATGAAGCAAGTTTCAAATGAGCTTGAAGTGAGATGGATGAAGCAAGTTTCAAATGAGCTTGAAGTGAGATGGATGAAGCAAGTTTCAAATGAGCTTGAAGTGAGATGGATGAAGCAAGTTTCAAATGAGCTTGAAGTGAGATGGATGAAGCTAGTTTCAAATGAGCTTGAAGTGAGATGGATGAAGCTAGTTTCAAATGAGCTTGAAGTGAGATGGATGAAGCTAGTTTCAAATGAGCTTGAAGTGAGATGGATGAAACAAGTTTCAAATGAGCTTGAAGTGAGATGGATGAAGCAAGTTTCAAATGAGCTTGAAGTGAGATGGATGAAGCAAGTTTCAAATGAGCTTGAAGTGAGATGGATGAAGCAAGTTTCAAATGAGCTTGAAGTGAGATGGATGAAGCAAGTTTCAAATGAGCTTGAAGTGAGATGGATGAAGCTAGTTTCAAATGAGCTTGAAGTGAGATGGATGAAGCTAGTTTCAAATGAGCTTGAAGTGAGATGGATGAAGCAAGTTTCAAATGAGCTTGAAGTGAGATGGATGAAGCAAGTTTCAAATGAGCTTGAAGTGAGATGGATGAAGCAAGTTTCAAATGAGCTTGAAGTGAGATGGATGGAGCAAGTTTCAAATGAGCTTGAAGTGAGATGGATGAAGCAAGTTTCAAATGAGCTTGAAGGGAGATGGATGAAGCAAGTTTCAAATGAGCTTGAAGTGAAATGGATGAAGCAAGTTTCAAATGAGCTTGAAGTGAGATGGATGAAGCTAGTTTCAAATGAGCTTGAAGTGAGATGGATGAAGCTAGTTTCAAATGAGCTTGAAGTGAGATGGATGAAGCTAGTTTCAAATGAGCTTGAAGTGAGATGGATGAAGCAAGTTTCAAATGAGCTTGAAGTGAGATGGATGAAGCAAGTTTCAAATGAGCTTGAAGTGAGATGGATGAAGCAAGTTTCAAATGAGCTTGAAGTGAGATGGATGAAGCAAGTTTCAAATGAGCTTGAAGTGAGATGGATGAAGCAAGTTTCAAATGAGCTTGAAGTGAGATGGATGAAGCTAGTTTCAAATGAGCTTGAAGTGAGATGGATGAAGCTAGTTTCAAATGAGCTTGAAGTGAGATGGATGAAGCTAGTTTCAAATGAGCTTGAAGTGAGATGGATGAAGCAAGTTTCAAATGAGCTTGAAGTGAGATGGATGGAGCAAGTTTCAAATGAGCTTGAAGTGAGATGGATGAAGCTAGTTTCAAATGAGCTTGAAGTGAGATGGATGAAGCAAGTTTCAAATGAGCTTGAAGTGAGATGGATGAAGCAAGTTTCAAATGAGCTTGAAGTGAGATGGATGAAGCTAGTTTCAAATGAGCTTGAAGTGAGATGGATGAAGCTAGTTTCGAATGAGCTTGAAGTGAGATGGATGAAGCTAGTTTCAAATGAGCTTGAAGTGAGATGGATGAAGCTATTTTCAAATGAGCTTGAAGTGAGATGGATGAAGCTAGTTTCAAATGAGCTTGAAGTGAGATGGATGAAGCTAGTTTCAAATGAGCTTGAAGTGAGATGGATGAAGCTAGTTTCAAATGAGCTTGAAGTGAGATGGATGAAGCTAGTTTCAAATGAGCTTGAAGTGAGATGGATGAAGCTAGTTTCAAATGAGCTTGAAGTGAGATGGATGAAGCTAGTTTCAAATGAGCTTGAAGTGAGATGGATGAAGCTAGTTTCAAATGAGCTTGAAGTGAGATGGATGAAGCTAGTTTCAAATGAGCTTGAAGTGAGATGGATGAAGCTAGTTTCAAATGAGCTTGAAGTGAGATGGATGAAGCTATGTAGTTTCAAATGAGCTACTGAAAGGGGGGGTTTTGAAAAGCCGGACTCAATTTTAACTCTTTTGTAGAGACAAATAAACGAAAAAGTTATTATTTTTGAGGATATCATCTACGCACACTGTTTCTAGGCAGCAAGAAGAATAGATCCGATTGCGGAGAAATTTGGTTACTCGGCTGACTTAAGCCTTCTCAATGATTTCATTGGTTATTTTTGGGTAAACTTCCTAAGCGGATTCCCTCATATTAGCATTTTATATATATATATATATATATATATATATATATATATATATATATAAATCGAAATGTGTCTATCTAGATGTGAGTTAGTTTCAATCAAACCTCTGTAATCAGTATGTAATATGTATGAAAAAATCGGCTCTCAGTGGGGCTTCGTGCAATGTGATGGATGCCGAGAAGAACTCGCCTCTCCACGTCTTGGCTTCAGTTCCAATCCGTTTGAAGCTACCCGAAGGCACGGGCGGGAAGGCGCCATATGAAAATGAATTGAGGTCAGGGCGATCGCACATTTTGAGCAGAGAAAAAGGATTGAAAGCAGCGCACCATCCTAAAAAACTGTTTTTTTGTAAACTAGATGTATGAACTAGAAGAGTTGCAGGTTGAGTAAAGATGTCTACAAAAAATGCTTAGAGAAGATGATGAAGGCTGGAGCGGATGCCAGCCAATGCAATAGTCGCGGAAAAACTCCCTTCAGGGTACTGTTAACCTTTTGGTGTATACCGTAACAGAGAGATTGTATTTAACACAGAATAGATCAGACTATGTTTTTTTTGTCCGAAAGTGGCATAATGGTAGTGTGATCGACTATTGTGCAAAGAGTGTTGAGTTCGACTCCCACCCAAACCAAGGAGGTTAAGAAATGTTGGTAGTGCTCATGCACGAATCTGACTCTTCCCACTGCTGCTATTCACACTATCAGTGATCTAGCGGGCAGCCACTGGTTCTATCAGGTTAGGTCTGTCGCGCTTAACTGCCGAGAGGTTATAGAAGAGATTTGAGAGAGATGTCAAACAATAGATTAGACTGTTTTGTGGCAATTGAAGGTAGTTCTCTCTATGAGGCTCTGAGTTATAGAACAAAAGACTGGTGTTTTTAGGTAACTGGGATGTATCACTGTTTGAGATCAATTTCTTGGAATGATTTAGACTCAGTAACAGATCGACGTTAATTGTTCATCATCTTTGTTTCTAGGTGGCTCTAGAAGCTGGCAATCTCTTCCTCGCCGAGTTTCTATATGAACAAGCTGTCAGACATTCTTCAGCTTTCAAGACTTTTTTTTCCAAATTTTGAAATTTTTTACCACAAAATAATGACTTGGCAAAAATTATAATTATGAAGAAATTTGAAATTCCAGAGCTTTGAAGTACAAAAATAAGATTCGAATACAGTCTAAGTAGTTCGGTTGAATGATATCGGGGTGATATGTATACACGACTAGAATCTTTTTCGAGTACAGACTAAAACGAAGTTATGTGCGCAAGAAAATAATCTCGTTTAAAAAGTCTATTATTTTTTTCGGAGTTTTCGAAAACTTTATTTAGTAAAGGCATATGAAGTTCTCACTTTCATGTTTTTTTCTCAGTCATCTCATTCTATTAGCTTTTAAAATGGCTGAACGGTGCGAGCTCGAGAAACTGATACTACGGGCCTCTCTTTTCTTCTTCTTCAAGCTGCTGCAACACATCAAGAATTATGTCAAGCATACGGACAAGGATGCCTCAGTGAACGACAGTGCCAGGCTTGGTTCAGTCGGTCAAAGTAAGGCGACCACACGCTGGAAGACATGGACCGTCCAGGACGGTCTCGCCAGCTCGATCTTGAGGATCTTCGATCCTTTGTCGAAGCCGATTCCAAACGAACTTGCTACGAGATTGAAGAGCACTTCGCGGTCTCTCACATCACCATCGAGAACGGGCTTCACGAGCTCGGTAAAGTACACAAGCTCGGGCAATGGGTGCCACACGACAGGAACCGACGAGTCGCGGCCGCCTCACAACTTCTCTCCTACAAAAGAAGAGACGAGAGGCTGGACACATTGCTAACTGGAGACGAGAAGTGGGTGACCTACTGCAATGTTACACGCAAGCGCCAGTGGCTCAGCAAGGGCGAGCAGCCAGAAGCGAAACCCGGACTGCACCCGATGAAGAAGATACTGTGTGTTTGGCGGAACTCACGCGGTGTCGTCTACTGGGAGCTGCTACCTAACGGCATGACTGTTACAGCAGATGTCTACTGTGCACAACTCGACCAGGTGCAGCAAGCTCTGGTGGCTCGAGGCGAAGAGAGTGCCAAGATTCGATTTCTACATGACAACGCACTACCACACATTGCGAAAAAACGGTTCAGAAGCTGTTGGACTTGAGAAGGGAGTTGATGCCTCATCCACCGTACTCGCTCGACATGGCACCTTCTGAATACCACCTATTTCGCTCCATGCAGAACCACCTCGCAGAGAAAAAACTTTAGAACGAAGCTGAAGTAAAATCATGGTTGCAAGACTTCTTCGACTCGGCTCTCTCCGTCGTTCTACCATAAGGGCATCCACGATCTGCCCACGCGATGGCAACACATACTCAACCATGATGGATCATACTTTCTTGATTGAGGTTCTTGTTTGACTTAATAAATAATTAATAATAAAAAAGATTAAAACCGAGGTTTTTTTCTTGCGCACCCAATATTTTGGTGTTGAGTTAGGAGAATATGAGTGAAAAGCGATTATCTCGAGTGACCGCAAAAAGGAGGAAAGAGTTGTGAGCCTTAGTAGTGTACCTTGCAGAGATCAGTTTTGATGAAGAATGAGGTGAAAAGAGAAGAGGCCTATCCAGAAGGAGAAAATATCTTCCATCTTCTGTTCAAACTACCCTTCACCGTCATCTCCAAGACGTCAGTTCAAACCGGAATTTTGAAGACCCTTCAAATTGCGAAATTTTTTTAAAAATTTGAATGGCGAAGATAACTCCCGCTTTATGCACAAGTGTTGCATGAGTTTTTTCCGAGCAAGGTTCATTGCAATTTATATTCAATTCTTCATTGAATTTTTTACTCAATCATTGAGGGATATTCTTGCTTTCGTAGCTAGTGAGTTGTAACGTTAAAAGAACAACAGTGTAAACATTTGAATTATTTTCAAGGAGCTTCTAGGATTGAGCAAAGGTTTGTTTTTGCGGGAAAGAGTAGTGGATTATTAGGCGCAAAGTATACGTGCTTCATTCACAAGTGATAATTCAGTGACTATTTGTTGCAGAAAGATATGGACATGTTCGGACGAACCGCTCGAAGAACAGTACAATGTCATTCCTCTCTTCAACAAGGTTTTTTGGTTAAGTTTCGTTGTGAATTCTAAACCCAGTTGTGCTCTTGCTCTTAGATATGTGACGACTTGGGTGCGACATCAACGGATAATTGGCTGCTCTCTGGTAACAGCGGGAAACTTCAACCCGTGCTGCAGTTGGCTTATGAGTTAGTCTATGTTATTATATGTATAAGTACGTGACTAAGAGATTGAGGCTTTCAAGTCATACACTCAGCACAATAGCATGGTTTGAAAATGCGTTATCTTTAGTGCGAGTGGTAACGCGCTTGTATCCCTGGTGAGAGAAAGCGAATCTTTGGGTTTGAACCCACCTCTTTGACTACCTTTTGCCCGTGTGATATTTTTTACACACATCGACTTTCTGATATGTAACAGAGTATTCGTAGATTATTATATCTTCATTATATAAACATGGATGTTTATATGAATTATGACAACATTGTGATTTTTTTCTTGGAGAGCATCACAATTTCGTCTTTTTTCTCGTTCCATCAGGCAGTTGGTGTGGGTTTTTTAGTAGTAGCAGCTGCGGACGTTTTTATTTTCGTTGTTCGAAGCTACATCATGAGCTCCTTGAAAACGATTGATTCGAGTTGTGAATTAGAACAAGAAGCTAGCAAGGATCTCGTGTAAATCTTTTTAGGGTGAAAATTTAATATAAAAAGTTGATAAGCAAATGAAGTTTTAGGCTGAGTAAAAAAGTTTTTTAAGCAGTACATATCGTATAATTGCATCCATAATCAGTTCCAGAAATTTATATTCATTTACTTATAAATTATACTATAAGTTATACATCTTAAAACATATACTTATAAGTTATATAAGTTATACTTATAAGTATATAAAGCTCATTGAAAACAGGATTTCATCTTTTTTTTTCTTCAGTTTCTACGTATTGCGGGAGAAAAAATCGAATGACAATAAGTTGTTCGCACAAATCGAAAAGACTCTGCTGCATCTGCTGAAAATTTGCCTACAGCAGTCGCCAAAATCTATACTTCTCTCCAAGCTGATAACTAAGGAACAGGCGGAAAATGTGCGTTTTCAGAGTTTGAAAGCTTGTTCCAAGAAATTATTGAAGTCTCAAAGAGACCATGAAATAAGTCTTTAATTTTTTTCCAAAAACATGTTTCTATTTATTTTTGAAGTTCTGCGGAATCGGTATGTAAGAGACAGAATGAATGTTTATAACGAGAACGATTTATCTATTTGGGACACCTTAGTATAACTGCGAGTATGTGGATGGAAACAGTTCGTTTCAGATGTTAGAAGACCCCGAAGAAGAAGCCATTGATTTCGCCCGAGTAGCCATTGACTCAGGGAACAATGAAAAGAATTGTGTTCTCGATGTCAGTCTTCAAAATTTCAACTTCAATGTTTTTCTTGTCGAAAATTTTTTGATCAAAGCTTCTGCTACTGGAACAATTTAATATTCAGTTTTTTTTTAAAATCGAAGTGAGCTCTTTTTCAAAGAATATGTTTTATTTCGATGGGGACTTTCTAGAGTAAATGTGCTCTATATGTTCATGTTGGAGACGTGAAGTAGGTAATGAGCGCTCCTCTTCAGACTGTGTTGGAGAGCGCAGCGTCGGCGGGTATCCTGGCGGACTTTCTTACTCTTCGCTTCTATGGAAGAAAAGCGCGTGAAGCAACGCCATTGCTGTATGCATTGAAAAGGAAGAAGGAGTATGAAGCTATTGCTGTGCTCAAAGCTTCTCATACGGTAGGTAGATCTCTTTTTTTAAACTTATGATGTACATTTTTCATTTGATATAACTTTTCCCAAACTTCATCCGAGTTATCTTAAGTTCCATAAACATGGAGAAAAAATTCGAAATGAATCAAGAAGACTTGAGAAAGTATTCAAAGACAATGATCTATGTAATGCCATGCGTATAATTTTCCAGGCAGGACTCGCTCATACAGTACATTCTGCTCAGTTTGAAAATCGCTTGGAGCAAAAGAAGGAACCTGAGGCAGACGACAAACCAAAATGTTCATACTGCTTTCTTTAGGATAGACTGAGAATCATTAGGATGAGTACGGAATTGAACGCTTTTTGAGTGTAGATGATAGGAAGAAATCGTTTTGGGATTCGTTACTTTTATATTTCGGCAGCCGTTTCACAGATAAATGTGTGGAAGGTTTTAGCAATACTGATCGTATGTCTATTTGAGTAAAGTCACCTTTACATCGAGTTTTGAAGTTCTAGGTGTTGAGACGACATAAAATTCACCTATCAAAGAGACATCCAATCCGTCGTCTCTCTCTGACTGGGAACTATGCGCGTTACCAAAAACACTACCGAGAACATGAAGATTCTCCACATAGCAGTAGCGTACGGTTCGTAAGCTACTGCTATATGGACGGCTCAATGGCTTTGTTCCAGATGTAGCCTGGAATAAGACCGCGTTGATGGTTGCTGTAGACAATGAGATGCACCGCGTCATCCCACACTTCGACCTTCCGCTTTTTCAAGCGACTGCAGCTGATGCGGTGCTATATTTTTTTGAGTACAATTGGGCATTCAGTTATTTCTCACTTTCCGAGAGATGAGATATTTTGGCCGGTGCTGGGAGAGTGACCATGTATTTGATTCAAAAAGAGAGAGAGAGAGAGACAAAAAGGAAAAGGATACCTATTCACAACTAGATAAATAATTAATGAGCCATTCCGGTTATGGTGAAACTATTGTAGGAAGGTTGGACTGTGTGGCATTACGCAGCAGGAAAGTTGACCAGCAGCACTGTTCCGGTACTAAACGCGCTGAGGTCTCTCTCCTTCGCCGACAGTGTCAGCTCTCTTCTTCCTGGGCTCATTAGAAGTGTTTTTGTGGAAGCAAGCAGAGACATTATGTTTTCTGTGTGCAGAAATAGCGAAACAACCTTTTTTCACAAGAGAAGGGGGTGGCCGGAAAATTTTAAGACTTGGTAGAAACCTAACGTACTCCTTCATCTCCAAGCCATGCTTATTCTCAGATGGGCTAAACCCGTTAAACACAATCAATAAAAAAATCCTCGACAAATGCAGTAGGAAGAAAGACCTAAAAATAATTTTTTGCAGCCGATGAAGTCGGGATTAGTGGATTTGATCAAGAAATCGAAGACGAACAAGGGCCTGCTCCCCTTGCACATAGCAGTGAATGCAGAGGAGACTGGGAGTGCGGATGCCTTCCTCGACCCCATCGAGTGGCTCCTGCGGCACGGAGCTCCGCCCTCTGCTACAGTAAGTCTTCCACTCACCCACCTGTTATTTGAAGACTACCAAGAATGGCTCGTTAGAATTGTGTTGATCTTTGTATTCATTCGGGAGTGGGGCACATACGGGATGATAATCTTAGCTGTATAGGAGACGCAAGTAAATAGAGGAATCGGGTGTTAACAAACCAAAACTCACGAGGCTCTAAAACGAAGCTGACCATGTTTTGAACAATGGAAAATACCATACTCAAAAACCTTGTGCATTAGACGTAAACCAAACCCACATTCTTCCATTGCCATTCGGTGCTCTTCTTACTGAAATACTAATGATTAAAATGTTATGCAAATCCAATCGAAGGCCCCTTCACACTTGGTATTCATGTGTTAGTTTGGCAGAATTTGACAAAGCCGAGGCCCAGACTAGAAAACTGGATACACCTTTTTGTGTAAGACTTAATTTACAACATGATCAAATGGATCTACTCGTAAGTTTGTATTAGCTATATATTTGTCAATTTCTCTCTTTGTCCGAAAATAATGCAATGTGTGATGGAAGGATCATCGAGGCCGTATGGCACTTCACTACGCCTTCGACAAGTTGGATCAGAAGGAAGAGAGGAAAGTTGATCCCATAGCTGTTCTCTCTCTGCTTCTCAATTATATCGACAAAATTGACGTCAGTTGTGCTCCAGATCAAATTTATTGATTACCTCATAGTCCTATGAAGTAATCAATGAATCTGATCCTTAAACTAGCAGCTCATGTTTCCAGAAAATTCTTCTGCCTGAAAGAAACTGTTTCAGTATACATATATAATAGCATGCTCATAGGCTGATAGCCTACAGTATACATATATAGCATGCTCATAGGCTGATAGCCTACAGTATACATATATAGCATGCTCATAGGCTGATAGCCTACAGTATACATATATAGCATGCTCATAGGCTGATAGCCTACAGTATACATATATAGCATGCTCATAGGCTGATAGCCTACAGTATACATATATAGCATGCTCATAGGCTGATAGCCTACAGCCTCATCTTTATATTCCCGACGAATAAAATATCCACTCGAAGGTTTCTGTCTCTTAATTAAAAGAGCCTAAGAGAACGGTCGTTAATAAAAATGAAAAAAAGAAGAATAAAACAGATTGGGAAGGCGGACAATGATGGAAACACTGCTCTGCATTTGGCGGCCAAAGTGGATGCAAACATTTGTGCTGTATCTCTCATCACGAATGGAGCTGTCGTAAGTGGCAAATTCAATAGCCTGTAAACACTATGAAAAAAGATTTCTGGCTGAGTGTTGAATAAAAATCACTTCTTGATATGAAATAGTGAGTTCTAAAGATTTTCTAAATAGAATCAAATTAACTTTAGTTCACAGGGGAAACATTGAGTTTTGTCCATGTTCATGTAAAATAGGTATGTATATTATTATTTATGTATTGACTACACGAAATAGTTATTTATTCCGGACTGGAAGTTGCTTTATATTCACTAGGAAGAGTTAGTTTCAGTTTGGCTTAAACTCGGGATGAGTTACGCTGAAAAGACCGTAAAAAAATTTATTCAGCCCGTATAACATAATCAGTCACAAATTTAATGTACTGGAATGATAAGAAAAATGAATTTTGATGCGAAAATTTGATTAAAAAAAAGAAAAATCAAGAAAATTTTTTTATAATGCTGAGAAAAATCAAAAAGTTTTTGAATTTGGTTTAGTGTCCAATACTCTGTAATCAAGTCATTTTATGTCGAAATATACCGTACTTTTTTACCGAGAAAGACTTGGGCTCACTCAAAATTCTACCGGGTCTGAATTAGTCCCTCGGGATATTATGTAAGGAGAAGAATCAGACCGGAGTGCATGAATTTGGACACTGAAGTTTTCATCAAAGGGGGAGTTTTGGATGAAAGTGTTTTGAAAAGTCATCATGATAAAAAGAGATATTGCAGATAGACGCGATCAACGATGACGGAAATAGCCCTCTGGCTCTTGCCTTGTATCACAAATCAGTTGCGACTTCTCTAACTCTCATTCAAGTTAGTTTCTCTTTGTCTCTCTCTCTCTCTCTCTCTCTCTCTCTCTCTCTCTCTCTCTCTCTCTCTCTCTCTCTCTCTCTCTCTCTTGGTTTGACTGTGGACCTGGAGACATCCTCACATAAAAGTTATTCTTATTGTATGTTGAATGAGTTTCTTTATATAACCCGAGAATCGATTCAGGCGAAAGCGAATATCACAGGGATAGTGCGAGGAGAAGAGCCAGTCAATAATGACGAAAATGTTTGGAGATTCGTCGCGTGTCCTTTAAAGGAAAGATTGAGGTTTTTCGATCGAATGACTTATAAATCTGTTTTTTTTTTTATATTTCAAACGTTTTACAGATCAAAATAGGTTCCTCGAATAGCTCAGACATTAGAAAAATAGGAATTTTCTCTCATCAGAAGTCGATGAGAAATTAGAAGAAGATTTCAGATTGGAGTCGACCATTCCTGAGATGGTGGTGCGGAATGAATGGCATTCGCTAGTCTATGTCATCCTCGATAAACTCGGAAAGGTTTCTATTTATCTCACCTGCAAATTAGTTTTTTTTCTAGCCACACGCCTTTCGTGGTATACCAGTTATCATGTCTTTATCAGAATAAAATTCACCAGTCAGATTTGCTGATTCTTGAAGTTTTTTTTGTTGAGCTTTTTGATCGTTTTCCCAGCTCCTGTAAAAATTCAAATTCATAATACTCAAACGCTTTGATTTTCCACTCAAATTTTCCTGATGATTCGTTTAGGATTGAAGACAGAGATATATTTTAGACAGAATCTACGGTCTGCAAGTTGGTAGCAGCCGCACTCCAAAACGGCCAGCATAACTTTGCTCTTTATCTGCTGAATCTTCTCGGAAAACCAACTCCCTCCGTCTGCAAGGTTCCTCTTCTGTTATAAATAATTTCTTAACCCTGTTAAACCCAAATTTGCAGGGAAATTAGATCACCCGAGACTTGTCTCCATGATGAAATGCCCTGAGTTAAGTTACCCGCTCTTCTTAAATTAGGTACATGCTCTATGGTGAAATCAGAAGGATATGATTTTACCCCGAAAGTTCTACCTTGCCTATCTCTGTTTTCTATGTGATTCTATTAATCAGTTAGTTCTTCACGGATTTTCATCAATTGTTTCACAAATCGTCATAACTTCCTAGAAGTTGAAAGTGTTTTGTCTCTAATTCTATAGAAAAACACGAATTATGTGCAAAATGTGAAAATTGATTGTTGCAGACGATGAAGGAACACCATGCGCTTCTGCTCTTCACCAAGAGTGTGTCGGGTGAGATATACACTGGCTCATTCGCTGTGACTTAAAGATTGAGTCTTGTTCTAGCTTCCGAGTTGTCGCTCCCAGCCCGCTCAGTCTTAAAGCAACTATTCGTTTTTGACTGCAAACTGGACGCTTTGGTAGTGGAGATGGCGATTTCCAGAGGAGCTTTCTCACTTTTGGATCTTTTGCGAGTTGGTTGCACTGTTTATGAAGCTTATTCAATTGATTCCGTGCTCATGCTTGAAAAGAGGTTTTTCAAATATATTAGTCATCTCAGAAGTTGCATTTAAGTCGGTTTTTTGTAAGCGCAGAGCTCTTCTTGATTAGAAAATATAGGTTTGTTATTTGTTAGATTTCGGCCAATAAGTGTTTATCATGTGTTATCGCATTGTAGAGCTCGCGTCCTGAAGAGTGGGTGGCGTTGAGACCTTCTTCTCCTGGTAGATCAGTCGTCAGGGAAGTGGTGCAGAGGTGGATCGATCGTCCGAACGAGGTTGAACTCTACCTAAACCTATTCAATTCTCTTCTTTTGTTCACTTTCGCTTGCTTTTTCTACCTTTATCTGGCTCCCTCTTTTTCAGTGTTGAATCAACAATTGATAAAGAACTTTTGAAAAAGAAGGTCAGGTGACACGACATCATTCGAAAGCATACTTTACAGGAAGATCCTTTGCGAAATCTCCTGGATGAATTCCGCGTGCCTCGCTGCTTTTCTCTGGACGATTTGATTGATGTTCCGAGGTTAGGGAGGAGCTCCTTTTCTAGATGCTTCTCTCAGCAATCTTCTAATGATTTAATTGACTGCAGACAATGTCTCCCCGGACATAGGAAACCCCTGCAGCCTCTGGTGTTTGACAGACTGACGCCTCTCTCATGGGCTGTCCAGGTTATGAATCTGCCTCATTTCAAACGCTCTCAGCGAGCTGTGATCCTGTATTTCTGTTAAAAAAGAGGAACATGGTAACCTTGCTGTGTACCCAGGGATATTATACGTCGTGCCAAATGGGTGTATGTACGTATGCGGCACTCAACCCCAGAATAAGAACCAAATATCAAAAGAAGAAAATCTCACAAAAAAGCATCAGAAAAAAACAAGAAAATCTCACAAAACGGAGAAGCTTAAAAAAAGCATCATAAAAGCATCAGAGAAACACAATAGAAAGGCTTGTATCATACAGAAAAGTATAGAGTGCGTCTGCTTTATCATCATATTGTATGTAATTACGAGAGGTCACACTCATGTCAGTGTTAAAAAAGTGGTATGAACCCTGCACGAACATGTTTTTCCACTTTGACAAACGCATATAAAAAAAATTTTACTTGATAGTGTAGTCCGATCGTGCTAAAATCTAACGGAACGTTTGCGCGCACGTAACAAGTTGAAATGACTTCAGCAAAAAAAGTCAATAAAAAAATTTTCCGAGTTTTTTTTATTTTGTCATGCCAAAAAAAGTAAATCGCGCGGACGTGTATACGAGCTTCAGACTCACTGTAGCAGGGTCTGGTTTTTTTTATTTCATAGTTTAGTTGTTTTCGAAGAAATAGCACGTTTGAGCCGTAATATTTTTCATCAAGAAAAAATTTATCGGTGCGTGACGCAGCGATTAAAATCGTAGGGGCGTTGAATGTTATCAAATCATTTATCTTCTTTTATAAGAGTTACATACAACGAAAATAGAAATTAAGTTATGAATGTAATAATTGAGAGTTGGACAAGAATTATGATTCTTTCGAAGAGATACAGACAGTAATACAGTAATACATAATTAGTGTTTATACAATGATTTGTTAGAAAACGTATGAATCTCTCCAAAAGTACTAGCCATGTGCTTCTTGAAGTGTATTCACGCTAGGCACAAGCAGTTTCAAAGTCTTTCCAATAACCTCAGACTAAGGCCTCGTGTCAATCAATATTTCAGGCGCATTGCCCTTCTCTGGTCCTGTATCTGATTAATGCTGGAGTGGATATCAACAAAGGCGAAGTTCCTCCGCTTCTCCATGCAATCGGGACAAACAAATTCTCTGTGGTGAAGGTTGGCTGGCATTCATCCACCATTTTCTGTTCTATCATAATTTTTTTTAATCCAAAAAATTACTCTATTTTCAGGCACTTGTCGATGGCGAGAAGGAAGAAGAAAGCTCTCCACAGGTTTAATATATGTGCTATCATTATTAATCATATGTTAAGAATTTTATTAAGAAAAACAAGATTGAGAAAAAAATTCTTAAGAAAAAGAGCGGGAAAAAAGCTAAAGCAGCTGCAATGGTCTTCGGTAACATGACCGCCAATCGAATCGTCACAAGAGTCGAGAGCGACGATGAAGGTTTCTTCAGTTCCTTATCCATTCTTCCCTCAGTAGTGCTCCGAGAGAGCTAATATTACATTTAGTGACTTGAAAAAAATTCCAACCTCTTTTATTATCTTTTGTTGTTGAATTATGTTAATTTTTCTTCTCCTCTTTAAATTGGAATGACCAAGCAGTTTATTTGCTTCAGAGCTGCTGAATTTCTAAAAAAAGAGCTCTTCTTTTAAAAATTTTTTAATTTTTTTTCATTCATATTTAGTTTTTGATGGTCTTCTATTATAATGAACAAGTAAACTTTATAATGAATTTTTCTAAAAGTTTCATCATTCCCTTTGATAATTCCTCTCTCTACAAGTTGAAGACAGTGAAGAAGACGAAAGATCTTCCCACTCATCAAACGATGGAACCGAGGTGAGGCTCACTTTTCATTCTCTTGAAAAGTTTGATCGAATAGATTCAGTTGCTTAGGAAGACGAGCCACTCGCTGCAAAAGCAGGCGGAGAGGGGACGCTCAAACTGCAGCACAGCAATAAGAAATGCGACTTGAAGGTTGAAAAGCATTTGGTTGTCACACGAAAAGCGCGTGCATTCAATGCTTTGTTAATGTAATAATATTCAATCAAATGGTAAGTATAAAGCTTGAATTTTATGTGGTCGCGTAGTAATTAAACAAATTCGTTTATAGTTGACTTTTTTCTCTTTCTAAAAAACTTTCCTCCTCTATGTCCTTGTTTCAAACAGCTTGTTGTAACCGAGTGATGTTCTCATATAAAAAGTATTATTGTAAAATTTGTAGGTGGCTGATATGAACGGCAGAAATGTCTTTCATTACATGGCAGAACCCACCGCTTACGAGGACGTTTCACTTTTGCAATCCTTTCTCAACATCCCCCAGGTTCAATCTACCTAAGTTTAGAATTTTGAAGGGAGTTTTTAATGGCTTCATATCATAAAATGTGTTGACCACAGTAAGAAGATGATCAATAAATACCGAATGTCATCATTACATAAAATCATAAGTTGAAACAAGTTCTTCCAGCGAATTTCAGTGATATATGTATATAGCTCATGAAATGCTCCAATGGTCCTTAAATATTATCTATTAGGAACGGTTTAGGAACAAGACCGATTGAGATTTTGAACCATTGTAATAGTTCAAAGAAGAAGCCAGAAATGAATACATATATTAAAGTATTTTAACAGCCATGAATGACTTCTAAGCAGAACAACTCTTAACGATTCGCAGTTCAAACCAACGCTGCTTCAACTTCTGTCGTCCGTGGACAAAGTGGCCGAACTTACCCCAGTTGGACTGGCGGCCCGCAACAAACACTACAAGCTGCATGCAGAGATGATTAAGGTGATATACAGTCTTCATCTTTTTAGAAGTTCGATTTAGCTGGTAGTGAGTGCATATCAGAATTTCCTACTGAAATAGTGATATGGTACCTAGCTCTGAACTCAGAACTGCTTCAATAACTTCTGAGAGATAAAGAGATGTAGATTATATTGCATGAAGTTGTCATCTATTGCTTAGAACAAATAACGAACAAGTTTTGAAAAATGTTTTCCAATAACGATTGCGCGTTCAATCCCTTAGAGCAAGGGCAGCTCCGATTTTAAATACAGCATTCGAAGTTTTGCTTCGAGTTAATGCGGATTTTAGTGTTAATATAGTAAAAAAGAAGGATCCTTCCAGTTATAACCGTCGTTCAGATAACAAGAGGGAACTCGAAAATCTCACCGGTCTCATTGGATATTCCGCCCGCAACTAAATACGATACGGTAGCAGATGCACTAAAGTTCTGCCAGGAGTGGGAGAAAACACGAGGAGAAGGAAGTAAAACATCAGTCGAGGTTACATTCGTGAAGTCTTTGAACGTATAGATTAATAAGTTTAGCCTATTATCTCAGATGTCTGTGGTAGATATTGCTCGCTCTCCTGAAAGTTCGCTTTTCATGTAATTATGTTGAGTTTCCTTTCACGAGCCTGATTGAAAAGGTTGAAATATCCTCGGTTATCTTGTCTGCTGGGAATATGCTAGGTCGACTTTAAATGTTAACACTTTGTTTTCCAACTAATTTATAACGAGTAAAGTTTTATTATTATATGATAGCTTTTGAGTCTTAGACTCGTAAAAGACTCGTAAAAAAATTCACGAAATGGAGGCAAAAACTTTCTGTTGAGGACGAGGAAAGGATCCCTCACAAGAAATCTGGATATGAGCAGATCGGGCAGATTGTGTTTTGTGATGAAACGAAACAGTTGTACAAGGTATGACGAAAGAGAATTTGAATAATTCAATTGTCAGAATTTTGAACAGGAAATGTTTATTTCCATGTTAATGGATCTCTAAACATTCGTTATCGTCAACTTTTAAATGTTTATGTGTGCTGTTGCAGGTCCTTTTGAACAAGACAAATCTCCGACATGGCTCAACGGGCTTTCACAATTACTACATCATGCAGCTGATAAAGAGAAAGGTTTATCTTATAGGGCACCCAATCCACTTTCGATTTAACTCATTCTTACCAAGCTTCTTCTTCATTTTCACTCTTTCTCAACGCGTAAATGATGATTCTTCTGAATTCTCATTCGTTGACGAGTCGTTTTTTACAGGACTCCGACCTCTTCGTGATATTCACAAATTGGGGAAGAATTGGAGATGCGAAAGGAGAACATCAAGCAAGTTAAAAAGGCATAGTGTTGAAATAGGGTTTTTTGCTGCAAAAAATATTTCCGATATCTTTTCCAAGTCTAATATATGCACTTTTTTGTAAAATAAAACTTGTTTTAATATTCCTCTTCTCTTGCTTTCTCTCTTTTTACAAGGTCCCTCGCTCTCACTCTGCCATTCACTCACAACTCTACTTTCTCATTCATTTTGCTTCTAGTGGTTTGCTAGAAACAGGCTTTATCTTTTGTGATGTGGTTTCTATGCGCTCACTCATGATGAAAGAGAAGGCTTTATTCTAAATCGACTACCTTCAATTCTGCTTATCAGTTTTCCGTGGGGAAAGGAAGATCCGCCAACATAGCTTTTTCTCGTTGAAAAAGAAAAAAAGCTGTCAATTTTTCTCGTTGAAAAAGAAATGTCAAACCGGAACAAAAAGTTCTGAAATAAAATTTTCCTCATTTGTCATTCAGTTCACTCCCTTCAACAGCCTGGAAACAGCAGTGAAGGAGTGGAGATCCATCTGGAAACAGAAGACGGCCAATGAGTGGGGACCCCTGCAAGACTTCAAAGAAGTCCAGGGGAAATATCGATTGGTCAAGGTGTCTTCTCCCTCATTCCTGGACTTCCTCTCAAAACAATCCTTGTTCATTAAGTTTTTCATCTCATAGAGACTACTTTTCAAAACTGTTTTAAATTCTGAAAAAAGAAGAAAACTGGATGTTGAGGTGGACGATAGAATTATGTCGTTGGCTGATGTTGAACTGCGACCATTCATACTCCCGGAGAATGACAACAAAGATCCTGTCCTAACTCTTTTCCAGGAGATCACAGATGTCGAAATGCTGAGAAGTTATGCCAAAGTGGTGAGTTCGACCTATTCAGACATTTAAATGTATTTTGATGATGTTTAATTAAATAATGTTCGAAGGTGCGAACAGTAGGAAAAGAGTATTCATGCCCCTTTGGAAGAATCAACTTGGCAGACGTCCAGAGAGCAACGGATACTTTACTTCAATTGGAATCGCTCATCGCTAAGCACAAAAAGGTTCGCCACCGTCCCAATGGTTTCGAAAGCTTTGAAACGTCTCATATCACTATTTTATTGTGAGGCTTTAAATGTTTAGACTGTTACACCTAATATTTGTGAAACTTTTTTCCAAAATTTGGATGAGACTAGTTGGTTTATTTGAGAGCTGAACATATAATGAAGTGTGCCATCCCAATTCGATTACCGTATAAAAACATGTTGAGTTGGTGAGCAGCGGGAACGTCGCCAGTAATAATGAGCAAATACTTCAAATACTCGATCAACAGGTTAATAATGATTTTTATTTTTCGGTCTTTTATTCGATTTTGGCAACTGCCTGAACATCAGTTTCAAAACAAGATTCGATAAATTTCTTTAATATTGCAAACTACCCAGTAGGCATCTTGAAAACCCATTTCTTTGAATCCATAACTATCAAGTTGAAAGTGGAAGAAGTAAGATAAAATAAAGTTGTGAGCTGTTTCAAGAGAGAGCTGACTTCTTCCTTCTACACTTGCCTGCCGATGGGAGGCTTCGAGAGAGAAGCCCTGAGTGTCATTGACAACGGGAACCTAGTTGACGCCGCCTTTGAGGTACTCATTGAACCGATACCTGAATGGTTTTTACATGTTTCTGTTGTTTGCCCATAGGTCCTGTCAAGGGGAAGCTTTTGGGATAATTCCGTGAGGATACTTTTGATGTCCGGAGAGATTTCCTCGTCTACACTCGCACCGCAGTCGATGATCCTCTACCCGAGACCTATTCTTTAACCGGAGAAAAGCAAGAGGCTCTTTTACTGACGCCTTGACTCGCCATTATAAAGTATAGATGAGTATCGTCTGATGTTTCATCCGGTGGTATTCCCAGACCAGTCCGACATCACCCTTCTTTCACGAACTATAACATCCAGTTTTGGTCTGCGACGGGCGAATCAACTATTTCCAATTCACTTGTGCATAGAGAAATTTCTCTATCCGCCACATGAGGACGCGTTCGATAGCGATGAACGGGTTTCTTGCGTTGGTGTGAGATCGTGGGCTGTAGCACCATCAAAGGCGAGATTTTAGCATAATTGTAATGAGTCTGACTGTTGTGTAGAAGATCTCAAGGTCGACCTTTACTTATGAAATATCTACTAAAGAGTTTAAAAATATCAATACTGCTTGTATGAATCTGATCATGCCTACTAATCCACTGAAATTGACTATGAAAGCAGGAACTGATTCTACTCGATTAGTGCTCTATCCTATTTCCTATTTCAAAAAAGCGCCTGTTTTGCGGAAAACCGCGATGAGAGAATGGTTTTAGTTGTAAAAAAAACTATATGGTCTTTAGATATATCAGAGTTCAATCACTTCTTTGAACAAAAATAAATTATTTCAGGCACTACTGATTTCAGATGTTAATGGTGAATGATGGACACACCTTCTTTTTCAGATGTTGAGGCAACTGAGTGATATCGAAACAACGGGGAGATTCCTCACCGCTGCTTCTTTGAATGCCGTAACTATCAATCCTATCAGGTACTCAAGCCTCAACCATCTACCGTAACTATCAATCCTATCAGGTACTCAAGCCTCAACCATCTACCGTAACTATCAATCCTATCAGGTACTCAGGCCTCAACCCCCCCCCCCTATCAGGTACTCAGGCCTCAACCCCCCCCCCCTATCAGGTACTCAGGCCTCAACCCCCCCTATCAGGTACTCAGGCCTCAACCCCCCCCTATCAGGTACTCAGGCCTCAACCCCCCCTATCAGGTACTCAGGCCTCAACCCCCCTATCAGGTACTCAGGCCTCAACCCCCCCCTATCAGGTACTCAGGCCTACACCCCCCCTATATGGTACTCAGGCCTCAACTCCCCCTATCAGGTACTCAGCCCTCAACCCCCCCTATCAGGTACTCAGGCCTCAACCCCCCCCTATGAGGTACTCAGGCCTCAACCCCCCCCCTATCAGGTACTCAGGCCTCAACCCCCCCCCTATCAGGTACTCAGGCCTCAAACCCCCCTCTATCAGGTACTCAGGCCTCAACCCCCCTATCAGGTACTCAGGCCTCAACCCCCCCTATCAGGTACTCAGGCCTCAACCCCCCCTATCAGGTACTCAGGCCTCAACCCCCCCTATCAGGTACTCAGGCCTCAACCCCCCCCCCCCTATCAGGTACTCAGGCCTCAACCCCCCCCCCTATCAGGTACTCAGGCCTCAACCCCCCCCTATCAGGTACTCAGGCCTCAACCCCCCCCCCCCCTATCAGGTACTCAGGCCTCAACCCCCCCTATCAGGTACTCAGGCCTCAACCCCCCCCTATCAGGTACTCAGGCCTCAACCCCCCCTATCAGGTACTCAGGCCTCAACCTCCCCTATCAGGTACTCAGGCCTCAACCCCCCCTATCAGGTACTCAGGCCTCAACCCCCCCCCCCTATCAGGTACTCAGGCCTCAACCCCCCCTATCAGGTACTCAGGCCTCAACCCCCCCTATCAGGTACTCAGGCCTCAACCCCCCCCCTATCAGGTACTCAGGCCTCAACCCCCCCCCTATCAGGTACTCAGGCCTCAACCCCCCCCTATCAGGTACTCAGGCCTCAACCCCCCCCTATCAGGTACTCAGGCCTCAACCCCCCCCCCTATCAGGTACTCAGGCCTCAACCCCCCCCCCCTATCATGTACTCAGGCCTCGACCCCCCCCTATCAGGTACTCAGGCCTCAACCCCCCCCCTATCAGGTACTCAGGCCTCAACCCCCCCCCCCTATCAGGTACTCAGGCCTCAACCCCCCCCCTATCAGGTACTCAGGCCTCAACCCCCCCCCTATCAGGTACTCAGGCCTCAACCCCCCCCCCCCTATCAGGTGCTCAGGCCTCAACCCCCCCCTATCAGGTACTCAGGCCTTAACCCCCCCCCCTATCAGGTACTCAGGCCCTCAACCCCCCCCCCTATCAGGTACTCAAGCCTCAACCATCTATTATACATTCATCACAACTTAATCTGAAAATCCAAGAATTCCGTTTGTTCAATTTTTCTATTCATTCAGAAGTTTGCTAGCTTTCTAAATCTCTCTCGATTGAAACGCTCCATCTCAAGGTCAGAGATGTGTTAATAATCAAACATCTCAAGGTCAGAGATGTGTTAATAATCAAACATCTTCATTTGTTGGTCAGAAAATGTGTATATCTAGAAGCCGAATTGTATTTCTTCCTTCATTATGAATGAGAATTGCACAAAAAAAATTAATTAAATATGAAAACTCTCTGTTATCGAACAAGAGGAAGGTTTTCTTTCCCAATACACTACATATTTCTTGAAGAAAGCGTCGTGTTGAGTTATATTCGGAGCGCGATAGAGTGCCAAGTGGAGTCTATGCCTCAGTTGGACTCTTTCTCTCAAAGAGTCCTCCAATGGATTGCAGCCTCCGATACTTTATCCAAGGTTTTTATTCTGAATTGATTTTAACCGTGTAGATAAGAGTACATCGAGAAGTTGATGACTGATTGCTTTGGAAGTAAAACCGATTTTGTTATTGCGAAAAATAGTTTTTGTTGTCGTTTTAAAGGTATGCGGGCTTTACAAAATACTGCCAAGGAAAGCAGCTCTTCAGTATGAGAAGTACATAGGAGATCCTACCGCAACGTCAGTTAATGCTTTAGATTTGACTCTCTGCATCGTAAAAACAGCTATCTGAAAACGATCGAAGTTTGACAGCACAGCTTTCGAGAGCCTTTTTTCTATGAAACCGATGAGTTTTGAAGATTAATAAAAAAAATCCTGATCTAAGGATAACTAGTTCAAATCCGCCGCATACGTCGTGAGACAAAAAGAAGGAGTCTTATCTGAATGGTGATGGGAAACAGGCCTATGCTGAATTTAAAATAAGAGAATTGTGAGAGAAAATGGTTTCGAAAAAGTAGTTTATATTCAAAGAAAAGAGATTTCTATCGGTCATATATTTTTGGTTTTCTTATCGAGAAACTCTGGTACAAAAACATAAAAAAGAAGTGCATTGAAGCTATCTGCTGCATGGAACGAAGGCGGAGAATATCTTGAGCATCCTCAACAATTCTCTCATTGCAACCCCTTCAAATGCACTTCGATGCGGGCAAATTCATGGAAAGGTAGTTAACTTTGCCTTGAAAACTCAATTTTCGAATGAGTTTTTATAGTAAACAGGATATTTAGTCGTTTGTTTTTGAATTTTTTTTCTTAGAACTTTCAAAGTTTTCATCGAAGTTTTCTACCTAGTTTCATGAATTAATCAAGTAATTTGTAGTTCATAATGAAATCAAATCAATGTGCCAGATCTTCTGCAACAAAAAATTTGCACCAGGGCGTCTATTTCGCAGACAGCTTTGTAAAGAGCTTCGATTACTGCCGAGAATCTAAAAGTGGATTGAATTACATGTTCATATGCAGAGTTGGTCGATTTGTTACATTGAAACCCGAAGTTTTTAGGTATCTTCACTTGAAAATTAATGATGATTTTTTATTGAATGTGGCTATTCACGATTGGTAGGGGTAAGTGGACCGTAATGGAGGTGAACTGATATTGTAAATGACGAAACAAGTTGAAAACAAAATCGCGGGTTGAGATAAGTGGTCGATGGAGATAGGTAAGATACTGTAGGTTTCCAATAGTTTCTGATGAGAAGGGTACGGTAGGTGTTACATGTTAAGTTGAAAGTTGTCACAGGCAACATTTGACATGATTAGGTGGCTGTGGGCAAACAATGGGACAGTGGAGTGGAGTTGAAGGAGAAGAGTGAGTTCGACACTCTTGTCGTATATGGCAAAAGGTTTCCTAATCCAAAGGAATCAATCGTCCACGAAGGTTCATTTTCTTGAGAAGTTTGAATGAGAAAACTATTAAAGTACATATAATTCGCATGTAACATTCCAGATGGAACTGAGCGTTATAGTCTACAAACCACGTAGTTTTTATCACTTCTGCTCGCACCAGTTGTCTTCGAATTTTTATCATGAAAATTCATATTCCTGTTCTGTTTTATTTCTATAAATTTGCAGTTAATACCTAGCGCAATTTAATTTCCAATTTTTATAATTTTTTTTAAAATTAAAACTGAATCTAGACCAGAGTTTTCTGAATCTAGAACAGAAGAGAAGTGAAAAAACGTCGTTTAGGTACAATTCTACCGTGTGGGTCCCTTCTGAGAGGAAAGAGGGGAGTGGACGATCCATGGTATGAATGGAGCGAATACATCATCAAGGACCACTCAAGGGTTCTGCCTTCCTACATCATCGCCTTCAAACGTCATGATAGTTTATTGCATTGAGTTCATTCATAAACATGAAGGCATATGTGGAATGAGTACACAAGCGTGACACTTTTACAATTAAAGTGAGAAAATCATTTTTCAAAAGAAGAAAAAGTTACTGAAACAGCAAAAGAAAAAACAATTCATGACCCCAAAAGATTTTACTGATTTTGCTGAGTATACCGATATTGGTAAACTGTTTCATTTGTTGAAAATTCTAACTGAAAGAATATATGAATGCGCTACGCTTTTCATTTTTGGTATAACAAAGCTGTATTGATGAGATCTAGTTTAATATCTTTGGCTAGGTAGAGAGAAAATATTTTCACTTTATAAAATAGTTCTTTATTCGTTTAGTGAGCTCTAGCACGTTGTTTCTAAAACAAGATTAACCCTTTTATAGAATCTTCTTCGCAAACTGATACTTTGTACGATTTTCGAACGATTGATTTGTTTTATAAATTCCGTCTAACAATGCATTTGGTTTCGATAACATGTGATCTTTTTTTCAAAATGCTTTATGTGTACACAATGTGAATCAGATATTGACTAAAGTCAATTTACTCATTCCAGTTCCTACTTTGAATAATTTCTTACAAACTGATATTCCCGCCCCTTAAAATTTTTCTGGAAAGAACTTTTAAAGGCAACCTTAGATACGCGAGGAGTGTAGAGCACTATAGCCCAGACTTTACAAGCCTTTCTCGAGAAAGCTCAACTCTCTCATCGCATTAAGTAACCTAAGCGTATAAATTGGATGATTTTCTAACTTTAGTATCAATCCAAAAACGATATCTAATTCGTTCCTTAGACTTCATACAAAATTTAATGCTGCTATTATGAAAACTAACCAATTCTCATGCTTGAATAAATAAAAATTAAGAAGTTTGCGGATTATTAAGTGGCACAATTGAAGCGGGTTATTAAAATTTATTTAGTGCTACATAATGAAGCTTCTCTTGAGATTCGATCACACTGAGAGACAAAAAAAATAACTAGAAAAATTTGCATGCTACTCGGATTTAGTTGCGATCTCGGGACCTCCATTTAATTCTGTGCGGGGAATGACATTCATTTTCTATGATTTTTGTAAACGCTATTAGTAGCACACAAGCTATAATGGAATTTTTAGGCCTCTTTAAGCGATGCACTTTATTGTTCTAATTCTAAGCATCGATACATGTGAAAGATAAGATTCTTTGCTCGATAAAATTGAAGAGCCTTCAATCATAAGAAAAAAAATCAAAAAAGTTTTGCTGGAAAAAGCTCATTCTCAGAATAACATGCTAATTTGGGGGGGGGGGTTAAAAATAAGCATGATGATGGTTTTGATCTCAACGCGCGTACTAAATTTTATCTGAACGAGAGATGTGTTATGTTTTTAAAAACCAATGGTTTACAACATAGGTAAGGCTGACTGTTCTCAAGAATGTCCGAAGCTTTTTTGAAGAAGAAAAGACACAAGGGTAACAAACCCTGTGAAGTCTTCGATGTCTCCATTGCTCTGGAAATTCGATATAAAGTACCGGAAGCTGCTGGAAGTCGTCAAATCTTCGCCGTTGACTTAGTTTTTCTATAAAGAGCAGTGAAGGTCTATAAATCTCTAAGAAGAAGTCTTTCAGGTATTAAGATCTTATGTGAATAGGCTGAGTTGGTCGCTCTGCTGTAATCTCTATTGCTGCTCTTTCTCTCGTTTTGACCGCCAGAACAGGTCATATGCAGGATTGGGCCAAAAAAATTTTTTCGAACTTTTTTTTTTCGATTTCAGAAACCAAAAAAAAATTTCGACTTTTTTTCGATTTTTAAAACCAAAATTTTTTTCGAATTTTTTTTCGATTTTAAAACCAAAAAAAATTTCGAACTTTTTTTCGACTAATTCGTTTTTCGAATTTTCGAAAAAAGTTTTTTATCGAAAATTTTCGAAAAAATCTAAAACGAAAAAAAAACGGCCCTGGTCATAAGTATGGAGGATCGTCATTCAAGTGGATAGTACCAAAGCACGCCATGCACGCCAGTTCATTACTAATGGAGGATCGTCATTCAAGTGGATAGTACCAAAGCACGCCATGCACGCCAGTTCATTACTAATGGAGGATCGTCATTCAAGTGGATAGTACCAAAGCACGCCATGCACGCCAGTTCATTACTAATGCACGCCACTGCGCGGTGAAATTCTTAGCTTCGCTCCATGCGCTTTATTTAGTTTTTTTCAAGTTTTCATGTTTTTTTTCTGCCTAGGCTTAGGCAGAAGTTCACGCTAACGAGGCCGTGCGGCTTAGGCTAACAAGACCGTATCAAAAAAATTAACTTTTCGAGCTCTCAATGCTTCATTTATTTTTTATTTATTTTCATGTTTATTGCATGTTTACTAGCGGAATTATTCAGTTACGCAATACTTCATTATGTGAAGTTCTCCTAAACTTTCAAACAGTGTCAGATGTTGTTGTTTTTAGATATAGAGGAGGTTCAAATACTGTGTTTTTATGAGTTTTGCTAGTGATAAAACATGATTTTGACAAATTTGAAGCGATTAATTTTTCGAAGCTGTCAGGCGGATTTTTAATGATGTTTCATACTTTTATCACATTAAGAAGACTGTCAAGCAGCCGTTAAGGTAGTTTTCGACCTTTCGGTTTTTCTTTATCGCGTTATTGGAATTTTCGTTAGTTCGTGGAAGAATATCAGCCTCTCACGGCGGTGCAGAAGGCGCTATCATTGGTGCAAAAGGCACTTGTTCTGAAAAATGACTCTCGCGACAGACAGCCGCCAAGCCACTTAGAAGTAAATTTTTTTGGTCAGGCCGGTGGTTGCCCATGTGAATTTTCTGGTCAGGCCGGTGGTTGCTCATGTGAATTTTTCCGCTCAGGCCGATGGAAGCTCATGTGAATTTCGCCGGTCAGGCCGGTGGTTGCTTATGTGAATTTTCCTGGCCAGGCCGGTGGTTACTTATTTGAATTGTTCCAGTCGGGCCGGTGGTTATGGACTGTCAAGCAGTCGCTAGCAAGTTGAGAATGAGTTGGGGCATCCCATTACGTGTTAGAGGTACATGGCTAAACGCTGCTATTTCATTTGAAAAAAAAAGTTAGGCTAAACAGTGAGCTGTAGAGCGATGGTTCAGAAGCGGGCCTGAAACGTGTTAGTAAATTTTGTAAACCGGCTGCGCACTGAAGTAATATTCGAAGGCCTGAGTTACATTTCATTTATCGAGTTTTTGAGAGAAAATCTGTTGTTGTTGTTGTTGTTGTTGTTGTGGCCGGCAAGCAGCCCGCATCGAAGACTTTTGGTTATGAACACTCTCTTTAATGAGAGAGGTTCTCGTGTTCTTCGGACGAGATGCGTCCAGAGAAGGGTTTTGATGTCCTTTTCAGTCCTGAGACTGTCATGCTGCACCTTGTGGAGGCGGACATCGTTGTAGCAACCTGTTCATGCTATAGGCCTTGTGAGTGGGTGGTCAATCCGGCCTAGCATCGTTTTGGGTGGGAGTAGAGACGTCTCGCCCATATAGGCAAGAGGCTATTTGACTGGTGCCTCGACTCGCCATTGATAAGTATAACGGAGTATCGGCTGATGTTTTGTCCGGTGGCTTGCCCAGGCCGGTCCGGCATCGCCCTCCTTTGAAGAGCTATACTACCCAATTTTGGTCCGCAGCGGGATTTCTCCCGCTACCTCCCAGCACGAATTCTTCGTAGGGAGGCGTCCCTCTATCCGCCGCCTAAGGTCGCGCTCGATTCCGGACTGGATGATCCGGCTCCATCCGTGACAGGCTCTTAAGGCTATATAGTCACGAATGACCACTGTTGCCAGTGTGTTTCGAGGAGAGAAGATCTAGAGTGCGCAGGAGTTAGATTGTTTGGAATCTTCCTGCCTCGGATTAGTAACTGGCTGGACAAGGAAACAAACTCAAGTCATGAATTTTTGTTGGTGTAAGAGAGCAATGGAAGTAGTATGAAGAGTGCATGAACTATTGCAAAAGACAGTTTCTCTTGTGAGAGATAGAAAGGCTTTAAAGGGCTCTATAGCTTCATTTCATGTTATTCAAAGAGAAACCCTGTAAACGACGAACTTCAGCATGCAGGTGCTTCAGATGGTTGATTTTTAAAAGGAGGAAAAACCCCTGGGTTAAGAGGAGCGAAGTGAGCTTGTTAGTGGTATTCCAAATATGTATTAAATGACATGAAGATCTTTCCGAGGGGTACTGGTCAGAAGTTGAACAGAGGCTTCTTCGTCAGTCAGAGGTGCAGTGCTTTACAGACCATTAGAGAGTGAAGGCTCGCGCAATTAGTTCTTGGAGGGCATACATGAGTAAACACAAAGTTTGAGTGTTTTTTTTGTTTCAGAACGTTTCTGAACGGAAATGGAAACGCTAGTAAGTCCTTCTCAGATTGAATTGATTAGCAGTGCGGCTTTTGAAGTGAGGGAGTACATATTAAACAATAGATCCAAAAGATCCATATCTCAGAGATTTTATCGAGGAAGCATGAACGTAATTTTGAATCGGACCTTGGAAAACGGAATGCAGAAGCAGATAAAGTTAGAAGGTGCATTTGAAGTTGACGCTAGCGTATCACCATATACAAATGTAGAAGAGAAATCGTCTTATGTTTATCGACGCTTTGTTTGCAAATGCGGTTGTGTTGGCGAAGAGATGTAGATTAACTCGAGATATACAATCAAGGCACGACAACAATTCGCTTCTACTCTCAGAGCAAAAAAAAAAATAATAGACCCTCCGAGTTATATACAGTATGCTTTTCGGTCAAGCTGACGATTCAGTGCCTTCTCTGAAAGAAACATGACTGTTCGGGTCGGGTTAAGCTCCATCGAGCTTCGAATTCATTTGATGCAGCTTTAAATACGCCTTCATCTGTTCTAACCCGATAAACAGTTGTTGCGTATGAGTGTATGCAAGTTCCATGATAAACTTTGTTCAAATCAAAGTTATACTTGATGGCGAAGGGAGTGAAATGACCGGAGGAATGAGTATAATTGTTCGATTTGAAAACAGTTTCCAAATGGAAATTGCATGGACCAGAAGCGTCGAAGCGTACGCGTTGCGGCTGACGCGTTCGCTTCGATAAGGAGCGGAGAATGTTTCATTCTAGACTGTTTCGGGAAAATCAGGCTGCTCCTACCCTCCCGCCCAGTGAAGATCAAACTGCCAAAGGCCAGGAGTACCCGGCTTATAGGTAAAAGAAGGTCCCTACATCAAAGACGCTTACGAGCCAATTTACTAAGAGGCATGCTTGTGCTTAATTGCAAAAGAGACAGAATTCGGAAGATCTGAATAAGACTATGACTGGCTATATATAGTTTTGAACAAGCCTTGTGAGCAAAATGGTGAGATGGCAATTTTTTGTTTGCATGTCATTCATTTTTATATAGATCAGTATACATTTGTGTTAGGATGATGTGTTATTGTTTTGATTGATGATGTGTAGTTTTTTTAAGGTGTGATATGTTTCTTGTCATCGAGTGATGATATTCATTGTGTTGTAGCGGCCAGTCCGCATCGTTTTAACCCGATAAACAGTTGTTGCCTATGAGTGTATGCAAGTTCCATGGGAAACTTTGTTCAAATCAAAGTTATACTTGACGACGAAGGGAGTGAAATGACCGGAGGAATGAGTATAATATGTTTTTTTCACAAAGCGGTTGTTTTTAACCATTTTATCTTTAAAAGTGGGTCATTTAGAGGAGTTTTGTGATTGAGAAAAGTTACCTATCGATGACGACTGTCTATTCTGATCGGTTGATTATAATGATCATGGTCAGTATGATGAAAACATGCTTTCGAGAATTATTTATTCATCTCATAAACATCTCATAAAGCCCTCAAAACTTTTTGAAAAATCAATTTCTTGTAAATTTCTTCAATTACCGCAGTGTATACTCTCAGTGTTATAAGTGTATGTATACACAGAGTGTATAAATTTCTCTTACTCCAAGCGCTGGATCATTCCTGTATTTCTTCTAATGCAACTAGAAGTTTTTTATATTTTCTTTCCGTTTCTTTGATTTCTGTTGTTTCAGAGACACGGCTTCATTAAATAATCATTGCTTGAATGCATGTAAACGAAGCATCACATGTGAATGCATCACACTTTCCAGAGTCTATGAATGGAGAGCGAAAATTTTATCGAGAGGAGTATATAACTACAAAAACCAATTTAAATACATCTGTAAACCATTAACTGGTTTGATACGGGATAGCGAATGGCAACGCGATTCTCAACTTGTGACCATTTCTAATGTTCTTAAGAAGTGGTTTAACAATTACTAGTCTGGAAGAATTAAATTCAGAATACGAATGTACTCTTTTATGAATAAATACTAGGTCAGCAACAACGCGATGGTATTCAACTGACTCTAGATTAAGCATTTCTAGTCTTTCAGAGTAATCTAACCGAGGAAGTCTGTTCTTATCTAGGATTCTTCTGGTGAAACTCCTTTGAACTTTTTAAATGTCTTTCACAAGGCCTATCGCTGTTGGGGACCATACTACGGTCGCGTATTCGAGGATTGGGCGTACATAAGTAACAAATGCTCGTTTCAGAACATCAAGAGACTTAGTCTTAAATGTACGCAAGAATAAGTTCGCAAGGTTTGTTGCTTTCTTACAGACAATCTCGACTTCTTTATCGGAGGAAAGATTATCAGAGAACACAGCGCCTAAATCATTTACTTCAAAAGATTTATTCATGACCACTCCGTTTAGATAATAATTCATCATGGAATTGGAACCGAAGTAAGAAACAACGCATTTTCAGCGGATAGCTCAAGATTGGAATGTTGACACCAGTTAGAGATGTTATCAATGGCTATTTGGAGATCGGAAGAGAAAAGTGGTACTTCAGTTAAGAGTTTCACGTTGTCGGCATATATCGCATATTGCGCAAACGGAGGAATAACTTCTTTTATGTCATTGATGAATAAAAAGAATAGTTTAGGGCCGATTGATGATCACTCTTGTGCGATCTTGTACTTGTGGGCAGGTTCTGAGTCCGGTTGGAAGGTCCAATTGGTTCCATGATAGCGTGTCCTACTCCAGGATTTTTTAATGGATTTTTTTTTTGATGGAATCCGAAACTTCGTTGATGTAGCCTGATTTTTCCATTCACTCTTCCAACAGTTTTCCTATAACTTATTCAGCTGAGCACTTCTGACCCCTGTCGCTGAAAGCCAACCTATAAGAAAAAGTTGGGGGAAGAAAAGCTTCGAGCGAATAAATGTAATTGGCGGAACCTCTCTTTCTGATTCTTTAATGGAGAGTGATGCCCTTTCCAAGATTGAAGGTCTTTTTCCGGAGAATCTATAGAGTTAATGCTGCCTGATGACAGTTCAGAACGTAGGTTTGAAAATGTGTTTTCGGAGATAGGAGCCGTTTCAGAAGTTTCATTTTGGTTTGGCAGCAAGACGGAGATTGAAGAGCTCGATAAGAACGATGACCCTGCAACAAATAAGAAATTTGAAGAGAGAACGTGATTTCAGATTTTATTGATCAACGATTTTACTGATCTATGAAAAGGCTTTTCTTTCATTCTTTCATTCATCTCCCTCCGTAAGCGGTTGCTCCCCGCACCGTCTCTTCCCTCGTCTGTGAGAGTCCTTTCCCGAGAAGATTTGGCGCTCCGGGATCGTAGCGCCATGATGAGCGACAGAAGAGGAAGAATAGCACTTCGATCGCTACTGCTTGCCTCGCTCAACCTCCGCTCAACGCTCAGATCCCATAATCGATGATGTTATGGCTTGTTGATCTTGATAAAGCGTTTAAATTGAAAAATGAAAAGGCTCTAGAATTCGCACATAGTGTTTCAGATTATATTTAAAAACGTTCAAAAATACCTTGGAGGTTTGATTGGAATCGGCTAGTCAAAGTCGTTGGCAACAACTTGCCCTCGTCGTATAACGAATACAGAGGCCGTGAAGAGTCAGGTTGACGTTGTAGAAGATCCATTTCTTCGGGGAGGGGGAATTCCGGAATCATGGCTGCTAGAAAGCGATTCAGTCAGTTGACTAGGTAACTACCGTGTCTCGAGTTGTACCAAAGGAACGAGTCCTGTAGTAGGGTTCGAGTTTTGGGAAGTTTGGGTGAAGCTGAGATAGCTTAGAGGTACTGAAAGAGAAACAGCGCTCCTTATATACGATTTAGAGTGACACCCACTCAGAGAGCTTCGAAAATGTCATTTGTGCATTCAGCGTAATCAAAGTCGAAGCCTTCTTTTCTGTGTGACATATCATTTGCTGATAGCTCAGTAATCCTTTCCGGCTTTTCGCATTTCAGTTGATTTGTACAGACGATGAGTTAAAAAAAGCTCAGAAAGAGATTGAATGCATCATCTCACTTTTTGAACTTAAACTAAACTCATTCGTTAAAAACAAGTGGAATCACAACACTTGTAGACAAAACTTTTGATAATATTTGAGTTCACAGAAGTGTTGACTTATACAGTTATACAATGTTAGGTGACTGAAACAACAATTCAGTTTCAGATAATCATTCAGGAAAGTGAGTTTTTTCCTAGTATTACGTATACGGTAGTTTATAACCGATACATAGGAGTTCTTGAAACTCAAAGTGCAGAAAAATTATATGTCTGAATTTTATCAACTTTCAAATATAGAAGTCTACAAAATCCTTAGACGTCGAGGATTATCCATCGCAGTTCTGTCGAAAGAACTTCTTCTTTACTCACATGGACAAAGAAAATTTTTGCATAACAAAGTCTGGAAACGCGAGAAAAAAATTTCATTGCTTAACACTTTCGTATTATGAAAGCTTTAAGTAGGCTTGTTTACATTGAGAGACATTGAGACTTTCTACCAGAGAAGCCAAATCTTACTAGAAGATTCGGATAATCTCTCTCGAAGCTCTCAGTCTCGAGCGCTACCGCATTGGAACAACAAAGTACCCCGACATTACTGCGCTTTCTCGATGAGGCAAGTATCGAGAACTTTTTCGTTTTCGTCTGTGAAAAATGATTTCAATAAACTCAGGAATTTGTGTTAAAGTAGGAAGTAGAAACTCAAGCGCATCAAAAAATTAGATGCTTTTGGCCGATTACCTCAATGATGATCAGTTTCAAGATTAGTTGTTATCTATACATGATGATCTCTTTTGTGTTCTGTGATTTAAATACTTCTGACCGTTTTCTGTTTTCTGAACTATGTAGATAAACCAAGCGATTGGATCTGGCGTTTATTTTACAGATCAAAATCATATACCAACTGAGCTCTCAGGTAATAGGGTCGTGCGTTAACATCATCTACTACTTCAGGGAAGCAGCAAGCAAATCTGGTAAGTGCTAAGAGCTCGGATTTTTTTAACCGATTTCGATAATGATTGAGTGATGTTTGGCTCCCTCCTCAAAAACCATGCGAGTTGAAAAACACGGTGCTAGAAGCTTAGATTTTGAAACCAATTTCGATAATGATGGGGTGTTTTTTAGGCTCCTTCTCGATCAACTATGCAAGTCAACAACTTAATATTAATAGTGATGACAATTGTATCACTTCTTTAGATCCCTAATACGAATTAAATCTTTGAAGTGCTGATTTTTATTTGAGACAAGTTGAACCCCAACTTCAGCAATGTTAAGGAAATCTACCTTTTTTTCATTTGTTGACCCAAAGAATATAATCACACTAAATAATCATTCTCTCTTCCAGTTCAAAATGTTTTCATGTAAACGATAGCCTAACAAGCTATACTTTACTGATATTTTTTTCAGAAATTTTTGATCATGTTCGACAATTTATATCAAGTTGTTTGAGATGACGTTTGTAATAATGTGTTTTTGGTACGAATTCTAGGATGAGGATTAGGATGAGAACTTCTGATTATCTTGGAAATTTCGAGTTATCGTCTCAGAACTAAAGTATCTCTTCTTGCACACAGCTTACAAGGCGACATACTCAAAAACGTCAGAAAAATGCGTAGAAAAATTAAAAGAATTTTTTTTTAACTTGTTCGAATTTTTTTTAACTTGTTTGAATTTATCAGAGTTTAAAAATTGTCAAAGAAAGTCTAACCAACGAAAAAAGTATGTCTGAGCTTGAGGCGAAACATACTTCATCACTGACAATCAATTAAAGTGAGAGAATATTTTTATTTTCTCACCTTTTTCTCGAAATCATTGTTATTACCTTTTCTGTCAAAAAACTAAATAGAAAGTATGACTATTCATGAAATTCAAGTATGCTTGCTGCCTGTCATTCTTTTCATGAAAAGTCATAGATTGGGATTCATGCTAATTTAATGGTATTTGGTGAGCAGTTTTACTTGTGGTCTGCTTCATTAACGCTACCCATCTTAGCTGCACCCATATCTAAAAAAAATTATATAACGCAGCCTCATATGTGCCGGTTTGGCAAGTTTCTCAAATAACATTTCAGTTAGTAATTTTCGAGCGGATTAGATGACCCGCTCACTACCTATCGAGCGGATTAGATGACCCGCTCACTACCTATCGAGCGGATTAGATGACCCGCTCACTACCTATCGAGCGGATTAGATGACCCGCTCACTACCTATTTTGTACGCGGTAAGAAACGCAAAAAAAACTTCGTCTCTTGTTACAAAAAATTCATAAAACCTCTTTTAGCAGCACTTAGCAAAGTTTTATATTCATCATTTTCTTTTATGTAATTTTAGCATACTTCCATAAAGTCATCAATATTTTTCGTGTGAGGTAGAATAGTTGATATGACTCAAAATACATCCAGTGTTATGGTCTAATCTTTTTCGAGCATAACGTCAAGGTGGATATGCACGTCTACCTCGAAACAAGAGGCTCTGGAACCGTGGACCAATGCTTCCTTCGATGAATATCATCAAACCCTCCAGCAAGATGGCGTCACATCGCATAAGGCGAAATCGGTACAAGACTGGTTTGAAACTGTTCTACCTGCTTTTATTTCCAAATAAGAAAGACCTGCTTCCTCGCCTGACACGAATACTCTCGATTTATCAATTTTGAAGGGGAGGGAGGTCTAAGTATGCTACTCACCACCGAAGTTTGGGTTAGTCGATGAAAGCCCTTTTTAAATACTGGAGCTATTCATCGCGTCAATAGCTGAATTGTGTACCGTCAATGTTTCCTTGTAATCATTCGCCAATTGTGTACCGTGAATGTCTCCTTGTAATCATTCGCCAATTGTGTACCGTGAATGTCTCCTTGTAATCATTCGCCAATTGTGTACCGTGAATGTCTCCTTGTAATCATTCGCCAATTGTGTACCGTGAATGTCTCCTTGTAATCATTCGCCAATTGTGTACCGTGAATGTCTCCTTGTAATCATTCGCCAATTGTGTACCGTGAATGTCTCCTTGTAATCATTCGCCAATTGTGTACCGTGAATGTCTCCTTGTAATCATTCGCCAATTGTGTACCGTGAATGTCTCCTTGTAATCATTCGCCAATTGTGTACCGTGAATGTCTCCTTGTAATCATTCGCCAATTGTGTACCGTGAATGTCTCCTTGTAATCATTCGCCAATTGTGTACCGTGAATGTCTCCTTGTAATCATTCGCCAATTGTGTACCGTGAATGTCTCCTTGTAATCATTCGCCAATTGTGTACCGTGAATGTCTCCTTGTAATCATTCGCCAATTGTGTACCGTGAATGTCTCCTTGTAATCATTCGCCAATTGTGTACCGTGAATGTCTCCTTGTAATCATTCGCCAATTGTGTACCGTGAATGTCTCCTTGTAATCATTCGCCAATTGTGTACCGTGAATGTCTCCTTGTAATCATTCGCCAATTGTGTACCGTGAATGTCTCCTTGTAATCATTCGCCAATTGTGTACCGTGAATGTCTCCTTGTAATCATTCGCCAATTGTGTACCGTGAATGTCTCCTTGTAATCATTCGCCAATTGTGTACCGTGAATGTCTCCTTGTAATCATTCGCCAATTGTGTACCGTGAATGTCTCCTTGTAATCATTCGCCAATTGTATACCGTGAATGTCTCCTTGTAATCATTCGCCAATTGTGTACCGTGAATGTCTCCTTGTAATCATTCGCCAATTGTGTACCGTGAATGTCTCCTTGTAATCATTCGCCAATTGTGTACCGTGAATGTCTCCTTGTAATCATTCGCCAACAAAGAGGCCGAATTGAATGATATTTTTACATGTCAATCATAACAATGTTTTTTAATGAATGCTCATAAAATATCCTCGATTGCTTTCCTTATTCTCGATAAAACTACTAAAAAGCGTCTTGCCATATTTATGCCGCATCCTGTAGTTTTTACTGGCTTTCGGTATAGGCTTCTTTTGTATTTCAGATAGAAATTTTCGACATTCTACTTGTTTCGTCTTTATTAGATGGAAACAATTTATTTGCACTTTATTGAATGAGAAGACGGTATTTCAAGTCAAGAACTCTCATTTCGAACAAAATTAGTACATTTTACGCAAAAGTTATCTACACTAGGAAAAAAACAACTTCAGTAAGAGCATACCCAAGAAACTCATTTTGTTAGACAGCTAGCAGCGGCATCTTCCGATTCATGATCAATTTTCGAAGAGCTTGAGGCTAGAAAGTAATTATACTAATAATTATTCAATTTACAGTACGCTCAACTTGATGATAACTTTAAACAGCTTGGAGAAATTGAAATTTCGTTAAGAATAAGGAGATTCTTTGAATAAAGCTCAGGCCACTTAGTAAGCATCACTAGAGAATGGAAAAGAACCAGCAAAGTGACCAAGAAAACAAAAATTTGTTTTTAGGTTTCACACACTGGAACTACATGGCTGTTTTACGTTTCTCGACTTGGAAATGACTGAAAGAATGGTGAAAATTTGAGTTTTTCCTCGATATTCCTCTTCAGGACAATGTTAAAGGAAAAAGTTAGGCGATGAGAAACAACACTGCCGGCAGGTACTTCAGAACCTTCCAGCGGACGCAGATTTGTAACCGCTTCTTTGGATTTGTAAGTTTTGTTTTCATTGGACAGCAGGACGAAAATAGAAGAGTTTGATGAGAAGGATGATTCTGCAAGTATGAAGACCTTTTTTGATAAATTGTGATTTTTTTTTCAAATGAGTAAAAAATATAACTACTCAGACAGTTTGAGGGGATTGCCAATGATTTTATGGTTGTAAGTTACCTCGAACGTGCGATAAAGTTGAATAGGATGCTCTGCGACTCGTCAAAGACGTTGGCAATAATTTGGTCTCATCGTATATCGAGAAGAGAGGCGGAGAAGAGTCAGGTTGACGGCGTAGAAGATCCATTTCTTCGGGGAGCGGAAATTCCGGAATCATGGCTGCTATAAAGCGATTCAGTTAGTTGACTTGGTAAGTACCGTCCCTCGAGCTTAACCAGAGGAAAAAGTCCTACACTAACCTCTGAATTCTGGAAAGTTTGAGTGAAGCTGAGATAGCTTAGTCAGGCCGAAGGGCAAACATCATTCTCTTAAATACGATTGAGAGTCACGCCCTCTCGATCTAAATACGATTGAGAGTCACGCCCACTCGATAAGCTTCAGATTTGACCTTTTTTTCAGAGTAATCAAAGTAAAAGTGTGAAGTATCTTCCTATAAAGTCTTTTCGGTAGTGTGGTAGATCTGGATGTCAAGGGATACTCCCTCACGGACACCAGAATTCTTTAAAATACAATTCGGGCTTGAAAGCCGTTTCTTGTCTTGCCTGCCACGCGGGACTTTCAAAGATAGCCTCTACAGGTTTATTCACAGAACCAACGAACGATTAAATAACGAACTAACGAACTTACTAACAAGAATAAATGATAGAGAAGGACAAGGAGTGATTAAGAGAGAGAGAGAATTATGAAGAGAGAGAGAGAAGAGAGAAAGAACTAATTAGGAGATAATGAAATTTATGGTGAGAGAATGAAGAGAGAGGAACGAAGTTAATAGAACCCGAAAACTAGAAGTGAATTAAAGAATGAATAACTTACGTTACGTTACCCGGTTCACTATCTAACTAGTCCTAATGAGCTAACTTCGCGCCTGTCCGACGGCTTGACTGCCTTCTTCCGGATCTTAGATGAGCGGTTGAGATCGACGAGCGATTGAGATCTGCTACGTGCAACAGGACGTACCTGTCTCAAACTTGGGTAATTAAACCTATGTTCTTGAAACATAGGTGACAAAAACGCGCGCGCGGAAGAAGACGAAGAAGACAGACTTCTAAAATAATTGAGTGATAAGGTTAAAGAGAAGAAGAAGAAATGTTTCCTACCGGAAGAAAGACCGAGTAAGAATGATGAGGTAAAGGAGAAAATATAGAACTTAGAATGATAAGTTATGAACCTCAAAAACAACTTATAAAACAACTTATTAACACAACAAAAAACAACGAAAAACAACATAAAAAATGCAGCGAACGTTGTCGAATGTGGCCTAAAATATTTAGGAGAAACCTAAATCTAATCAGAGAAAGTTCGAGAAAGGCGTCGCCCTTACACTAAAATTACCTACACCAAAAAGGGGTAATCATAATATGATTATGATTACACTTCCCCTTCTGAGATAGCATTCCTTGAGGGTTCTGTAATCTTTTCCTGTTTTTCGAGTTTTTAATGAAAACAAAAGATAAATTTGGAAAGCGTAAATAGACGGGTTAAGAAACAAGTAATTGGGAAGTTGACTACAGTATCAAGTAGAAAGGACAGAATGGTAATACTGAGCTTTTACATTGAAACCGTTAAGTAAGAAGAGCAAGGAGAAGAATGATTTACGGGCCTGCGACAGTCTTCCATTGTAAATGACTAAATTATGGTATTTACGAAGAATGAATTAATGAATGAATAGAGGAATGAATGATATATGTATCGAATCAGCTTGAGATATCATTAAATAACAAAACATTTCAGATTAGCGAGGACTATATATAGTTACAAATAAGCAAAATTTTTTTAATTTAATTCGAAAAAAGCTGCCAAGCTAGTTTATTGAGGAAGCGCTCATTTGCACGGCCTTTTTCTGTAGAGCTGCGGTGAAGTATTGTGAAAATCAAGAGCGTTTTCGCTGACCTCTCCTCTTTTCTGTACTTGAGCCATCTTCGCTCATCCTACAAAACTCCAATGCGCACCACTACGGACTGTTTCTGCTTAGTGATTTCTACAAATAAAGTACCTGATAATGTTTCAAACCCATTTCAGAACACTGGGAGAAACTCAGAATTTTTAAATACTTTGAATTGAATTAGCTTTATCATCAAAGGATAGCTTGTTATGGCTATCGCTGACATGGATGATGGGGAACTTGAGAGGGAATTTTGGAACTGTGGTTTTCTTGGACGCTTTCTCGAAATGTCAAGTCAAAAAGGAAGGTAGGCTTATGTATTGGGTCAGCGGGGAGTCTTCTAGGATCTTGACGAAGGCTTCGACTTCTTTGATCTCGGAATTATCATCGGCAATTGTGTTCCAGAGAGCAACGACGCGGTAGAAGAAAAATTGATTGTGTTTGTAGTTCTCTTCATTTAGTAGGCGCAGTGAGCTCGATCTGGCAGAGGTTCTGAGATTAGCACATGTCCTGAATGATACTTGACGCCTGCATACTTCACAATCTAAAGCACCAAAAATTAATCTGAACAAGAAATATAGGTCATACCTTGCTCTTCTTACAATTAAGGATTCTAAATCGAAAAGTCTTAGTCTTTCCGGATAGTTCAATGTGGAGCCTCTACATCTTCTTAAGGCTTTTTTAAGGAAAATTCTCTGGGGATATTCTAATCTTCTGGCCAATTCGCTACAGGGATGAGGAGAGAAAATTATGGTGGCATATTCTAATAGGGGTCTTATATAAGTTAAATAAACAGATCTGAAGCCTTGTAAATCTAGATATTTAAATACTTTGAAAATTTGAGAAACCTTAGTTAAACTTTTTGCTCGGACCACTTCTATATGCCTATCGAATTTTAGAGAAGAGTCTATTTATATCCCTAGATCTTTAACTAAACTGCGTGAACATATTTCGTCTTTGTCTATAAAATACTTGAGTTTTAGATTTTTGGAACCCAGGTTTAAGCAGAATATTTTGTTTTTTGCGAGAGGTAATTCCCATTTTAAAGACCAGTTGAATATATTGTCAATGCTTCTCTGTAAGGAGTTTGAATCAGGGCTGTAGATTTTCAAATCATCTGCATAGAGGGAAAATTTAACATTGGAGGTTATTTCATGTTCTATGTCGTTAATGAAAAATAAAAAAATAAGTGGACCAAGTACGGTGCCTTGAGGGACGCCACTGATCACAGGTAATGGTTTTGAAAACTCCTTGTCAACTCGAACTTTATAAGTTCTGTTAGTTAGAAAATTTGAGACCCATCTAACAATGTTGGCAGCTATTCCTAGTTTTTGAAGTTTTTGAACCAGTTTGAGATGAGAAACCTTATCGAAAGCTCGAGAAAAATCGAAGTAAACAACATCTATTTGCCTTTTGTTTTTTAATTCTACCTCCCAATCACTTATTGTTTTGAGTAACTGTAGTTCGCAGCTCCTTTTCGATAGAAAGCCATATTGACCCCGAGAAATAATGCTACTGTAGTTGATTCTAAGATGTTTGGCAAGTATTCTTTCGAAAACACGACAAATCACAGATGTGACCGTTATTGGTCGATAATTTTCTGCTAATGATTTGTCCCCATTGCGTTTATAAACTGGTACAACTTCGCCCATTTTCCATTCGTTAGGAATTTGACCGGTCAAAAATGAATGCTGAAATAGTAGAGAGGATGGTAGAGCAAGAGATATTGCACAGTGTTTTAGAACGAATTGATTGATATTTTCAGTAAATTGTGTAAACTTAGGGGGCAATTTTTTAAGAACGTTATACAAGATATGAGGGGAGAAGTCGATATCTACATTTTCGTCGTTTGTCGAACTTGAACTTTCAAATTCCGACTCCAACATAGATTCATTGTGACCAGAAAAATTCTTCGCAAATTCTTTCGCAAAGATGTTGGCTTTTTTGGAAGACTCGTGAATAGTCGAGCCATCTTCTTTAATATCCGGAATAGCTTGGTGAGGTTTGAGAATAGTCTTAATGTATCTATGGATTCCCTCGGGCTTATCTATAGCTTGAGACTCACGTTTTCTTAAAAGTTCAGAATTAGCTTTTCGAACATTTTTCTTTATTGTTTTATATTGATAATCAATTTTTTCTGTTCAAGAGCTTGCGGATACTAAGAGAAGTGAGTTTTTTAAGCTTGTTCGGGGTCGGCTTTAAGGGACAAAATAATTCGATAGCCTTGTGTATATTTGAGATTATAAAGCCGTATTTAGACTGTGTATCTATTAAACTATCTAAAATGAGTGACCAAGAAATATTAGCTAAGTAAATGTTCATTGAATTGAAATCCCCATTACGGTAATCAACGAAAAATTTAGATGAGTCATTTACTATGTTTTTCTTAATTTTTTGAAATTTTAGCTCGAATGAGATAGTTATGTGATCAGAATTGGAAAGAGGGGCGAGGTCTCGAACGTTTGTAATTAAATCGACTTTGTCAGTAAGAATAATGTCTAGGAGTGGTTTCTTGGTTTGCAGGAAACTTGCACTTGCAGGTTTCTACTGCACTTGCAGGTTTCTACTTGCAGGTTTAAGGAAACTTGCAGGTTTCTACTGCACAACTAAAGTTTACTGATGCCGTTTAATCAAAGTTTTTGATAAACGGAACCGATTTGAAACGAGAAATTTAGATGACCAATTGAGTAACAGAACTATTCACTGTCGACTCTCGAGAATTAAGGTCTTCAATATTTAAATCTATAGATAACAACTAATCTTGAAACTGATCATCATTGAAGTTATCGGCCGAAAACATCCGACTTTTTGATGTGCTCGAGTTTCTACTTCCTACTTCACACAAATTCGTACGTTTGTTTATCTTTGTCACATTCGAGAACCAAAAAAGTTTTCGATCTTTGCCTGATCGATCAAGGGAAGTAATGTCGGGGTACTTTGTTGTTCCAATGCGGTAAGAGACTGAGAGCTTCGAGAGAGATTATCCGAATCTTCTACTAAGATTTGGCTTCTCTGGCGGAATGTCGCAATGTCTCTCAATGAAAACAAGCCTACTTAAAGCTTTCATGATAGCAATGAACTTTTTTCTCGCATATCCAGAATCTGTTTTGCGAAAATTGTCTTTGCCAAGGATTATTTTGTTGTTCCGATTCGGAAAGCTAGGAAAAAGCTTTTTCGACAGAACTGCGATAGATAAGCCTCAAAATTTAAAGATTTTTGAAACTTCTATACGTGAAAGTTAATAAAGGTCAGACATATAATTTTTTTACATTTTGAGTTTCAATAACTCCCTTGCATCGGTTATAAACTACCGTATACGTAATACTAGGAAAAAACTCACTTTCCTGAATGATTATCTGAAACTGAATTGTTGTTTCAGTAGCTTAACACTGTATAACTGTATAAGTCAACACTTCTGTGAACTCGAATATTATAGAAAAGTTTTGTCTACAAGTGTTGTGATTCCACTTGTTTTTAACGAATGAGTTGAGTTAAAGTTCAAAAAGTGAGATGATGCATTCAATATCTTTCTGAGCTTTTCTTAACTCATCGTCTGTACAAATCAACTGAAATGCGAAAAGCCGGAAAGGATTACAGAGCTATCAGCAAATGATATGTCACACAGAAAAGAAGGCTTCGACTTTGATTACGGTGAATGCACAAATGACATTTTCGAAGCTCTCTGAGTGGGTGTCACTCTAAATCGTATATAAGGAGCGCTGTTTCTCTTTCAGTACCTCTAAGCTATCTCAGCTTCACCAAACTTACCAAAACTCGAACCCTACTACAGGACTCGTTCCTTTGGTACAACTCGAGACACGGTAGTTACCTAGTCAACTGACTGAATCTCTTTCTAGCAGCCATGATTCCGGAATTCCCCCTCCCCGAAGAAATGGATCTTCTACAACGTCAACCTGACTGTTCACGGCCTCTGTATTCGTTATACGACGAGGGCAAGTTGTTGCCAACGTCTTTGACTAGCCGATTCCAATCAAACCTCCAAGGTATTTTTGAACGTTTTTAAATATAATCTGAAACACTATGTGCGAATTCTAGAGCCTTTTCATAGATCAGTAAAATCGTTGATCAATAAAATCTGAAATCACGATCTCTCTTCAAATTTCTTATTTGTTGCAGGGTCATCGTTCTTATCGAGCTCTTCAATCTCCGTCTTGCTGCCAAACCAAAATGAAACTTCTGAAACGGCTCCTATCTCCGAAAACACATTTTCAAACCTACGTTCTGAACTATCATCAGGCAGCATTAACTCTATAGATTCTCCGGAAAAAGACCTTCAATCCTGGAAAGGGCATCACTCTCCATTAAAGAATCAGAAAGAGAGGTTCCGTCAATTACATTTCGAAGCTTTTCTTCCCCCAACTTTTTCTTATAGGTTGGCTTTCAGCAACAGTGGTCAGAAGTGCTCAGCTGAATAAGTTATAGGAAAACTGTTGGAAGAGTGAATGGAAAAATCAGGCTACATCAAATAAGTTTCGGATTCCCTGCAAAAAATTTCCCCCTTATCCCTTTTTTGAAGTCAAGTGCGCTAAATTGTACTCAGGACGATCTCGCTCCAAAGAAATATTCACCAATTACGTTAATGAGAATGCTTCCATTGCGATCTTCGTTTTTCTGACCAAACCTTAGCTCCAAAATGCTTTTCTACGATAAATTTAATGAATTTTGTTGTTGGAATTTGATTTTTCAGTTGGAATTTTATTTCCTTGAAGAGTATTTTTCAAAATGAACATACAGTACCGTGCAAAACTTTACCAAAATTTTAAAAAAAAACATAACTTCGTAAAAAGCGGATATATTATCTTGAACTTTTAATTTTTTTGTGTTTTCCATGAAATTATATGCTGTTGTTATGGTAAAATGTCTGCTGCAATATGAACCGAACTCGTTTGCACCCAAACTCGAGTTTTCCAAATTTTCCAATTTTTAAGGAAAGTTCCATTTTTAAAATTTTTTTACTCTTGGTTGGCCAAATAGAATCATTATTGTAAAATGACTAGTTTCCTTGAAAATAAAAAAGTTTCAGATCTTTTTCAGATCGAGTTTAATTTTTTTTGTAGAAAATGGATATTTGTTATACAATGGTTTTCGTATTGCAGCTTAATTATTAGTATTATTATTTCCGTGCTTTTTGACTCACGTGTTCAAATTCCCTTTTGCAACGAAAAAATCCTTAAAACGCGTTTAAAAAAACTAAAAAAACCTTAAAAACACAAACTCATTGGAGCGTTAAAAAGCATAACTCTTATGATTAATTGCGGCTATTTTTTTATCACTGTGGAATTACAGTAAAGTAGAAGTTAAATTAGAGGATCTCTTACAAGACTACTGTACTTTTGACGTATGGTACAGGTCAAAAAGATAAGAAAAATATTATATGTTGTTTTTTAACAGAGCTCCTTTTGAAATGCGAGTCTTTTTTTGAAGATACTGTAATACATTTCGACATATACATATCCTCCACTAAATCCGGTTACTCATAACCTTTTGAAACGAAAAAATCCTTACAACACATTTTACAAATTCAATGGGGCGTTGAAAAGAATAACAAGTTCAATTCAGCATAACAAGTCTAAACCAAAACTTTCTTGATAAAAATTTTTTTTAGAGGATACCTTGTAGGTGAGTTTTAAAAAATAAAACAATAAGTAAATCCTTCGTTTTCTAATGACAATTATAAACTACATACTTATAATGATCACAAATTCCCGAAGACTTCAAAAATCCTCTTTTCGCCTTGCGCTTGAAAGAGCAATAGTAGTAACATCGATGACGTCCAAGATACCGATTATTATTTTTTAAATGTACATGTAGTATATACTGAGTAGATGTGCCGTTTTAGCTCTGGGGTCAAATCTAAACATCACATAGAGTCCAGTTCCAGTCGGTTCTCTCTTATCTTGTTTGTACAAAAAAGAAAAACTTAAAAACCGGTACCAATGAACTCCTTTCCCGACAAGTGTGTAACGTTATGTCTAATAAGAAGCGATTGAATTCTTCGGACTCAAGAACGTAAGAACCGAGTTAATTATTAGAACCGAGTTAATTATTCGAACTTAGTGGATCTCGTGGCGAATCCATTAAAATAAGGTTCGTTTTGTGCTTCTTGAATTTTCGTGGTGAGTATGCTTACCTTTTTTTAAAGATTTTTTTTAGAGACAAAGTCTAGAAATGCTGAGTTTTTTCACATTCTGATTATCTTAGGGTAGAAAGTGAACAGCCGAAGGAGTCGTAGATTACCGAAGGCACTCTCGAGGAATGCAAAAGTTATAAAAGACTTCCTGATGAATTTTTTTTTAGTTTGATCTGATACATCAAATTGCATGCTTTGCTATGTTCGCGATTTCACCAAATTGTTGTGTATTTTATCAAAAACAAATAGCTCATGATAATGAATCATACCAGGAATATACCAGTTCATAAGTCTTACTCAATGGTTCAGCGGAAGTCTTACTCAATGGCTCAGTAGGTTATTAAAAGCTTATTTTTTAAGGGGGAAGCTTGTTCGAACGAGGGCCTTCTTTGACAATTTCAGTTTTTTTGGTGTTTTCAGTATACAAAATGTTTCAGACGAAGCCGCAGCTCTCTTTTAAAAGTTTTATTTGATAGCTCTCTAATTCTAATGTAAGCTGAGACTTGAGATCGAAAGCATTCAGTTTCTTATTCTTAATGTTTTTGTTTAAAGTTCAAAAAATAAAACACTAAGTGAAACAATAAATGAGTGTAAATTTTTTTTCCTCCCAACATTCAGTCTCTTAAAAATGGATTAAGAAAGATAAGCATTTTAAAAACGACGACATTGTACAAGTTTGCGAATAAAGGGTAACAAAAGTCATTTCATTGAAGAGAGTCTTGTTAATATTGCTGCTGGTTAGATAAGATCTCTTTGTTTTGGAGGACAGAGAACAACGTAGTCCTCAGGGTATAAATACTTGACTGCCAAGGTCCTCAGGGTATGAATACTTGACTGCCAAGGTCCTCAGGGTATGAATACTTGACTGCCAAGGTCCTCAGGGTATGAATACTTGACTGCCAAGGTTCGCAGGTCCTCAGGGTATGAATACTTGACTGCCAAGGTTCGCAGGTCCTCAGGGTATGAATACTTGACTGCCAAGGTCCTCAGGGTATGAATACTTGACTGCCAAGGTCCTCAGGGTATGAATACTTGACTGCCAAGGTAGTCCTCAGGGTATGAATACTTGACTGCCAAGGTTCGCAGGTCCGAGGCGCCTGGGTAAGTTCCGATCCTTATGTGTTATATCTGTAAAAATGTTCTTTTTTTCTGAAGGTTTCAGAATGAAACACGTATTGAGAGAAAGGAACGCTTGTGCGATTCATAATCGAAAATAAAAGAACACTCATATCACGTTCAGCTCATTTGAGCTGAACGCTTCATTTGATTTGCGTCAATCGTTTTTGCCCTTGAACATTTCTACTGTTTTTTTTCTATGCATACCGCACTGGATCTCATGAATATAACAAATCGAACGCGAAGCTCAAACCAGTTGCTTCCATTCACAGAACCGGGAAAATGGAACAATCAAAGAAATTTTCTAAAGCAAATAGTGCTGAATCTTCAAACAAAATTGTAAACATAAAAAACCACAAAGTCATCAAAATGATCCAAATTTTAAAAAAATTTAAATATTGAAATCGCACTTCTAATGCCCTTTATTCGAAATGTGTTTACATTATATATACCAACTCTCCTTAGTTTTGATCTTTAACAACCTGAGTCTGATAAACTAATATCATAGAGTGCTCATGTATATTTTGAGATCCAAAGTTAACAATAGATAGGCAAATTTATAAATAAAGTTGTGAATAAGTGAAAAAGAAGGATGAAGAAAGCATACGTGGAATGAGAATTTCAGATCCGAGATTGGAAGTCGGCCTGGGGTGGCTGTCCGGGGCGGTGATGTGAACTGGTAGGGAAGAGGAGAGCGAGATCAGCAGCCAGCCCGCTATCAATACTGCACCAAGCATCTCTCTCACCCTTCACTATGGTGTGTGTGGTTCAGCCAAGGAGTCCCCTGTATTTATACTCCTTATTCATCTCTTTCTCTATGTCTTTCTCTCTTTCTCCTCTCCCAACTGTTTATTTTCTCCTTTAAGTTCTGTAACCGTGAATCTCTCAACCGCTCTGCTCGTCTCGCTTGCTTTTGTCCAAATGACCGGTTTCTATTCTTGCTAAGTCTGACTCATCCATTGTTCACTCATTTGTTCACCGAACACCCGATCTGTTGTCCCAAGCAGAGGAAGTGGAATATCAGAGCGAGAAACGCACAAAAAAACCAGCGTTGATGTAGGTGTGAGTAACTCATCTTTGCACGTGACACATGATAGCAATTAGGATTTCAATTGTGAAGGAATTGATATTTAGAATTAGTTTTCGTCAATTAATATAATATTTTTTATGTTATTTTTTAAATGTTTTTTTTACAACAGAACCGGAATTTTATGTTTTTTTTTCAAATCACCTCAGCGTCATTTAAGTTTTCTTTTGAAAGAAGAGCAAAATTGAAAATAGCACAATAAGCAAGATTATTCACACACAAAAACTCAAGTTTCGAAGCATATTTTGAAACATAAAAAATTGAAGAACTTTACCGGATAATTTTTTTATTTGTTTACAGTATTTTTTTCATTCTCATCATTTGACGAAGAATAGACAAGTTTTATTTTCTTGAAAGAACATAAAAACATAGATAGATCGGGACGTAGAAGTTCCTGAAGTTTGTTAATTAAAAAGTTTATTCTAGTTTTTAAAATATTTATTAAGAAAACAGCTTGTTATTTCATTTCCACTCCCAATTTCCCAGTTCTTCCCAGGTCCAATGAAAGTAGTAGACGACAAGCTTTTATACTTTTTCTTGGCCCAAGGGAATTCGTTTTCTTCGGTATAAGTTTGCCATTCGTCATAATCAAAATCTGCTGATGTCTACTTACAATTAGAAACTTGTTTGCACAGTGGAACGACTTGATAGATGATTTTACAGCACCTTATTCAACAGTTTACCAGACGTTGCTCTCCGCGCTCGATGCCTACCCCCGTCGTCTAGACGCTGTCATTAGCAAGAGGGCCGGCCAATTTGACTGAAACTCAGATAGTGTGATAATGTGACAGTAAATAAACTTTTTTAAAACTAGAAGTTGCGTTTTGCGGCCTTTCAAAAAACATTACGCAGTAATGTCTGTGACACCATATTTTGGCACCACTCTATATAACCTGGTTTTCGTCATGTTTTGTGTTTATTGTCTTGGAATAATTTTCAATTATGTTTGAAAATACCTTAAACGCACTTTCAGGCACTCCCTATCAATAAAAATTATCAAAAAAGAAAGCACGAACTTCTGCCCGAGCTATACGCTAGACAACTTTTTGTGACTGTTGTAGCGACACTTGATTTTTAATTCCTGTGCTATTTTTTGCTTCTTCCGCACCTTTGTATCATCTTCTCTTTCTCGAAAAGGGAAAAATAATGTTTTCTCTGACAGACCTTTATCAACAACGGGTTGACTCTTGTCATGTACTCACGCGGGTTGTTGAGATAGGCTCGCATATACATACAGTACCGCCCAAAATGTTAACATATATTGAATTATTGAACATAACTTTTTTCAAAGATAAAATTCAAAGCTCAAATTTTCACAGAAGTTTTTTGGGGTGTCTGTACCGTACCGGACATCATTTTGAGTGATTTATGAATTATCTCCAAGAAATACACCAAAATTGGTATATCTTGCATTTTTCAGTTTTTTCTCTATGATTTTTTTTGTTGATTTTTTTTTGTTTTTCGAACTTCATTCATAAAAATTTTGTTTCAAGTCAAGATTCGAACTGTTGGACATCGAAATACAAGTAAAAGAATGCAAGAAGCTGTTGTTGCTGGGGCGAAACAGGGCCGGTCACAGAGCGAGCTCGCTCAGCAGTTCGGGGTAACTCAGAGCGCTATCTCCCGTATCCTCCGGCGTTTTCGAACCCAGGTAAACGAATTTTCTACAACTGAAAAACTTTGGAACACAAAAAAATTGCAGGGACGAGTCATCGTGAAGACATGTTCGGGGAGACCCCGCGTAACTTCGAGGTACATGGACCGAAGCATCCTGCGCGCATCTCGCGAAGACCCGAAACTCACTGCTAAAGACATTCAAGCTGTCATATCATCGCCCGCGACTCCTGCTCCTTCAATAACTACCATCAAACGCCGTTTGCAAGCCGCTGGACTGAATGGAAGGTGGCCTGCAAAGAAGCCTTTCATCAGCGAAAAAATCGTAAAGTTCGAGTTCAGTGGGCTAAGGATCACCTCAGTTGGACACGCCGTGAGTGGTCTCAGATTGTTTGGAGCGATGAATCCAAGTTTAATATGTTCTGCAGTGACGGTCTGAGGTGGGTAAGACGTCCAGCGGGCAAGCGTTTCCTGCCGCAATACCAGTCGCTCACAGTCAAACATGGCGGTGGTTCTGTGATGGTCTGGGGCTGTTTTTCCGCCAGCGGCATGGGTCCACTGAGACGTATTGTCGGAAATCTCGATCGTTACGGCTATGAAAACATAATGGAAAGCACTATGCGCCCTTGGGCCCTCTCCAAATTCGGCCGTGGGTTCACCTTTCAACAAGATAACGACCCGAAACATCGACCTCAGCACGTTCAGAACTGGTTTCGCCGTCCCCATGTGGATGTTTTGGACTGGCCGAGCCAGTCTCCCGATTTGAACATCATCGAACATTTATGGGAACATTTGCAACGAAAATTGACGGGAAAAACATGCAGAAATGCTGATGAAAAGTTTAAGCAGCTAGAGGAGGAATGGAAGGCGATTTCGCAGGTAACCATTGACTCTTTGATTGATTCTATGCCTGGTAGATGTCAGGCAGTCATTGACTCCAAAGGATATGCCACCAAATACTAGAATATTTCTTTTAATACTTCGAAAAAAATTGAACATCTCTATAAGCACTTTTTACTATTTCCATTTTTTTTAACGAATAAACCTAATAAAAAAATTTCCAAAGTTGTTCTATTACTCGAAACATGTGAATTTGATTTGTAAAAAATATCTGAAAATTTGAGCTTCATTCGTTTTTTTTGAAAAAAGTTATGTTCAATAATTCAATATATGTTAACATTTTGGGCGGTACTGTATGTAGTAGTTTCTGTCAACACATTAGAAAAAATTTAAGAGTTTTAAATCGTGCATAAATCGAGATTTTATGATTGTTCAAAATTCAAATGGTCAGATGAAAAGCTGATCAGATTGAGGCAGTTAAATAAGAACCTGGAGTGAAAAAAATCCGTGCTTTTGCGCACATGGTAGAACCAATTGCGCCTTGCTTTGAAAAGTCCTGCCATTTCTGCAAACCGATTCGCGCGGGTCATTGTTCATATGAGCGGTTGAACGGACATGATAGAGCAGATGTCTATCAGCTGAAAACTGCTGGGTACATCTTGAGTATGGAAAGAGCATGGTAACTCGACTAAAAAATCGTAAATCTTGTTTTGATGACAGGCCGTACATACACGATTTTTGACATGAAGCACTAAGAATTTGGAAAAAAATGTTTTCATTTAACGAATGTGTTAGCTCAAGTAGAAAAACTTTGATAAATTTCACTTAGAAAGACTAAAACGCGAACGTGAGTGTCAAGAGCAGAAAACGAAAGAAATTTCGTTGCTATAAGTCAAAAGTTCTTGCACAAAACTCAAAGAATGTAGAACAAAATGCGATAAACAGTGTTTTTCGGTTCTGAAATACAGATCTAAAACCTAATTTCATACCGTAACAAAGCTTTCCACATTCCATCGGGTCAATCGTTTGCTTTAACGCTGAATACGCACCAGGCATAGGTACTTTTAAATAAACCATGCACAAATTTATGGTATGCTTTTTTAGTACACGTATACTGTACGTATCGGCAAGTCTAGGAATACTTTTGTAGTATTAGCATTCTTACAACTAAATTATGCTTTTCAGCATACTTGACAATTTCTTTCTTTCTTTTTTAAAAGTTTGTTTACCGGGTGTGGCATAATGCTAGTGTGTTCGACTATTGTGCGAAGAGTCCCAAGTTCGATTCTCAACCCGGACAGATCCATCCAAACCAAGGGGGTTAAGAAATGTTGGTAGTACACTGTCACGAATCTGACTCTCCCCACTGCTGCTACACACACTAGCAGTGGCACAGCGCGCAGCTACTGGTTCTACCAGAATAGGCCGGTCTCGCATTCCAGGGGTGGGAACAAGGTCTGCCGCGAGGTGAGAACAAACGCGAAGAAGAATTTTAGGGCTATTTACAATAAATTTCTGTGTATTGAATAGTTATCAGACGTATAAATGCCAATGAAAACTTGAACGTTTACGATAGTCAAAAAACATTATCTTTGAGCATACATATATGCAATTAAGTGAACCTGTCGATAAACAAGCATACATAGATGCAATTAAGTGAACCTGTCGATAAACAAGCATACATAGATGCAATTAAGTGAACCTGTCGATAAACAAGCATACATAGATGCAATTAAGTGAACCTGTCGATAAACAAGCATACATAGATGCAATTAAGTGAACCTGTCGATAAACAAGCATAGATGCAATTAAGTGAACCTGTCGATAAACAAGCATACATAGATGCAATTAAGTGAACCTGTCGATAAACAAGCATAGATGCAATTGAGTGAACCTGTCGATAAACAAGCATACATAGATGCAATTAAGTGAACCTGTCGATAAACAAGCATACATAGATGCAATTAAGTGAACCTGTCGATAAACAAGCATACATAGATGCAATTAAGTGAACCTGTCGATAAACAAGCATACATAGATGCAATTAAGTGAACCTGTCGATAAACAAGCATACATAGATGCAATTAAGTGAACCTGTCGATAAACAAGCATACATAGATGCAATTAAGTGAACCTGTCGATAAACAAGCATACATAGATGCAATTAAGTGAACCTGTCGATAAACAAGCATAGATGCAATTAAGTGAACCTGTCGATAAACAAGCATACATAGATGCAATTAAGTGAACCTGTCGATAAACAAGCATACATAGATGCAATTAAGTGAACCTGTCGATAAACAAGCATACATAGATGCAATTAAGTGAACCTGTCGATAAACAAGCATACATAGATGCAATTAAGTGAACCTGTCGATAAACAAGCATAGATGCAATTAAGTGAACCTATCGATAAACAAGCATAGATGCAATTAAGTGAACCTGTCGATAAACAAGCATACATAGATGCAATTAAGTGAACCTGTCGATAAACAAGCATACATAGATGCAATTAAGTGAACCTGTCGATAAACAAGCATACATAGATGCAATTAAGTGAACCTGTCGATAAACAAGCATACATAGATGCAATTAAGTGAACCTGTCGATAAACAAGCATAGATGCAATTAAGTGAACCTGTCGATAAACAAGCATACATAGATGCAATTAAGTGAACCTGTCGATAAACAAGCATAGATGCAATTAAGTGAACCTGTCGATAAACAAGCATACATAGATGCAATTAAGTGAACCTGTCGATAAACAAGCATACATAGATGCAATTAAGTGAACCTGTCGATAAACAAGCATACATAGATGCAATTAAGTGAACCTGTCGATAAACAAGCATACATAGATGCAATTAAGTGAACCTGTCGATAAACAAGCATACATAGATGCAATTAAGTGAACCTGTCGATAAACAAGCATACATAGATGCAATTAAGTGAACCTGTCGATAAACAAGCATACATAGATGCAATTAAGTGAACCTGTCGATAAACAAGCATAGATGCAATTAAGTGAACCTGTCGATAAACAAGCATACATAGATGCAATTAAGTGAACCTGTCGATAAACAAGCATAGATGCAATTAAGTGAACCTGTCGATAAACAAGCATACATAGATGCAATTAAGTGAACCTGTCGATAAACAAGCATACATAGATGCAATTAAGTGAACCTGTCGATAAACAAGCATACATATATGCAATTAAGTGAACCTGTCGATAAACAAGCATACATAGATGCAATTAAGTGAACCTGTCGATAAACAAGCATAGATGCAATTAAGTGAACCTGTCGATAAACAAGCATACATAGATGCAATTAAGTGAACCTGTCGATAAACAAGCATAGATGCAATTAAGTGAACATGTCGATAAACAAGCATACATAGATGCAATTAAGTGAACCTGTCGATAAACAAGCATACATAGATGCAATTAAGTGAACCTGTCGATAAACAAGCATAGATGCAATTAAGTGAACCTGTCGATAAACAAGCATACATAGATGCAATTAAGTGAACCTGTCGATAAACAAGCATACATAGATGCAATTAAGTGAACCTGTCGATAAACAAGCATACATAGATGCAATTAAGTGAACCTGTCGATAAACAAGCATACATAGATGCAATTAAGTGAACCTGTCGATAAACAAGCATACATAGATGCAATTAAGTGAACCTGTCGATAAACAAGCATAGATGCAATTAAGTGAACCTGTCGATAAACAAGCATACATAGATGCAATTAAGTGAACCTGTCGATAAACAAGCATAGATGCAATTAAGTGAACCTGTCGATAAACAAGCATACATAGATGCAATTAAGTGAACCTGTCGATAAACAAGCATACATAGATGCAATTAAGTGAACCTGTCGATAAACAAGCATACATAGATGCAATTAAGTGAACCTGTCGATAAAAAAGCATACATAGATGCAATTAAGTGAACCTGTCGATAAACAAGCATAGATGCAATTAAGTGAACCTGTCGATAAACAAGCATACATATATGCAATTAAGTGAACCTGTCGATAAACAAGCATAGATGCAATTAAGTGAACCTGTCGATAAACAAGCATACATAGATGCAATTAAGTGAACCTGTCGATAAACAAGCATACATAGATGCAATTAAGTGAACCTGTCGATAAACAAGCATAGATGCAATTAAGTGAACCTGTCGATAAACAAGCATACATATATGCAATTAAGTGAACCTGTCGATAAACAAGCATAGATGCAATTAAGTGAACCTGTCGATAAACAAGCATACATAGATGCAATTAAGTGAACCTGTCGATAAAAAAGCATACATAGATGCAATTAAGTGAACCTGTCGATAAACAAGCATAGATGCAATTAAGTGAACCTGTCGATAAACAAGCATACATATATGCAATTAAGTGAACCTGTCGATAAACAAGCATAGATGCAATTAAGGGAACCTGTCGATAAACAAGCATACATAGATGCAATTAAGTGAACCTGTCGATAAACAAGCATACATAGATGCAATTAAGTGAACCTGTCGATAAACAAGCACCATGTGATACATGAAAATGAATTTTTTGAGCAGCCCTTCATTAAAACTATTTGTATGTATCGCGATGCAATTCTGATGCCTTCGTAACAAGCTCGATCTGTCGAAGTTCAACAACCTTTTTTAGGCCTTCGCTTCACGTAAAACATTCAATATTTTTTGTGAAAGTGAAACTTTTCAGTAAGGTTATGAATACTCTGATATACAACGAATCTTTTAACTTGGAAAAAATTACTACACTTTCTTTGTAACGGCCATTAAATTCTTGAGCACCATACCCCGAACAGGCTTGCTCGAAAAAAGTCGAAAACTTTTTCGAATTTTTGCGGAAAATGTCGCAAAAACCGAAAACCCGAAAATCGAAAAAGGTGCAACTTTGACCCCGACGAGCAAGTACCCGTAGTTCATCTCGTTGAACACTCTCTAATGAGCAATGAGTTTAAAATTTGAATTAGATGTACATATATATCCAGAGATGGTGTATAATATACAGGAAAGCCAATGTTTTCGGCAAAGCGTTTACAAACGTGTATCTCAGTGCATAATTGAGCAAGTTTTATTATTTCACATTAATAATTAATGACTGTTCAAATTTTTACATTTATTAGTTCACATTAATAAAAATTATTGGGTCAAAAATCATTCGAAAGTAAAAATTATTGGGTTGTTGTTGTTGCCGGATGTAGCCGGTTTCGAAGAACGTCTGTGTTCTTCGTTTCTTGTTCTTCTTTTTTTTCTTCTTATATCTTCAAGAACGCTGCGACCTCCAGCGGCTTGGTCCAGAGGTCGATTGGAGACAGCGCGGTCGGATGGCATGGGCAGTTGAAGAGATGCGCAACGTCGTGAGGTCCGGAAGAGCAATCGGGACACACGTCGGGAATGGATTCGTCAATGCGGTAGAGGTAGTTGTTGATGAATCTGCTGAATCCCGAGCGGAGCTGGCTGAGCGTGCATCTTGCGGGGTAACTCCTTCTCTTCTTCCTGGATAAGGTGCGGAGGTCTGCCTCCCAGGATGACGGCACCCTTCAGCGTTTGGAGTTCGTTCGAGATCATCATCGAGTGTACGGTGTTTGCGACTGATTTCCCATTGTTCGGATCCCTTGACATCTGTTTCGCGGCTTCGACAGTCTTCTTGAAGCTCAACACGAGGTTGTTCTTCATTGCGCGAGGGGGCGCCGGGCAGTCGAGGAGGCCGTGGTGGATGTGTTCTGGGTCCAACGATCTCGCGAGGTACTGCGCGGCGAGCATGTTCAGATGGGATTTGGTGCGCATGACCTTTGATTCGCGATGAATATGGTCAGTGTCGGCCATTTGATGATTCCCTGTTACGACGCGGAGTCCGGAATTCTGAGAACGTTGGATTTTGGCGTGAGCGGAGTCCGAGAGGAAGGTGGACCAGGCGGGTGCGGCGTAGTTGCAGATCGTTTGCGAGATGGCTTTGAACGTGAGGCGGAGGGGTTTTATTTGGTTGCCCCAGGTGCTTCCGGCAAGGGCTTTCAGTACGTTATTGCGCTGCGACATCCGTCTCGCGATGTCTTTGGCATGATGGCTGAATGTGAACATCGAGTCGTACGTGACGCCGAGTAGCTTGGCCTGGTTGACGGTGGGGACGGGTGATCCGCAGATTGATATGTCCAGAGTAGACTTGAATTCACGACTGAACGGGGTGAAAAGCATGAGCTGGCTCTTGGTCGGGGAAATGATGAGTGACCGTTCTTTGAGGAAGGTTTCAATTTTCGTGATGGCCCTGCGTAGATTTTCGGAGGCGACGTTGATGTTGGGATCTGACGCCTAGATCGTGATGTCATCAGCATACGAGATGACGTTCGTGTGGGCATCGTCTGTGGGAAGATCGCGGAGGTAAAAGTTGAAAAGCGTGGGCGAGAGGGCGCTGCCTCGTGGGACTCCGTTTCTGAAGAGTCTGGAACTTGATACAAAGTCGCGGAAGCTTGTGCGTCCTGTTCTTCCTCTAAGGTAAGAGGCGAGCCAATTTTTAATGTAGTTCGGCGCGGTTGTTGTCTCAAGGAGATCGACGAGCTTGACGATGTCGATAGTTTCGAATGCCTTGGACATATTGATTGCCATGAGGACCGTTCGACTAGCGGGACGTTTCTGGTTAAAACCGTCTGCGATGCTCTTCGAGAGAGTTACGAGGGCCGAGGTTGTAGAGCGTCTTGCCGTGAAGCCATGTTGGTGGTCTGCCGGGGGAATGTGCCTCTGTAGGGAGCCGAGTATTAGCCGTTCAATCACTTTGGCGACGGGCGAGAGTAGAGATATCGGACGGTAGCTGGAGCCTTTGGATGCTGGTTTGCCTGCTTTCAGGAGGGGTAGTATGATCGACGATTTCCATATCATGGGGATCCTGCCTGTGAGTAGGGAGCTGTTGACCAGGGAAGTCAGGGCGCTGATTCCTTTCTGACCTAAATGATGGAGAATTATAGGAGCGATCTGGACCAAGCGCGGTGGACTTCTTCGTGGATCTGATGGCAGCTGCTACGTCTGTGGTAGTGAAGTCCTCGAAGTCATCTGCGGACAGGCGGTGTATTTTCCTCATAGTCTTCCTGTTTTCCTTTGAGGTTGTATACTGGACTGGACAAGTGTAGGCTTTGTTAAAGCGGTTCGCGATATCGGAGGCGGTCGTGATCGTCTCATTTCTGAAGGTTATGGCGCAGTTCGGCGGTGGTCTTCCTTTGTTGTTGAGGATCTTGATGGTCTTCCAGAGCTTGTTGACATCTTTCTTTGGATCGAAGGACTCCTTCAGTGCGCGCCAGATGTCCCGTTTGTTTTTGTCGGTAGCTCTCCTTATGTTCGTGTTGAGATCGTTCAAAAGCTCGCTTGTCAGATTCGATTCTCTGAGTGTGTCGCGTTGATGCATCCATTCTCGTATCTCTGTCGTTAGGGCGACTTCTCTCTTCTTGATTCGGCCGCGGGGGATTGTTTTTGCTGCAGCTGATACAAGTATTCTTCGGAAGAGAGGTTCTGCTTGAACGGCTGGTAGATTGGGAAGAGGATTTTTGGACAGGCTTTCTTCGACGTGTTGCTGGAAAGCTTCCCAATCCGCTTTCCGGTAATTTGTGAAGGTTGCGTCTCTGTGAGTGTGGTTGAAATTTCTGCCTTCTAGTTCGATGATTATCGGAAGATGATCGGAGCTGCCTTCAGTGATGGTTTTCCATGACGCTTTTGAAAGGAGATCCTGAGAGCAGATGGAAATGTCTGGCGAGGAAGGGCGACCGTTTGAGGGAACTCGTGTGGGCATGTCGCGGTTGAGAGTGGCGTGTTCCGAGTCTTCAATAGCACTGGAGATGACGTTTCCTCTGTTGTCTGTCGAGTGAGAGTACCAGCTGGAGTCGTGGGCGTTAAGGTCGCCTAGTATGATGAAATTCTCGCGGTTACGTAGAAGGGGGGATAGATCCGGTTGGTAGCCTGTGTTGCAGGAGGTCATCGGAGGAATGTAGACATTAGTGATGTCCAGAGAGAGGCCGTTGTTGTCCGAGATGCGAACAGTCAGTGATTCCAGGTGAGGATCTGTGGTAGACGGGACGACGGAGTAGTTTAAAGAATGGGTGATGCCTGTGAGTAGGCCTCCACCTGTGTCGGTTCCGCGGTCTTTTATAGCAATGGAGTATCCGGGGAGTGAAGGAGTTTTCGCGCGATCCGTCAGCTTCGTTTCTTGTATTAGGAATATGTCGATCTTCAGTCGAGTTAGGAGGTCGAGGATCTCTGTTGTCTTGCCGTTTATCCCGTTACAATTGTATTGTAGCAGTCTCAGGTTCTTGTTGCCTTTGCGTCTGTTTCGAGCGATTGGAGCGAGAGCTGCGTCTGCAGACGGCGAGGGTGTGTCTTGGAGGGTCTGACATGGAGGGCATCGGTAGGTTGCAGGGACGTAGTCCTTGAGCGATGGAATACCGCTGCACTTCGCTTTGATGTGTGTCCATTCGGAGCAGAGAGCACTGGATGCAGTTCGTGTTCGCTGTCTTTCGGCAAGTAGAGCAGAGCCAGGTGGTGAGAGGTCCTGGGTTGCGTTCGATGTCTCCGGCTTGTAGAAGTAGAGATAGAGACAGACTGGCCGGGTCAGTCTGCCTCACATTGCAAAAAACGGAAGAAGAATTGTGTGCTCCGGAGGGAGCGTGTCTTCGTGTCTTCGGAGCTGGTCTGCTTCCGGAGAAGATTGGTGATGTCCTTTGCAGTCCTGAGACTGACGTGCTGCACCGCGAGTAGGCGGACATCGTTGTAGCACAAAAAAAAACAAAAAATTATTGGGTCAAAATCACTCCTTTGGCACGAACGACAGCCCGGAGTCCCTTTGGGAACGCTTCGATCACTGGACGAAGGTACTTGTCGTCGATCTTCGACCACTCCTTCTGCAGGGACTTTTTTTAGAGACTCCAGATTCAAGTGAAGATGAGCAATGACTTTGCTTTCAAGTTAGTACCATACCTAATAGTTTTTTTGAGTTCGGACGATGAGGAGGGCCATTCTGCACTTTTTTTTTATATGAAGTCGGAAAATGAGCCTAACACCATGCATGTGTACCAATAGATTTGTGAGCAGGCGCAGAATCTTGCTGGAAGACCCAAGGGGTATTACGGTAGTGGGAAGCAGACCAAGGAAAAAACTCTAACAACGAAATTCGCTTAGGCTTAATTGTCCGTGATTTGGCAGTGAAAAAAGGTGTACAAAAAAGAGTTGAGTTTGGCAGCGCTAAAACATGTCACAAAGGAAAAACAAAGTTGTCCGTGATTTGGCAGGGACAAAACCTGGCCACAGAGTCATTCATTAGTTGGCACTGCTAAATAGTGGCCGATTCTTCGTCCATATTTTGGCAGTGAAAAAAAAAACTAATAACGGAATTTCCTTCTCCCGAGTTCGCATACTCGAAATCTTCGCGAAATAAGGTTTTTCGCTGAGGAACCAAATTTTGAGCATTTTGGCGAAAATTATTCCTAACATCGTCTTATATGTAACAATTGGAGCTCGGCGTGCACTTCTTCTTAATCTTCCTAGCTTTTATCCCGCCGCAGGGCAGGGTCCGCTGTGTAGACTGCACCACGCCATTTCACCCGATCAGCTGCGTCTTCAGTCTTCCGCCCGGTCGTCTTCATGTCTACTTCGATGCAGTCTCGCCACCTAGTTTTGGGTCTGCCTCTGGATCTTTTGCCCTCTACTTCGAGATTCCAGGACGATTAAGAAACGGAATGGGGATTTGATCTCATCACGTGCCCGTACCATCTCAGCCTTGACTCTCGAATCTTTTCTGATATAGCGGGCGATGCCCAGACGATCTCGGATGGTTTCATTTCGCACCATGTCTAGTGAGTCCGAGGCTCCATTTCAGCATTTTCATCTCCATAACATGCAGCATCTGTATAGTCTTTGCTGTGCATGGAGCACATTCGAGGCCGTACAACCCGACTGGTCTGACAACTGATCGTTAAATTTTACTTTTCAGTCTGTCAGGCATTCGCTTGTTGCATAGTACAGCGGTTGATTCTCTCCATTTGAGCCAGCAGCATTGACTCTCGCATCAACTGTAGCCTTGGGGTCTAGGTCTGCGGTGATGTAGGATCCGAGGTACTTGAAGCCATCCACTTTTGGAGTTCGGAGTTCTTGACTTTGATGGTTGTTGTTGTAGCCGATAGATCTTCTATTCGGCATCGTCTTCGGTGATCGGTAGTTTTAGAAACCTTGCAGCTTCTACTGGGTTGGTCCAGAGAGACCAAGCCGTCAAACTAGTCGGTCTATCTGGACAGGAGAAAAGGTGAGTCGTTGTGTGTCTGGGTTCATCGCAGTCCGGACATCTGTCCACGATTGTGGAGTCAATTCTGGACATATAGCTTTGCAGAAATGGGCTATATCCAGACCGGAGCTGGGCGAGTGTTCGTCTTGTAGATCTCGGAAAATTTCTCTCTTCTCTGGAGATAGGCGGTGGTGGGTATCCTCCCAGTACCACAGGCAGTGAGTATTTGTTCTTCACGGCTTCTTCCGTGTGTATCTTCTTAATGTCTTCGCGGTACGCTTCTTCTGTCTTCACTTCTTTATCTTCGTCAAGGAATGGAGTTATGCTGTTTTGGTCTTCACTGAAAAAGGATCTCGCCCTCTTCAACTTTCTGGGAGGAGGTGGCATCTTGGTTGTGTCGTGATCAATGTGGTCTCGTTTATGAAGCCGAAGGAGGAATTGCTTGCACAGCATGTCGTTGTGAGGCTTCACCAGAAGGGCTTCGGATTCAATATGGAGATGATCTATGGGTGTCATCTTGACGCATCCTGTTGCCGCTCTCACAGCAACCTTTTGGGCAGCTTGAAGTTCTTTCCAATGGCTTTCGGAGAGATTCGGAGACCATATCGGCACGGCGTAGTTGATAACTGGTCGGCCGACGACTTTGTAGGTAGTCACCAAGAGTTCTTTTTCCTTTCCCCAGGAAGCTCCAGCAAGTGCACGTAATGCTGCATTCCGGTTTCGGAGTGTCGTCCTCGTTTTCTTCGCATGAGATCCGAAAGAGTACATCGTGTCGAAGGTGACGCCTAGAATTTTGATGGAGCGGACAGTTGGAACAGTGATGTTGTCTATACGGATGTCGAGCTGCTGATTGACCTCCCTGCTATTCAGCGTGAATAGCATGGCCGCACTTTTCTTTGCTGCTAATTTCAGTCGTCTGGAGTCGAACCACTGTGCTAGTTCGTCGAGGTAGCTGTTGATTTTGTTGCATATTGGAGCGATGTCGGACCCTTTCGCAAAAACAGTGCAGTCATCAGCATATGAGACGAGTTCGATCTGTTCCGGAGGTAAAGGCATATGTGACAGGTAGTGGTTGAAGAGAGTTGGTGACAGTACACCACCTTGCGGAACTCCAGCACGGAGTTTACGTTTCTTGCTTTGGATTCCACGAAATTCGACGTAGGTTTGTCGTCCTCTCAAGAAGCCACATATCCATCTTCATATTTTGTCTGGTAGCGATGCATTCGCAATATCTTCGATCAAGATGTTGTGGTCCACGCAGTCGAAAGCTCGGCTGAGGTCCAAGGCAACTGCTACTGTAC
>OZ057406.1:17574139-17612726 GCA_964056735.1 Allodiplogaster pararmata
TCCATCAACAACCGTCCATCCAGCAAAAGCTGCCATTCTGGAGAGTAGCTGATTCAACCGCTGCAGAACTGCTTCCTCTGCTCGGGCCAGCTCACTTGAAGACATCTGCCGAGGAATCACTTGCTATCCAAGCCAATAGCGAGGTGGTAAAAAGCAAGAGTAGGAAAAGAATGAGAAAGTGAGAGAGAGAGAGAGAGAGAGAGAGAGAGAGAGAGAGAGAGTGAGAGAGAGAGAGAGAGAGAGGAAAGAAATTGAAGAAAAAGAAATACTTAGACACAGAGAGATTGAGTAATCAGAAACTCAAAGATTGGTAACAAAACAAGTACCGGCCGGAGACTCTCGCAATTGGCATCAACTTGTCCCTGATCATTACGAGAGAAGTCGAAATACTGCGGTAGAATGACTTGGCCAGGCGAGAGAAGTGACAAGGCGGCTCTCACTGATGACAGTCCGGTCTCCACCGAAGAGAATCTGCACACAAAGACTTCATAACAACGAGTGTTGTTTGCCTCTCAAGTTATAAGTGAATTGAGAGAACGTACCACAATTGCTCAAACTCTCGATTTATCTGCCGCGCCTTTAATCTACTCAATGGTAAGATTAGAGATCGCATTATTTATTTTCTACATCCCTCTATCCTTCAATGAATGGGATCATCGTATCAGTGTTATTATAACTGAAAAAATTGAGATGCGATTATCGCTCTCAAACCTCTTCGCGGCAGAATGGAATGATCCGGGAACTATGCGATGACATGGAGAGAGAAAGTGAAATATTATGTCAAAGTAGGAGAAGAAAGGATTTCTTATCTTGTCTACCTTTCCAAATTAAAATAGTGCTCGAAAGAACCTACCGTATTTATTGCCTTTTCGTAATCTAATAATAAAAATTTAATATCCTAAAAAAACAAACGCACGAGTTTGTTTATTAACTTTTTAATTACAATTTTTTTATTATAAGTTATTTGAAATATATATGATTATTGAGTGATGTTATTCTGCGCATAAACATTAGATAAATTGACAATTGATGAGCTTATTAGCGAATTTTGTTGTTTTTTCTCAACTTTTTAGTACAATTTATCATTCTTTGTTGCCTAAGCAGTAGCAGATTTGCGTGGTTATTTGTTGTTTTTATCTCTAGTTTTCGTATGATATATCGGCAAAGCAGTACGGCACAATTTTACTATGGGAGGGGGTCCGCACTCTACTTCGCGCTTTATTAAAATTGAGCGGAAACGCTATGGTCGATTCCCCCCTTTTTTCACATTGTCTCCTTTTGCTTATAACCAATTTCGCCTGGTTTCCAGTTTCAAGTTCGTGCTTCTTTGGGATTCTCGTGTGACTCATGAACTCATCAAGTGTCAATTTATCTAATGTTTTTGCGCTGAATAACATCACTCAATAATAATGTATATTTCAAATAACTTATAATAAAAAATTTTAATAAAAAATAATTTTTTAAAAAAACTCGTGCGTTTGTGCACTACAAACAAAAAACACTACGCGTTGAAAATCTTATGCGTTTTTAGGTTTAAATCAAAGGCACTTCCGTGCAAGACAAATCTAAAGATTTCTGTTGGCAAACAGATGAGCATACCGATAATGTGATCTTTTTTTTAAATCAATGAGATCATCTCTGTGATGATCTGATCTCGTATAGATTAAAGGCGCGGCAGAAGTTTTTCAGATGACTTTTTTAAACAAAAAATTCTCTGGCTGGGTTCGATGCCATTTCGTAGAATAGCTCTAGCCTATAAAATAGTTTCTCTCATTCCGTCTCAAGTAACCGTTGATCGATGTTGGCGAGGAAGAACGAAGACTTTCTGCAGTGGAGGCTTTCAATGAGATCTGAGTATCCAATGTCGTTCCCTCCGATTGACAGCATCAGTACATTGGGGCCCATCCCTCTGGAGAATTTTTTTAAAGTCAATAACCGAAATTAAGCATCCAAGCATTTGAGATTTTACTCTCTTCTATGGAACAAAGAGAAATAAGGACAGCATGTGCTACCATAAGATTCACAATTTCGCCTCTAGGTTGAAAGTTAGGTTTTGGATAGTATGAAAGTTTAACTTTCATGGTGGGTTCGATCCCGACCGCCTCAATTTTTCCGTTGCAGCTCTTAGGCGCCCTCAAACAAGGCTACTTTTCCGTTTTTTTTTACAAGTTGGCTAGTTAGTACTGGAATTAGAAGCATTCAGAGAAAGATAATCACTCGCATAGAACATATTTAATTAGTAAATTTTCAGTTACAATAATTATGAACTTGCCGATGGGTGGCAAGTGAAGAGAGCACGTCCATCTGAGAACTCCGCTGTCTTATGGAAGGGTTTAGGATCCCTGCCTTGACAGTTGAGCCAGTACAGGCGAGATAAGACAGATGAACAGCTGATCGCGGCTCTTTTTCCGCTAGCTTGGTTGCCACTTTGTATGCCCATGAACGGCGCGATCTGTGGCATTCGGCTGCAAAAAACGATTATAGTTGAAATTTGGAGATTTCCTAATTTTCTCGTTGGATTTTCGCTTCATCAGTTTGCATCAGAGCTCAAATCTGGATGCTTTTATGGAAATGTATTAGTTTACTTGGTAAAATTTACTTCAAATTCGAAAATACGAGGAATTCTCTCTCTTAGCATAGTATGTACTTATTAGCATACATATCTTTTTGTACTTATTAGCATCTAATAATTGAAAACGAATTCTTCACAACTTCGCGCAAAGATTATTTTTTCTCGACTTGGTATCTTTCACGAACTTTCCATGAACATTACCGCTGTTTCTCTTGATCACCCTCTGTTCTCTCTCTATATACATATTTGTCTCGCTCTGTCTCTCTCTTAATCTTCATCTCTGATTGACTCTCACGTTCTTTTTATCACAAGCTCTCGTTCTCTGTCTTTCTCTTCATTCCACCAGCTCTCTTCAGTGCCTGGACAACTATATCTCCCAACTCTTGTTATGTGACTTGTCGCCTCCCTGTTCTGAAGAGGCCGAAAGCAAAAGCCGCCGGGTAATCTGCGGCAAAGATGAAAGAAAATTTCCTCTAATTACCATAGCCTTTGATTTAAGCCAGCGGGGAAGGGGAGGGGGTGGTGGTTGGCCTGAATGGCCGCGGTATTCTCGATTGGCGGGATGGGCGAAAGAGAATAGATGTCCCATCAAACGATGCCGACAGGTGAAATGGAATGTCACTATTGAAACACATCCTGGGTGAGTATACACAGACAAAAAGAGAGCAATAGAGATAGTAAAAAAATCAAACAGAAAGGAGAGAGATAGAGATAGAAGGAGATAGAGATAGAAGGAGTAATAACTTTAAACAGGCAGACACAAAGAGAAAGAAAGAGATATTCGGTTGACGCAAAAGACCAAAGAGTGCGTTTTGATATTGTTATCATCTAATTATCATTTTTAGATGGCTGTGCAACTTTTCCGAGTCGAGTTATAATAAAAACTAGTTAGGAAAAAGTTCACTAATATGTACATGAACGTTTATGAAAAATCGTGAACATACTGAGAAATTAAGAGAATGAGGGCGATGAGGGCAATTTTAAGGATAGTAAGCGAGAACGAAACATGGAAAAGAGTGAAAGAAAAAGAGGAGATAATGAGAGAGAGAGAGAGAGAGAGAGAGAGAGAGAGACAGAGAGAGAGACAGAGAGAGAGACATAAAGTGGAAGAAAATGAAACAATGAGAGTGAAAGATATATTTAACTCAAAAAATAGATCAAGGGAAAGATAGAGTCTTGTTAAAGAGAAGAAGAGAAATTCGGGAAGACACCAAGAGATAGAGACATAGATAGTATTGACAGAGCGAAAAAGAGAGGAAAAGAGAGAGCTTGAAGAAGAAACAATAAAAAAACAGAGAAAGACAGCAGAGAGAAACGCGAAATACGCAGAAAAAGAGAGACTGAATTATTGAAAATTTGTTAAGAAAGGGAGGGAAAGAGAGAGACAGACAGAAAGAGAGAGAGATAGAGCGAGAGAAGGAGGGAGAGAGATAGAGAGAAGGGCGTAGGTAGGCAAAGAAAGCAGGAATGCGGAGAGAGGGAAAGAAAGAGCGAGGGCGAGAGAGAGATAAAGAGAGAGAGAGAGAGGTAGGAATTGAAAGGGGAAGGTGGAGACAGAGAGGAAGATAGAAAGAGAGAGATATAGCTGATTGTAGTGGTGAGTGACTGATATGTCTAGGGGGCAGATGAGAGGATGCCGACAGAGCCTGACTGATTGCTCTTTTCTCTGCAAACCGAGTCGACAAAGAGAAAGAAAGCTCAGCTCCTAATGGGAAGTAATTTGTCTTTCATACACAGAAATACAGTAATCTCGACAAGAAATGAGAAGCAGCTCAATTTACCAAGAGAGATGGATTTATCATCGGTCATGAACATAAGACCCTCTCTACATCCCCCCTTACCTTTTTCCTATCATGAATAGAATGATTCTCTTCAGTTTGAACTTGTTGAAGATTGTGATTACATGAGTTTCTTCCATAAAAAGTGTTAGTTTTTCTTGCAAAGAAATTATGAATCTTTATTTTACACCAGTGGCATCTCTCATTAATATGACTATTCGAATATTTGGAACTTTTTCCTGCCGTAATAGGCAATTTTTGAAAACCTAAAAAAATTTCCATCTTTCCACTCATCACTGCTTCAATAATGAAAAAAGACTTGAAACCCTCTAAGAATACATTTTTTTCACATCATTGTGTTTCGCTGAAATGTTATCGTTCAAATTAAGAAACCAGAGAGCCATTTTGCTGGTTCTTTCCGAGCTGGACTCGTCTCTTTGTCAGGGTTGCCTTCTCCGGAAGCGAACGAGTCCCCTATGACTGCGATCCAAATGTCCCGAACGATGTATGAACTGCTGCCCAGTCCGATGAGAACTCCTTCTATCGAATGAACTTTCACAGAGATTCGATACTCGCCCTGAAGCTGTGGTAAGTGAGAATCGTTCCGGTTGGCGATTCTGATCGTGTGCTCGTCATAAAAATAAGAGACTACGATTTCTATTTAGCTTAATTTTACAATAGCAGATTATATCTACATATATAATTCAAATTCTTTTTCTACTCTCTTTTTGTGTAACTCTATTTCTGTCTTTCTATTCCTCTTTCTTTCTAACTCTATTTCTGTCTTTCTATTCCTCTTTCTTTCTAACTCTATTTCTGTCTTTCTATTCCTCTTTTTTTAAAACTCTATTTCTGTCTTTTTATTCCTCTTTCTTTCTAACTCTATTTCTGTCTTTCTATTCCTCTTTCTTTCTAACTCTATTTCTGTCTTTCTATTCCTCTTTCTTTCTAAATTTCTTTTCTTCATTTTCTCTATTATTTCTCAGATTTTTTGTTCTCTCTTACTCGGTCTTCTAATTCATTCTGAATATTCTCAAGGTATTATAATTCATTCTGAATATTCTCAAGGTATTCATACATTTCTTCTACCTGATGAGGCGCGAAGAAATGAGTGGAGCAATTTGTCGAATTCCACGTTTCAATCATCTCGCCATGGAATGTCGTCATCCACTCAAACTGACCAGCCGAAGATCTTCGGCTTTTTTCCTCACTACAACAATTCGGACATCTGAATGGCAGCATTACTGGGGTCGTAGGTGGGCTAAAGAGTAAATCGGCTGAAGAGTAAATCGGCTGAAGAGTAAATCGGCTAAAGAGTAAATCGGTTATCGGGAGAAAGCCAAAAATACCATGAAAAGCTTTTAAAGCATGCCAATCTCTTTGCGCTGGAAGGTTTTAATAGTTTACCGAAATTTTTTTGCTACTGTCAGATATTTTCATAAAAAATAAACAATTACTTTTTCAAACTTTAATTTTCAAGAGCTTCAGTATTATGTGAAGAAATGACCCTGTATTAATTGATTTACTGTTTATTACATGTATCGAAAAATTACTTGAGGCAAACGTGGAGATAGACTTTGCCGTATTGTTCTCGCCATTCCTCGACCGTGTTGCTTAGGCCGTTTCTCAGAAAGTTCGGCCGACTAGCTTTTACGGGAATTTCTTCGAAGCGGGTTTCTATCTGAAGTGATACCATTCTCGGTCTTTTTTGTGCAGTTTAAGAGCCAATGATCGGTTTTAAGTAGTAAATTTGAATTTCAAGAAAGAAGAGCGGCTGGATCCGCTAGTAATGAGAGTTAACGACTAACGGTGTGCTCCCACACAAAAACTGCCGCTCTTGGCCAATTGTTGAGGAGTTGGAAGAAGTAGAAGAAGGAAGAGGAAACCGAGAACATACAGGAATTCGTCCAGAAGTCTTTCCAGACCCCGCTCGAGACACTGACTGCCCTGCCAGAAACAAAGGGCGGCAACATCAAAGTATCCGAAACTCTCTCTCTCTCTCTCTCTCTCTCTCTCTTTCTCTCTCTCTTTCTATCTATCTCTCTCTCTATCTCTCTATCTATCTATCTCTCTCTCTATCTCTCTCACACTTTGTACTTTCTTTCCTCTATGCTTTTCTTCATCCTGCTTCTCTAATAATTCTTGCGGTATACATTTCATCGTATGATTATAGAGACACCATATAGCATTTATGATTCTCCAGATTTGCATAATATGGAGGATGGAAACTGTCAAACATTAGAAATCAAACGAAGATGCTGAGATGACAAGTCGTTTGGCGATGCATTTAAGAAAAGACTCTTTTAAGAAAGATGATACCTGGTTAAAAAAGCATGGCCTATAGCTAACTTTTTCGAATTCCTTTCACCTTTGATTCGTTACAACAATATGGTCACTTTCAGTAAACGATATCTTAGCAATGAAAATTTTGCGAGACTCTAAATGAGCGAATATTAAAACAGCTCACAATCTTTTTAATACTCTCATAGCTTGTATACACTTCAAAACTCACCTTGAGCTAGAAACTTTAATGAGCTAAATAAGAATATATGATGAAATAGTAAATTAAGCATCTCTTACTTTTGATTAAGAGTATAGCAATAGATATCCTGCAGTTGAGTGATTAAGAGCACCATATAACCTGTAGCAACAGATACCCAAGTTCTTCTTCAATCTAATCGACGTTTTATCTGACTTTTTTGAGAGGATAAAAGTTAGAAAAATTGATTCACCTTCGTCTACCAAGAGTCACCGTGAAAAAAAGCAGAAGGCTGTTTTGAGAAGAAAAAAGATCAGCAAGCTAAACCGCTTTACTTAGCTTCGCATCGAAAATAAGAGAACTCAAAAAGAGATATCAAGGGACGGCAAAATTGAAGAAAATTATAAGAAGAAAAAAAATCTTACCAAAGAGATTTAATTTTTGTCATGAAACATTCTTTTTCTCAAAAAGTTTCTACGGAAACTTTTCCAACTGAACTGATTTCGATTCCGATTCCCTAACTCATTTTCTATCTTATTTATTTTGTTTTTGTTGCACGGAAGTGCACAAGTACACGAAGTTGATTGGACTACATGGACCTCTAAAAATTCATTGGAGTAAGTAGGATTGTAAAAGGTCGGCGGTTCCACTCTCTGCAGCCAAACGATGTTTATGAACGTTCTTTTCGATGAAAAGTTTTCATAAATACCAGCTGCTTAGAAAAATTTTTTTTTAAAATTGTTTTCGTTCAAATCTCATCTATTATTTTGATATGACCTTTTAGTGTGAAAAAATAGTTAACTTTTGCCAAAAATTTTACAAATATGTTGAGATTAAAAAAAAATTTTATCAAGGAATTGTTTTCTCTTTCAAAACCAGTTTTTTTCTTCAATCATAAAACATCACTAAGAGTTTATAAAGAAGAAAACCATTACAGCAGAACTCATTCAGTAAGATAGGGAACATAATAGTTAAATTTCGCCAAATCGTTTTTTATCCACGATCTACATAGGGGTTCCTTGATAAAGGTGGAAGTGAACATTGTGAAAGAAGGGTTGGTATAATAGAAAGCTATCTCAGAAATATCAGTTTTTAGTATAGGACTGTATCAAATTAATTTTTTAACAAATTTTCACCCTTTACCTCAGGGTAAAATATAAATTCCCCAATCAAAGTCCCTTTACAGCGGACCCTACTCCGACCTCGGCCGGCGCGGGACAACGCTAAGAAGAAGAAGAAGAAGAAGAATCAAAGTCCCTTTACCTCAGGGTAAAATAAAAATTCCCCAATCAAATTCCCTTTACCTCAGGGTAAAATATAAATTCCCCAATCAAAGTCCCTTTACCTCAGGGTAAAATACAAATTCCCCAATCAAAGTCCCTTTACCTCAGGGTAAAATATGAATTCCCCAATCAAAGTCCCTTTACCTCAGGGTAAAATATAAATTCCCCAATCAAAGTCCCTTTACCTCAGGGTAAAATATAAATTCCCCAATCAAAGTCCCTTTACCTCAGGGTAAAATATAAATTCCCCAATCAAAGTCCCTTTACCTCAGGGTAAAATATAAATTCCCCAATCAAAGTCCCTTTACCTCAGGGTAAAATATAAATTCCCCAATCAAAGTCCCTTTACCTCAGGGTAAAATATAAATTCCCCAATCAAAGTCCCTTTACCTCAGGGTAAAATATAAATTCCCCAATCAAAGTCCCTTTACCTCAGGGTAAAATATAAATTCCCCAATCAAAGTCCCTTTACCTCAGGGTAAAATATAAATTCCCCAATCAAAGTCCCTTTACCTCAGGGTAAAATATAAATTCCCCAATCAAAGTCCCTTTACCTCAGGGTAAAATATAAATTCCCCAATCAAAGTCCCTTTACCTCAGGGTAAAATATAAATTCCCCAATCAAAGTCCTTTTACCTCAGGGTAAAATATAAATTCCCCAATCAAAGTCCCTTTACCTCAGGGTAAAATATAAATTCCCCAATCAAAGTCCCTTTACCTCAGGGTAAAATATAAATTCCCCAATCAAAGTCCCTTTACCTCAGGGTAAAATATAAATTCCCCAATCAAAGTCCCTTTACCTCAGGGTAAAATATAAATTCCCCAATCAAAGTCCCTTTACCTCAGGGTGAAATATAAATTCCCCAATCAAAGTCCCTTTACCTCAGGGTAAAATATAAATTCCCCAATCAAAGTCCCTTTACCTCAGGGTAAAATATAAATTCCCCAATCAAAGTCCCTTTACCTCAGGGTAAAATATAAATTCCCCAATCAAAGTCCCTTTACCTCAGGGTAAAATATAAATTCCCCAATCAAAGTCCCTTTACCTCAGGGTAAAATATAAATTCCCCAATCAAAGTCCCTTTACCTCAGGGTAAAATATAAATTCCCCAATCAAAGTCCCTTTACCTCAGGGTAAAATATAAATTCCCCAATCAAAGTCCCTTTACCTCAGGGTAAAATATAAATTCCCCAATCAAAGTCCCTTTACCTCAGGGTAAAATATAAATTCCCCAATCAAAGTCCCTTTACCTCAGGGTAGAATATAAATTCCCCAATCAAAGTCCTTTTACCTCAGGGTAAAATATAAATTCCCCAACCAAAGTCCCTTTACCTCAGGGTAAAATATAAATTCCCCAATCAAAGTCCTTTTACCTCAGGGTAAAATATAAATTCCCCAATCAAAGTCCCTTTACCTCAGGGTAAAATATAAATTCCCCAATCAAAGTCCCTTTACCTCAGGGTAAAATATAAATTCCCCAATCAAAGTCCCTTTACCTCAGGGTAAAATATAAATTCCCCAATCAAAGTCCCTTTACCTCAGGGTAAAATATAAATTCCCCAATCAAAGTCCCTTTACCTCAGGGTAAAATATAAATTCCCCAATCAAAGTCCCTTTACCTCAGGGTAAAATATAAATTCCCCAATCAAAGTCCTTTTACCTCAGGGTAAAATATAAATTCCCCAATCAAAGTCCCTTTACCTCAGGGTAAAATATAAATTCCCCAATCAAAGTCCCTTTACCTCAGGGTAGAATATAAATTCCCCAATCAAAGTCCTTTTACCTCAGGGTAAAATATAAATTCCCCAATCAAAGTCCCTTTACCTCAGGGTAAAATATAAATTCCCCAATCAAAGTCCTTTTACCTCAGGGTAAAATATAAATTCCCCAATCAAAGTCCCTTTACCTCAGGGTAAAATATAAATTCCCCAATCAAAGTCCCTTTACCTCAGGGTAAAATATAAATTCCCCAATCAAAGTCCCTTTACCTCAGGGTAAAATATAAATTCCCCAATCAAAGTCCCTTTACCTCAGGGTAAAATATAAATTCCCCAATCAAAGTCCCTTTACCTCAGGGTAAAATATAAATTCCCCAATCAAAGTCCCTTTACCTCAGGGTAAAATATAAATTCCCCAATCAAAGTCCTTTTACCTCAGGGTAAAATATAAATTCCCCAATCAAACTCCCTTTACCTCAGGGTAAAATATAAATTCCCCAATCAAAGTCCCTTTACCTCAGGGTAAAATATAAATTCCCCAATCAAAGTCCCTTTACCTCAGGGTAAAATATAAATTCCCCAATCAAAGTCCCTTTACCTCAGGGTAAAATATAAATTCCCCAATCAAAGTCCCTTTACCTCAGGGTAAAATATAAATTCCCCAATCAAAGTCCCTTTACCTCAGGGTAAAATATAAATTCCCCAATCAAAGTCCCTTTACCTCAGGGTAAAATATAAATTCCCCAATCAAAGTCCCTTTACCTCAGGGTAAAATATAATTTCCCCAATCAAAGTCCCTTTACCTCAGGGTAAAATATAAATTCCCCAATCAAAGTCCCTTTACCTCAGGTTAAAATATAAATTCCCCAATCAAAGTCCCTTTACCTCAGGGTAAAATATAAATTCCCCAATCAAAGTCCCTTTACCTCAGGGTAAAATATAAATTCCCCAATCAAAGTCCCTTTACCTCAGGGTAAAATATAAATTCCCCAATCAAAGTCCCTTTACCTCAGGGTAAAATATAAATTCCCCAATCAAAGTCCCTTTACCTCAGGGTAAAATATAAATTCCCCAATCAAAGTCCCTTTACCTCAGGGTAAAATATAAATTCCCCAATCAAAGTCCCTTTACCTCAGGGTAAAATATAAATTCCCCAATCAAAGTCCCTTTACCTCAGGGTAAAATATAAATTCCCCAATCAAAGTCCCTTTACCTCAGGGTAAAATATAAATTCCTCAATCAAAGTCCCTTTACCTCAGGGTAAAATATAAATTCCCCAATCAAAGTCCCTTTACCTCAGGGTAAAATATAAATTCCCCAATCAAAGTCCTTTTACCTCAGGGTAAAATATAAATTCCCCAATCAAAGTCCCTTTACCTCAGGGTAAAATATAAATTCCCCAATCAAAGTCCCTTTACCTCAGGGTAAAATATAAATTCCCCAATCAAAGTCCCTTTACCTCAGGGTAAAATATAAATTCCCCAATCAAAGTCCCTTTACCTCAGGGTAAAATATAAATTCCCCAATCAAAGTCCCTTTATCTCAGGGTAAAATATAAATTCCCCAATCAAAGTCCCTTTACCTCAGGGTAAAATATAAATTCCCCAATCAAAGTCCCTTTACCTCAGGGTAAAATATAAATTCCCCAATCAAAGTCCCTTTACCTCAGAGTAAAATATAAATTCCCCAATCAAAGTCCCTTTACCTCAGGGTAAAATATAAATTCCCCAATCAAAGTCCCTTTACCTCAGGGTAAAATATAAATTCCCCAATCAAAGTCCCTTTACCTCAGGGTAAAATATAATTTCCCCAATCAAAGTCCCTTTACCTCAGGGTAAAATATAAATTCCCCAATCAAAGTCCCTTTACCTCAGGTTAAAATATAAATTCCCCAATCAAAGTCCCTTTACCTCAGGGTAAAATATAAATTCCCCAATCAAAGTCCCTTTACCTCAGGGTAAAATATAAATTCCCCAATCAAAGTCCCTTTACCTCAGGGTAAAATATAAATTCCCCAATCAAAGTCCCTTTACCTCAGGGTAAAATATAAATTCCCCAATCAAAGTCCCTTTACCTCAGGGTAAAATATAAATTCCCCAATCAAAGTCCCTTTACCTCAGGGTAAAATATAAATTCCCCAATCAAAGTCCCTTTACCTCAGGGTAAAATATAAATTCCCCAATCAAAGTCCCTTTACCTCAGGGTAAAATATAAATTCCCCAATCAAAGTCCCTTTACCTCAGGGTAAAATATAAATTCCCCAATCAAAGTCCCTTTACCTCAGGGTAAAATATAAATTCCCCAATCAAAGTCCCTTTACCTCAGGGTAAAATATAAATTCCCCAATCAAAGTCCTTTTACCTCAGGGTAAAATATAAATTCCCCAATCAAAGTCCCTTTACCTCAGGGTAAAATATAAATTCCCCAATCAAAGTCCCTTTACCTCAGGGTAAAATATAAATTCCCCAATCAAAGTCCCTTTACCTCAGGGTAAAATATAAATTCCCCAATCAAAGTCCCTTTACCTCAGGGTAAAATATAAATTCCCCAATCAAAGTCCCTTTACCTCAGGGTAAAATATAAATTCCCCAATCAAAGTCCCTTTACCTCAGGGTAAAATATAAATTCCCCAATCAAAGTCCCTTTACCTCAGGGTAAAATATAAATTCCCCAATCAAAGTCCCTTTACCTCAGAGTAAAATATAAATTCCCCAATCAAAGTCCCTTTACCTCAGGGTAAAATATAAATTCCCCAATCAAAGTCCCTTTACCTCAGGGTAAAATATAAATTCCCCAATCAAAGTCCCTTTACCTCAGGGTAAAATATAAATTCCCCAATCAAAGTCCCTTTACCTCAGGGTAAAATATAAATTCCCCAATCAAAGTCCCTTTACCTCAGGGTAAAATATAAATTCCCCAATCAAAGTCCCTTAACCTCAGGGTAAATTATAAATTCCCCAATCAAAGTCCCTTTACCTCAGGGTAAAATATAAATTCCCCAATCAAAGTCCCTTTACCTCAGGGTAAAATATAAATTCCCCAATCAAAGTCCCTTTACCTCAGGGTAAAATATAAATTCCCCAATCAAAGTCCCTTTACCTCAGGGTAAAATATAAATTCCCCAATCAAAGTCCCTTTACCTCAGGGTAAAATATAAATTCCCCAATCAAAGTCCCTTTACCTCAGGGTAAAATATAAATTCCCCAATCAAAGTCCCTTTACGTCAGGGTAAAATATAAATTCCCCAATCAAAGTCCCTTTACCTCAGGGTAAAATATAAATTCCACAATCAAAGTCCCTTTACCTCAGGGTAAAATATAAATTCCCCAATCAAAGTCCCTTTACCTCAGGGTAAAATATAAATTCCCCAATCAAAGTCCCTTTACCTCAGGGTAAAATATAAATTCCCCAATCAAAGTCCCTTTACCTCAGGGTAAAATATAAATTCCCCAATCAAAGTCCCTTTACTTCAGGGTAAAATATAAATTCCCCAATCAAAGTCCCTTTACCTCAGGGTAAAATATAAATTCCCCAATCAAAGTCCCTTTACCTCAGGGTAAAATATAAATTCCCCAATCAAAGTCCCTTTACCTCAGGGTAAAATATAAATTCCCCAATCAAAGTCCCTTTACCTCAGGGTAAAATATAAATTCCCCAACCAAAGTCCCTTTACCTCAGGGTAAAATATAAATTCCCCAATCAAAGTCCCTTTACCTCAGGGTAAAATATAAATTCCCCAATCAAAGTCCCTTTACCTCAGGGTAAAATATAAATTCCCCAATCAAAGTCCCTTTACCTCAGGGTAAAATATAAATTCCCCAATCAAAGTCCTATATAGTTCCTATTTTTGGCAGAAGATACTGTCAACACCAAAAATTTCTACAAAAAACTCAGCAAAATATGATTTTGTGTTTTGATAAGATCTAGATGAAAACAACTTAAGTTTCTGAATTATTTATTTGCATCTTCCGTTCAACTGTTGATATAATGCCATAAATTGTGCATCTGAGGAAATGCATTGACCAGATCAAGAATGTTTAACTTTCCTTCACTTAAATTCTCTTTTAAAAAACACTTATTAAAGTTAAGCTAGAAAGTGCTACACATATGAATCTTTTCAAACTACAGGTGTGCCAGAAAGCCGAAAAATTAAATTGGAGATATAATGCAATTCAGAATATTAACTGCGAGAAAAATCTTTTCAACCAATTCCCTCTTCTATAACCTTCTTAAAAATTGTCCAAAACTACAATGTTCCAAACTGTCCTTCGAATGCCATGTTTCCGACAAAAAGTTTTCTTGGAGTTAAAATTGAAAAAAAACGCCATGTATGACAGCAACAGGCTAACCGATGATACCGAAAGAGCGGAAAATATCCGATTTTAGATATACATACAGTCGAAAAGCAAATTTTCGTACGGAAGTAAATCATTGTAATAGAACTTTTTTTCTCGGGTTTTACTTCGAAAATAGTCTAATCAACTTCATTTTACAGTTTCTTACTTTTTTGACGGAAGTTAATTACTTTGTTCATCGAAATAACAATTGTTATACCCTGAATGTGCAACAATTCTTTTTCTTTCTGTGGTCATGAAACTACGACTGCATATTCATATGTCAAAACTGACTTCAATTGGGAAGAAAACTTCATTAGAGGAATGCTTATTGTAGGTCATGGAAAATAAGTTGATTTGATTCACACGAATTCCTTCAGCATCACAGCATTATACAAAATAAGATGATATTTTTAGACTGTTTTGAAAATTTTGACTCGTATTCTTTTCTCCAATTTTTTTCGTTCATATAAGTCGCAGTTACAAGAGAATTTTTCCTAAAAATAGATATTTGATGAATTTCCATCGACTTAGTTAAATTGTTAGTTAATTTGACTTTAATTCTAATTATGCTGAACCAAAAATTATATTAAGTTTTTTCAAAAGATTTGAATGGACGTGATCTCTCTTTTAAATACAATAGCATCTTAAATATAGAACTTCGAAGACCGCAGACGCTTAAAAAGTTGGAACGTTGAGAACATTCCAAATTCTCGACATTGAGGTTATTTCATCATTAAAAACTGGTTCACAACTGCATAGTTCATTTTCTGGCAGCAAATATGACGGACGCGTCGAACAAAAAGACTTGAGAGTAATAAAATACATACATCGATGAAATTGTTTTGGTACTGATTACTCGAAATGAAGTTTCTCAATTAGTTAATTTAACTGACTTGTTTAACTAGCTCGCTTTTTTCTTGACTCTGCGCGTTTTTTTAAATAAATTATACCAAAGTCAGTTTCGTGTTAGGTTGCGCGCCGCCGGAAAATTGGTTCGGATTCTTATGCAACCTTTTTTTCCTCCATATCAGATCGTCATCTAATGAATTTGCGTAATTGATCGAAAACTCTGAAAAATATTTTTGTTGAAGATATTGCACAAAGCTTTGTTTTATTCCACAAATGTACAATGAACTTTACAGAATAAACCAACTTGAGTAGAAATTGGAGCAAAATGGTCAAGCACAGATTAAAGGTTTTGGTACGTGATAGCACGAAATAACTATCATCTTTTTTCTTTATTTTTTAACAAAAAACATCGAGTGCTAACGGGTAATTTATTTAAGCAAAAACCATGGAAGTTAAACCCGGTTATGGTGAATTTTTTGTATCGGAAAACGCACGAAAAATGAAAACTTTCACACAAAAAGAAGGAAATGATGATTATAAACTTATTTTATCTGTTTAAAACTATGTAAACTTAACTACAGATTTCTACTTTGGAAACGATCAGATAATCGGTAACCGGGTTTAACTACAACTAATCACGAGCTGATTACTAGAAAGAGTCATATCTTAAACACAACCATACTCATACCATACAGTACTCTCATTTGTCTTGCCGTTCTGTGCGGGACCTCCGTTCTGCAAGGCATCGCTCACTACATTCTCGTAAATGCTCATGGCCTTCTCCGTTCTTTCTTCTTTCTCCCTCACGAATATTCTCTTGTCTCCTTCGAGGGGGAGGCTCGAGTTCATTGGAGCTCCTACGACTCTCTCTTCTACTTTCGACGTTGGTGTTGAAGTGGCGTTTGGAGAGAATTCAATGGTAGAAGTCTCAGAAAGTGTCTGAAATTACAACTATGAAAATTAGCAAAACGCGGAAAAAGTTATAGTCATCTGAATCCCCTCTACAAGAGACAAAATTTTTCATTACAAAATAAATGAGTTCATACTGTCATGCCTTGTTGAAAGTGTGGCAGAATCTAGACTGCTCCAAATGTTTTGCTTTTTCAAATGTCAGCGAGACAATTCCATTTTAAAAGACGATAAGGAGGTGGCTGAGATGAGGCAGATTACACTGTGAGCACCACGACTTTAAGAACGAATGTGAGTTAAAGTAACCGAGTTGCGTCCTGGATAGGGTGGCGGAGGCTTGGCGGCTAGTCTGGAGGAGGGATAGGGAGGGGGAGGGGGACGAACGCGGAGAGAAGATGTCATGGGCGTTCCGCGTAGGGGAGCCCGAGGTGGCAAGGAAGAGATACGAGAACTTGGACTTTCATATGGCTCCTCTTCTCCTTGAACCAGAAACATCTTCTCTGACTATGAAGTGACAAAAAGTAAATATATTACATGCATCAAATATAAAGCAGGTTCGTCGGAGATATGATAATGATTTGGCCCTTAGCAAACTTTTAAAATCTATCTCTTAACGCATATGTGAATCTTCCAAGATCTTGTGCATTTATTGGAGGCAACTTTGAACCGGCTGTAGAACATCATGTACATAACAAATGCTCACTGACTGGAAGAAATCGAGCAAAACTAACGATGTCCATTAGTTTCGTAAATGCTAGGATGGAGAGGCGGACGAGCTTGGAAAGTTGGAGACACGTTGGAGGAGTAGGGGAGTCTAAGAGAGCCACCGCTCACTCCACTCCTGTTTCGCAAGTCGTATTCATCACCTGAAAGAAGATTTATTAAGCGATAAAACAGGATCATTGTCTTTTTATACAAACAGTTAGCCAAAGAACTGTTGAATTTCAGTTTTTTTAAACAAGGACCTCTGTTGTAAGCGGGAGAAGTGCGATCTACTTCTTCAGAGGAGGAACAAGTAGGTTGACACTCCATGTCTTCCCGCTTTTTATCTGCAACAGATTACTCGAATTAGCTGTCATAGAAACAATTTCTAAGGATAGAGGAGGAGCTCCACCAGTTCAACCGCAAACCTTCTTGATCTTAATCATATTTCAATTTGAGTTCAGTTAAGAGAAAGGCTGGTTAATGTTCGGAATGCTACTGTGTTTAAATTCGATTAATGACTATAGTTTGGCTCTCTTCTGCATATTTGACTCTCTTCTGTTGGTTCTATGAGTTATATTCAATCATTCAGGAGTAGAGTATGTGTTAAAATGAAAAGAGAAAAGGGGTATTCAAAGTAAGATGCAACATGTGAGAAAAAAAAAGAAAATGAAGGCACACAGAAATAACAGCAAAATCCTGAAACAGTTTGCATTCTTGTTTCGGAAATTTTCGAATGCATCAGCAGAAATAAAATGTATACGACGATTTGTTCCAATCGTCCTTCAAATGGCACGCCAAGAAGAGATCTGCGACAGTTTTCCGTTGCATTTTTTTCATCTTAGTCACTGTTGGATATCATGTTTATGTATGAAGACAAGTTAAGTGTCACAAAAATCGCATTCGTAAATTTGACAAGCAACAATAGATTTTGAGCTTCACTAGTCGTTTTTAATCTTCAGTTCACTTCTTTTTTTATGAAATAAAAGCTCAAAACAAAACAGATGTTCATGAAAATTCAATGGAATATTAAACAAATATTCACTCGGACAGAACAGGTAACAAGTAAAGCATACATCATTCTCACCCATATTTTATAATTCGTAGTATGTATCTCATTATTTTGTACAAAAATCAGTACAATTACAATTACACAAAGGACGCAGACAATCACTGACTGAATGGAACAAGAAAAAGTTTCTGTTAATCTTAGTTGAACCGATCTCTCCTCTGAAAAGGAGAAGAAGGAGGCTGTTGGAGAGGGTGCGAAAGACTGGGGGACAAAGATACGGTCGCTATATGATTAAGCGGAGAACCAGAGGGAGGGAGACGAAGAGAGAGTGAACGAGAGAAAGCAGAGGGGGAGGATGAGGAGCAAGACCGCTCCAGGCGGTGGGTCTGAGTCACTCGTAGAGTCATGCTGGGCGGCGGCCGGTGGCTGTAAAGAAGTCCGGATAGAGAGGAAGGCGAGTTACCATTAGAGTGCGGCGAGGAGGAAGAAGAGAAGGGCAGTGGAGGGGAAGAAGCATCGTCCCCCGAGTACGCACTGCTCTCCTCCGTTGTCGAGCCCGTGGAGCCTTTCGAGCAACCTTGGCGGCTTTTCTGAAAATCATCTCGAGCTTTTTTTTGAGCAACTCATTCCTTGAATGTTGAAATTTCAATAGAAATTTACAAAGTCTCGACATTGAAGTTAATTTAATAGTGAAAAATTGTTCACAACATAAACTGTTTTTTTAGCAATCTACTCTTTGGATTAGGAACTATCAGTTGACCCAACACAATTAAAAAGCAAGAGAGCTTGGAATCCATTCGGAACTCACTTTTGGGATGAGCGCTTTCACAGTTCTCTTCATGAAAGTAGGCTGCTTTTGCTTGCTGTCTCTTTTGTTGTCAATGGATCTGTAGTGTTGACTGATTTTACCCTCCAGTATATCCTCTTTACGTTGTAGAGCCAACAGTTTCTCCTGTAAAAAAATTCACGTAACGTATCAAAATTTTGAGATATGACCGATTTCTAGCCTAACAATCAATTGATTTTTAATTTTTTTATAAAAGCGCTATTTCATATTTACTCTTCAATTTATTTTTTTTTTTAAATCATTCAACTCAAACAAGGACGTGAAAAAACGCACGTTGTAGTCTGCTGTGCCTTTTTCTCTCTTCATCCTCGCACTCAAGTCATTAGCTTGCTCCGACAGGAAAAGTTCTTTCTCCCTCAGCAGTTCTCTCAACGCCGCATATTGATCTTGCAAGTGCTGCAAATATAATCATTCTGATTTCATGTTGTTGGAGTTTTTGAAATAGAAGGCAGAGTTGCAAAATTTGAACTAACATCAATTTCCTTTTTGAGGTCTACTATTTGTATGTCGCGGTTATTGACAGCCTTCATGAGATTGTCGATACTTGCCTTCGCGTTGTTTAGGTTGAGCTGTAACAGAACGGCTCTTCATGCAAAGATTGACAACTTAGAACAAGTCTTTTTGCCTGAAATAGCAAATCGGGACGAAGCTTTATGGAGTAAAAAATTGCGGTTCAGTGACTCCAAGTGTTGAGGATCATTTAGCCGACCTTGTAGTTTTGTTCGGACTGTCGCAATCGCCTTACTTCCGCTGTTAACTGGCTGCAACTTCTCGCCAGACAGTCGTTCTCTGCTCTGCAAGCTCTTTCTTGCGACAAAAAACTCCTCGTTCAAACCAAAAGATCGCTCGTTCACGTTAAACTTTTCTCTGTATTGATGTTTTTTTTCGATATAGGAAAACTTAGTAGGATCGAACTACTTCGAAACCGTACCGTCCTGACCATTTTCCACATTGCATCCGTTAAGTGCTGCTTAACCACACGTATATACATACATGCCATCAAGAGCTCGTTTAAAAAAGTAGATCTGTTAACATCAGGACGGTTATTGTCTAGATCACAGAGCAAAGATAGAATAACTATGAACCGGAGTCGAAACTTTAACTATTAATAAGTATAATTCAAAGTATGTATACCTGAGAGAATTGCATTCTGAGTCGAGATGCGTGAAGGCAGCCTCACTCTTCTCCCTAGACAACCGCTCGCCATTCATGGCACACCTCATCTCTTCGTATTCCGCGTAGGTGATAGGAGGCTGCAAATGATTCATGCATAATACGTTCAGTTTCAAGGTAGACTCACTCATTTTTCTTAGGCTCTCTATCCTCTCAATCTTATTCTTTATACCCTGTCTCTCTCTTTCTCTCTCTCTTTCTTTTTTCTTCCTCTCTCCTCCTATTTCGCTCCTCCTTTCTCTTTCCGACTTATTCCTCAATATCTCGTTCTCTTTCGCTATCTCTCCCTTTTTCTCTTCTGTCTGCCTTTCTCTCTCTATCGATATGTGACTTTTCCTCATTATACATAGCGTTCAGTAATAATAAAAAAAAGAGAAAGAGAATCATTCTGAAGGTTAGAACAAAAAACAGAGAGAGATACAGAATATGGCGAGATAGAAAAATAGCATAATAAATTATAAATAGTTTTGATAATGATTTTCCAAACGTCTTGTGCACTTCATAACAAAGCACAGGGAAGTCATTTGCGACAGATGTCACACAAAATACAGAAAGAAAATTGATGGACTCCGAAGTGTAAGCAAATCAAAAGTGTAGCTGCACTTGGACATACATATGTAACTGATGTTTTCCAATCGGCAAACAAAGTGGTCAGAGAAGAAGAATAGAGGGGAAGACTTGAGGGTGAAACCCAAAACCCTGCCCATTAACAAGTGACCTTCTTCATATCCGCGTCGATTACCCAATGGAAGAAGACACAGGATAAGTAGATAAAGGAAGTTTTAGGGGCCTATGAGAACGAAATATGAGAAGCAGGCCAGGATGACATGGATAAAGGAAGAAGTAATAAGTTTGAGGATTTCCAAGAGAGAGAAGCAAACTGCTTTGTAGTCTACTCTACATCTCCATATGCCAGATAACATCATTCATTTTCCTAATGTCGTATCCACATAAAAAAGAATATTGAGAATGATATTGAACAAAAAAATTAATAAATAATGCATAATACATATAGAAAAAAACACGAACATATAGATCTAACTGGAAAAAAGAGAAGAGGAAGACATTTGCAGCTGTAAATGCTCTTTTCTGTGAAGTGAGACGAGGGTTAAAAAAAGAAAAGGAGAGGGAGAGAGAGAAAGAGAGTAAGAGAGCGAGAAAGTATGAAAGAGAGAGAGAAAGAACGATGAAGACAAAAAAGGGAAAGAGAGAGACAAAAAGTAGAAAGAGTAGAGAAGAAAAAATATAGAGAAAAGTTTAACTGAAAACACATGTAATAAAAGAAAGGATGATTAGAAGGAGGAACCGGCCTATAGGGTACTAGAAATTGAGAGATATGGAAACATAGAAAGAGAAGTAAGCAAATTATTTAACTTCCAACAGAAAATACGCATGAAAAACTAGAAAAGACAAGAAAGAAGAAGAGTGAGAGATAGACCCGTAAAGAGGAACACCTAGAGACACAATTAAAAATTAGGAGAAGGAGAGAAAGAGTCGGAAAGAGGCTATAAATCAGTCTTATAGTTATGAAAAAGTCGGAGAAAAGAGCTCATAACTCCCTGATGATTTGCAAGGAATGAAAACAAAATTCAAAAAAAAGGAAGATACTAAACTATAATATTAACTAGCTCTCCCGTTACACTCTACTCGCTATGCCCAATTCTTCTGAATGAAATGAATTTCCAGAAAACTGGACTGAACAATTGAAATAACGCAAGCGGAACAGTTTAGAATATCTAATTCGGTCTGTTTCCTTCTCAGCATGATTACAGAAGTATATCTTACTGACTGCGGCTTCTCTTTGATCCAATGTTCAGTTTGTAACGGACATCGATTTGAGCTAATCTGCAAAGAAAAGCATCAGAGCTGACCTTATTGGAGCGAATTTTGTTCCTCATTTCGAGCGTCTCCATCTTGAGTCTCTCATAGTCCTGACTCAGCAAGTCGTGCAGCTTTTGCAGGCGGTCATGGTCACCAACCAGCGAATCGTAACCAGCTTTCACTGATTCCTCAACACCAAAACATCATCAGAAGACATCGAAAGATACGAAAACTTCGGTTTTGCTGTGTGATTCTGAACATGGACACATCATACTAGAGTATGGGAAGATCCTTACGTAAGAGAATAGAAAAAAGTATCTCATTCTGACATAAGCCCTGATTCTGTCCTTCTTTTCTTTCTCCGAAGACTCGATTCGTACTCGAAGCTCAGCGTTGTCCTGCTTCAGAAGCTCTTCCTGCAATGTGAGTCTTTAGCCTTCAAGCGCATTCCCTTCTCAAATGAGCTTGCACTAAGATTTGTCAGAGAGGGGATGGAGAACTAACTTGGAGTTGAGTATTACGGAGAGAAACTTGTAGCCGAGCTAGTTCGCTGTTCACTTGCTGAGATGTCACCTAGAGAAGAAAAGAGTCAGCTGAGGAATCATCGAGGAGAGAGAAAAGAGGATTAGAGAAAGCAGAATATGCAGAGAGAGAGAGAGAGAGAGAGAGAGAGAGAGAGAGAGAGAGAGAGAGAGAAGAGAGAGAGGCAGAAAAAGGAACAGAAAAAGAGACATAGGAAAAGACAAAAAGAGAAATAAATAAACGAAATGAGAGAAAGCAGAGAAGGTAAGAGCTGTAGAAAACGGAACAGAAGTGAGGCATTTGAAGAATTATGCGACTGCTGGTCACTACGCGCTCAGTGGTGTGCGCAGAGAGAAAGCGTACGAATGTTACAACTTGAAACCTTGAGGCAGAGTGAAAGAGAGCGAGAGAGAGAGAGAGAGAGAGAGAGAGAGAGAGAGAGAGAGAGAGAGAGAGAGAGAAAGAGAGAGAGAGAGAGAAAGAGAGACGGTTGGTAGATTGGGTAATAGAAAGGACAGTAATAGAAAAGAGAAAGGCATAAAAGTTGGAAGACTACGCTAAAATGCATTTGTTGGATGTACATAGAGGAAACTTGAAATCACCTCCTCATTTTATAGTCCGTAAAGTAACACGAATGAACTACATATCGAGGGAAAACACATGCTTTGGTTCTCTAGCGATTGAAAACAGAAAAATTGGGGATGAAAGGAATCACCGTATTCTGGTTGAACTGCTCGATCGTTCTTCTCGCTGAGGCGACCTCAGATACACTGCAACCAAAGTGAGTTCCAAAATAGCTTAAACAGTAAGTTATGTGCATTGGGTCATATGAATCACATTGGTTATTTTTTATAGATCAGTAATTTTTGTCACGACAGTCATTCTTTACATGAGTCATTTGACTCGCAACACTCATGTTATAGCTACATATATAAATCACAACATTAGTGTTACATATAACATTGCTTGAGTCATGAAACTCATGTTGTATATGACAGTCAATTGAGTCAGTAGTCAAAAAAGATGAGAAGGTAGAAGTCATACTTGATAGCCAGGTTATTTTGGAGCTCTCTGTTTCTCTCCTGGAGTAGAAATACTTGCTCCTTGATGCGAATGTTCTCCTGAGACAGAGAATTCACTCGATCATCGCTCTCAACCAGCGATTCATTCTCATCTCTCCTGCAAATATATTCCTTAACTCATTCCAAGGAGAAGCCAGAGAAACATTTTCGGAACAGTCATTATGTTCTAGCTGCGAATCCAGTGTCATCCATTTGCTCTGTGACAGGTCAAAAAATATCCATTGATTATTCTCGGAACGTCAACCGAAATCTGCTAAAGCTATGGAAAATTTATTATAGAATACTGCTTCTTTGCGACCGTGATATGTTGTAGACATATGCGAATTGCCTACGAGTTGGCTATGTAGTTTAAGATCTGTGGAGTTCTATTCTGACGGCGATAAGATATTCTGAAACTGGGCTCGACTGGTCATGATGAAGAATTCATTCTTGGAAAGAGTGAAATCTAAAACGCAACCATAGTCCACTAGACAGTAATCTCAATCGTCTTTCCATTGCATCCTATATTTATACCAGATCAAGATGGAGGCTGACTTGAGCTTCTCGATGGTCTTCTTCAGATCCGTCAGCTCGGCGATCTGTTGGTGTTGCTGCAGTCGGAGAGCGTCTGCTTCTCGACGAGCAGAAGCGAGCGTTTCCATAACCACACTGTCGATCTTTTCGATCAGCTCAACATCAGCCCGATTAGTTCTTTTTTTTCCACTGTTTTACTATAATGAATAAAAACCGCTATAATGAACGAATGTGAAAGTGGGTAGTAAAGATTAAATACATTATATAAATTTATTAATAGTTAATCATAAATTTCGGGGTGTGACAACCCTTCAAATGTTTGAAAAAAGTGAGATGAGAGAAACGGCGAAACCATCAAAAGGCTCAATTCCACGAATAATCTCGAGTGATTTGAATAGGGTATTAACATGGCTGCAAAAACGGCTACTTATTCTGAAAAAAAACTATGCGTGAATCAGAGTGACTTCAATGATATTGAGATTTTGAGATTAACTAGCTAGAAGCTCATATAAAATCAAATAAATAAAAGAAATTTACTGTATTGGGAACGCTGCTCAAGCCAAATAAAAATTGAAAATTCAAGGGTTAAGTAACTAAAAAAAGCCGAAGGTGATTGAAAATGTGGACGAGAACCTTATCATTACACCCCATTCTTATTATTTTCCTAGCTATCAAAAATTTCTTTTTAGAAGGTATGAAAGATCAATCGTAAAATGCACCTCATCATCAGTGATGTCGTTATCGATTTTTCCGCCGTTGAGGCTGACAGAGATGCAGATGCTTCGTATTCTTCCCAGTAACTCAGCCATTCGCGTCTTCTCAGCAACAAGCTCTTCGCGGAGTTTCTGCGTCTTCCTCATCTCCAGCTCCAGCTGAAAATTGATTATTTTGTGAATTGAGTTTTAGAAATCGGTTCTTTAAAAATTGATTGAGGGACACGTCTTTTTCTTCATAGTTGGTAGATCTAACTCTTTATTTTGACTGTTGTCAATGCATTGAGTGATTGTTTTTTCTCTAATTTTGTTAAAAGACGCTTTGCTTAAATTCGTCTGATTGAAAGATTTTGATTTTTTTGAAACACGTTTTTTTCAGTAAATGGGTTTAAATATTATTTAGTTGTGCTTTTTGAGCGGTAGTCACCGACTTCCCTCGTTGTTTTTAAAAGCTGAAAAATGAATTGTCTAACTTCATATCACTTCTTGATATGAGATTCCTCATATAAAAGGACATGGAAACCTAAAGGACAAAGCTTATTCCAAAGATTCTTCATCTTCTGAGAAACGTTTACTTGAGGTGCTGATTTTTTATGATAACAAGGTCAGACGAGGTCGACACTGGCAATACTTTTTTTCCGCCTAAACATTTGGCTTGGTTATTTCAGCCGAACAACCAGCAGAAGTGAATCACTTTAAATTTTCCCTGCTTTGAGAAGTTTTCTTTTAGCTTTTTTTTTCAGCAGCTTTTTTCAGCGTCTAACCAGCAAAGCCGTTGTCGTCTTCAAGATAAAGTTTTTCGAGCTTCTGTTTATTGATAAGGACGTTCGCGTTGATTCATGAATGAGTCTCTGTGAAAGAAAGGAAAGAAGAAGAGTACCTGTTGGGCGACTTGTCGGTTCTCAGCTTGTATGTCTGCGGTGGAGTTGAACCTTTCAGCGAGAAGCTTTTCACTAGCCTCCGCTCTTTTCCTCCAGTCACCGTTCTCAATCAACCGCACTCGCGCAACTTCCAGCTCATCCTCACAGCAACTCAGCTTGTCCTTAAATGTATTACATTTACTGGGTTCAGCAGGTTTATTCGAATAAATTTTAAAGTAATGGACGCTACAGTTGGACTGAAAGACACCTTTGAATTGTTGGATCATTATGGCGAGCAGTATTTTCTCAAAATCATCTCAAATTTCAGTGGAATCTTGTTCATGTTGAAAAGTATGGTAGCAGCCATTAAGCAGCTTATTTCCATTTTCGATATGCACAGCCACAGGTACAAGCCGCGGGTATAACGGCTACAGACTTTTGCCTGGATCTATCTCCAGATCGCGTAGTCGATGAAGTTAAGATCGGGAGAGCATCCCGATCTTAACTTCATCGACTACGGAGATAGATCCAGGCAAAAGTCTGTGCTACAGTAAACCACTGTTTCGATACCCTGAAATAGTTTCTGAAGAGCACTTGGGGCAATCTTTCCCCAGAGTACTTTTCTTCCGTGATAGTCAAAAAGCCACAACGTCTGAAGAACGTAATTCGTCAGTAATTCGTCAAAAAGCCCATTTTGAAAGAAATTTTAACTGGATGGACTTTCTAAGGTGGGTAACAAAACTTGTTCAATCAAGAAGAAAAGCTTCCTTGTCATTCGAGAAATAGTTTAATAACCAAATTACAATTGCAGTAAATCTGCTTAACCCTGTACAATCCGGGAAAAAGATTTCTCTCTTTCTCTCTCTCTCTCTCGCTTTTTCGCTCTCTATCTATCTTTTTTCTATCTCTCTTTCTTTATCTCTGTCTCTCACTCTAGCTCTTTCTTTCTCTCGTTTTCGCTATACCTTATCTCTCTCTTCATCTCTCATTCTCTTTCTCGCATCTCCTCTCTTTTTCTGTCTTTGCTTCCTTTTTGAAATTAGGAAAACATGGTCTTCACCGTATAAAAGTTCGTGATAAATTTGAATTGAGGTGTCTTATAATCAATCGATACCCTAAGAGCATTTCTCTCCGCCTCTATTGCCTTCTTCAGCCTCGCAGAACATTCAGCAGCTTGCTCCAAGGCTCTCTTCTCATCCGTTAGGTTGTCTCTGAAAAACAACAGGTACTCAAACTCTAATCATTATTTGAGGACGAAGAATGTCTAAGGAAAAGGCATGTAAAAATGCAATCAAAGACCTTCAACCCAATTTCGGCCACATGTATTTGAACAATAAGAAATTTTCCCGACAGAATTTCTCTTCGGATGAGAAACAGTTATTTAATAAAACTTCCCCTTCATCACAGCTTTTGACTCTTCTAAAGTCCCTGCTGTTCGTAGCATTTTTACCAATTCATATTAAATGGAATTATAAATCTACTAAGTTGCAACAATTTCAAGAAAAACAAAAACGTTTAGCAACCTTTCTTCTCTAGCCTCCCTCTCCTCCCTGCGAACACTGCCCAACCTTTCTTCTCTAGCCTCCCTCTCCTCCCTGCGAACTCTGCCCAACCTTTCTTCTCTAGCCTCCCTCTCCTCCCTGCGAACTCTGCCCAACCTTTCTTCTCTAGCCTCCCTCTCCTCCCTGCGAACTCTGCCCAACCTTTCTTCTCTAGCCTCCCTCTCCTCCCTCCGAACTCTGCCCAACCTTTCTTCTCTAGCCTCCCTCTCCTCCCTGCGAACTCTGCCCAACCTTTCTTCTCTAGCCTCCCTCTCCTCCCTGCGAACTCTGCCCAACCTTTCTTCTCTAGCCTCCCTCTCCTCCCTGCGAACTCTGCCCAACCTTTCTTCTCTAGCCTCCCTCTCCTCCCTGCGAACTCTGCCCAACCTTTCTTCTCTAGCCTCCCTCTCCTCCCTGCGAACTCTGCCCAACCTTTCTTCTCTAGCCTCCCTCTCCTCCCTGCGAACTCTGCCCAACCTTTCTTCTCTAGCCTCCCTCTCCTCCCTCCGAACTCTGCCCAACCTTTCTTCTCTAGCCTCCCTCTCCTCCCTCCGAACTCTGCCCAACCTTTCTTCTCTAGCCTCCCTCTCCTCCCTCCGAACTCTGCCCAACCTTTCTTCTCTAGCCTCCCTCTCCTCCCTGCGAACTCTGCCCAACCTTTCTTCTCTAGCCTCCCTCTCCTCCCTGCGAACTCTGCCCAACCTTTCTTCTCTAGCCTCCCTCTCCTCCCTGCGAACTCTGCCCAACCTTTCTTCTCTAGCCTCCCTCTCCTCCCTGCGAACTCTGCCCAACCTTTCTTCTCTAGCCTCCCTCTCCTCCCTCCGAACTCTGCCCAACCTTTCTTCTCTAGCCTCCCTCTCCTCCCTGCGAACTCTGCCCAACCTTTCTTCTCTAGCCTCCCTCTCCTCCCTGCGAACTCTGCCCAACCTTTCTTCTCTAGCCTCCCTCTCCTCCCTGCGAACTCTGCCCAACCTTTCTTCTCTAGCCTCCCTCTCCTCCCTGCGAACTCTGCCCAACCTTTCTTCTCTAGCCTCCCTCTCCTCCCTGCGAACTCTGCCCAACCTTTCTTCTCTAGCCTCCCTCTCCTCCCTGCGAACTCTGCCCAACCTTTCTTCTCTAGCCTCCCTCTCCTCCCTCCGAACTCTGCCCAACCTTTCTTCTCTAGCCTCCCTCTCCTCCCTCCGAACTCTGCCCAACCTTTCTTCTCTAGCCTCCCTCTCCTCCCTCCGAACTCTGCCCAACCTTTCTTCTCTAGCCTCCCTCTCCTCCCTGCGAACTCTGCCCAACCTTTCTTCTCTAGCCTCCCTCTCCTCCCTGCGAACTCTGCCCAACCTTTCTTCTCTAGCCTCCCTCTCCTCCCTGCGAACTCTGCCCAACCTTTCTTCTCTAGCCTCCCTCTCCTCCCTGCGAACTCTGCCCAACCTTTCTTCTCTAGCCTCCCTCTCCTCCCTGCGAACTCTGCCCAACCTTTCTTCTCTAGCCTCCCTCTCCTCCCTGCGAACTCTGCCCAACCTTTCTTCTCTAGCCTCCCTCTCCTCCCTCCGAACTCTGCCCAACCTTTCTTCTCTAGCCTCCCTCTCCTCCCTCCGAACTCTGCCCAACCTTTCTTCTCTAGCCTCCCTCTCCTCCCTGCGAACTCTGCCCAACCTTTCTTCTCTAGCCTCCCTCTCCTCCCTGCGAACTCTGCCCAACCTTTCTTCTCTAGCCTCCCTCTCCTCCCTGCGAACTCTGCCCAACCTTTCTTCTCTAGCCTCCCTCTCCTCCCTGCGAACTCTGCCCAACCTTTCTTCTCTAGCCTCCCTCTCCTCCCTGCGAACTCTGCCCAACCTTTCTTCTCTAGCCTCCCTCTCCTCCCTGCGAACTCTGCCCAACCTTTCTTCTCTAGTCTCCCTCTCCTCCTGCGAACTCTGCCCAACCTTTCTTCTCTAGCCTCCCTCTCCTCCCTGCGAACTCTGCCCAACCTTTCTTCTCTAGCCTCCCTCTCCTCCCTGCGAACTCTGCCCAACCTTTCTTCTCTAGCCTCCCTCTCCTCCCTGCGAACTCTGCCCAACCTTTCTTCTCTAGCCTCCCTCTCCTCCCTGCGAACTCTGCCCAACCTTTCTTCTCTAGCCTCCCTCTCCTCCCTGCGAACTCTGCCCAACCTTTCTTCTCTAGCCTCCCTCTCCTCCCTGCGAACTCTGCCCAACCTTTCTTCTCTAGCCTCCCTCTCCTCCCTGCGAACTCTGCCCAACCTTTCTTCTCTAGCCTCCCTCTCCTCCCTGCGAACTCTGCCCAACCTTTCTTCTCTAGCCTCCCTCTCCTCCCTGCGAACTCTGCCCAACCTTTCTTCTCTAGTCTCCCTCTCCTCCTGCGAACTCTGCCCAACCTTTCTTCTCTAGCCTCCCTCTCCTCCTGCGAACTCTGCCCAACCTTTCTTCTCTAGCCTCCCTCTCCTCCCTGCGAACTCTGCCCAACCTTTCTTCTCTAGCCTCCCTCTCCTCCCTGCGAACTCTGCCCAACCTTTCTTCTCTAGCCTCCCTCTCCTCCCTGCGAACTCTGCCCAACCTTTCTTCTCTAGCCTCCCTCTCCTCCCTGCGAACTCTGCCCAACCTTTCTTCTCTAGCCTCCCTCTCCTCCCTGCGAACTCTGCCCAACCTTTCTTCTCTAGCCTCCCTCTCCTCCCTCCGAACTCTGCCCAACCTTTCTTCTCTAGCCTCCCTCTCCTCCCTCCGAACTCTGCCCAACCTTTCTTCTCTAGCCTCCCTCTCCTCCCTGCGAACTCTGCCCAACCTTTCTTCTCTAGCCTCCCTCTCCTCCCTGCGAACTCTGCCCAACCTTTCTTCTCTAGCCTCCCTCTCCTCCCTGCGAACTCTGCCCAACCTTTCTTCTCTAGCCTCCCTCTCCTCCCTGCGAACTCTGCCCAACCTTTCTTCTCTAGCCTCCCTCTCCTCCCTGCGAACTCTGCCCAACCTTTCTTCTCTAGCCTCCCTCTCCTCCCTGCGAACTCTGCCCAACCTTTCTTCTCTAGCCTCCCTCTCCTCCCTGCGAACTCTGCCCAACCTTTCTTCTCTAGCCTCCCTCTCCTCCCTGCGAACTCTGCCCAACCTTTCTTCTCTAGCCTCCCTCTCCTCCCTGCGAACTCTGCCCAACCTTTCTTCTCTAGCCTCCCTCTCCTCCCTGCGAACTCTGCCCAACCTTTCTTCTCTAGCCTCCCTCTCCTCCCTGCGAACTCTGCCCAACCTTTCTTCTCTAGTCTCCCTCTCCTCCTGCGAACTCTGCCCAACCTTTCTTCTCTAGCCTCCCTCTCCTCCCTGCGAACTCTGCCCAACCTTTCTTCTCTAGCCTCCCTCTCCTCCCTGCGAACTCTGCCCAACCTTTCTTCTCTAGCCTCCCTCTCCTCCCTGCGAACTCTGCCCAACCTTTCTTCTCTAGCCTCCCTCTCCTCCCTGCGAACTCTGCCCAACCTTTCTTCTCTAGCCTCCCTCTCCTCCCTGCGAACTCTGCCCAACCTTTCTTCTCTAGCCTCCCTCTCCTCCCTGCGAACTCTGCCCAACCTTTCTTCTCTAGCCTCCCTCTCCTCCCTGCGAACTCTGCCCAACCTTTCTTCTCTAGCCTCCCTCTCCTCCCTGCGAACTCTGCCCAACCTTTCTTCTCTAGCCTCCCTCTCCTCCCTGCGAACTCTGCCCAACCTTTCTTCTCTAGCCTCCCTCTCCTCCCTGCGAACTCTGCCCAACCTTTCTTCTCTAGCCTCCCTCTCCTCCCTGCGAACTCTGCCCAACCTTTCTTCTCTAGCCTCCCTCTCCTCCCTGCGAACTCTGCCCAACCTTTCTTCTCTAGCCTCCCTCTCCTCCCTCCGAACTCTGCCCAACCTTTCTTCTCTAGCCTCCCTCTCCTCCCTGCGAACTCTGCCCAACCTTTCTTCTCTAGCCTCCCTCTCCTCCCTGCGAACTCTGCCCAACCTTTCTTCTCTAGCCTCCCTCTCCTCCCTGCGAACTCTGCCCAACCTTTCTTCTCTAGCCTCCCTCTCCTCCCTGCGAACTCTGCCCAACCTTTCTTCTCTAGCCTCCCTCTCCTCCCTGCGAACTCTGCCCAACCTTTCTTCTCTAGCCTCCCTCTCCTCCCTGCGAACTCTGCCCAACCTTTCTTCTCTAGCCTCCCTCTCCTCCCTGCGAACTCTGCCCAACCTTTCTTCTCTAGCCTCCCTCTCCTCCCTGCGAACTCTGCCCAACCTTTCTTCTCTAGCCTCCCTCTCCTCCCTGCGAACTCTGCCAAACACTTTCTCTTGCTCCTTCTTCTCTTCGGTGACTGCATCCAACTTCCGATTCAGTTCGTCAATTTCTCTTTCCAATTCTCTCATCTAGAACAAATTAGTAGCTGAGTGGTTTGTTATGCTTATTAAAAACAATATAGTCAGTGTTAAAAAAGAAGCTCTGTATGAAAGTGTCGGTATAAGCACCTTCTGTCTGTTTTCATCTTCCATCTTGCGCCCAAATTCCGCTTGGAACTGCGAAAAGTTTCTTCTTGCTTCTTGGAGGGATTTTGTGGTTGAGTCTCTCTCACATCTCAGGTCTTCGCATACTTGCTTCAGCTGGAACAATAATATTAAATATACCTATTGTCAAAATAGTTTAGAAATGGGTGTTTGAGTTCACGCTAGCTCTCTCCAACCTTTTTTTATCGCCTAATAATAGAACTTGAGAAGATTATTTAAAGAGTATTGACAAAATATTAATCAACTTTGAATAGCTCTGCTTGAATATTGAGTATTTTTGTGTTTTTCGTTGGAAAACGGACCGTCTTGTACTGTTGGTTAAGGGAGGAGAGTGTCATTTCAAGTTGAATCATCTGCGATTCCCTTCTCTCCCCTTCCTCTCTCTCCTCTTTCAGTTCTCTCTCGGTTTCTTCTGTCCGCTTCTGCCACTCTCTCGCCTCGACGTGATCCTTCTCCCCCTTTCCTCCCTCGAGTCTCATCTTCAGCTTTTTGTTCTCTATTCGAAGTTGTAGAAGCTCATTCTTGGAGCTTTCTTCCAATTCGGTAAGCAGACTGTTGCCATGAGTCTGGAAGCAACGTTAATTCAAACATTATTGTATTTCTCAAACATGATTAACATTTATTTTTCACGATCTTTTCAGTTCAAGTTTATAGATAATTTATTCACTATATCGTTCTCTGCCACAGACTCTCCTTATCTGAACACATTTCCTTTTTTTTAAGTTTGCTTTTCAAATCAATTTTTTTAAAAATAACATTTTATATTATATTATAATACCAACACTACCTTCATAATATAATATAACATTTTTTATTATATTATAATACCAACACTACCTTCAGCCAAATTAGGCCAAGGGAACTTCATAATTTTTTTAATCAAATCTATGGTAAAATTTTTGGATTGATAAGATAAGCAAACCTCTCGGGGAGTTATTCTAATGCAAGCGGCGGTCCTCTCCAGCTCGGCAGCCTTCACGGACTGCTCTTTGAGGTCTCTCTCCAATTTGCCAACTTCCATCGCATATCTCTCCAGTTCTTTGTTTTTCTGAAAAGCGACAGTGAAAGTTCTTCAGGAATTTCCATAACAAAAGCTAAAATGAAGAATAATCATCATAGTTGCCTCTTGGTTCTGAACTTTTATTGTTCGGTATGTGAGCAGTTATCGAAGAGAAAATGGTAGGTTTTGAGGAAATGGAAAAACTAATTCTCAAATTATAATCGAACTAGTCGTTTTCACGCTATCACTATATAAACAACGAAAAATGATGTTTTGCGCTATTTGTAACTTACAAAGTTTTGACTCAAATTTGACTCGGTGAATTGAAAAAGAAAAAGTCCATGTATTCATTCGCCTTCTGGAAGCTTCATAAAAGAATAACCCTCACCGAAAATTAAACAGTCAAGTTAAGTAGACAAACCGCAGCGATATCCGCGTGGAGGTCACTCAAATTCTTCTCCGCCTGCACTAAGCGGAGTTCCGCTTCACGTTCGCTTCGAGCGCGAGCCTGGAATGTGTAGTTTATTAGCTCAGTTTAAAGTATTACTAGTTTAGTGAGAGTTGGAAAGCTGCAATCGGGCTTCTAGAAGTAAGAGATTTGAAGAAGGGAACACAAATTGAGAAAAAACTCAAAGAAGAGATGAGATATATGTATGTAAAGAGATAAAAGAGAGAGAAAACGAAAGAGAGGTATACAAATAGATAGAGGGGAAAAAGAGAGAGATAGACAAGGAAATCAAGTTAGATTCACGTTGAGCTAGATGAAAAAAGGAGAGTATAATGGAAATATAATTTAAACCTGCGCGGTCTCCATTTTGTCCTCCATGATCCTGATCTCTTCCTCGAGCTTCTCGTTCTCTTCTTTGTAAGCCTCCATCTTCCGCTTGTACTCGTTCAGATCCTCGATTTTTCCTCGCAGTTTCAGATTATCCCGCTCGAATTCTTCTTGTCTCTCCAGCTTAATTTCATGTATTATACAACCTCATTCTCAAAATGTCTTCTTCGTGTTATCAAGTAAAAAGACGAGTTTTTTGTGCGTAGATTCTTCATGAAAATTCTGATACAAAAATAGCAGGTTTTTTTTATTTGCCCTCAAGATAACAGAAAGAACAGAGAATGAAATAAAAAAGGAAAGCAAGACGTGGATTCAAAGACGAGATTTGTAAAATGGAAGAATTATGTAACTGGAGATCGAGGAAGAGCAAAGATCCGTTAGAGTACAAGACAGCAAAAGTTAGAGTACAATGGAACTTCTCGAGTCTAAAAACCACTTAAACAAAGAAAAGTAAGGAAATAAAAATTAATAATTCAGGATGAAGAACAAAAAAGGAAAGATTAAGTAGCACGTATAAGTCATTGGTATGAAACTCAATGAGAGTAAGACTAGAAGTGAATTGTTGGAACCTTAATACCCAGAAAATACCTTAAAATTGGAAAGGTGACCCCGAATAAAAAAAAAGATCCAAAATGAGGGAGTGAAGGTACCTTCTGTTGCACGCAGTCCAATTCATCTCTGAGATGCCTTGCTTCCTGAGCCTCTTTTATGACTGCGAGGGTCTTCTCCTGCTGACTCCTCACTTCTTCTTCCTTCATGGCCACTTGGTCGCGCAACTCCATAATAGTATACTCTTTCTCATCTCTGCTCAAAGGGTCTTTTTCAGGTTCTGAGTCGCATGAAATTTAGGATTTCCTTTGATTGTTAATGAATATAGTTCCTTTTATTTAGAACGTTGTATTGAGAAAAGTCTTGAGTTTTAAAATTTTATCAACAAGTCGTACATTGTTGTTTTATTTATATATGTTTCATCTGATCCAGGATTACTAACAAAAAGTTCGCAACGTGTCTGTTTTAAGGTAGAAACTTGAAAGTATTCATTAAAAAAGTAACAATTGATTTAGTAGCTTGCGCCTCTCCGTCTTGAGAGAAGCCACTTCTACATGGGAATGTCGGTCGAGGGCAGAGGGTGAGGGCGTCCTGAGAACTCCACTGAGACCTCCGCCGAATGCAGATCTGCTCGCTCGGATCTCTCCGTTCACTGATGAACCGCCAGTCATGCTGCTTCCCTCGTCACTTTCCTGAATTCGCTAGTCTTTCTCATTCTTTTATTCGTTGGTTCTTTTAAAAGGTTGTTTTTCTGAGTATTCCTACGTTTCCTCTCATTTAGTTAAAATAGTCGATGAAAATATCAATATAAAGTTACTGGAATTCTAATTGAGCGTGTATCGCGAGTGCACTACAGGTCACATGTTCCTGTTAGAAAAAACAATTGCTTTTCGAGCAACATTTTATAACAATGAGAAGCGAGGTTAAGTGTGAGGGCGAAGATAAGAAATAAATTGCGCGAAAGGAGAAGTCAGTATTATAAAGACCCGCGCTATTCCCATTTTTATAGAATTTCCGTTTTTTAACGTGTCTTTTTCTCCAATGTGCAGGTAATTTATTATCGGGATCGATTCTGACGGTGTTCTCATGGACGAGTTCGGTCGTCTCATATGAGGAAGTGGTTGAGATGGCGGCAGAAGGCTGGCCACCGGCCGAAGAGGAAGAGGTGAGCATTGGGAGAAGATGCTCGGTCAGCAGGTTCTCCCCCTCTAGTTCCAGTCCGCTCACAGCGACCACAACCGAGGAGCCTTCTGTTACCTGCAAGACTCGAAACTTAATTTTCCAATCTAGTATCGGTAACACCATTTATAATGAAGGTTTTGAAGTTAGAAAAGTTTTTCGCGCTGATATAGTTACTCGGTGATTATTATTAGTAGATAATGGATCCCACCCAACGAATAACAATATTAATTGAACCAAGTGCTAAAAAACGAAAACTCTAGAAATCAAAGATAGAGTTTTTCAGGGACCTGTCAAAGATCGACAGGATCAAGTGGGTACATATGGCTGTTCTCTGAGGTGGAAAATTGGGAAGTGAAGCGATCGGTCAGCGCGACCCGTTTCTCGGTAAACCTCTAGAAGTAGAAAGTCAGGAGTACCTTCTGTATCTCGGTGACAATGGCCGCTTGCAGAGGCGCATCCATTCGCGTTATTCGACTCACAAATTGGGCTTTCTCTTCTGATTGAACCGCGCAGCCGAGCAAGAGCAACAGCAATTTGTTCATCTCATGGCCACTGCCTTCTGCAAATTTCTTCATTATGACCTTGCTTTCTTTATTGGAATACACCCATTACGAGAGAGGAAGCGACTGAAGGGTTCAAATAGCTATCGTAAAACGGTGGTTCATTAGAAGTGAAGAGGAAACAGAAATATATTACGAATATTCCGAGTAAGAGGAAAAAAGAAAAGTAGGATAAGAAGAGCAAAAAAAGAAGTAAATTAGTTTATACTAAAGTTTCAAGCCTTTGTTATTTTTTGTCAGGTAAAACCGCTTAAGTTTCTAGTAATAAAATATCGGGAGAACAGTTGTTGTCTTCCCATTCAGTATTCGGTTCCTCTTTTTTCTGCGTGATATCGGAAAAAAGTAAGTGTGAACCGCAATATGAGCTTATGAATATAGAGTTTCAGAATATAAACCTAAAAATCTACAAATAATAAGTTAAACGCTGAGTTAAAAGAAAAAGTTTATTTACAATCCAATTCTTATGTTATTCAACAAAGCGGGAAGAAAAAACAGAAGTTCCAACAAGCAAATAAAAAAATCGCGAAACTTTAGAGAATGTAATTTTTTAAAAGAGTGATAAGTAAATAGTGAAAAAAGTTCGTAAGATGTAGATTCAAAAAGAAAGAAAAAGATAGAAAGAAAAAATAGAGAAAGAGAGAGAGGAAAAAGAGAGAAAGAAGAAACAAAGAGAAAGGAGAGAGAGAGTTGTTGAGAAAGTGGAAAGTCCAAAAGTAATTGAGTAAACAAGCAGAGAAGAAGTTAGAGAAGGGGAGCTAGAGAGAATGAGAGAGGAATCGCGAACAATCTAAGTTTTTTGGTTGCCGTCCTCGGACGCCATGGCTATCACACTGAGAAGACGCCATGGCTATCACACTGAGAAGACGCCATGGCTATCACACTGAGAAGACGCCATGGCTATCACACTGAGAAGACGCCATGGCTATCACGCTGAGAAGACGCCATGGCTATCACACTGAGAAGACGCCATGGCTATCACACTGAGAAGACGCCATGGCTATCACACTGAGAAGACGCCATGGCTATCACACTGAGAAGACGCCATGGCTATCTCACTGAGAAGACGCCATGGCTATCACACTGAGAAGACACCATGGCTATCACACTGAGAAGACGTCATGGCTATCACACTGAGAAGACGCCATGGCTATCACACTGAGAAGACGCCATGGCTATCACACTGAGAAGACGCCATGGCTATCACACTGAGAAGACGCCATGTATATCACACTGAGAAGACGCCATGGCTATCACACCGAGAAGACGCCATGGCTATCACACTGAGAAGACGCCATGGCTATCACACTGAGAAGACGCCATGGCTATCACACTGAGAAGACCCCATGGCTATCACACTGAGAAGACGCATGGCTATCACACTGAGAAGACGCCATGGCTATCACACTGAGAAGACGCCATGGCTATCACACTGAGAAGACGCCATGGCTATCACACTGAGAAGACGCCATGGCTATCACACTGAGAAGACGCCATGGCTATCACACTGAGAAGACGCCATGGCTATCACACTGAGAAGACGCCATGGCTATCACACTGAGAAGCCACTTGCTCGCTATCACACTGAGAAGCAACTTGCTGGCTATCACACTGAGAAGCCACTTGCCGATTAGATCGTGAGAAAGTGAATAGATGGTGAGATAGATGGTGAAATAGTTATCGGGGAGAGAGAGAGAGAGAGAAAGATTGTAGTCAATACAGACAGATGCCTGAGAGAAAGGGAAGAAGGGAGAACAATGGAAAATAGTGGAACAAATCGTAGTGACATATAAGCAGTACATATGTGTATTCAGAAATTAGTTATGATAGTTAGAAAAAAGCAACTGCTTAACTATTGTACTACAATTTTCTAGTAGTTTTTTTTGTTGCTCTTTCTGAGGAGGAATGAAGTCATTCAGTATAAATAATGAATCGAAAAAATGAGAACATTCAAGCTTGAAATCGAAAAGAAAAAAAAATCAAATGGTTTTATGAATAAGTTCGAGAAGTTTTTCTAGTCAAAAAATCGTTAGAATAAGTAAAAAACTGATAGGGATGTTCAAAGAAATCGTTAATTTGAAATAAAATCTGTGAAGAAAGGAAAATAACTCTCAAACTGGAGCAGAAGAAAGAAGACTCAGTATCACAGTGAGTTGAGATCAGAATGGAGAACGATGAATAAAATAAAACAAAGAAGCACTATTCTTATCTTTTTTAATATTCTTTTTTGAATCCAAACATGAATTGAATAATCAGGAAAGTAGCCAGGAAAAATTTAAGCAAAAGAAATAAGTATATCAATGAGATAAAAACATCTACTGATACAGCCAAACGAAAAAAAAAAGAGTTGGAATAATTATAGAAAAAGGCAGTTAACTTTCCTTCAGATATTATACCTTCCACTCATAAAGGAGCAATGATTCTGCTGAGGGAGGGGTGCGTGATTGAGTAACCAGGATTTGAGCTGAGGGAGGGGTGCGTGATTGGGTAACCAGGATTGGGTAACCAGGATTTGAGGAACACGCTGAAACCTGAACAGACCCATTCAAGGAAGAATGGAGAAAACGTAGAAAGAAAACGTGCAAGGACAAAGAGGAAAGAGAAAATAACGGAAGAGTAGAGAGAGAGAAATTCAGCTGTATTATAACAAAGCAGAAAACTCAAATCGCGTGAGCAAACGACGAAAGCAACAAAGAAGACAACCGAGGAAATTTGGAAAAGTGTGTCTGAGATGTTCGATCATCTGTTTTTTTCTTTCAAAAGGCGAGGAACTGTTTCAAGTACACATTTTGTGTAGAGCTAAATAAGAAGGACTTACAAGTGACTTACAAGACTTACAAGGACTCATTTTTCCCTTTTCTCATTCTCCTGCGCGGCCGTCATGTAACAACTCTCTCCACTTCTAGTAATTTTCCCTTCTGCGTCTTTCTGAGCGGCTGGTATGCCACGATTCTTTCCATTCTTGAGTTCCTATCTCGGACCCCTCTGAAGTGACTTCCATCGGAAAAAACTCTGATTTCTAAAATTCTCTCCTCCCCTTTGCTTCAGAATCCCTCTATCATCTCTCTGACTTTTATGCATTTTACACGTGATGTTTCAAAATACTTTGCGTAATAAAATTTCAAACTTCAAACTTCAAGTGTAGTCTGGGGTTCAGTCAAGAGAATGAGAGAGGAATGATAAGTTATGGGGTGCACACTTGCTCTCCGAAAGCTTATTTTGTTCAACTTGATAAAAGTACGTATATTGAACTTCATTTCAGTAATTTAGAAGTTCAATAT
>OZ057406.1:17612926-17662161 GCA_964056735.1 Allodiplogaster pararmata
AGAGAGAGAGTTGTTGAGAAAGTGGAAAGTCCAAAAGTAATTGAGTAAACAAGCAGAGAAGAAGTTAGAGAAGGGGAGCTAGAGAGAATGAGAGAGGAATCGCGAACAATCTAAGTTTTTTGGTTGCCGTCCTCGGACGCCATGGCTATCACACTGAGAAGACGCCATGGCTATCACACTGAGAAGACGCCATGGCTATCACACTGAGAAGACGCCATGGCTATCACACTGAGAAGACGCCATGGCTATCACACTGAGAAGACGCCATGGCTATCACGCTGAGAAGACGCCATGGCTATCACACTGAGAAGACGCCATGGCTATCACACTGAGAAGACGCCATGGCTATCACACTGAGAAGACGCCATGGCTATCACACTGAGGAGACGCCATGGCTATCACACTGAGAAGACGCCATGGCTATCACGCTGAGAAGACGCCATGGCTATCACACTGAGAAGACGCCATGGCTATCACACTGAGAAGACGCCATGGCTATCACACTGAGAAGACGCCATGGCTATCACACTGAGAAGACGCCATGGCTATCTCACTGAGAAGACGCCATGGCTATCACACTGAGAAGACACCATGGCTATCACACTGAGAAGACGCCATGGCTATCACACTGAGAAGACGCCATGGCTATCACACTGAGAAGACGCCATGGCTATCACACTGAGAAGACGCCATGGCTATCACACTGAGAAGACGCCATGGATATCACACTGAGAAGACGCCATGGCTATCACACTGAGAAGACGCCATGGCTATCACACTGAGAAGACGCCGTGGCTATCACACTGAGAAGACGCCATGGCTATCACACTGAGAAGACGCCATGGCTATCACACTGAGAAGACGCCATGGCTATCACACTGAGAAGACGCCATGGCTATCACACTGAGAAGACGCCATGGCTATCACACTGAGAAGACGCCATGGCTATCACACTGAGAAGACGCCATGGCTATCACACTGAGAAGACGCCATGGCTATCACACTGAGAAGACGCCATGGCTATCACACTGAGAAGACGCCATGGCTATCACACTGAGAAGCCACTTGCTCGCTATCACACTGAGAAGCCACTTGCTGGCTATCACACTGAGAAGCCACTTGCCGATTAGATCGTGAGAAAGTGAATAGATGGTGAGATAGATGGTGAAATAGTTATCGGGGAGAGAGAGAGAGAGAGAAAGATTGTAGTCAATACAGACAGATGCCTGAGAGAAAGGGAAGAAGGGAGAACAATGGAAAATAGTGGAACAAATCGTAGTGACATATAAGCAGTACATATGTGTATTCAGAAATTAGTTATGATAGTTAGAAAAAAGCAACTGCTTAACTATTGTACTACAATTTTCTAGTAGTTTTTTTTGTTGCTCTTTCTGAGGAGGAATGAAGTCATTCAGTATAAATAATGAATCGAAAAAATGAGAACATTCAAGCTTGAAATCGAAAAGAAAAAAAAATCAAATGGTTTTATGAATAAGTTCGAGAAGTTTTTCTAGTCAAAAAATCGTTAGAATAAGTAAAAAAACTGATAGGGATGTTCAAAGAAATCGTTAATTTGAAATAAAATCTGTGAAGAAAGGAAAATAACTCTCAAACTGGAGCAGAAGAAAGAAGACTCAGTATCACAGTGAGTTGAGATCAGAATGGAGAACGATGAATAAAATAAAACAAAGAAGCACTATTCTTATCTTTTTTAATATTCTTTTTTGAATCCAAACATGAATTGAATAATCAGGAAAGTAGCCAGGAAAAATTTAAGCAAAAGAAATAAGTATATCAATGAGATAAAAACATCTACTGATACAGCCAAACGAAAAAAAAAGAGTTGGAATAATTATAGAAAAAGGCAGTTAACTTTCCTTCAGATATTATACCTTCCACTCATAAAGGAGCAATGATTCTGCTGAGGGAGGGGTGCGTGATTGAGTAACCAGGATTTGAGCTGAGGGAGGGGTGCGTGATTGGGTAACCAGGATTGGGTAACCAGGATTTGAGGAACACGCTGAAACCTGAACAGACCCATTCAAGGAAGAATGGAGAAAACGTAGAAAGAAAACGTGCAAGGACAAAGAGGAAAGAGAAAATAACGGAAGAGTAGAGAGAGAGAAATTCAGCTGTATTATAACAAAGCAGAAAACTCAAATCGCGTGAGCAAACGACGAAAGCAACAAAGAAGACAACCGAGGAAATTTGGAAAAGTGTGTCTGAGATGTTCGATCATCTGTTTTTTTCTTTCAAAAGGCGAGGAACTGTTTCAAGTACACATTTTGTGTAGAGCTAAATAAGAAGGACTTACAAGTGACTTACAAGACTTACAAGGACTCATTTTTCCCTTTTCTCATTCTCCTGCGCGGCCGTCATGTAACAACTCTCTCCACTTCTAGTAATTTTCCCTTCTGCGTCTTTCTGAGCGGCTGGTATGCCACGATTCTTTCCATTCTTGAGTTCCTATCTCGGACCCCTCTGAAGTGACTTCCATCGGAAAAAACTCTGATTTCTAAAATTCTCTCCTCCCCTTTGCTTCAGAATCCCTCTATCATCTCTCTGACTTTTATGCATTTTACACGTGATGTTTCAAAATACTTTGCGTAATAAAATTTCAAACTTCAAACTTCAAGTGTAGTCTGGGGTTCAGTCAAGAGAATGAGAGAGGAATGATAAGTTATGGGGTGCACACTTGCTCTCCGAAAGCTTATTTTGTTCAACTTGATAAAAGTACGTATATTGAACTTCATTTCAGTAATTTAGAAGTTCAATATAGAGAAACGAAAGGAATTGATTGATGAACTTAGAAATAGATAGGAGAAGATCAAAAAGAAATAATTCCCAGAGGGGACCGGATAGGTTCCCGGCTGAGAATTAATAGCTCGCAACACAAACATACAACGGAAGAATTCTTTGAGGGGAGAGGAAGACGGAAGAGGGGGATCGTATCGGGTAAGACAGAGAGAGACAAAGTTATAGAGAGGTACGAAGAGAGAAAGACAGAATGGTAAAGAGAGAAAGAGAGTGAGACAATTGGGATGTTGGGAGAAAGTGATAGAGAGATAAGAGAAAGAGAGAGAAAGATGGAGAGAAAGAGAGGAATCTGGGAGAAGAGGAAAAGAGAAAAGAATGAGAGGGGGAAGAAAGGCCTATGTATCACACGAAAAAAAACTCAAACGAATCGACGAGAGTAACAGAGAAGAAGTCAAAGCAGCCAAGAACAGCATTCATAAAACATGGGTATGATTGAAAGTTTTTTCGAGCTCAAGGGACAGTTTATGAACATATTGCAATTGTAACTCTTATATGCAAACTCTTATATGCAATTGTGTAACTCTTATACTCCATGCACTTTGTCGTAAATGATGCCCATAGGTCATCAGCCCTGTTGAGAATTTTGAGAAACGACCGCTCTATGAGTAATGGAGCCTGGAATAATGACCTGCTATACCTCATCCGCTATTCACCTTTCGCTCGCTTCTCATTATTCCAGACTCTTTCGCTCGGAGAGCGGTCGTTTTTTTGAAATTTTCAACAGTTACAATAGACCTGTAATGAACTACATAAAATGATGCCTAATATGCCTTGTTAAAACCGATTTTAACCACAATAAATATTTTCAAGGATTTGATCTTACCTGAACTAAAACTTTTTTATTTGAGTGTATTAAAAATTTTCGAAGCTTGCATTCATACTAACTAAAAACCAATTGATACCTACGATTTCTTTATGTCATCAGAGCTTGAACACCAAAATTCTAACTTTTTACAATAGCGTGAATGGTGTTTAGGGTCATAAAACACAGTAGGGGTTTTCCTGATGTCGGGTGAACTCGTGAATTGAACATTTGAATCATATCAATTGACAAGCATTTCAAGCTGTTGACAATGTTCTCTATCTTGTGAACACAGAGAAGGCCAAACAACCAGAAAACGTTTTCAAAGAAGTCACAAAAGAGTAAAGTTATGAGGGAATAGGAAGTAAGTTGATATCTTATAGACGACAAAGGTATAGGACAGAACACAAAGACGAAATATTAGTAAAGATTCAGAAAAGGAGAGAAAATTTTATATTGTGTTTTATAACAACGACCGAACAACATACTACTAAACTATTACTGAACATCTTCCTCTCCACTAACACTATAACAATATGTATGTATGTATGTATGTATGTATAACACATAGAAGGAATTTGGAGCAGAAAGTTATGACCCTCATTTCATCGAGAGTAGAGCAAAAGTAAAGGGAAAGTGTTAAATATCGAGAAAGACAGCACAGTCAGAGCAGAAATAAGGTAGGGAAAAACAGAACAAATTGTGATTATGGGCCAGAAAAAGGAGAAATATATCAAATAGGTTTTGTGGCAGAAAATAATCACTTGAAGATGAAAGAAGACGGAATTCAAGAATCGGACGAATTGCCATCAGAAATTGAAGGGGAGATAAAGAAAACTGAAAGAGGAAAAACAGTGTCAAAATGTGAGAGACAAGTATGTTAGAAGAAAAATAAGCGCCACAAGAGAAGAGGAACAAGTAAGAAAAACCACTGAGAATAATAAATGAGAAAGATTCAGAACGAGAAGTACCTACTCTAAGCATCACTAAGATACAATGGAAATAGGAAGGCCATTTAAACATTCATTGTGCACGCTTTTAAGGCATCTCATCATTCTGTTGAGGTTGTTTGCAGATTAGATAGAAAAAGCAGGGTCTTATAAAAAATTTCATTGAGGGGTGTGAAATATTAGGAAGGAGTTCAAAGAAATTTGAGAAATTGTCACAATTGCCGAAAGGAATGATAGAGTGAGATTTAAAAGTTGAAGCAAGAGAGAAGGAGTAGGGATAAACAGAACACGGGTAAATAAAGAGAAAGAGCGACAGAGAAAGAGAGTGTGTGTAAGAGAGAGTGTGTGTAATAGAGAGAGTGTGTTAAGAGATGAAAAAAACCGAAAAAGAGAGAAACAGAAAAAAGAGAAGAAAAGAAACGGTGAAAAAATATTGGAGAAAGAGGAGAGAAAAGAGACAGAGACAGAGGAAAAAAGAGACTTAGCTTTTGGAACTATGTTAGAAAGACCCATAAACAGCAGGTTCTGAAAAAATGAGAGAACTCGTATTCGAGAACAGAAAAAAAGAATGTAATTAGAGAGCAATCGGGAGGTTCACAACCATGATGCGACGCATTCTTTTTCGATGAAGAATTCTGTGGAAGGAGGAAGACCATTCTTAATCGTCTCCTGTGCGATAGATGAAGAATTCATCTTTAGCGCTGTTGCCTCTTGTGAGGAGACTGTGGCTCGATTTAAAAGGAAGCAACAGGGAACAGCCATTCCAAGAGAAATGAAAAGAAGGTTTATACACGACAGCTGAATAGATGACCACAGGGAATCGAGAATGTTTGTCTGGTCGAGAACAATCAAGTATATGTGTGGCAGATTACTCATTATGCTTGAGTGTGCTCAGGATCGGAGAGATACTGATGAGAAACGGATAATCGGAGTCGAGAGAAGATACACGTAAAAAGGAAAGAGTGAGAGAGACGCAGAAAAAGAAGAAGAGCGAGAGAGTAAGGGAAAATAATAAAGATATTCCAACAAAAAAAAGGAAAACATACAAAAACAATTCTTTTAGCTATCAGTTTGTGGAACATAATCGCAGATACTCAGAACCACATCACTGAGCTTCGAGAGTTCGCAAAGATTCTAGAAGAACTGAACCTTTTCACAGTCGTCGACCTACCGGATTAAACGGATTGAAGAGTGGATCCCCAAATGTCAAGATTTTATCTCGTTCTTCCTGACCAATTTTATACACCGTATAAGCGGTAACTCAACAAGTTACCCTTCGGTGAAAATAAAGATTTAAATTTAAAAAGAAAATTTAAATTGAGATTACAAAGGAAGCAAAAAAAATATGAAATTTATTATTCAGCTTTTTTTCGACGAGAGTGTTTTTATTTAGTCTTTAGCGAACGGCAAAATAGCAAGAACGGGCTAAAGATAAGATGAATGAACTTTTCCAAACACATTAGTAACATTGGTAGAATCGAAGTGATTCAGACTGAAGAGTACTGAGATATTCAGGTAGAAGAGTGATAACGAAAGTGAAAAATTAATGTTACTGGAGAGATTGTTTATAGATGGGGATTCCGAACATATGAAAGTTTCGAAAAGAGAAGAGAAAGAGAGAAAGAGATAATAGGTGGAGAAGAGAGAGAAAGGGAGTGTTTGCGAGAGAAAAAGTGAGAGAGAACCGAGTGAACGTGTAAGAGAGAAAGAAGGTAAGGTGAGCGGGCAGAAAGGTTGACCCTGCGGAAGAGGAAGAGATAAATGAGCGCTCTTTGACACAGAAGGTTCCCATCTCGCATCTAACTGCGCAGAAACAACTCATCGAGTAAGACAAATACAGAGGGGGGCAGCTAGATTACTTGATAGAATAAGGTGGAAGATTGAGTGAAGAGAGCACGAGAGAGAAATTAACAAAATATTGAGGTTTTTGAAAAGTGAACAAGAAAAAGTTATACGGGAGAAAAAAATAGGCAGCGAAAAAGACAAAAGGAGAAAAGAAAAACGTCAGGAGAGAATGAGTTAAATTGGATTCAGAGTAAAACAAAAATATAAAAGAATTGTAAAAGACGTAAGAGATAGAGAGAGACGAAAAATATGGAGAAAAACAAAGAGAGAAAGGGAGAGATAGAGAGAGAAATAAACAGAGAACAGAGAATAAGACCGGAATCTAGAGTGAGGGTAGCCGTTCGTCCGTTCTCCGCACTCATGGGAGCTCTAACGAGCTAATGTTCCATAAGTGATTAAATTTCAAAAGGGAAATAGTGGGAGGAGCGAAGGCCTTCAAACTTGCATTCCAGCAGAGTCAGGAACGTTCTTCTTATCAGTAGAATGCTATCAAATAAGCAGATAAGTCATCCAAAACAGATTTGACTGTTCACCGAGGACATAGTAAGCAATCAACCAAATGTGGTATGAACAAGAATGAGTCTGGTGACTCATGGAGCCAAGGCTTCAGGGACGCACTGAAAAGGTTATGTAGATCAGATAAGTTCTATGATTCGAAAGGAAGAAAAAGTTATGGGAAAGGTCGTCCACAAAAGTTTTTTTCCGATTCTCAGTCTAGTGCTATTACAAGTTAAACGAATCACTCTCACAAATAAGCGTGAATTCAGTTTAGTTAGCAAAAAACAGTGAAAATAGAAATAGGTCCTTCTAGAAGAAAAGGCATCTAGTCCATTAGCTTTCTAGTCGTAGCCTCAATTTGAAAGCCGAATTCCTATTCTGGCAGTGCCCGTCTTAAAGCGGTTATTGTTTTGACCATCTCATCTTCAGGTCCATCTAAATGCCCTCACAATAATATTGCTTTCTTTAAAGACTACCTCATCGACACCAATTTTTTTTAACGCTTTTGCTCTATTGAAGATAACGGATTCGAGCAAGGTGTGAAAGTGTAAGCTGTGTGAAAATTGTAATGATCCTCTTGCTTTTCAAGTGAACGAAAAACCTAGAAAAAAGAGACGTAAGAAAATAGAGAGGAGAGGTTAAGTTGGTTAGAGAGAGTCAAGGAAAGAGGTCTCGTCAAGGAGAGAGGTCTCGTCAAGGAGAGAGGTCTCGTTCGAGCGATGAATGAGGGCAGAAGATGAATTTTGAAGCAGGGAAGCATACGAGAAAAGAAGAAAACTGCATGTGCAAAGAGTGGCAATAAAATATGAAGTCGAATAGCGTAAAGATGTTCAAGGGAATTAGATGATGACATATGTATGTACGGGTGCCAAAAAAAGGTTATATGAGATAAAAACGCCTTCGCGAAAAGTACTGGCGGGAAAGAGAAGAGAGAGAAGAAGAAGAAAGAAGGCATTCAGAAACATAGAGGTTAAGAGATAGAGACAGCAAAAAAGAATGCAGAGGTTATGGAAGAGGAGATCTAGAGAAACCATATTGGCTAGAGACGATGAGGAGATAAAATGCTAAAGAAAGATTAGGACCAGAGAAAGACTGAAAAGAGGGCAAGAGAAGAGGAAGAGGAAAAGTGAGGTCAGGGGCAAGCAACAACAGAGGATCGCGAGGAGACAAAAGTATGACGAAAAAGGGTCAGATAAAGAGGCAGGAGGGTGATGTGGTTCAAGGAGTGGCAAGAATGTACAGAGATAAAAGAGATGTACCGAGTGGTGGAAAGAGGACCCGGAGGCTAGGGATACGGAAGAGGAGGTCAACGATTGATACTGAATAGATATCTCGAGATTATCGTAGAAAAGAAAGATACAACGAAATGTTTAAATAGAAAAAGAGAGCGAGATGAAGTATGAGAGAAAACATAAAGAGAGAAAACAAAAAGAAAGGATAACCGATACAAAATAAGAAGTAAGCAGTAATAGAAGAGAAAATCCGTGTATTTCTTATTCTTCTGGAACGTGTGGAACGGGGTATCCGAAAGAGAGGATGGTGTGGAATTCAAACCCTTACCACTGGGTAATTTTACCGAATTTCTTTGTGAGTGTTTTTCTACATATCTCTACCTCTTTTCCCTCTATATCTATTTTGCTTTCTATCTCTCATTCTCCCTTTTCTTCTCTTTACAGTTGAGGAAACGACAAGGGCAAGGTTGAATTAGTAAGGGTGTGGCATCCTTTGCATGCATTCAGAGGAGGAGAAGCGGCTGTGTCGAGAAAGGAACACATGAAGAATCCTAAAGGATAGATGAGGACAGTAGAGATCAGAATTATAGACAGGAGACAAAAGTAATGAGATATATAGAGATAGAATGAATAAGCAAAAGAGGTAAAGATATGAAAAGAATGAAGTTGGATAAGGTGAGAGAGAAAAAAGAAGAGGTAAAGGAAGTGAAGCTATACTGAAAAAGTGATTAGCTGTGGAAGACACCCTAACATTATATTTTATCATCATCGTCTCCAGAGAACTGCCTCGGAAGAAGTTATACATGAGAAATGAACTACTTTTACGATTAGCAGTCATTTGAACAAGATTGAGTTCTTCAAATTCCTAGTCAACATCAACTCAAAAACTCTTAGGTTTTGTGAACTGATGTAAAGCCTACTTTCATCGTAACCTAACCAATTTTTTTTAAAACATCAGCATAATGATCGAGAAAAAAAGTTCTCGAGAACAGATACACAAGTATGTGAATTTGAGAGATAAAAACGCAGATAAAAGTAAATATAATGTAATAAAACTTGATAAAGGGAGACAAATTTTGGAGGTAATATGTAAAAAGACAAGAAAAAAATTTGGTGGAACGGCAGACTCACCCGGAGTTGGATTGCGGAGTATGGAGATAACATCTGGGAGAGACATGGCAATGAGTCGGTTCAGTCGAAACTGCAAGTCAGAAACGCCAAAGGTCATGCAAATTGGATTAAATTCAAAGTCGATTGCAACATTGAGAAAGAACAAAGAATTGCGAATGGGACGGTTGAAAGCGTATGGCAAGCCAGGTTCGGTGTCTTTTTATGCTCTGACTTTCAGATAAGGAAGACAAAGAAGCGGAAGGACTTAAGCGGGACGAGAAGATTTAGAAGGGGCGGAAGAGAATGAATCTCTTTACACTCTGGAACCTGCCTCAATTATGATTGTACTAGTGGAAGGGTTTTATTGATTGACAAGTTCAATAGAGTCTCTCTCACCTCTTCTCATTGTCTGAGACTCAAAAAGAGAAAAGGAGTAGAAAATAGGTGTGGATAGGAGGAAGATAATAATGACGGGGTGGCGGGCAGAAAGAAACACCAGCGGTTTTGTGAGTTGCTCAGAGAGAGAGAGAGAGAGAGAGAGAGAGAGAGAGAGAGAGAGAGAGAGAGAGAGAGAGAGAGAGAGAGAGAGAGAGAGAGATAGAGAGAGAGAGAGAGAGAGAGAGAGAGGGAGAGAGAGATAGAGAGATAGAGAGAGAGAGAGAGAGATAGAGAGAGAGAGAGAGAGAGAGAGAGGGAGAGAGAGATAGAGAGAGATAGAGAGATAGAGAGAGAGAGAGAGATAGAGAGATAGAGAGAGAGAGAGAGAGAGAGAGATTAGTATACAGGAATCAATGTAATGACAAGGATAACCAAAACTTTATTGCTTAACATATAGTCCAATTAAACATCACTCTAACAACAAATGAGAGCTTAGCACTATTTATAATAATAATAAATCACACTAATCATAAGCGGTCTTCTGCTTCCACTGTCCTGAACACATAATTGAAAAGACTGAAATCGACTTTTAGCAATAGTTCCTAGGTCACTTAGAACTCATAGTGCTCTAATCTATTCCAGTGTTCGTCATCAATGTAAAAAAAAAAACAGAATACATTATATTTGTAATGCATCGTAATTAAGAACTTCATTGACAGTAATATGTATGATTTTTCATTGTCAAAGCTGCGATTGAGGAAGACGGAACCCGATAGAATGATGCGATGTGTTGGAGAAGAAATACGAGTCTCTTCTTGGCTTCCTCGTGCTCGCAGTGTTCACCGTCGCCTTCAGACAGCGTGTCTTCTTCTGCCCGCGGTTCACTGTCAATTCAAAGCTGATTTTCATTGAGATTCTCGGTTAAATTGATTTTTTTCCCGAAAAAAGCTAGGCTTTAACTTGAAATTTAGATTCACTTCAATTCTTTTGAAATGCAATTCTAGGCTAGGCAACTTTTCGTCACGCTCTGGAATTTGAACTTATAATCGTTACGGTTCATACATACATATATGTATGTATACATACAACTGAGAAATAGATAAAACTCTGGAGAGAAAAACAGAGTGGAGGATTAAATAGAGTGATAGATGATAAAGGAAAAATATCAGAAGGATGGAAAGAATTAGAAGACAAAAGAGAGCAAAGGATGAGGAGATATTGAAAGTAGAAAATGGACAGAACAAAGGATTCGGGGAGAGATGGAGATGAATTTAGTGAGGAAGAGAGAGCATCTATAAGAGGGGAGTAAATTCATGTACGTACCTTCCCTTGTCCATCCTGATCTGTTCAGTTGAACAGCTAATTAGACTAATAGTCATATAGAAAATGCATTGATGCGAGAGCTTAAGAGAGGAGATGGTACAGAGAATCAAAAGTAAGTGTGCAAAAAGACCCAGTGGAGCTGATGGAACCCAGAGAGGAATTAAGAGAACAGACAGTGTAGAGAAAATTGAAAGATAGAGAACACAAGAAAATCGCGGATGCATCGAAAGATAAAAAGACTAGGTAGAAAAAGAGGTTCTAGCTTTTAATTATGGGTTTCCCAGGAACTTGGTGCATAACCTATTTCAGGTACATAGGTATTCTGAGTAAATAATCATTCGACAACGCTTTTTATATTAGGTAAATGATTTTTTTGTCAAAGAGGAAAGTTACAGTTGTTTCGCTCAAGTAGGGCTGGGAGCCACTAAAGTGATACCATCTCTTTTCCGATAGAACAAATCGACCAAGTCTCTATTCTCTAGGATTCGATTGGTTCCGATACACCCGAGTTATGGCAATAACACCCACCCCGAGTTGGCAGTAAACTTAGGCTATCTAGAAAATGCTGACCGGCCACCTGAGTGTCTGAGCTGTCGATAACGGTTCTGATGCTTTTGGTCAGAGTCTTGTCACACAGCTTTTAACGCTCAACTGATGTGTAAAACTATAAGTACTATTTTATCTAAACATGTTTGAAAAGGTTCAGTCGTAAGGATCCAAGCTTAGAGACGGTCAAGAGCTTTCAGGAGGTCACGCGAACTAGAAACAGGTTTTAACAGGTTTTTCAAAATTTTAGGATTGATCAGTTCTATGTATATCGAAACTTTTTGAGAAAAAACAGTTACCATATGATGTTAAGTTTAACACCAAACTAACTAGGGTTTCCAGGATGTGAAAGTTTCCAAAGTTCGTTTATTCGAATAAATCTTCCAAGTCTTTGTTTTGATTTCGGAAAAAGGTTTGTCCAGAGAGAATCTCTGACTTTTTCGATAACGTAAAAAGTTCTGAGAACGTGCTTATGAAAGATAAAAAAGAACGAGAGGGGAGAGGCCGAGTTCAAATGAGGCGAAAGTAAAATCCGTTCTAATCTACATATGGAGCAAGGTTAGCGAAACGTTCTCTGCAAGGAGCGCCTTTCCAATCATGCAAGTTCTCATTCATCAGTGACTAGTTCAGTTGTTCGCGCTTAGTTACATCATTCATATTCTCACTGACCGGTCTCTCTGGTGCTAACACTGCCGTCTCTCTCTCTCTCTTTCTCTCTCTTTATCTTTCTGTTTCTCTCTTTTTAACTCATTCTCTTCTTTTTTTCTTCTACATCTTTTGCTTCACTTACTGTGTTCTCTTATTCTAAACGTCTATCTCTAACACGATCTCATTCCACAAACTCTGGCCAAATTTTCTTTCCGACCGCTAACATGGCACATATCTCCCAAAGCTCCTCATTTGAATGCACAAGGCAAGTTGTGTTCAATTTCACGAGACACATTTGGAGCCTTTGAAGTTCGCCGAGAGAGGCTGTGGTAGAGAGTGTAAGACTCAGAAGAAAAGATAGAAAGAATGATCGAGAATGAAAAGAAAGAGAGAGAGAGAGAGAGAGAAAATGGGAAAAACCGAGAGGAGAGATTAATATTTAGATAAATAAGGAGAGGTAAATTTAGAGAGAAGGAAAAACTAAGACAATAAGTTAAATTTTGTTTCGAGACTACGATAAATGAAAAAGATTTTTCGAATTTCAAAGATAACACTATTATTTAAATTTAGGATTGTCGAATAAAGATTATTGATGGGTTGTCAAAAACGCGGGAAAAATACCCATGGTTCAAAACAAGTCCAGAAAAGGTGCAAAATGTAGATTTATTCCGGATTCAGTTTGAGTAATAAAAGTTTTGTTTTTAGCTGTAGGAATTAACTGAATTATGACATAATTCAAGGCGAATGATAAGTTACTTTCAAATCCTTCACACTACTCATCTCTCTTACGTTGTTTCTCTTACTCTCCCTTCTCTCGCTTCTCTTCTCTCTTTTTCTTTTACTCTCCCAAAGCCCATTTTCCCCATCTTCTCTTAGGTGACTACTACCAGGTTGCACCAAAACTTTTGGGAGCAAAATAGAAGATAATCAAGAGTTGAGAAGTTGATTGAGGTAAAGATGTAAAACTGGAGAGAAATGACACTTGGAGGTCACTGGAGAAAGCCAGAGGAAATTTTAGGAGAAGGAGGGGGGATTGTGTTCAGCATCAGATAAAAACACGTCTATCAACTGGTACAGCTCAATACACAGACGGAGCAAGGGCGAGAAAATTAGAACAAAGAGTGCCAGTCCGAACAGGGCAAGTGACTGACAGTTTTATGATGAGGCGCCTGGTTGGTTATCTTTTGAAAGGAGACGTGCGGATTGGGTAGTGGTGGATGGGATTGAATGCACTGTGAGGGAAGCAGAGAGGCAGCAGTAGATAACAGGATTACCGGAAAGAACCGAGGAGGCGGAAGAGAACTAATCACAAGGGGATGAAAGCTTCCGATTGCGCAAGGGAATCGAGATTATTAGAGGATTGAGAGTGTTTGAGAGACGGCAGAGGATATGAAACTGGTTGCAGTCTTGGCTAGACTGAGGATGATATAGTACTTCATAAAGAGCGATCATTCTTCTTCTAGCATACATTTTCTGTTAATCCCTCATTCTTTTCTTTATCTATCTTTCTCTTTTTCTTCCAGCTGAGATATGTTCCTCAAAGTTTGACAAAAGATGCTATGGAGAGAGATTGATGGACAGCATTATGCAACGAATGGTCACTCACTTCAACACAGAGATACACCGGAAGTTAGAAAGGGGGAAGTCAAAGAAACTGAGGTAGATAGAAGATATGTTTTATGAGTTGACCTACAAAGCAGATTCGTTTCGTGCATGATTATTCTGAGAAATTCAGGAGTTACGCGTATTGAGAGTACAGAACAAAAAAAAAACTATGAGAAGAAAGAGAAAGATAGAAAAAGAGAAGAAGACAAAAAAAAAGAAATAGAAGCATAAGGAAATGTGGAGAAGAAAAACCTGTACCTTTTATTAAAAAGGGAAAGAAGCATTTTAAAACTTGACAGAAAGGGATCCAAAACTGATTGGTCAATGCTTCTTTTTAATTTATAAACTCCGGTTAAAAATCGTACATATTAAATTCCCCTTTTCTCATTTACAATTAATTTTATAAATTTGTTGCGTTTAAGAAGTTTTTTGTGTCTTTTTAATTACTTTCATGAAACATATTCATTTCGAGTTGTTTTTGAATAAAAAAACATCACAGTTTTTGAATGCACTATAGGGCTATTAACCTAAAGGAGGAATAACTTGATAAACTTCTTAACTAATTATCACACAAGCAATCTTTTTTGTTCAAGTTTGCCAGAATGTTGTGTTATGAAACATATAGTAACTCATCTTAGACCTTTTTTCTTCTCTCCTATCTTGTTCTCATCTCCTTTAATCCCATTGCCCCCGACTCGCTTTTTCCATTTTGTTTTTTCCTAACTCTGATCTTTCCGCTCCACTCTAACCCAGCTCTCTTTCTCTCTTTTTTCTCTATTTATTTCTCTCTCTTTCTGTCGCTTTCTTTCTCTCTCTCTCTCTCTCTCTCTCTCTCTCTGTCTATATCTCTCGGTCTCGCTCTTTCTCTCTCACTCCCTTGATCCTTATTACTATCTGTAGCTTTCTACTCATTTCGCCCTCAACTTTTTATACACCATATCTAACCGTGGCTCCACCACACTAGTAGTATTACAAAACAACTTGCGTAATGTGTGAAATTGCTTCTGAGAAAAGCTCTGAGCGAACTCAAATTAAAAAGCAAAACATTTGGCTCATTTCGATTGAATTTTACAATGATATGTTTTTCCGATTTCTGTTGCAAAGAATCGGTATTTCCATGAAGAGCATGTAAAGGCCAAACAACTAACATGAAAGTGTACAGCTGAGTGAGTGCGTGACCATCGCAAAGCTCGACATATTGAAGGGCGAGGTTTCGGTGTGACAGTAGTCTCCATGAGGATTCCCGGATCACAGCGTCCTCTCCGGTTATGCAGTCTCTGCAAATTCTTCTCTGTTCAGTCACAAATTTCCTGCGTCCGAATACAGTTTGATTCAAATCAACTGTGTTCAATGCAGATTCAATTTGAATGCAAATTTAAAGTCAATATGCCAAACTTCAGATATCATTCGATTCTGGAATAATTTTGAATGCTTTCTGATTTCTTAAGGAAAATTTCAATTGGAAAACAGTATAAAAAAGGAACAGAGAGAGAGGAAAAGAGTGTGTGTAAACTATAAAATTTTAATATCTCTTCGCTGATCCATTTTCGATTAAATACAATTTTGTACAAATTCTGTTCCTATAATCATGAATTTTCGAAAGTCCAATTCTGTCTTATTTTAAGTTTTCTTATAAATATTATTTTTTTTTTTTTTAAATTAGTCGCCTCCGACCCTGATTCAGATTGTTTTCTTTAATTCAAATTTTTTTTTGCGCTTCTCGCTATCTCTATCTCTATCTCTAACTCTATCTCTTTTTCACTATAATTTATTCTCCTTTTTGGTTTTTTAAACTACTTTTCCCCTTCCTTGATCTTTTCCTACTTATATTTATTTTTTTGTATTCACTACCTGTTTGCATGCGCTTCTCGAATTCTAAATAACAGTTGAATGATGTATTACATTCGTTTTGCAAGCAATGAAATCTCGAAATTGAGTCATAAAAGCATACATAATAATATTCCGGTTTTTTTCTTCACTTTTCTCCAGAAGAACAAAAGAGAAGCCAGAGAGAAAAGAGAAGTTAGAGAGAGAAGGAAATGAGAATGAGAGAGCACGAAGATAGTGTATGAGCTCAGTGATTAGAGAGAGAGAAGAAGAGAGTATTGTAAGAGAAGAGACATAGAGTGACACAGATGCTTACAGTTCACTATGCAAAATAAGCAATGAACCACTACCTCAATACCACTTTGTTGACATTCTTCAGAAGAATGACTCTTCATCTCTTCCTCTCTTTTTCCTGATAAACCTTCCCCCAAGCTTTTCACTTCTCTTTATCTCTCAGTCTCTTATTCTTTCTTTTTCCTTTTTTCTCTTATCATTTTCTCTTACCTACGCTCTTTTCTTTTTCTAAGGTTATTACTTTCTCTTTTTCCTCTCACTTCCTCTTAAATATCATGGAAGTCTCTCCTCATTCCTTTTCCTCTTATTTTCTCTGTTCTCTTCCTCTCTTCAACCAGAATACCTTATTTGCTCTCTCTCCTCTTTCCTTCTTTTCACTCTTTCTCGCCCGCCTCAATGTCCTTTTTCTTTTCACCTTTTAATCAAACTCTTGAAACGGTTTACCTTTTCCTTTTTTACTCACAAATCTTGCCAGAGCGATTTCATCGTTTCCCGCTCTCTCTCAAAAACCGTCTCTCATCCTTTATCTCTATTCACTTTCCGCTCTCTCTCTCAAAAACCGTCTCTCATCCTTTATCTCTATTCACTTTCCGCTCTCTCTCAAAAACCGTCTCTCATCCTTTATCTCTATTCACTTTCCGCTCTCTCTCAAAAACCGTCTCTCATCCTTTATCTCTATTCACTTTCCTCTCTCTCTTTCTATCGCGCCTTTTCTCTCTGACTTTTTGTTGATAGAAGTCGAAGTTGCACGCAAAGCACTGTTATCAGATGATTCATGATAGCATATTGGACGTTACTCTTGAATGCTTCACAATCACTCAACTATTCGAGGAATTCCGACAAACTTGGAGAAGTTAAGTAGAAACTGGTTATGGTATCGTCGGAAGATGAGAATTCAGCTTTTCCTGTGAGGCTTTCCTACGAACCAAACTATGGTTTAAATTTTCTCGACAAGAGATACATTCGGGAATCAAATCAGTTCCTGTTTCAATCGTCGACCTTCAAGGAAACGCTGCTTTTGTTTTTTTTGATTGAGATTTTGAGAGAGTAAAAGAGAGAAAGCCGTTGATAATCTGACTTTATCCATGCGGCGAGGGGCGACGCCCAGAAGGAGCCCTCGTCCTGTTTCTCCGTCACCGCTTGCTCCGATGACATGCTCACTTCCTCCATCATTTGCTCTTCTGATTCAAGACAAAACAGTCTCGACTCATCAAAAGAGAAGTTAAATCGTTCCCGCTGAACTATTGAAATATTATGAACTATTGTTTTATTTTCGTGAGACTAGTTTCATTCAAATTAGTGGCGGATGAACATACAAACAAACGCGAGTTCCACGGAATTCGAATTTTTAAATCAAAATAAGTGTTGTCGTTTTAAAGATGAAATTAACAGCCTTATACCAACGAGAAGAAACAGCTGAATTCGATCTTCACGTTCAAATAGCAATTTTTTGCGTGAGAGTTGTTGTTTCTTAGGAAAACAGAGGAGCAATAAGCTTTAAACATTCTCTGGAAAGTAGAGGCGAGAGTGCGAATTAAGAGATTAATGACTGGAAAGTGAAGGGGAACAAGACTGGTTACTCTACTCTTTTGAAAACCGAGGGTTGTTACTTGCAGAGGAGGATTGAAAGGATTTGACACAGAGAGCCTCATTGAAAGAGAGGCTCAGGGAGGCAGGCAAAAGATCACCCAGATTTACAAGTCAACCACGATACACCAGGGTAGGGCTTCATTCAGAACTTGGCTTTTTCCCGACTTTTCCATTTTTCATTATCTTCGTCTGTTTTCCCCACTTTCATTCTGTCTGTCTTTCACTCTTTTCTCTCTCTCTCTCTCTCTCTCTCTCTCTCTCTCTCTCTCTCTCTCTCTCTCTATTCGCCCTTTTAACCCTTTTCACTGCCTCGTTTGAAATTTTTTGATGCTTCCTCGGTGTCTTTACAAACGTATCTTTTGAAGCCTGTTTCACCTTTCTCGCTTTTACTATCGCTTTCTATTTCTCTCTTTCACTTTCTCCCTCTCACGCTCCCTCTCTCACACTGTCTCTTTCTGTCTCACGCTCTCTCTCTTAATATCTCTCTCTTCATCTCTCTCTCTCTTCATCTCTTTTCATCTCTGCCTTCATCTCTCTCTCTCTCTCTCTCTCTCTCTCTCTCTCTCTCTCTCTCTCTCTCTCTCGCCCCTCTTTGGTTCTTGTTTATTTTGTTGAACATGTGTACAGAGTAGTATCAATGCAAGAAGATGTTTCCCAAGGGCAAATGGCTTGCCATTCAGAACACAGGGAACGGGCGAGACTGAATGAAAGGGATCATTGCTCGCTGAGAATAGCAACCCCACGCTGTTACAATCAAAACAAAATTAACAGCTGAGTTGAACAGCGAATTTGATCAGGAAATACAATAGTATTCAATTGTTATTTGACAAGCCAGTAAACAATTTTGTTTTCAATCTTACAAACAAGAAAACCTTTTTGAAGAAAACCTTGATGAACACCATTTTACACAGAAATTGTGTAAAATATATCCCATTAATTATAGAATATGCAAACAGAAGAACTACGTTTATCAGGAAGGACAATAAGATTCCGAAGTGGGGTGCAAACAGAGGGAGAACATCGAGTGAAGTAAGGACTTCCATGTTGGTAAGTCCTCAGAAAGTTGAGGGATGGGATTCTTTATTACTTCAACTGACAAAGATTCAGATGAAGAAGTCGGGGAGAAGAGAAAAGAGGACCAAGAACTGTGGGAGGCAACTGAAGAAGTCGGGGAGAAGAGGGAAGAGGACCAAGAACTGTGGGAGGCAACTGCCCTCTCCAGTTCGATCAGTTGTCTTTCGAACAATGAGAGTTCTGTGGAGTTTAGGGCCACGGTCTTCAACTCATTTGAAGATGAACCAAAAAACAAGGAAGAAGTAGAAGCAGAAATTTTGGAAGTCGAGAATCGGACGCTTCCTTCCTCCGCCTCGATTACTTCGAACTCTAGAGGGCGGTCGATCTGGAAATATTCATCTCTTCTCGGGCCAGTTAATCGAATAAACCCTTTTTAGATGGATTGCTCGAGTAAATTCGTGACTCTAATATTCAATATGTGTAACCTTGAGTTGTATCAGTTCATAGTAGGGAGAGGAGGAAGGAGCGCGCCAGAGAGAAGTGAGCATCTCCGATTTCAGCTCCGTGAGGGGTTGGTAGGAGGCTTCGAAGAGCAGCGAAGTACATAGCGGAAAGGAGTGGTGAACTGGCAAGGCTTGTCGGGGAGACAAATGAGAAGGGAAGGAAGTAGATGACTCCGGGACTGTTCTCGACAAACTCTTGGAGAAAGAGAAGGTCGAGGAGGACCACGTAGAGGAAGACTTGTGATGGAGAGAGGGTGGCTGGAGATGAGAGAGCGGTGGGGGTAGAGAGAGTAGAGAGGGAGATTGGATCGAGGAGTAAGGGACGAATGGAGGAAGCGATTCAGATAGGGAACAGCAAGAAGCAGAGCTGCCTCCGGAGAGAGGAGACGTTGAAAAGTAACCGTCCTCTACCATGGCGAGAAGTAATAATGAAAAGTGACCAAATGGGTTCATCTTCATTGCTTCGAAAAACAAGATAGACGCTTCCCCAATGAATTACAGGAGAAAAATATTTTTATCAAAAACGGATGCGTGTTTTTTAAAGTTAAGATTTTTGTTCAAAAAATCTTTTATCGAAAGTCAATTTGAATCAAATAAGGTTTGAAAAAGTGGAAGGATGTGAAAAACTCAAAACAATTGGTATTAAGGATGAGTATGATTCATAATTAGAAAGTACTAGGAACGCTAACACGTCAAGGACTTACTGCATGATACATGATTGTTTAATGGCTTGAGAATAACTGGTACGCGGAAAAAGACCGACAAATACCTTTCAAACATGGAAAATGACTGGTGTGGAAAATGGAAGCAGAGAGAATAATTTCGCACAGAAAACGCTTTTTTCGCAATAGGTCGCTCTTTTTTCTCTCAGAAAAGACAAAGTCAAGGGGAACTGAATGCGTAATGACACATGAAAAACACAACACTTTTTTACTCTTTTGAAATGAAAGAGAACGGGTTGGTCAGTGGAAGAAGAACTGCGGGAGGAAATTATGCATTGTGGCAAAGAATTCATAAAGTTTTCAAGAATTTCATGGTCACCCGAGAAAATATGAAAAGAGAAGAAAATACAAAGAGAAAAATTAAGGTCATTTTCCTGATGAAATGCGAACAAGAGGCAAGTAGTGAGGGTCATCCTAAATTGAAAGACAGGAATAACTAAGTAAAGAGAGGAGAAAGCAAAGAAGGCAAATAGTGAAAGAGAGAAGCGAGGGAGAGAACTGGCTTGCATAATTATAGGGAATGCGAATGGTAGAAAGGGCAGCGGGACTCACCCAGGCATAGCTGCACACGGGTAATAGGAGCAGGCGGGAGGGAATCTCATTGATTGAGGCAGCCCGGGTCAGGACAGGTAAGGCGGGCGACGACTGTTTTTGCATCATTCTCTAATCCTGAGAGCTCAATCCCACTAAATTCTCAGAAATAGGCCCTGTATGGTCGTTCAAAAGTATCTGGACAACTGCAATGTAGAGATTGAATAAGCTCGAGGCTCACGAGAACTGATCCCTTTTATCCGAGAGCTTCGAGAGAGATGAAGCAAAGGAGAACAGGATCCAGAGGAGGGAGGAGCAAACTTTCCCAATAGAGTTCATGAGGCATATGTGTAGTAGAACGAAACTGGAAGCAAAGGTCGCATCACTTTGTCTGCATGGAGATTAGCGCCCATAAATTGCGTGCTTTGTAGGTGGTCGAGTAAGGGATCAGGTGAAGTGAAGAGGAAGGAAGAGAAAACGAGAACAACTTTGAAACAGAAGTAGATCGGAGAGTTGAAAAGGGCAGAGAAAGAACGTTCCAGCCCGAAAGATATAGCTGGGAAACTCGGATAACTCTTGAAATGAGGCTGAAAAGGCGGGAAGCATGTCAAATTATGAGAAGAGATAATCAATCAGATGTGTTAATGAGATATCGTGACAACGGGAGAAAAATGTGTCAGTGATGCTGCATAAGCCTTTTGCATGAAAAAAAATGTGTGAGTTCCGGGTACAATCACCCTTTAGGTTCTTTCAAATCTCAAAGCCTGGATTCCGAGTACAAAAAGACCCGTCGGTAATACTCTCATTAAAACTCGAACTTCGAAACTATGTAGGTATAACACTGGGGTGCCAAATACTCGCTTCACTCGCTAAGTGGCCGTAATTTTTTCTACGACAAGTATCAATTTTTTCTACGAAAAGTGAGTGAAATACAAGGTTGTCAATTCTTAATGAGAAAACTTCTAGAAATAAACACCTCGAAGTGCAGGATTCTTATATCAGGAGCGTTTCCGTAATGGATTCTTTAACTTAAGATAAGGAGTACTATTATGGCAAACAAGGAGAAGGGCGAAGATATGAAGGAGTACAAAGATACTTCGTACCGAACACGGAGGAGAACTCATGAGAGAACGAGTAGAAGAGCGGGAAGGAGGCACTCGTGGCAAAACAATGAGGAGACCCTTCTTGAGGGCATCTCCACCCATCCTCCCTCCCTCTCTCACTCAGTCATTCCCCCCAGGTGAGAATCAGACACGCAAACACGAACTTGCTGTCAATTCTTTACCAACTCTACTGCCACACCCTTTTCTTGGTCTCTCTTCCTCAGGCTCCAACTTCTCCTTGTTGTTTCTATCTCCCTCTACCTCTCTATTTATATCTTTTCTATCTTTCTTTATTTATTTATTTCTCTGTTTCTTATGTCCCCTTCCGTTCTCTTCTTCCCCTACTCATGGTCTCGCTTTTGTCTTTTCTTCACTCTCTTCCTCGCTCTCTTAAACAATTTAATCCTTTTTCTCAATTTTAGTCGTTCCTTTTCAACCCGCTCTCTTTTATTTTTTCTCTTTCCTTCACTAGCCAACTCTCTCTGTCTACAAGTCTTCCTATACTTCTTATACGTCTCTAATTCTATGTCAATGTTCTATGCCGAGAGTTATAGTATTACTCTCGATCATCTATTTTTTGAAAAGACATTTAAAGAAAAAAATAGAAAAAAATTCAAGACTCAATTTTCCCGATGCTGTATGGGATTATCTTTCTTACAAGTGTAAAAGCTTCCTAACCTAAGAATCTCTCAGAACCTTTCATTAAGTTTTACCTGGCTCTACTCACTTCGCCGTACTTTTTTGTTGCTACCATCTCACTTTTAATAAATTTGATCTTTTTGTTTATTTATTTTATTCATATGTTTTCCCTTTCTTTCTCCCTTTTCTCTAACTCATTCTCGTGTTCTTTTTCTCTTCATTTTTTTTATTGCGCTTCCCTTCCTTTGAATTCTCCCTCATATTTAGATCTTTCTCCGTTTTTCATGGCACTTTCGCTCGATGAGCAGATCAAGAAGTAAAGGACATGAATCGTGACAAGACTATACTACAAGATACCAGTTAAAACGAAGACAAAACAAGCTGTTTTGGAAAACAACAGTTCATTTCATAGCTCTAGAATTCGAGAATTTATAATTTCCTATAATGAATTGATTAGATGTGATTAGTATATGTAAATTTATGTAAAATTTGATTACATAGGACAACAAAAAGTACATGAGGGCATCTTGGATTTACTTAATCGTTCTGTGAAAGAAAATAGCAGCCTCTCGCTCGCCTATCGGGGCAGCATTCAGTGCTTTCCAAGATCAGTTAATGAGCTTTCTGTTTAATTAGGTGAAATATTAGAAGGAACTCACTGATCATTTATGGTAAGCAGAGTCAAACCAAGAAAACATTGAAGAGCGTTCCAGCGTGGACGGTTCTGAACCTGATGGGAGTGACCACTGCGTCTTTCTCTGCCCGTATCCCTCTTCTCTCGCTCCTTTTTCGGGCAAGCCGCTCTTCCTCTCTCTCCTGCCACCTGCCGCCCTCTCTTTCACTTTCGGGTCACTCACTTATCCCTATGGATACCGGGAAGATGTAAATGGAAAAACGGAATTGCACCTTCACCGTATTTATCCATCTCTTAGTACATACATAATTACTATTCAACCTCTTGATCTGACTGATATTTCTCAGAACGCCTTTCTCTTTCTTTCTCTTCATTCTTCTTTATCTCTCTTCCTCTCTACATCTCTTCTCTTTCTCTCTCGCTTTCTCTCCCTTTTATCTCTTTCTCTCGCTTCTTCTATCACTCTAGTCTTGTTCTTTTCCTCTCACTTTCTATCTCCCAGCTCTATTCTCCTGTTTGATCATCTGTTAGCACACTCTCGTCACAATTACAAGGAGAAAGCTGGGACTCGCTGATCTTGTGCTTCTTGTGTTTGCCTGGGGCACTTGGAGGATCAGTAGCATGTAAAGCAGAAAAGGATACTGAGAGAGTCTCAAGGAGTGAAGGAGACAAGAGAGACAACTAAGCCCCCCTTAGAGCGAGAGGTGACTGTCAGATAACAGAAACACGTATAATGAGGTGGCGGAAAGAAGGCGAAACAGAGAGAGAGAGAGAGAGAGAGAGAGAGAGAGAGAGAGAGAGAGAGAGAGAGAGAGAGAGAGAGAGAGAGGCAAAAAAGAAGAGACAAAATAAAATGAAAGAGGGTGAGAAAGACGATAGAACAAGGTAGAGAGAGAAAGAAAATTAGAGTAAAGCTGAAGTCGGAAAAAATAGGAAGAGGGAGAAAGAGAGTCGGTGCGGGAGAGAGCAGAAGGAAGAGGGAGAAAGAGAGTCGGTGCGGGAGAGAGCAGAAGCAGGAAGAGGGAGAAAGAGAGTCGGTGCGGGAGAGAGCAGAAGAGGGAGAAAGAGAGTCGGTGCGGGAGAGAGCAGAAGAGGGAGAAAGAGAGTCGGTGCGGGAGAGAGCAGAAGCAGTAGTCTCGCTGTAGTCAGAAAATTCGTGAGAAGTTACGTTGCGAGAAGTAGAGAACTGTGGAAAGTGTGAAGAAGCAGAAGCAGTGATATGGGAGGTTGAAGAGTAACAGCCTTAGGGGAAGATGAGCAAAGAAGGTTAGATAAAGATACACGCTATCTTGTTGAGTCGTCGCGATATGCGGCGAAGATAGATAGAGAGAAATAGAGAGCAGAGGAGAAAGAGAGAGAGAGAGAGAGAGAGAGAGAGAGAGAGAGAGAGAGAGCGCTAGAAAAAAGACATACAGAGAGTAATTACAAAAGAGAAGAGAATCCCACAAGGCAAGAAGAGGTAAACTTGGAGAGCGTGTGATGAACGAAAGCCGCAAACACAGAACTTGTATGATGGTTAGGAAGAAGAAGGAGAGGGTTGGGGACAGTCTGGAAGAAAAGACGAGCCAAGATGGAACGGAACCGTCCCGGCTTATGAGCAGCTATCACGCACTCTTCTCTCTCTATCTCTCTCTCCCTTTCTGTCTTCCTCTTTCTCTATCTTTTTCTCTTTCCTTCTTTTCCCTCTATTACTCTCTTTTTCTGCCTGTTTCTCCTTCTATCTCCATCCCTCCCCTTACTTCTCCTCTTGAAGAACTAACTCACTCATCAAACCCTTCCACTTACTTCATAAGCACTTCTCGCCTAGAGGGCTAACCAACAAACAATTCAGAACCCCCCTTCGATCAAAACAATAATGCTGCCTCTCTCGCTCTTTCAACTTAACACCTCCCCTTCCTCTTTTCGCTTCATCTCCATCTGTTTGATGAAGTTATCGGTCTTCTTCTTACATATTCTTCATAAAGCTTACTGAATGAGCATGTGTACTATATTAGAAAAATCCTGAAAAACAAGCTTCAATCTCATTGTCATGTTGCAGAAACATCTATTTTTCTTCAACTAAATATATAACATTAAAAACAGATAGACACTTTTAATATGCAACAGAAATGGGAAAACTAAGAATTTACAGCTCTATGGTTAGTTAAGACTTGGTGTTTGCATATGGCCATTCAAAATATCAGCAAAGCAGATCGAAAAAATGTAGAAATTTATCTTGTAACATAATTAAATTTTTCATTTTAAAAGTCTTTGGGAGATATTCTGACTTGTTTTAAAATCCCTTTTCATGAAGAAAAAAAAAATTAAATTCTTAAAGCAAGTTTCTAAGTATGATTTTTCGGATTTTTCGGGCCTCGAATCTATTGATTCAATAATTAATAATACATAATACTCCACCAGGTGTTCTAAAATTCTGTATTCACCAAGTTAATTGCAGTTTCTGAAATAAATTTTCTCAAAATATACAGGGTGGGAACCCGGATTTCGGTTCCATGCGTAGCAATCAAAACTTATGTACTTACCTAAGTGGATTTTGATCAGAAAATTTAATGCTTGAGGTTCTCCGAAGCGGTTTCTTTTAAAGAACAGTGCTAATTAAAATCTTGCTCTAAAAGGGATTCAACCTTTCTTAAAAGACATTATTCATTCTACCAAGTTTTGAAATAAAGTTCTAAAAGCTCATTATTCAATGATATCAGCGGTGCCGTAGATGACAACACTGAAGATCCACATTTGCAATTTACCAGCGGAGGTTCAAACAAGACGGTATTTCTTTACAACTTGCGTTCTTCATAAATTGTTATCGTTTTTAATCAAAAAATAGATATATAACTTCTTCATTTTTTTCGAAATTGAGCTGGTCTGAAAAAAAGCTGACTGGCACTGAGCCTAAAGCATAACAAAAATTCGAAAAACGAAAAATTTGGAATTCGTCAGCCTGATTACGGCAGTACATGAAAAATTATATTGTTTATGCTTATTTTGTCTTAGTGTCTGTACTAGTACATAGTTTACTTTTCGCCAAGGTACAATCACGCACCATTTAGCTGTTTAGCGTAAGAGAACCAAGAACTCTAGTGGATTCTAAGAACAATTAAATGGTCACGATGGCTTTCTCAGAGCTGCTGTTGAAAAATTTCCTGTCTCATCTGATACTCGTCCTGCACTCTGACTACCTAAATACCTCATCTGATACTCGTCCTGCACTCTGACTACCTAAATACCTCATCTGATACTCGTCCTGCACTCTGACTACCTAAATACCTCATCTGATACTCGTCCTGCACTCTGACTACCTAAATACCTCATCTGATACTCGTCCTGCACTCTGACTACCTAAATACCTCATCTGATACTCGTCCTGCACTCTGACTACCTAAATACCTCATCTGATACTCGTCCTGCACTCTGACTACCTAAATACCTCATCTGATACTCGTCCTGCACTCTGACTACCTAAATATCTCATCTGATACTCGTCCTGCAATCTGACTACCTAAATACCTCACCTGATACTCGTCCTGCAGTCTGACTACCAAAATACCTCATCTGATACTCGTCCTGCACTCTGAATACCTAAATACCTCATCTGATACTCATTCTGCACTCTGACTATCTAAATACCTCATCTGATACTCGTCCTGCACTCTGACTACCTAATTACCTCATCTGATACTCGTCCTGCACTCTGAATACCTATATACCTCATCTGATACTCGTCCTGCACTCTGACTACCTAAATACCTCATCTGATACTCGTCCTGCACTCTGACTACCTAAATACCTCATCTGATACTCGTCCTGCACTCTGACTACCTAAATACCTCATCTGATACTCGTCCTGCACTCTGACTACCTAAAAACCTCATATGATACTCGTCCTGCACTCTGACTACCTAAATACCTCATCTGATACTCGTCCTGCACTCTGAATACCTAAATACCTCATCTGATACTCGTCCTGCACTCTGACTACCTAAATACCTCATCTGATACTCGTCCTGCACTCTGAATACCTAAATACCTCATATACATATGTGATAGTTCATCAGTAGCCCATTTTTAACTTATTAAAGTTCGCTTCTTTTTCTTCTCTGCAATTAATCTTTCTTTTCCCTACTTGATGAAGCTGGCAGAAGTCCCCAATCTTCTGTTACAGTAAATCAATCCAATCTCCCGGCGGCGAATTTTACCCTATTCATTCTATTTCTCTCAAATTCTTACTGCAGTAGTTTTTTTCTTTGAAAATTATTAAATACTCATACAAAAACGAGTGCAAATTTTTTGGTCATCGAAAACATTTTTTATTGTTCTTTCCTATCTGCTCATTCAATTTCGCACACTCTTTCCTATCTGCTCATTCAATTTCGCACACTCTTTCCTATCTGCTCATTTTCGCTCTCCCCTTTCAATTTCGCACACTCTTTCCTATCTGCTCATTTTCGCTCTCCCCTTTCAATTTCGCACACTCTTTCCTATCTGCTCATTTTCGCTCTCCCCTTTCAATTTCGCACACTCTTTCCTATCTGCTCATTTTCGCTCTCCCCTTTCAATTTCGCACACTCTTTCCTATCTGCTCATTTTCGCTCTCCCCTTTCAATTTCGCACACTCTTTCCTATCTGCTCATTTTCGCTCTCCCCTTTCAATTTCGCACACTCTTATTCCACTCGTTGCTGCTTTTTAAATAATGTTTTTTTAAAGCTTTAATAGGCAATTTCTTTCGCTAAGTTTTTTTCCACCTCTAAACTCTAATTTTAGTTCAGCTTCCTTCCTATCTCTCTCTATGTCTCTTTTCGGGATGTCATGGCTTCTCTTGCTCTGGTAAATTGCAAGATGATTTCATGATTGCCATTGTATCTTATGAAGGTGAACGAAGCTTTCTAAAATGATTGATTACCTTTTTCGTTTCGAGAATTCTGTCGACAGAATGGGGAGAAAAGAAACTCTACTCGGCTTTGGATAGAAAATGCGACGGAGAAGGGGGGAGATAGTCACTTTTTATAAAGATTCTCGCTGCATCGTGCATTCCGCCCGCTCACTTCCTCCCCGCCCCTTCTTTCCCTTATCTTCTTCTTTATTCTCCAACTTATCCCAATGCTTCACTGAGATAAAAAAAAAGTGAAGCCAGAAAAGCTATGTTATCACTTTCAAGAGAAGTCTCTGTGGATGATTCTGCTATTTTAGTAAAATGTTTCAAAATATATGTTATGACTCACTTTCATTGCGATTCAGTTATTTGGAATCCTTACTTTTATACATGAAGATATCATTTACTCAGATTATCCTTTTAGGCACAGTCTATCTCCGTTGTTTTTTAAACATGAATTGTTCGCAATCTCTTCTACAATATCTTCCAACACTAGGCTCGATTATTTGGTTCTAACAAACCTAGTTCAAAGGAGACATCAAACAGCTTTCTCAATGGTCGTAATACGTAACATGCTTAAAAACGTGTATGCAAATGTGATCGTTGTACGAGAACTAAACCTAATGGAATTCAAATCGAGAAAACCCGCGAAACTGCTGACTCATTTCATTTTTCGCAAGAGTATATGTATGTGGCAGTCATCATAAACACGGCTATTGGGTTTTGAATGCACAGCTTTGTCAGAATGGAAATATCTAATACTGTTTTTTTCTCGGTTTTCATGATTTGGTTTGGCTGAAAGTATTTTATTTTTAGTTATAAAGATTCCTCTTCGCAATCACATATTTAGCCTACTCTACTCTACTTCCCCATTCAAATTCGATCAGGTTGAGGAATGAACGCCGTTGATTACTCCTTCGAGGTCGAGAACGCGGAGTACTTCTCCTATGAAGACACTGAGCCTCGTTCGAGTTCTCTTGTTCATAGCGAAACACTAGGCTGTTACTTGAGTTCAGAGAGCAATTCAATCAGGTCTAAACAGAAACAGAAAAGTATTGAGAAAAGAGCGAGAGAGAGTGTGAGAAATAGAGAGAGAAAGAGAAATAGACAGAGAGAGAGACTAAGAAAGAAAGAGAAAGATAGAGAGAGTTAGAAACCGTAAGGTAGGAAGAGAGTTAGAGCTTAAAAAAGAGGAACAAAGAGGGAATATAGTAAGATAGAAAATCAGAGACATAAAACGAAATTTCGTTTTCTCCTCAGAAATTTTTCGGCTGTGGAGGTCAATTCCTTTCGACGAATATCCTTTTCAAGACGAGTGTGTGGCGAAAATCAGTAGCAGACCTGACCGAGTCTACTTCTATCACAGTGAACCTTCCTGCAATGCTTCTATTGTGAGTCCCAATCTGTCTTTGATAGGTCAGTGGTAACTTATCTCTCGGTATAAAGACGGCTAGAATTGGAAGCGTTCCAAATTTTGTTCAAATTGTACGAGAGCATCCTCTAAGATTGGTTGTACGGTTTAAGATAGCACGCTCGTTGAATCTTACTTGAACCTAAACCCAGCTTTTATAGGATGTTGCTTCACCATACACAAAGTTTTCTATACTATCGTTCTATGTTTGATACGTCAGTTTTTTATTGTTTTATACTTCAGTTTTCCATAGTTTTTCGGAATTAGTTTTTGAACTTAGGCCCAGGGCTTAATCTAGGACTTTTTCGATATAATATAACCAGCCTGATCCCACTCGCCATAGACGAAAAAAGTCAAGCGATAATTTCGCGACTTGAAATCAATGAGGTTCAGAAGAGTGAAGCAAAATTCATGACAGAAAGAGGATATTCCGTTGTGCCGGGTTTCGGTATCCGGATGGGAGTCGACTCACCCTTCATTCTCCTCTCTGCCTACAGAGCTCTTCTTCTACTGCTCCGAGTTCTGCTGCCACACGGACTGTTGTGAAGTTCGAAAAAAATTCTCTTTTCCAACTTAGCCCAATCATTCAGTTTGGGAAAAATACATACTATATATGAAAATTAAGTTAATTTTTAAATAATTCGGTTTTTATAAAATTCTAAAACGCCATTTATTTCTTTTCTATCTTAGGCGTGAATTGGTTCTCTTACTTCTTTTCCTTTCCCAACCTTTGCTGGTCCCGCAAGCGTAATCGGATTTCGGACGGAATTGCATTTTCCAATATTTGTGCACCACAATGTTCTATATGTATAGAAAACTGTCCTATCTCCCAAGAAAAAAAACTTCAAGCAATCTCGTTGTGTGATCTCCAGAAACAACAATTATCTCTCGAATGTGTTAAATCGATAAGGCATTCTGGGAATAATTTAAATGATTCGGTCTTCGGAGAATTCATTTCTGATAAGAGTTCTTTGTTTTATTCCAGCTAAAAAGGGTGAACAAGCTATGATGTTCAAAAAGTAAGAAAAGTGAATATCGAGAAAGAAAATTTTATTCAAGATAGGGAACTATTAAGATAAACAAACCATTCGGCTTCCTTCTCGTCTTCCTCTTGTTCACTTTCATCATGGTCTTTTATGTTTTCTGCCGAATACTACGGCAGAACAGATTCTTCATCCACATTATTCTCCAGGTGAGCCGAGTTAACATACAAAGTTCTAAAATATCAAATACAAACAAGAAACAACGTGTTGTTGTAAGCTCATTTGACAAGATAATAACGAATTCTATATGTATGTATATTAATCTAAGGCTCGTTTGAATTTCGATGGCGAGGAAGTTTGAGTGGTTTATACGAAATTGATCAATAGAAGAGTATGAATAACTTTTTTTCTTAAAAAACCTTTTCTGGAAAAGTCGAGCTGATAAAAGTTCAAAGAAAAGTAAACTAGGACCATCCGCTTATCATCAAAAATTTTCAAAGTCCTAAAGAAAAAACAAACACTAGTCAATCCCATCCTCTGTAACTTCCTATTCTCAAAAAATTACGTTTCAGAAAAGAAGAAAGATTTCGCGTATGAACGCAAGAAGAGCGAAACTGAGCGGCAGCAAGAGAGGGTCTCGATGCCCGCCTATCTTGCATTCTGTTGTCAGCTGCTCTTTCTACGATCTTTACTCTCTTCCCATAAATTTTAATCAAAGAAAATACACAAAAAACTCGATTATTCATTATTCAATATTGTTGCACATCTTGTTAAAAATATAGGAAAAATGGAAAAATGTTAAAAATATAGGAAAAAAATGGAAAAACAACTGAGATTTTTTTCCCAATGCTTGAATTGCTATCGATCTGAGTTTTTTGTTGCTTGGATTTTTTCGACTCTTAATGCTGCTATAAGAAAGATTCCTTAACCTGGAAATGAAAAAAAAACAGAAGCTCACAATTGATTGTTTTAGAAACTTGTAAAAATACAAATTACAAAAAAATTTAATCAATTTACAGTATCTCTTTATATCTTTCTCTCGCCTTCTCGCTTTTTCTCTTTCTCTCTATCTCTCTCTCTCTCTCGCTCTCTCTCATATCTTGATTCAAGAGCTTCGTCGCTCCCGGTACTCGAGGTAAACAAGACCGTCCTCCCATCCACTCCCAGTCCACCCTCCCCTCTGCTCGCACACTGCGACCCTGCATTCGCAGCCAACGGTCGGCCGTTGTGATTGGCACAGTAGCTGCGAAAGGAGCGCCGAATGTTTTCGACCCAGTGAGTAGAGTAAGAGATGTGGAAGACTTCTTACTCTAACATTCGTGTGCCTAGATGTAGATATTAATAATAATTAGGATAATTATATTGTTATAATTCAACATTACAAGTTGATTTCATTTGACAGGCTGTTTGAATTGTTCACTAATCATAAATACAATAAGCTAATCCTAAGCTTGTTTGTGAATTCTAAGTTATGAAAAAAGTTCAAGATATGGAAGTGACCTCTGTCTGATAAGTTTTATCAATAAATATACTATTTCGGTTGATACGAAATTTTGTAATCCAAAATTTTTCAGTAAAAAACACCCATCTTTTTATGAATTTTTTTCTTTCTTTCTTTTTTTCTTTCTTCAAACCCTTTTTTTTTGTTGAAAAAGGAAAAACAGTATGACTCTTCTTATTTAATCCTTCTCAGCTTTGATTTTTATGCGAACATACATTATTTAAATTCATGCGAGAATGCACATGAAAATACATTGTAATTTCTCGGGATAAAAATTAGCCATTTTTAGAAGAGAAGTGAAGAAGTTTTAATGCTTCGATGAACTTTTTCGATGTCCAAACTTGTGATTCGTGAGTTTAAGAAGGACTCTTCTGAGTTTCCTCAGTCTCTGAATGCACAACTTCTCTAAATTAGAAATGAAAGCAAACTGAGTGCTATAATATCAGTAGTTCACTAATTTCAAAAGAAGACTACATAGAGTTTCCTTATTAGAGAAAGCAGACCAACTCTAGTTTACCCTAATTCGCAATGATTTAAATGCTCTACTTCAAGGCACCAACGACACAGAAAGTGAAAAGGTGTAGAAAGAGAACGAGCTGGAGCGGTATGAAAACTGGAAGGAGTCGTTATTAAGTGATTTCGAAACAAGCATTGAAAAACAACATAGTAAAGAACTAGTTCCAATCCTCTAAGCAAGGAGACGTCATTGCTTAACTTTGAAACAATCATCAAAAACAACAACTCAGAAAAAAACTAGTTTTGATCTTGTACAGAGAAAGAAACCGACTTCGGTTAGTTTTAAAAGTTTGAGGGTTACCCAGATATCAAAGATAAACGCATGTATTGAATGAGTGCGATAAACTCCATTCTCAATCTCGATGAAGCTCCATAAGTGCCAAAATTCTAAAACTTCTTAGTGCATCTTTATCGATGAGTGATGTTAAAACGAAGAGAACTAAATAGCTTAAAAGTTTTCGATTTCTATCAAAACTCGAGTTTAACTAATGAGATTTGAGTAATCAAATAGAAAGGGGAACGAACGATCTAAACAGACAGGACTATAAATAACAGCATTTTCCAGTGAAGATGCTGAAATATCTGAATTATACAAAGAGTAAGAGATTTAAAGAGGAAGATTCAAAGGCGGAAGGGTGGCGAATCTCCTGCGTCTCCTGTTCACTTCTCCAAGAAGCTTCTCCACCTCACGCAGCTCCATCTTCTGGAAGCCGATCGCCCTCTGGCGAACATCGAATGGCTGCTTCCGCCAAAGGAGATATTTTACTCGGCTCTGCAAAAAATGAATAGTGAATCGTTTTTCTCTATGTAGCTCTTTTTTTAGTTTCGTTTGAAATCCTCTGCATCTACATTTTATTTATCCAAGCATGAGAACCAATCACACTTATGACTTTTCTCTCACAATAATGGTTAATGGTACATTCTCACTAATCTCCAACTTCTACGCTGATATCGTGGACTCTTCGCAAGTATAAAATTAAATAGTTGAGCGGTTAATCATGATTATTCAGCGGATCGTTACTGATTTCTCTTCCCAAATTTCATCAAAACCTCTATCTGTCAAGCAATTTCGCGATGAGACAGAACACGTAATTTTTTGAAGATAAAGCTATAAATCTATCTGTATGACTTCCTTTTTTTCTCTCTCTTATTTTCTCGCTTTCTCACTACTCTTTTTTCGAGTAATCGCTTGCTTTTGTGCTAAAACAATGGAAGAAAGGCTCCTGAGAGTACCTTGATCACTTCATGTTTGACTCCACTCACTCCGATCCAGCCAACGAACTCCAGGGCAGCCAATGTGTCGTCTTCTTTGTCAGATTTGCCCAAGAGACGCTTGGAACTCTCCATCTTATTAACATATTGTCTCAATTTTGTTGAAAACGTACTTTAAAAGTAGCTTATATTCTCGGTAGCTTATAGACGAAAAAACCTGTTCCAAATGACGGAAAAACCCTTAGAGATAAAGCACAAGTGTTAATAATAATCCAACCCGTTTGTCAACAATGCAACGAAGGCCTTCCGTGAGCAGCAATTCAGTGTACCTCCCCACCAAAGCATCCACATCTTTCGATCTGTATCTTCATCTCTTTCTATTTTTAATACAATTGTCAGGATTTTGTTTGTTAATAAGGGTTCTTGAAATATTTTTTGTAAATCGAAATAAAATTGTTTATCAAAATCATCAACAGAAAAGCAGGTGCGAAAAACGAAAAAAAGCATGTGCAGAGACACGAAACAATATAAAAAAGAACCATGTACGACGACTACGAGAAAGACAATAACAAGAACTTTACAGAAACCAAAGCCTAGCGCAAGCGATAGTCACCTGAGAGAAAATAGTACGCGTTGAATTTGTCCATTCTCAAACATAGATTCTAATGTGATCTGTCTTCTCATGTATAAAAAGATTGGAAAATAAAACTTAGCAGAAAATTGAATTCAACACAGATATGAGGTCAAATCAGAAATGAGATTAGCGGAGTTTTCAATTCGTCACCTTACGAACTGAAAAGACGCAATATACGACAAAAACTCACGATATCACACCACATCACATCAACTTCATACAATACAAGATCGATGTTTTGATGCTAGAAACTACTTAAACTACTTCCTAATAAAAACTCAAATGGAAATGATGTTCTAGAGATGATGATACTGTTTTTAAAAAAATTAACAATTTAAGTTGAGCTGGCCCCTTTTTCAATTAAGTATCTTCTATAAGATCTCTGATTTCTGCATATAAGATCTATGATTTCTGCAGACGGGTATATGAGGTAAAATATAATGGATATGTCGAACAGCTGAAAAACTGAATAATATAAAGAGAGGTATACTGAAAGCTAAAATGGTAACAGAGTAGTAAAAAAGGGCGAAACGAGCGGGGATATTTTTCCAAAAACTAAAACAACTAAGCTTTTTTCCACCGCCGAAAAATCAACACAGCAAAAACATACGAAACAAAGGCTCAATTTTCAGCGACACGATAAATAAAGCAACAATGACCATAGCGATTCCACACTCTGATGGTATAACTGTGCGAAAATTGATTGGAAGAGCATGGATATTTGAATGATCCAAAGGTACTTCGAACCTTTGATGCGTCCGAGTTTTATAGGAGATCGGGTGCCTCAATCGTAGTCTACACAACTGAAGAGGGTAAGGAAAACACAACCATTCTCTGATCTTACAACAAAAATGAGTCTCGACAAGGAGGTCTATTACTCACGTCATGCGAGAAATAATGTCTTGAGTGGAGAGAGGAGACAAAGGGAGGAAAGGCGCGGGTAGAGTGTCCTTGATGGATGAGCTGGAAAAGTTGCTTTTCATTTCATTAAAACCTTAATTGGTTTCTTTTGCAGACACACATGGGAAAAGTATTCAAGATTGAGAAAAATAAGATTTTTTCGAATTGAAACAAAAAAGATAAATATAATAACAATTGATTTATTCTGAAAGGCGGCTCCTCTTCCATTTTTTTCGCCATCTGGAGATCATAAGAATCTGCGCAACTTCTCGTTCGCTGTCGAGCAGATCTGCGGACAGACGGGAGACGCGCTTAGAAGAGACCTCTATTAATTGCTGCTCACTTTATTAATGTATCTATCTCACTCCTTGGTCAAAGCCAATGGAAGCTCACGTCAAGAAAATTACACCGAAAACTTTTTTAGTTCTTGAGAAAACTCAGGAAAAAAGTGACCAGGATAGACTTGACCATCCTGAGTTATTCTCTGGAGATAAGCCTCGGCCTCCACATAAGCTTGGGTGAGAAGGAGCTTTGAGTTCAAAGTGAGAGAAGAAAAGGACGCGAACTGAATAGAAGAAGGTAATTAATTAATCGCACTGGAAAAAGATCAAGAGATGGTTCAAGTTTCAGAAAAATATAGTATAAGATAGAAGAAAAACAATCTAAATAACGTTTTTTATGACTATGGAATACAGAGTATGGAAATTAGAGGCGGAAGAAAAAAGAGAGACTCGCTAAAAGATAATATTTTGGTAGAGACATGGTTTGAGAAAAATAGAGTAAGGGAGTGAGAGAGGGAAAGAGAAAAATAGAGTAAGGGAGTGAGAGAGGGAAAGAGAGCGAGAGATAGAAATAGAGAGAGGGAGATAAAAAAAAGAAATAGAGAGAGGGAGATAAAAGACTGCGGGATTAGTAGCAACCTGGTGGGAATCCATAAATTGACTGTGAATCTCCTCTCTTGTCTTGTTTTCCTGAAAATAAAAAAAACTGGAGCTTCGAGTTTTAAGGAAGAATTCAACACAAAAACTATTATTTCAAGGAAAACCAACTTCGAATTGACTATAAATGATGTTCTCCTCTTGTGGGAAGAGTTGCTCGTAAAGTCTCTCGTCGAATTTCTCTCTGCCGACATATTCCATCACATCTCTAAACATGTCCCCCATCGGTCGGTTAGTCATCACAAAGTGAGAAGAATAAATATTTTCACAAGCATGAACCAGTTTTTTGATAAGAAAGTCCTCTTCGAGTTTAAAAAATCTTAAGATACAAAAAATTCATTCCGAGTCTCCAGTTAACTCATTTTTCGGAGAAAAAAATTATGAAAACCAACTCAGGACGACTTTCTAGGCAATGTTTCATCAAGAAATTTTTTCAGTCCCACTCTTGGCACTACCAATTAGCCAGAAAAAGTTAGCATATTTGTTCTTGGAAACATTAATTTAAATGAAGAAGTAATAACTTGTAGATAGGTAATGAGTTCTCTCTCGGGAAGATTCTGATGAAGTTTCCTTTTCTCTTCTCTTCACACTTAGTTTTCTTTACCAGAGTAGCTAGAGAAGTCGAAAATCGAGGAGAAGAGCGACTGAATCCCGTCGGATACGCAGTCCTTCTTGTCTGAAGATACTAGTAAGATTACGGTAGCACTTAAATATTTTAGTATCATTCATGGACCTTCCATCTTCATATTAAAACACCCCAGGCTTGCAAACTTAATTCTGTGATATAGCAGTAGAAGGACTGGAACCTGCGACCTTTCGGCTTCGAACAAAGATCGTTTTCCTCAGCTCTAAGAGAAATCAAGAAGGTTATTCTGGCTCCCCGTGATAACAGCCTGAGAGGTACCGTGAGAATGGGTCTGAGTCGCTTCTATTGAGAACAGCCTGAGAGGTACCGTGAGAAGGGGTCTGAGTCGCTTCTATTGAGAACAGCCTGAGAGGTACCGTGAGAAGGGGGTCTGAGTCGCTTCTATTGAGAACAGCCTGAGAGGTACCGTGAGAAGGGGTCTGAGAGGTACCGTGAGAAGGGGTCTGAGTCGCTTCTATTGAGAACAGCCTGAGAGGTACCGTGAGAAGGGGTCTGAGTCGCTTCTGTTGTCGACCAACTGATGATTCGGCCGACACTTTGCCTGAATCGTCGTCATCGCTTCCGTTCTCTTCCTCTTCGTCACCTTCTTCAGACAAAGCCGTTGGGTCCGCTGAGAACAAGAGATTATGAGAAGGGATACGGTAACACTTAAACTTCTGACACTACTGAAAGCCATTCTTCTGTACCTTTTAAATGCGTGAATAATTGGTATGACGAAATATGATGCCACTAACGCCTGTAAAAACTAATTACCGGGAGGGGTCTGACCCCGTCAGCTTTCGCCAGTGCGTTACCGCCACAAAACTGTAGATAAAAATTTTCTGCAATTATACTCGAGAAAAAACTTCAATATTATACGGTAGAAAGATTAGCCAATCTTCGATAGAATTGTCCTAATGAACTACGACACATTTAATCAACACATAAAGTAGACCAACTATTATTTGGTGCATTGTATTTCCATTTGAAAAAAAGAGAGAAAGAGAAGTGAGTAAGTGTGACTGTGTATGCGAGCTTTTATCGCGAACTCCCATCAACTTCAAAGGAATCCGCGCGGGCAAGAAACAACAAACAACAACAACGGTGCATTGTATGCTTAGAAAAAAAACTTCATAGCTTCTGTAAATTATATCTGTTTCGCGAAATTTTCGTTTCGGAACTATGTATGACGTTTTTCTCCAAAATTTCAAGTTTTGTAAACTTAAACTAACTTGACTTTGAGGACACAAGAGGAATCGAAATCATATTGAGTAGATCAATCAAAAGGCGAGTTTTGAGAAGAGAATCAAGTGGAGCATCACTGCAATCACAGGAAACTTATCCCGATAAATCCTTTACGCTCTCATAGGAATACAATTTTGAAATAATCGCATTGCTCAATCGAATATTTTAGCTGGATCCTGTAAACACATGAATAGTTAAACATATAAAGTATAGTTAAACATTTTTTTGCTCTTCTCTTTTTCCCGGAACGGCTGCGATGTAACGTCCATAAATAAACCCTGTCGTAATGTTTTCCTTCTTCGTACTTTTCGAATGGCCGCTTTGTAACGACGCCCAACAGACCTCAGTTTAAAAAAACCATCTTATATTGTCGCTTGAAGCCTCTCCAACCCTCACTCCTCATAAGATTTCATCTTCTCAAAAACCCTATTATGCTCTATCATACATTGTGTGATAAAACAATTCAATTCAAAGTGAAAATATCTTCGTTAGTGAACTCAAATAATAAATATACTGAAAGCTTTATAATGTGTTCTTATTTCCATTTGAAAGAGGAAGGATGACTGAATATGTAATCAGACTCAAATGTTTCAAATTTTTTTGGGGATGTAATCCGATTATTTATTGGTTCGTGAGGTAAAAAGTTTTGCTGGTGCAGATCTTTCTATCTAGGAAAATATGTTGGCTTAAACCATTTGATTCCGATTTAAGTCCTGCTTTCTTAGAAAGCCTTCAATTAGAAAACACCAACTGACCTAGAAATCTCAAAGATAAGTCTATGCATTTGCACCGTTACTAAAAATGCTTACTTGAGTGAATCGATAAACTGAATGAATCGAACTGAATATAATGAATAAACCATGTGAGACTAGGAGACAAGTTGACTTCCAGCAGCCAGGGCTTCAGTTGGCTGTCCACCAGAATGTCGAAGCCGAACAGCTCGAAGCAGCACGAGGGAGAGGGCACGACCGACCGGGAGGCTGCTGACACCGAAGACTGCACCGAGAGAAGACTCTTCGTCAACACGTCCTCTATCCGAAGCATCAGCACTCAACAGACATATCATTTACAACCTCTCTCTTTTTTCTTGCCGTATCGCTCTCGTTTTCTTTTTCTTTCTTGCTAACCCTTTTTTTCTTTTGCTCCTCTTTTGTCTTATTGACTTATAAGATTTTTCTTCCAACAATGTTCTGTTTGACTTAGATCAATCCGGATCCAAACACGGCAACATACATCGCCTTTCTATTCTAACGGGACAGTGACGTCAGAGTAAGGCGTCTTGACGTCAGACTAAGAAGGCGTCTTTGACTCTAAGAGCGTACTTTCCTACTTTATAGAGAATCTGACATTTCACATCGTGTCCCATGGCCTTCAGATGTCTCAGAAGCGCTCCAAGCGTCCATTTGTGGCCGAAGTCTTCTCTCTTCAGCGTCTCGTTCCTGCAATTCAACAAAGGTTGGTGATGATTGTTGCCCGTGCGGTTCCTTTGGCGTTGAAAGGGGTCGTGAATCCAGACTATACTGAACAACTAACCGAACAAACAGCCGATTGTTCTTGTTCAAAGAATAATTTGTGAGATGGACAAACTCGTCTTCCAATTTCCCATTTTTCGAATACTTCTCAGAGGCGAATCTGAAAAAAATCGACTTCTAGCAAATCATTGATCATTTCGTATATCAAACGGTTCACCAGATCAACTACTTTGCGATCTTTCACTTTGCATAACTTGAAAAAATTTGTATTGAAAAGTAATTGTTAGAGTAATTTATGAAAGCAACAGGAATAATGCATATAAATATAATGTTGCACACACTAGAAATTTGTATAATTAAGAAGATATAAATGCATATCCAGTCTTCTCCATGCATATTCGCTCATGCATATTCGAGTGGATGACAAATTACATGTTTATTCTTGTATTACATTTTATGTCGAGCATCTTCTTCAACTGACCTGGCGAGGCCTTCTGAATACACGTACGCGATGAGGGGATAGAAGGAAGTGACTGCCACGTAGAGACGAATGTCGAACTTGTAGCCATTAACAAGCAAGGGGTCGGAGATATAGTGGGAGACCAGCATAGGGGAGGCCAGTGGGACGTCATCTGCCTGCTTTTGCAAGAATTCATGGTAGATCGGAACTTGTCTCAGTTGTGACTTATCAATTTCGTGTGAATATTGATAGATTCATGAGTAAAGACACAGACAAATCTTCAAATTCTCAATAACACAGTTAAAAGGCAGTAACGCCTGGTTGAGATGTTAATTGATTTTCATCTCAACCAAGATCGAAAAGAACAGAGTTTTTAAAGAAACTATTTCGACAAGAACTAATACGCATGGAATTTTTTTGGAAGGGACACGGAAAACATCAAGACACAACTCTTATTGACTTGGAATCTGTCGATGGTTTAAGAGATTACCTTGTGAGTTGATCAATGCTAATTCACTGACATTATTTAAAACACAGCTGAAGAAAGGAAATATTCTTTCCAATCTTAAATAGACCTTTTTTATATCGATGTTAGAATAATTTTGAGGTTTATTACAAGTTTATGTTCATGTTGTATAAATATTGAGGTTACAATAAATGCTTATCTTGATAAAACGGGTTTTATCGTATATTCCCATTAAAATAATTATATCTTTTGGTTTTATCGTTTCGTGAATGTTTTCTTAATTCTGTGCTTATCTAACATTTTTGCATTGAAAAATGTAGATAAATCATTATTACAAGAGCCAGTGCCTTTTAAATGTGTAACTGAGAATTTGAAGATTTTTTATCTATCTTCCATCCTTCTTCTGTCTTTATCGTGAATTCTGGGGTTTCACTCTATTCACAACGCTTTAGAGCATGCGTGACAAAGAGAACAAGAGAACATTCTATCTTATTCGCCATGACTGGAGTGGTCGAATTTATCCGCTCTCTACTCTATTCATTTCGTCTAGTGGACAAGATGCATGGAAGACCCCTTCCTTAAACCTTACCACGCATTTTCCATGCGTAATAAACTCAAACTCAAACAAGGCATATGAGCCTTTCACATAACACTATCGCACGGAATAGCAATGTTTCCCCGTGGTGTAATGGTAACACGCGCTCCGGGTTTTAGTCGAGATGGTCTGGGTTCGATCCCACCCGATGGACTATCTTTTTTCTGTGCGATAGTTCAATTGTAAAGACTTGAGTAAATATCCAATTTTTATGAAGAAATGTACTCTTAAAATTCGTCTACAAAATGTGAGCAAAGAACACAGAGTGAGAGAATAAACAAACGCAATATTTTACCTTTGAAACCAAAAAGATGCCTTTCCCCTGACTGGAAGATACTGGTTTCACAATGTACACCACTGGTTTCTCACTCCCAGTCCTTTTCAGATTATCAATCAAAGCTCTCTTGAACTTTTCGATGTCTCGAGGTGTCACGAAAAACTGAGGAATCTGAAATATAAATAAATTTTAAAGTTACAGCACAAACATTTAAATTTTATTTAAAAAATTCAGACCTTATGGAAAAAAACTTTGAACGTGGAAAAAGTCACAGATAAAGTCACAGATAAAGTCACAGATAAAGTCACAGATAAAGTCACAGATAAAGTCACAGATAAAGTCACAGATAAAGTCACAGATAAAGTCACAGATAAAGTCACAGATAAAGTCACAGAAAAAGTCACAGATAAAGTCACAGATAAAGTCACAGATAAAGTCACAGATAAAGTCACAGATAAAGTCACAGATAAAGTCACAGATAAAGTCACAGATAAAGTCACAGATAAAGTCACAGATAAAGTCACAGATAAAGTCACAGATAAAGTCACAGATAAAGTCACAGATAAAGTCACAGATAAAGTCACAGATAAAGTCACAGATAAAGTCACAGATAAAGTCACAGATAAAGTCACAGATAAAGTCACAGATAAAGTCACAGATAAAGTCACAGATAAAGTCACAGATAAAGTCACAGATAAAGTCACAGATAAAGTCACAGATAAAGTCACAGATAAAGTCACAGATAAAGTCACAGATAAAGTCACAGATAAAGTCACAGATAAAGTCACAGATAAAGTCACAGATAAAGTCACAGATAAAGTCACAGATAAAGTCACAGATAAAGTCACAGATAAAGTCACAGATAAAGTCACAGATAAAGTCACAGATAAAGTCACAGATAAAGTCACAGATAAAGTCACAGATAAAGTCACAGATAAAGTCACAGATAAAGTCACAGATAAAGTCACAGATAAAGTCACAGATAAAGTCACAGATAAAGTCACCGATAAAGTCACAGATAAAGTCACAGATAAAGTCACAGATAAAGTCACAGATAAAGTCACAGATAAAGTCACAGATAAAGTCACAGATAAAGTCACAGATAAAGTCACAGATAAAGTCACAGATAAAGTCACAGATAAAGTCACAGATAAAGTCACAGATAAAGTCACAGATAAAGTCACAGATAAAGTCACAGATAAAGTCACAGATAAAGTCACAGATAAAGTCACAGATAAAGTCACAGATAAAGTCACAGATAAAGTCCTAAAAACTTTTAATTTTTCAAAAACATCGTTTCTCATGACATTACTCTGGGTTTTGCAGTTGAATTTCTTCTGCAATTCTTGGCTTTTTCGAAATTTGAAAGTTTAATTTTTCTAGACTGCAAACGAAAATTCTTTAATTTCTCGTGATCTAGTAATGAATATCGTAAGCGGAAGACATAATTTTTGATTTTAAAAAGTTGTTAAAAAACATTTTAAAAAAATAAGTTAAAAAATTAAAGGGAAACCAACAAAATTATGAGCATCACTTCCAAAAAGAGCTTTGGCTCTGGCGATGTTCTGATAGAGTCTGTCCTTCCTGGTTAATTCGTAGGACCGCGGGAAATGGTTTACTCTCTGCCTGATAATGGTCGAAAACCGTTCACACACACACTTTCTCTCTCTCTATATATATATATATTTTTTTTTTGTCTTACACTCTTTCTTTCCAACTCTCTTTCTCTTCCTCTCTCTTAGCAAATTGTATTGTCATACTAATTTCTGAAAAACAAAAAAAAAACCACCCCAAAACCTCACAAAATATAGCTCGGAGAACAGGCCTCCAGATATCAAAGTTAACTGAACGCGTTTTGTCCGAGCCGATGATTTTCCTCCAGGAATAACCACTATACCAATGGAATGTATGATGGGAATTGCGGAGGTTTCGAACCTGGACTGAGATTTTGATACTCTAATACTTCCCACACTTAGCCAGACTGCATGACTGACCATTGCTGCAAGGAGCGTATGTAGTGAGGTCGGAGATGACGAGCTGACCATAAAAGATTGAATGCTGGATTTCGGGAGGAAACCTGAATGCCTCTTAGAAGAGCTGCGGAAAAAACAAATGAAAAAATTTTCGACCTTTTTGTACAAATCGAAAAAGTTTTTCGAGTTATTTTTTCGACTTCAAAATTCGAAAAAAAAAATCAACAACAAAAAACAAAAGATAGAAAATTTTATGGTTTATTCGTTTCAACTTTTTCACATTTTTGAAGTGTAATTTCATGATGCCTCTCACAATTATTTTTTACGATGTATTTATCAGAAAACATAAGTTAAAATATAAATTAGCTCAAAGTTTAGTAATTACACACAGCACATGTATGATGAGACAATTAGTCGTGAAATCATTAACATTATAGTTATTTATAGAGATTTATAGTTATTCATAGAGACATAGCAGTTTTTTATGAAGTCATGGGTTTTTGTGTTAAGGGTTAATTACTCAACACTGAAAAAGTGACTCAAGTCAACACGTCTTAAAAATTATCCAAAAAAACACCAAGCAGAAACATACTTTGAAGAAACTGAAACTATGTTTGTAAACAGTATTGAAACGTGTGCCAGGTACTGACGAAAAACTATCGCATTTTGACCCATTTCGGATTTTTTCTCGGTTTTTTTTTGTTGAAATTTTCTCGAACGGTCGACAAAAACCTTTTTTTAAGTTTTTTTTTCGACTTTTCGAAGAAAAATTTTTTGACTTTTTTGTTTTTCGAAAATTTTCGAAAAAAGCGAAAATCAAAAATTAACGGTCCTGCTCATGGTGAACGTTTCGACAGGAGTCTTATTCGCTTTCCTTGTTGGAACCTTTGTAGTATGCAAGATATCTTTGCTCTTTAATGCTTATTTGAATCACTCGCAGTTTATCAATAAAATCGTCTGATTCGTATTTGTTGGGGCACTTCCCAATATGGCTTTTCCGGTCTTTCTTTCATTAATTAAATGTTTCTACATTCTCAATTTAGCATCAAATCTGAACTGAATTTCTCCAGATAAAGCTAATAAAAATTGAAATGCATTTTTTCAAAACATGTTAGATTGAGAAGAAGCAATCTCCGAACCTGCGTGAATCCATGTGAATGGAGTAGAGTTTTGATCAACTTTGTCTCGCTGCGGATCATTTTGAAGGAGAGATGATGAGCGAGGCCAATGGAGGTGTACTTGTGCCTGTTGACGAGGTATTCTTCGGAAAGACTTCGGCTCGCCAGTTCAATTGCCTCCGGCGAGAAGTTGACTAGCTGAACTGACGAGCTCCCATTTCTCCATAACTCGATTCACTTGTTTTTTTCAAGCGCTCGTACTAATCAAGAAAAGTTTCTTTACTTAAAAAAAATCTTTTTTTCAACAATCTGAGAAAATTTCCCTGACTACAAGTTATTAACACTTACAAATGCACTTTACTTTTGTTTAGGGAAGGTTTTGGCGTCAGTCCCCTGCTATATAGTCCCATTTCAGGCGTCAGTCCCCTGCTATATAGTCCCATTTCAGGCGTCAGTCCCCTGCTATACAGTCCCATTTCAGGCGTCAGTCCCCTGCTATAAAGTCCCATTTCAGGCGTCAGTCCCCTGCTATATAGTCCCATTTCAGGCGTCAGTCCCCTGCTATATAGTCCCATTTCAGGCGTCAGTCCCCTGCTATACAGTCCCATTTCAGGCGTCAGTCCCCTGCTATATAGTCCCATTTCAGGCGTCAGTCCCCTGCTATATAGTCCCATTTCAGGCGTCAGTCCCCTGCTATACAGTCCCATTTCAGGCGTCAGTCCCCTGCTATACAGTCCCATTTCAGGCGTCAGTCCCCTGCTATATAGTCCCATTTCAGGCGTCAGTCCCCTGCTATACAGTCCCATTTCAGGCGTCAGGCCCCTTCTATATAGTCCCATTTCAGGCGTCAGTCCCCTGCTATATAGTCATATTTCAGGCGTCAGTCCCCTGCTATATAGTCCCATTTCAGGCGTCAGTCCCCTGCTATATAGTCCCATTTCAGGCGTCAGTCCCCTGCTATATAGTCCCATTTCAGGCGTCAGTCCCCTGCTATATAGTCCCATTTCAGGCGTCAGTCCCCTGCTATATAGTCATATTTCAGGCGTTAGTCCCCTGCTATATAGTCCCATTTCAGGCGTCAGTCCCCTGCTATATAGTCCCATTTCAGGCGTCAGTCCCCTGCTATATAGTCCCATTTCAGGCGTCAGTCCCCTGCTATATAGTCATATTTCAGGCGTCAGTCCCCTGCTATATAGTCCCATTTCAGGCGTCAGTCCCCTGCTATATAGTCCCATTTCAGGCGTCAGTCCCCTGCTATATAGTCCCATTTCAGGCGTCAGTCCCCTGCTATATAGTCCCATTTCAGGCGTCAGTCCCCTGCTATATAGTCCCATTTCAGGCGTCAGTCCCCTGCTATATAGTCATATTTCAGGCGTCAGTCCCCTGCTATACAGTCCCATTTCAGGCGTCAGTCCCCTGCTATATAGTCCCATTTCAGGCGTCAGTCCCCTACTATACAGTCCCATTTCAGGCGTCAGTCCCCTGCTATATAGTCCCATTTCAGGCGTCAGTCCCCTGCTATATAGTCATATTTCAGGCGTCAGTCCCCTGCTATATAGTCCCATTTCAGGCGTCAGTCCCCTGCTATATAGTCCCATTTCAGGCGTCAGTCCCCTGCTATATAGTCCCCTGCTATATAGTCCCATTTCAGGCGTCAGTCCCCTGCTATATAGTCCCATTTCAGGCGTCAGTCCCCTGCTATACAGTCCCATTTCAGGCGTCAGTCCCCTGCTATATAGTCCCATTTCAGGCGTCAGTCCCCTGCTATATAGTCATATTTCAGGCGTCAGTCCCCTGCTATATAGTCCCATTTCAGGCGTCAGTCCCCTGCTATATAGTCCCATTTCAGGCGTCAGTCCCCTGCTATATAGTCCCATTTCAGGCGTCAGTCCCCTGCTATATAGTCCCATTTCAGGCGTCAGTCCCCTGCTATACAGTCCCATTTCAGGCGTCAGTCCCCTGCTATAAAGTCCCATTTCAGGCGTCAGTCCCCTGCTATATAGTCCCATTTCAGGCGTCAGTCCCCTGCTATATAGTCCCATTTCAGGCGTCAGTCCCCTGCTATACAGTCCCATTTCAGGCGTCAGTCCCCTGCTATATAGTCCCATTTCAGGCGTCAGTCCCCTGCTATATAGTCCCATTTCAGGCGTCAGTCCCCTGCTATACAGTCCCATTTCAGGCGTCAGTCCCCTGCTATACAGTCCCATTTCAGGCGTCAGTCCCCTGCTATATAGTCCCATTTCAGGCGTCAGTCCCCTGCTATACAGTCCCATTTCAGGCGTCAGGCCCCTTCTATATAGTCCCATTTCAGGCGTCAGTCCCCTGCTATATAGTCATATTTCAGGCGTCAGTCCCCTGCTATATAGTCCCATTTCAGGCGTCAGTCCCCTGCTATATAGTCCCATTTCAGGCGTCAGTCCCCTGCTATATAGTCCCATTTCAGGCGTCAGTCCCCTGCTATATAGTCCCATTTCAGGCGTCAGTCCCCTGCTATATAGTCATATTTCAGGCGTTAGTCCCCTGCTATATAGTCCCATTTCAGGCGTCAGTCCCCTGCTATATAGTCCCATTTCAGGCGTCAGTCCCCTGCTATATAGTCCCATTTCAGGCGTCAGTCCCCTGCTATATAGTCCCATTTCAGGCGTCAGTCCCCTGCTATATAGTCCCATTTCAGGCGTCAGTCCCCTGCTATATAGTCATATTTCAGGCGTCAGTCCCCTGCTATACAGTCCCATTTCAGGCGTCAGTCCCCTGCTATATAGTCCCATTTCAGGCGTCAGTCCCCTACTATACAGTCCCATTTCAGGCGTCAGTCCCCTGCTATATAGTCCCATTTCAGGCGTCAGTCCCCTGCTATATAGTCATATTTCAGGCGTCAGTCCCCTGCTATATAGTCCCATTTCAGGCGTCAGTCCCCTGCTATATAGTCATATTTCAGGCGTCAGTCCCCTGCTATATAGTCCCATTTCAGGCGTCAGTCCCCTGCTATATAGTCCCATTTCAGGCGTCAGTCCCCTGCTATATAGTCCCATTTCAGGCGTCAGTCCCCTGCTATATAGTCCCATTTCAGGCGTCAGTCCCCTGCTATATAGTCATATTTCAGGCGTCAGTCCCCTGCTATATAGTCCCATTTCAGGCGTCAGTCCCCTGCTATATAGTCCCATTTCAGGCGTCAGTCCCCTGCTATATAGTCCCATTTCAGGCGTCAGTCCCCTGCTATATAGTCCCATTTCAGGCGTCAGTCCCCTGCTATATAGTCCCATTTCAGGCGTCAGTCCCCTGCTATATAGTCATATTTCAGGCGTCAGTCCCCTGCTATACAGTCCCATTTCAGGCGTCAGTCCCCTGCTATATAGTCCCATTTCAGGCGTCAGTCCCCTACTATACAGTCCCATTTCAGGCGTCAGTCCCCTGCTATATAGTCCCATTTCAGGCGTCAGTCCCCTGCTATATAGTCATATTTCAGGCGTCAGTCCCCTGCTATATAGTCCCATTTCAGGCGTCAGTCCCCTGCTATATAGTCCCATTTCAGGCGTCAGTCCCCTGCTATATAGTCCCCTGCTATATAGTCCCATTTCAGGCGTCAGTCCCCTGCTATATAGTCCCATTTCAGGCGTCAGTCCCCTGCTATACAGTCCCATTTCAGGCGTCAGTCCCCTGCTATATAGTCCCATTTCAGGCGTCAGTCCCCTGCTATATAGTCATATTTCAGGCGTCAGTCCCCTGCTATATAGTCCCATTTCAGGCGTCAGTCCCATGCTATATAGTCCCATTTCAGGCGTCAGTCCCCTGCTATATAGTCCCATTTCAGGCGTCAGTCCCCTGCTATATAGTCCCATTTCAGGCGTCAGTCCCCTGCTATATAGTCCCATTTCAGGCGTCAGTCCCATGCTATATAGTCCCATTTCAGGCGTCAGTCCCCTGCTATATAGTCCCATTTCAGGCGTCAGTCCCATGCTATATAGTCCCATTTCAGGCGTCAGTCCCCTGCTATATAGTCCCATTTCAGGCGTCAGTCCCCTGCTAAATAGTCCCATTTCAGGCGTCAGTCCCCTGCTATATAGTCCCATTTCAGGCATCAGTCCCCATTTTCCTTTTATCCTTCCCATGTAGTGACGGTGAGAACAAACTGTTCTTTGGTGAATAAAGAAATTCAATTCAAAAATTTATAACTAAATCAACTTAATCAAAAGCATCTTCCATGTGATTCGAATAAAACTCTTCTGTCGTTCTCATTTAGAAGCTTCCACGTTGAAAGTGGGTAAAAAATTGTACGATTTGTTCGGCTTGTTATGTAGCTCCAGTGAACTGACTCTGCAGGATTTGAGCTGCGAGTCAATGGATTCTTCATTGGGAGGGATTGGTGACTGAGACTCTTCTTCCGAAGGACTTTCGGACACCATCTAAGAAGAATAACTAAGACATTTTTTATCAACACATAACTTCTTGTGAAACAAACCGATTTTTTAAACAAATTTTTTGCTTAAAAATTCAAGCACATTTACGAAAGAAACTTTTTCATCAACACTTGTGCTAAATCGATTCGAGTGTTTTTTTATAACCATAAGTGATAAGAATGGTCGAATAGGTTCCTTTGCAGTGACCATGAGTAGACTGTAATTGTAAGAAAAATACTCTTCATTCTATATTATTACTACCTTTCTTATTATTACTACCTTTCTTATTATTACTACCTTTCTTATTATTACTACCTTTCTTATTATTACTACCTTTCTTATTAATACTACCTTTCTTATTATTACTACCTTTCTTATTATTACTACCTTTCTTATTAATACTACCTTTCTTATTATTACTACCTTTCTTATTATTACTACCTTTCTTATTAATACTACCTTTCTTATTATTACTACCTTTCTTATTATTACTACCTTTCTTATTATTACTACCTTTCTTATTATTACTACCTTTCTTATTATTACTACCTTTCTTATTATTACTACCTTTCTTATTATTACTACTTTTCTTATTATTACTACCTTTCTTATTATTACTACCTTTCTTATTATTACTACCTTTCTTATTATTACTACCTTTCTTATTATTACTACCTTTCTTATTATTACTACCTTTCTTATTATTACTACCTTTCTTATTATTACTACCTTTCTTATTAATACTACCTTTCTTATTATTACTACCTTTCTTATTATTACTACCTTTCTTATTATTACTACCTTTCTTATTATTACTACCTTTCTTATTATTACTACCTTTCTTATTATTACTACCTTTCTTATTAATACTACCTTTCTTATTATTACTACCTTTCTTATTAATACTACCTTTCTTATTATTACTACTTTTCTTATTATTACTACCTTTCTTATTATTACTACCATTCTTATTATTACTACATTTCTTATTATTACTACATTTCTTATTATTACTACCTTTCTTATTATTACT
>OZ057406.1:17662361-17854321 GCA_964056735.1 Allodiplogaster pararmata
TACCTTTCTTATTATTACTACCTTTCTTATTATACTACCTTTCTTATTAATACTACCTTTCTTATTATTACTACCTTTCTATTAATACTACCTTCTTATTATACTACCTTCTTATTATACTACCTTTCATATTAATACTACCTTTCTATTATTACTACCTTTCTTATTAATTACTACCTTTCTTATTAATACTACCTTCTTATTATTACTACCTTTCTTATTATTACTACCTTTCTTATTATTACTACCTTTCTTATTAATACTACCTTTCTTATTATTACTACCTTTCTTATTATTACTACCTTTCTTATTAATACTACCTTTCTTATTATTACTACCTTTCTTATTATTACTACCTTTCTTATTAATACTACCTTCTTATTATTACTACCTTTCTTATTAATACTACCTTTCTTATTATTACTACCTTTCTTATTATTACTACCTTTCTTATTAATACTACCTTTCTTATTATTACTACCTTTCTTATTATTACTACCTTTCTTATTATTACTACCTTTCTTATTATTACTACCTTTCTTATTATTACTACCTTTCTTATTATTACTACCTTTCTTATTATTACTACCTTTCTTATTATTACTACCTTTCTTATTATTACTACCTTTCTTATTATTACTACCTTTCTTATTAATACTACCTTTCTTATTATTACTACCTTTCTTATTAATACTACCTTTCTTATTATTACTACCTTTCTTATTAATACTACCTTTCTTATTATTACTACCTTTCTTATTAATACTACCTTTCTTATTATTACTACCTTTCTTATTAATACTACCTTTCTTATTATTACTACCTTTCTTATTATTACTACCTTTCTTATTAATACTACCTTTCTTATTATTACTACCTTTCTTATTATTACTACCTTTCTTATTATTACTACCTTTCTTATTAATACTACCTTTCTTATTATTACTACCTTTCTTATTAATACTACCTTTCTTATTAATACTACCTTTCTTATTATTACTACCTTTCTTATTATTACTACCTTTCTTATTATTACTACCTTTCTTATTATTACTACCTTTCTTATTATTACTACCTTTCTTATTAATACTACCTTTCTTATTATTACTACCTTCTATTATTACTACCTTTCTTATTAATACTACCTTTCTTATTATTACTACCTTTCTTATATTACTACCTTTCTTATTATTACTACCTTTCTTATTATTACTACCTTTCTTATTATTACTACCTTTCTTATTATTACTACCTTTCTTATTATTACTACCTTTCTTATTATTACTACCTTTCTTATTATTACTACCTTTCTTATTATTACTACCTTTCTTATTATTACTACCTTTCTTATTATTACTACCTTTCTTATTATTACTACCTTTCTTATTATTACTACCTTTCTTATTAATACTACCTTTCTTATTATTACTACCTTTCTTATTAATACTACCTTTCTTATTATTACTACCTTTCTTATTATTACTACCTTTCTTATTATTACTACCTTTCTTATTAATACTACCTTTCTTATTATTACTACCTTTCTTATTATTACTACCTTTCTTATTATTACTACCTTTCTTATTATTACTACCTTTCTTATTATTACTACCTTTCTTATTAATACTACCTTTCTTATTATTACTACCTTTCTTATTATTACTACCTTTCTTATTATTACTACCTTTCTTATTATTACTACCTTTCTTATTATTACTACCTTTCTTATTATTACTACCTTTCTTATTAATACTACCTTTCTTATTATTACTACCTTTCTTATTAATACTACCTTTCTTATTATTACTACCTTTCTTATTATTACTACCTTTCTTATTATTACTACCTTTCTTATTATTACTACATTCTTATTATTACTACCTTTCTTATTATTACTACCTTTCTTATTATTACTACCTTTCTTATTATTACTACCTTTCTTATTATTACTACCTTTCTTATTATTACTACCTTTCTTATTATTACTACCTTTCTTATTATTACTACCTTTCTTATTATTACTACCTTTCTTATTAATACTACCTTTCTTATTATTACTACCTTTCTTATTATTACTACCTTTCTTATTAATACTACCTTTCTTATTATTACTACCTTTCTTATTATTACTACCTTTCTTATTAATACTACCTTTCTTATTATTACTACCTTTCTTATTATTACTACCTTTCTTATTATTACTACCTTTCTTATTATTACTACCTTTCTTATTATTACTACCTTTCTTATTATTACTACCTTTCTTATTATTACTACCTTTCTTATTATTACTACCTTTCTTATTATTACTACCTTTCTTATTATTACTACCTTTCTTATTATTACTACCTTTCTTATTATTACTACCTTTCTTATTATTACTACCTTTCTTATTATTACTACCTTTCTTATTATTACTACCTTTCTTATTATTACTACCTTTCTTATTAATACTACCTTTCTTATTAATACTACCTTTCTTATTATAACTACCTTTCTTATTATTACTACCTTTCTTATTATTACTACCTTTCTTATTAATACTACCTTTCTTATTATTACTACCTTTATTATTATTACTACCTTTCTTATTATTACTACCTTTCTTATTATTACTACCTTTCTTATTATTACTACCTTTCTTATTATTACTACCTTTCTTATTAATACTACCTTTCTTATTATTACTACCTTTCTTATTATTACTACCTTTCTTATTATTACTACCTTTCTTATTATTACTACCTTTCTTATTATTACTACCTTTCTTATTATTACTACCTTTCTTATTATTACTACCTTTCTTATTATTACTACCTTTCTTATTAATACTACCTTTCTTATTATTACTACCTTTCTTATTATTACTACCTTTCTTATTATTACTACCTTTCTCATTATTACTACCTTTCTTATTATTACTACCTTTCTTATTATTACTACCTTTCTTATTAATACTACCTTTCTTATTATTACTACCTTTCTTATTAATACTACCTTTCTTATTATTACTACCTTTCTTATTATTACTACCTTTCTTATTATTACTACCATTCTTATTATTACTACATTTCTTATTATTACTACCTTTCTTATTATTACTACCTTTCTTATTAATACTACCTTTCTTATTATTACTACCTTTCTTATTATTACTACCTTTCTTATTATTACTACCTTTCTTATTATTACTACCTTCTTATTATTACTACCTTTCTTATTATTACTACCTTTCTTATTAATACTACCTTTCTTATTATTACTACCTTTCTTATTATTACTACCTTTCTTATTATTACTACCTTTCTTATTAATACTACCTTTCTTATTATTACTACCTTTCTTATTAATACTACCTTTCTTATTAATACTACCTTTCTTATTATTACTACCTTTCTTATTATTACTACCTTTCTTATTAATACTACCTTTCTTATTATTACTACCTTTCTTATTAATACTACCTTTCTTATTATTACTACCTTTCTTATTATTACTACCTTTCTTATTAATACTACCTTTCTTATTATTACTACCTTTCTTATTATTACTACCTTTCTTATTATTACTACCTTTCTTATTAATACTACCTTTCTTATTATTACTACCTTTCTTATTAATACTACCTTTCTTATTAATACTACCTTTCTTATTATTACTACCTTTCTTATTATTACTACCTTTCTTATTAATACTACCTTTCTTATTATTACTACCTTTCTTATTAATACTACCTTTCTTATTATTACTACCTTTATTATTATTACTACCTTTCTTATTATTACTACCTTTCTTATTATTACTACCTTTCTTATTATTACTACCTTTCTTATTATTACTACCTTTCTTATTAATACTACCTTTCTTATTATTACTACCTTTCTTATTATTACTACCTTTCTTATTATTACTACCTTTCTTATTATTACTACCTTTCTTATTATTACTACCTTTCTTATTATTACTACCTTTCTTATTAATACTACCTTTCTTATTAATACTACCTTTCTTATTATTACTACCTTTCTTATTATTACTACCTTTCTTATTAATACTACCTTTCTTATTATTACTACCTTTCTTATTAATACTACCTTTCTTATTATTACTACCTTTCTTATTAATACTACCTTTCTTATTATTACTACCTTTCTTATTATTACTACCTTTCTTATTAATACTACCTTTCTTATTATTACTACCTTTCTTATTATTACTACCTTTCTTATTATTACTACCTTTCTTATTAATACTACCTTTCTTATTATTACTACCTTTCTTATTAATACTACCTTTCTTATTAATACTACCTTTCTTATTATTACTACCTTTCTTATTATTACTACCTTTCTTATTAATACTACCTTTCTTATTATTACTACCTTTCTTATTAATACTACCTTTCTTATTAATACTACCTTTCTTATTATTACTACCTTTCTTATTATTACTACCTTTCTTATTAATACTACCTTTCTTATTATTACTACCTTTCTTATTAATACTACCTTTCTTATTATTACTACCTTTCTTATTATTACTACCTTTCTTATTAATACTACCTTTCTTATTATTACTACCTTTCTTATTATTACTACCTTTCTTATTATTACTACCTTTCTTATTAATACTACCTTTCTTATTATTACTACCTTTCTTATTAATACTACCTTTCTTATTATTACTACCTTTCTTATTAATACTACCTTTCTTATTATTACTACCTTTCTTATTATTACTACCTTTCTTATTATTACTACCTTTCTTATTAATACTACCTTTCTTATTATTACTACCTTTCTTATTATTACTACCTTTCTTATTATTACTACCTTTCTTATTAATACTACCTTTCTTATTATTACTACCTTTCTTATTAATACTACCTTTCTTATTAATACTACCTTTCTTATTATTACTACCTTTCTTATTATTACTACCTTTCTTATTATTACTACCTTTCTTATTATTACTACCTTTCTTATTATTACTACCTTTCTTATTAATACTACCTTTCTTATTATTACTACCTTTCTTATTATTACTACCTTTCTTATTATTACTACCTTTCTTATTAATACTACCTTTCTTATTATTACTACCTTTCTTATTAATACTACCTTTCTTATTAATACTACCTTTCTTATTATTACTACCTTTCTTATTATTACTACCTTTCTTATTAATACTACCTTTCTTATTATTACTACCTTTCTTATTAATACTACCTTTCTTATTATTACTACCTTTCTTATTATTACTACCTTTCTTATTATTACTACCTTTCTTATTATTACTACCTTTCTTATTATTACTACCTTTCTTATTAATACTACCTTTCATATTATTACTACCTTTCTCGAAGCTCAAACTCCCGGTGCTTGCTTGTATGTATTACCTAAACTGATATCACTGATGTGACAGTGATCCACTTTGCACACCTATCCTTGTAACACTAGTATGCAATTTGGAATAAAGATTGAAAAAAAGATAATGATGAGAATCGAGCAAGTCTTGAGAGTTTGGATTTCTGACATTGCTCGATTTCTCTACAGTATTTTCCAATTGTTTGACAAGTGTAGGTGACTGTTTTAGCATCTTCTTAATCACCTCAAATAGGTCTTAGCATTTTCTATACTGATTTCACAGAATGGTGTTCAAGTTTCTCCTGTCAAAAACATAACCGATTCAATTTTGAATAACGAAGCACAATTCTTCGGTTGAATACTAATCAATTGCAGTGAATAAGGAAGGCTTTGTGAAGAGAGAAAAAGGCACTTTTTAACTTGATGGGCTGCGCACTTCACTTGGGGGGCTCTTTTCGGTTCGTTCAAAAAATGTTTTTCAAAAATACAAAAAATGTAAATTTTCTTATGCGGTCTCGTTCGCCTAAGCCGTGCGGCCTCGTTAGCGTGAACTTTTTCCTAAGCCTAAGCGTTTTTCAATGTAAAAATAATCTTTTAAAATATGTTTTTAAAAAGCCCCCCCCCCCCCAGTGAAGCGGAGCCCACCCCCAAGTGAAGTGCGCCCCCCAAGTTAAAAAGAACCGAGAAAAATATAGGTATCTTATACCTCAAATTTCATCTTCCAAAGAATCTAATGATTGATTAAACTGGTCATGCGCTTGCTATCGCTCATGATATTCTCTAGACTAAATAGCCCAACATCAGTCTTGATGAGCGATGAAACTCGAGAAATGGACTCGTGAAAGACCTTTTGGAGAAGCTTTCCCAACACAAGTACGGACGATAAAATTTTCTTCGAATTTTCTGCTACTGGAGAAAATATAGTCTGCTAAAAACATGGCATTCAGGGATTGATGAGACAAAAGACCTAGTTTGTAACGAAATTGAATGAATAATTGTAGCGTGCTAGAAGGCACAGCGGAGTACGACATGGGTTGGCATGGAGAGAATGGTTAGAATGGCATGCTCTCCCTCTCAGGCATCTTCACTTTCGCTGCCAGTGACACACCCAAACAAAAAAGGCTTTCCATTTTACTGCCTTTGAGGTAGAGAGAGATAGATAGATATAGAGAAAGAGAGAGAAAAAGAGAGAGAGATGTCGAAAAAAGGGAAAAATAGGAAAAAAGAGACTAAAATGCTCTAGAGGAAAAGACATACAAGTAGAAGACGGAAGAAATGGTGGAACGAGAAGCTAACAACTAGGTGTGAAAGTCAGTTTAATGTTTTTTGCAAAGCCTGAAAAATTCTTTTTAAAAATAACCATACAGGTGAAACGAACCACCTCAAACATATACACCATTTTCTAAACTGAGAAAAATTTATCTTTTTTTATATATGTATACATATAACGTTTGCGTAAGTATGTACATGACAATTAATGTTTAGGTACATATAAATAATACTTTGATACTCAAATATTGGAACTTATTATGATTCATAAAATACGACAAATAAATAAAGATAAGAACATAAGTCAAGAATGCCATAGCGTCCGTTTATCATCGAAATTTATCAACTTTTTGAATGCAAAACAACAAAAAATGATTGATAGCAATTCAATCATTATTCGGCAGAAGCTTTCATGGAGAAGGTCGAATGGTCATCACTATTCTACTTTAGAGTGTGGCCGAATGGTCATCACTATTCTACTTTAGAGTGTTCTATTCTCGAGGAATTAGGTAAACAAAGAATCGTCTTAGAAAATCCGTATGAATACCGCGGAACAGAAGAATACATAGCGTTCGCTTCCTCCATTCATTCTCATGCTTTTACCGATGGTACAAGATGGAAAATAGTAGGGAAAAGAGAGAGGATCTGAGAGTATACGGAGGGTGAGAGAGAGGAAGGCAGGATAAAGTTAACATTGTAATGAGGCGCATTAGATACAGACACTCCACCCAGAGAAGCTGACGACCAACCGCTCCCGCAAACCTTAACCAATACGGATAAAACTATAATGAAATAAGATTACTGAAGTCAGTTCATCATTCGGAATTTGAGACAAGTTCCGACATTTGACCGGTCGACAACACTGTGCTGTACAGGTCAACGTACAATCTCAGGAGTATTTTTGCTGCTTGAACCCTGGAAAAATCAGAAGAACAAAAGTAAGCGAACATTTGAATGTTAAAGGGCTAACCTCCATGAGATATCCCTTGACGCACTTAAATATAAGTTCAGCTCGTTTCATGCACCATGGAATCGTCGTTCCCTGTAAATCGATGGAATTTTTTTCCATAGAATTCATAGTAGTTGCATAAGTAAAACATATGTAAATATGTCGCATTGGTCAGCCTAAAAGACCAGTAACCGGTTCCAGAAACTTAGTACACTCCGTAGGCATAGGTATCTTTCTATCTCACTGGCTTAGGCATACAAGGGAAAACCGTCTTGTTTCAAGACACCGCAGTGCACTGCTTTGTAATAGCCTGACATCGTAGATCTCTGCCTGCACATCGAACAATTAAACTTTCGAAGGAAGACAATAGAAATCCGTGGCATTCTGACTGAGTTTTTAAAAAAAAACACTAGACGAATTTATTATTTTATCGAAAGTTAAGTCATGAGACATTAGATTTAGACAGATTTCCATCGCCATGGGATATTTTAAGCGCTGTATTTTTTTTCTTTTTAGGTGACTTTTTGCCGGAGAGTTGTTAATTGTTGCTCAGATCACACTCACAAAGTAACCCATGATAGTACTTCTGGACCAAGGCAATATTTTTTTCAGTAAGCCTCGCATAAAATCAAAGTAGATAAATCAGCCTGATTACCGTTTTTTGACCGGATTTCTTGAACTTTGAGAAAAGAAAATGAAATTAGCGATTAAAATGTCTCGATAAAAAAGTGTTTCAAAGTAAACGTTTCCAAATACCTCGTTGGCTCTTTCTATGAGCAAGAGAGGCATGTTTATACTGCACACTCCGAAACGAGAACACATTCGAATGATATTCCGAATTCCGTTCAGAGAATAGTGCCTTGAATGAGCAAATTTTGTTGATTCTATATTTTTCTTCATAAAAAAAGTTATTAAAATATATAATATTCCTCGGTTCATCTCATGGCAGTGACACTTCGAGATCTTTCTCGTACTTAGACACTCTCGTTCAAATAACTCTTGATACATCTTCTTCATTATTTAGTCTCACAAATGTTTTTTATTACCTAAACTGATATCACTTATGTGACAGTGATCCACTTTGCACACCTATCCTTGTAACACTAGTATGCAATTTGGAATAAAGATTGATTGATATGTACATTCTTAACGGGTAAATGGCGAAAGTTAAATATAATTTTTGGATTTGCGAATTTGTGGTCCGTTCTAGTTCTGATTTCCTCCGTTCTACCTATATCAGATAGTCATTTTAACTAATGCAAACTTATTATTTCATGCTCAAATTCTGATACTCTCATCTCAAACTTTCAATCAATATTATTCGTTTCGAAAACAAATAACTTAAAATGTTTCTTGCGGATATTAATTAACAAACTCATTTTCTAAAAAGGAAAAATGATCAAAAAGGAATGGAAACTCACCTACTGTTGATATCCTCTGAATCGAGCTTTCCATCCACGACAACATGGAAAACAACCTGAATTGGATGTTTTTCGAATCTACCCATTTCCGCTAAGAAAGTAAATTAGGGGTTTATCAAAAATTGATTTCTTCTGGATACTAATAGACCCAACTTTGAACCACTTAAAAACAAGTGTTACCTAGATTATCTGAAATCACTTTCATTTTGATCCGTCCAGCTGTTGCCTCAGATGTTCAATTAAAAAAACCTGCTATGAAGAAAACTGCCTTCACTCACCTGTACATTGCCAAGATTTGAATGGCGTGTGATGTAAACGTCACCGAGTGAAAGAGTCCCTTCCTCAAACCTACACCTAAATACACATTGAGATGGTTATCTTTTTATTGATTATTTGTGGGTCTAAATCTGACCTTGAATTGTAAGCCATATCGATAATACTGTAAATTTATCCTGATTCTCGTTGCTGAAAATCTTACTTGAAAGAACAAATGTTTTGTACTTGTACTTTAATGATTAATACTCTACGAACTCTAACATCAATGAACAATTTACTTTTGAGAGCAACTCTTTTAGCCTAGAGCTCACTTGCAGTGTATTTGTGTACAGTTCTCCCCGATTCAGCAATGAGAAGATATTTAATCGACTGCATTTCGATACCTGCGCTGGTTGGGCGACCCATGGTGGTCGTCTCTTCTCCTCGCAGCGCTGGCCTCCCTGGCGGGCGACCCATGGTGGTCGTCTCTTCTCCTCGCAGCGCTGGCCTCCCTGGCGGGCGACTCATGGTGGTCGTCTCTTCTCCTCGCAGCGCTGGCCTCCCTGGCGGTCCCTTCTATTTCCTTCAGTTGAGCAGCCAGAGAAGGGAAATGCAACTCCGTTGATTGCTCACATAAATGAGCCAATTCTGCAGCATCTTCTTGAGAGTCAATTCATCACAAAACCGTAATCAATGTTCTTCATAGCTCAAAAAAGGTCTTCTTCTTCTTCTTCCTCGCGCTTGTTCCCGCCTCGCGGCAGGGTACGCGCTCCCCTGAGATGCAGGACACGCCTATCCTGGTAGAACCAGTGGCTGCCAGCTAGAACACTGCTAGTGTGAATAGCAGCAGTGGGGAGAGTCAGATTCGTGCATGAGCACTACCAACATTTCTTAACCCCCTTGGTTTGGGTGGATCTGTCCGGGGTGGGAGTCGAACTCGGGACTCTTCGCACAATGGTCTATCACACTACCACTATGCCACGCCCGGACTTTAAAACTATAGCTCTTCGACCGGAGGAAGAGAGGTTTAGAATAATTAGAAATGAGCTGGAGGTAAAAGGTATAAAATAGTGAGCTTTTCATCATTCTGAATTTACCGCTCAAAGAATGGTCGTTCTTAAAATAGTTTTTAGAGAAGGGAGCGCGAAACGGGCAGAAATTTGCAGTCCGAGGTCCGCCTACTTGAAGTGATTACGGTACCTTTTTTGGAGGGTGTCATAGATTTGTCTTACTTCTTATATTATCTTTATTTTGTTTCGAAGACTTTTGAAAGGCCAATACAGTGAACAAATGCACTAAAAAGAAGGGAATGGGAGAAGGGGGGGTTACCGAAGCAGGGAAGGGAAGGTAGCCTAAAGGGGAAGGGAGGGGAGAAAGACTTAACTACCTAAGCGAAGATGGGGGGCTAGGAGCCCTAGGGGGGAGGGACGCGGGGTCCTAAAAAGAGGACGGGGGCCCTAAGGAGAAAGGGGTGAGGTGTATTTAATGATTATCTCTCGCCACTGGACTGTCTAACGTCTGGCTTGAGGAGACTGTGCTAAACTATACCATAAAAAAACCTGCCATTTCTCCATTTGTGTTCGAACAATTCTCAAAAGCGCAACCAAAAAACGAATCTAATGTGAAAAGAAAGACAAAGCATGTTGCCGTGATACAGGAAACGGTAGATCTGAACTTTATCTTTAGAAACCTCAAGATTCGCTGATCCTTTAAGGTTATTAATACAGACAGAGTTTGTGCTGAATTAAGCGCATTGGAGGAGTATCCAGAAGACAAAACCTTAATTTGATGAAAGAGTTATGTGAAATGCAGGGAGCTCGAGGCGGTAATAGAATGGATTTCGACTGATTGATAGAACAAATCACCAGTCTTGTTCTCGATGTGATAGAGGGGGTCTTTACCCACGAGTAGTACGAGTCCATTTAATCGCCGAACGTACAGTCCAATTGAAGACTGCAATCTGAAAAAAAACATTATTTTTTACACAAAAATATCTAGAACCTATTCTCCTACCACTGAAGAAAAAAACAATCTAGTGATTTCAGAGTAAAAATGAGATTTTTATTATTTTCATTCGAATAATGTAGCTCAATGTGAGTACTCTTTTCATTTGAATCAATCACAGTGTGCGATGAGAACATCATTGTTGTCACTTTTAAGACCATAATTATAATAAAATTTGACCCCGAACCAAGAGAGCACAAAAGTCTGTCTGACCTTAAGGCCATACAGACTTTTGTGAACTTCTTACTGATTGTTTCTCTACTCTTATTCACAATAAGAGATAATCAATCTCACCTTTGCCAAGACTCATTAAAAGGTTGCACCAGCCAACACAGAGACGGCGAAGAGAGCAGTCGCACATTTTGCATCGTTTTTAGTTGAGCCCCTTTATGAAACACTTTTTAGTTCCTCTTTTTCTTCATTTTTTTCCCTTTTCTTTTCCTCCAATTCTCTATCTTCTTTTATTTTCCAATATTACGCGGTAACATTCAAGAAATACGGCCGTGTTTTATCCGAAATAGCCTGAAGAATATGATAAGAGAAAAGCACGCTTACAATGCTTAGAAATTTTCTAAGATTCGGGAAAAATGAAATATACTTGAAAAGTGAACATATAACTCTATATTTTTATTTCTTATCAATATATTAACGGATAAAAAATATTTAGGGTATAACGTATCTTTTTGTACCCTTGCATTGGTATCAAAAACAAGGAAAAAATTGAAAGTAGAATGCTCATAACTTATATGTTCACCAGGCACAAAAATATCAGAAATTAGGGAAGATGTCTTACCCAGGTAGATGGTGAAGCTTTCGTCCAAGAAGGATTCGTTTTCCTTGCGAGGACTCCTCTCTCTCCTTGGTCTGAAACACCCATTACTACTCACTTACAAGTAGACTTTACCATTTACCGGAATACCAAATGGCCAAACATCAACAGGTATTGTTTGCATGGTAGTAGGCTAGAGAACGACTGAATGGAAGAGAGAGAAAAAGAGAGAGAAAGAGGGAAAGGGAAAGCGAAAAAAGAGAAAGTGTGTGAGGAAAGAGAGCAAAGTGATAGAGAGGAAAGAGAAAAAAGGTTACCGAAAAGAGAACTAATTGGATGAGATAAACAGACGATGAGTCCGTGAAAGATGACGAGAAGTTGTTGAGTAATATGCGCAGGGTTTTTCGCCACAGGGCAAACTTGCCATAAGAGGGAACTAGAATCACGCTGTTTCATTCCTATCTTCTCGTCGCTTACCTCTCTCTCTCTCTCTCTCTCTCTCTCTCTCTCTCTCTCTCTCTCTCTCTCTCTGTGGCTTTTTCCCTCTCTTTCTCGCTATCTCTCTCTCTCTTTTGTATTTCTGTTTCTCCTCTCCCTTATTTTCTCTCTCTCTCTCACTCTCTCTCTCTCTCTCTCTTTTTCCGGTATCACCGTCTGTTTCTCCAAGAGAATAGTCCACAAACAACCTAGAGACCATCTGACCAAGTATGCAAATATGTTCAGGTGTTACTTCAATTGAAATAAACATGAAAAAGAGACGGAAAAAGCAAGGGTAGAAGGTGGTAAATGAGCAAGAAGGAGGGGCGGGTTAAAAGGGAGAGGGAGAGAGACAACTTCTACTCCGACGTCGCTTCTAACCGGAATCGCCGAATGCCTTCCAGTCACGTATATAAGCAAAGGAGATGGAACTAACTTATTCTATTCATCTTCTCATGGCTGTCTACCGTTTCATGTTAGCTTTTTTAACTGATTCATTTTCTCACCCCTTTTTGAAACTTTAAAAAAATGGATGAATCCGGTTTAGCTTCATGTGCGCCATTCTCTTCACAGCTCTCAGCGATGTTCATGCTCAGATCGGCAACACTTTCTATGCTCCGCGAGTCGTTAGTTCCGCCCTCATATCTCATTTTCCCAATGTTAATTGAGTGGAACTCTTTTCAGTTGACTGCCAACTCCTTCTATCAATACTATCGGCCCTTTCCATCAGTCCTGACATATCCTTCGGTTGTCTCGGGACCATTCTACGGCTAGGACTCGCAAGAGACAGCTTAATCTCCAGTCAATAATCTCCCTGAGGGAATCCCTCTACTTTTTCTTAGTGAATACTTGACTGCTATCCAAAGATAATAAGCAATGTATATCCTCTCAATTAAACTCTTCGCATAAGCATTTAACCGTTCCAAAGCAGGTTTAAAACTCAACATGTGTACTTGTAAACTTTTTGACTACAAATAAAATTATTATGAGAAATCCGATATTTAAAACTTAGGAAACAATCGAAAATAAAAATGAGTTTCTCAGGCGTTATATTGCTGTTTGAAGCTTTATTTTGACACATTCAAAAATTTTCAGAGCGGTAAATGATAAATGTAAACCGAATGCCAGCCAGCTCTTAAATGAGGCAGCATACCATTCTCTCTCTTAAATGAGGCAGCATACCATTCTCTCTCTTAAATGAGGCAGCATACCATTCTCTCTCTTAAATGAGGCAGCATACCATTCTCTCTCTTAAATGAGGCAGCATACCATTCTCTCTCTTAAATGAGGCAGCATACCATTCTCTCTCTTAAATGAGGCAGCATACCATTCTCTCTCTTAAATGAGGCAGCATACCATTCTCTCTCTTAAATGAGGCAGCATACCATTCTCTCTCTTAAATGAGGCAGCATACCATTCTCTCTCTTAAATGAGGCAGCATACCATTCTCTCTCTTAAATGAGGCAGCATACCATTCTCTCTCTTAAATGAGGCAGCATACCATTCTCTCTCTTAAATGAGGCAGCATACCATTCTCTCTCTTAAATGAGGCAGCATACCATTCTCTCTCTTAAATGAGGCAGCATACCATTCTCTCTCTTAAATGAGGCAGCATACCATTCTCTCTCTTAAATGAGGCAGCATACCATTCTCTCTCTAAACATCGCCTTCACGTAGATTGCATACAATCTTATCCCGATTAACTTACTGTTTTTAGAAATAAACCTCTCTACAAAATTTCCGAAATGCACAATTGACAATGTCAATAAATTTGCATTACTTTTTCCATCATGAACTGCATCTTCTCAGAGGACAGAAGAATTGTCGTAAAAATCGCTCAAATTTACACCTTTAAAATTCTAGGAATGAAAAAAATACAGGAATGAGAATTATTCGATGGATAAATAGAAAAAAAGTAAATAGGAAAACTCTTTTTCTCTCATAAAAAACACTGAATATGATGTGACCTGCCGCGTTTGAAGTGTGATTCCGCTTCCGCTTCTTGACAGAAATCCTTTCCCTCAAAAAGAGCATCCACCACAGCTCGGAATTCAATGCGCTGCTGCTCCCCCAACTGCTCCAATTGTGACACATACGTCCACAGAACTTGCTTCAATCACAACAATCAACACCCGGAGAATCTCTCTGCTAACATTCTCACTCAACCCCGTCCCTGAAACTTCTCTCAATCTTTCAGACCAAGATCAGACTGTTTTTGATATTAATTTAGCCAAACCCATGAAAAAAGCCGGTATCAGAGAGAAATTAAACATTTTGAGACCGTGTATCCATAACCAATTATGAAGTCAGGCCGCAAAACTCTTTGAACTGAGAATACTCACAGATGATGGTTCAGACGTTTTTCTCTCGTTTGCAGACCATGACAACAAAACGTTTGAATGTTGAGTTTTAAAAAAAAGTTCTTGTAAAGAGTTCGAATTGTGACCCAAATTTTTTTCAAAAAAGAATGACGTCCAATTAGTGAAGATGATAATCAGATAATCACGATTTTCGATTAAAAAGACGCACTTATGTATGTATTTTGTAGACTAACTTCTAAATCTGAAACGTTCTACTCGAATATGATAACTAACACATCTACTGTTCTGAGTTCATAAATACATTGTAAAGCTTTTTCTGTTCTGAGATTGTTTTTCAAGTCTCAAGTTTTTTCGGCGCAGCGGTTAACATCTATAACATAATCTTATCGGATAACATCTATAACATAATCTTATCGGATAACATCTATAACATAATCTTATCGGATAACATCTATAACATAATCTTATCGGATAACATCTATAACATAATCTTATCGGATAACATCTATAACATAATCTTATCGGATAACATCTATAACATAATCTTATCGGATAACATCTATAACATAATCTTATCGGATAACATCTATAACATAATCTTATCGGATAACATCTATAACATAATCTTATCGGATAACATCTATAACATAATCTTATCGGATAACATCTATAACATAATCTTATCGGATAACATCTATAACATAATCTTATCGGATAACATCTATAACATAATCTTATCGGATAACATCTATAACATAATCTTATCGGATAACATCTATAACATAATCTTATCGGATAACATCTATAACATAATCTTATCGGATAACATCTATAACATAATCTTATCGGATAACATCTATAACATAATCTCATCACATACATTCAAATGAACTTGGCGTTTTGTTGAAATCATTATACAAAGTTTGGCGAGTGAACAATTGGAAGCTGTACAAATTAATATTTCGAAAACGTTCAAATTGAGATGCTGTGTTTTGACAAGAGGAAAGAGGGAACATTTCATGACTTCCGAATGACTTTTAAGAACGTCGAAACTGCACTTCCTTCTTACTACACGAATAGTAGATCACTTCAAAACCCTATGAATACTCTTTGTATTCCTACTATTCAGTGACTCTTTCTTTGTGGATATCTTCACCTCTCTCTCTCTCTCTCTCTCCCTGTCTCTCTATCTCTCTCCCTCTCTCTCTCTTTCTCTCTCCCTCTCTCTCTGTCTATCTCTCTCCCTCTCTCTCTGTCTGTCTCTCTATCTCTCTCTCTCTCTCTGTCTCTCTATCTCTCTCCCTCTCTCTCTGTCTGTCTATCTCTCTCCCTCTCTCTCTCTCTCCTTCCGTCTTTCTCTTGCTATTTCGCGTATCTCTTAGTCCCTCTCTGTTAATCTCTTCAAGAACCTCTCTTCGCTTACAGATTTCCATTGTTCCCATTCTCTCCATTGTCTTCTTCGTCTTCCTCGTTTCTTTCTTCTAGCTACTTTTATTCCATGCTATTTGTTGTATAATCTAGATTCAAGAAGGTACTATCAAAACATAACATGAATCGGACATTCAAACTGGGATTATTTATATTGAAGAACGATATCAGTAACATTAAAACAAGTTTCCGAAAAAATTCACCTCTTTCCTTACGAGATTCATGATTCAAAAAAAAAATTCTTTCCTTACGAGATTCAAAAAAAAAAAAAAAAGGAGAGTTAAAAAAAATAATAAGAGAGAGAGGTCAGAGAGTGTGGGCTTATAACGCTGGAGGGTCGAGAGCTTCAACGACTTCCTCCAGTGTCTCGCGAAGGAAGATCTACCCGTTGGGCAAGACAACAACAACGAGATTCATGAGGTTCTTCTATAGAAACCCTAAAAAGCGAAAAAGAAACCCTCATCTTGCAGTTGAGGGCACTCAATTGCATGTGCTCGCTGTCAGTGTCTGCCCTCTTGAGCGTCGACTGGACGACATCCTCGGCCTGCCAGCGCAGCTTCTCCAGCTCACAATCTCTCGCCATTATCAGCGAGTGCACCTTATTCGATTTATTCTTGTATTTCACTAAAACATTGAACTGTTTTCGAATTATAATTTGAACCCTCAAAATTATAACCACAACTTATCATCATTGATTGCATGGTTCTAGAGACAAATGTATAAGTTGATGACCAATTGAACTGTTTCGATGTTTTCAGCCTACCTTTTCCGCCATTTTTTCTTCCAATTCCACTAGCAAATTGAGCTTCTCCGGAGAGGAATTCTCCATTATGAATGAGAAACGCTCCGCCAACTGCGTCTTTTCTCGCGTCTTGGTGTCACTCTTCTGCAGTCCAAACAAAACCATCATTTCGCCGACCGTCTTGGAAAGAGACAGATGAGGAAGAAAAGAGACGATGAAAGACGAAAAGAGAGAGACATGAAGAGTGAAGAAGCAGGTGGAGATAGACAGTTTTTACGAGAATGGTACTAGAATTTAAATCACTTCATCCACAAAAGGATGAGTTGTCAAAACTCATCTGCTAACTAATGCAGCGTTAGAATTCAACTTTTCACTTTGCAAAGTAATCTCAGCAAAGTGATTCCGTTAAACGCTCTAGCCCGCATCCCGTTAAGCGTTTAACGCTCTAGGCCGCATCCTTCACTTTGCAGAGATTACTTTGCAAAGTGAAAAGTTGAATTCTAACGCTCCAGTAGGGAGTGTCCCAGCAAAATGATGTTCAAGTTCAAATAACACTGTAGTTCATTTCTTCAACATTTGTCGTATTGAATAAGTAATAGAAGAGTATGAGATGAGTCATCCAGACGGACTGGTTGGCACCAAGACTGATTATTAACATTGGAGCTGAACGTTAGGCAGAGGAAACGACCATCTTTGAAGAGTGAACATTATGAGAATGTGAGAATGAAAATTAAGAAGAGAGACAGAAAGAGAGAGATGAACCTTGTCAATGAGGGTGTCCCAGTAGTTTATATCAATGAGTCTGCCTTCTTGGAGTGCTTCCTCCATGGCTGCCTCTACTGTATCTTCTTCCCACTTCTCCTCAGCCTCTGCCACCAACTCTTCTAATCTCTCTCTCAATTCTCAAACGATAATCATTACATTTCATACCTGAAAACTTCTTTAAATGTTCCCTAAACGCCACCAAATGGTGCAGTCAATCAAGCTATTTCTCTTCACTTATTAGAAAACAAGCGGAATAGCACACACGTCTAGAAGATCTACTTTCTTAAAGACCAAAACCATCAACAAAAAATGACAATTAAATTTTTTTTCATTTTAGAAAAAAATCTCTAAAAATTCGTGGTCGATATAGTGAATCGTCGCCAAAACATCAAACTCACTAAATTCCACTACCAAAAAAAGTTATGTGAAAACTTGAAAAATATATACTGTAGATAAGAGATAATGTAGATAAGAGATAATGTAGATAAGAGATACTGTAGATAAGAGATACTGTAGATAAGAGATGGAGACGTTCTTTGAGATATATGAACTGTACAAGAGTAAAAATGGACTAGAGAGAGAGAGAGTTAGGGATAATCGAAATATTTCTCTATCTACTAACAATAAGATGGTTCCATGTCTTTTCGCATCACGACATTTCGCACCCGGCTTTTGCAATTTTTTTCTCAAAAGATATTATTATGCGGGTGGTCATTGTATACGGTCTCGTACTAAGCCGTACGGCCTCGTTAGCGTTATCTTTACCTAAGCCTAAGCAAAATTTTTTTTAAAATTACATTAGAAATATTTCGATTGTCAAATTTGAGGTGTGAGTTGTCATGGTGCGAATGACGTGATGCAAAATGTCATGATACCCAATAAGATGAACATGAATACTAACAATAACAAAACCTTTAAGGATTTTATCTTCCATATGACACAGAGTGGCGGATCAGCTGAAAAAATATTTAAAAAAGGTGGAAACATAACGAAAGAACCTTCTTTGTACATCTCATGAACATTGTTGGTAGCTAGAACGTGGCTGAATACCTCATCGGCATCTACAGAGGAGGGAAGAGGAATGGCCACTTCGCCCACCACATCCTGACGTCACAGAACATAAAATTTAATGTTATTAGTATCATTATATTATTATTATTATTATTCACAATCAGTTCTGAGATAGCAGATGCTTGAATGCTAGAAAGATTTCATTTAATCAAGTTATTACATTAAAATGTTCGTAAATTTCGTTTGAAAAATTCTTCAAAGGTTTCGATTTTTTTAATGCTGCTCGTTTACATATTTACATAGAATATTCACCAATTTAGCACTCTTCACTTATTTATTTATTATTATCGTGGCAGGGGAAGATCAGGATAGGAATTGTGGTATAAGAGTTGGCGTTTGTATAGTCCATTTGCACACGAGATGAGAGGCTGCTATAGAAAACAGCCAATGTCGCGTGAAAGTTCATCTACTAGCTCCGTGGAGTAGATCCGTGTAGACTCTTCCGGAAAAAATACTCGCATATCTGAGTCGGTACATTATATGTTTTGGATCAAATTTTTGAAGTGGTTATATGAGCAATTGAAGAATGACTCGGGTAAAGCATTCCATACTGCTTCCACTCGGAACGGTAGAAAATTCTTTAGTTTATTATTTTTGCAGACTGGTAAAAGTAATTTGAATTTATGCCCTCTAGTAAAACGGCTGTTAGGTGCAAACTTCAGAAAGTTTTCCGATGTTTTTAAGCGACCGAAAACAGCTTTGTATACAGTAAGCAAATCAATATAATTTCTTCGCGATAGTAAAGTAAGCCCTTTGAGTATTTTTAGTCTCTGTTCATAGGATGGGATGTAATGCGAACGTTTGAATACTAAACGAGTGAACTGCTTCTGAATTTTTTCTATCTTCTTGATAGAAGTAACGTCGCTTGGGCTCCAAACCTCAGAAGAGAATTCGAGGATAGGTCTGACGTACGTATTGAATAGGCTCCATAGGATATGTTTATTTCGTGTTTGAAAAGAGCGTAAAATGAGAAAACTTACAGACCTAGCTTTGTTACAAATGTTATAGATGTGCTTTGTAAAGCACAATTTAGAATCGTAGGTGACACCTAAGTCACGGAAAACTGTTACTTCAGGCAGCTCAGAACCGTAGAGGGACAACTTGCATGTCGGATGAGACTGTCCGATTCGCATGAAAACCGTTTTAGTAGTTGAAATAGAGAGTCCCCACTTACTAGACCAGGAAGCAAGGGCATCTAATCCTTGCTGAAGAAGTTGGTGATTGCCTATAGAATAAAGTTTAGCGTCGTCAGCGTATAAACAGCATTGAATACCAGGAGGAAGGCACTCGGGAAACTCATTGATGAAAAGGAGAAAAAAGAGGGGGCCCAAAACAGACCCCTGGGGCACTCCAGAAGTAACCACAGAAGACAGTGAATAGCTATGGTTGATAACTACGCTCTGAGTTCGGTTATTCAAAAAAGAAGAAATCCACCTATGGAGACACCCAGTAATGCCGTAATAAGATAATTTATTACAAAGGAGATTAATTGGGATGGAGTCGAAGGCTTTTTTGTAATCTATGAAAACTGCCGTTATGTAACTGTTTTGGTCTCGTTAAATTCTGAAAGAGTCGAGAGAAGGGCTGAAGAGCAAGAACGCTGACTGCGAAATCCATGTTGCAGAGGTGTTAGTAGCTCATGCGCTTCAAGATAATTGATCAAGGAATGACGTATTATTTTTTCGAATACCTTACTCGTACTACAAGTCAGAGAAATCGGTCGATAATTAAACGAACCTGCTTACAGTGCCCTCCTCTTTCAAGATGGATGCAAAAAGAATGCACAGCACAAGGATCTTCTTCTTCCGATTGCATCAGAGGTCCTCCTCAACTATAGTACGATCGAAGATTTTTTTTCGTGGTGAAGATCGAAAATTCGAAGCGAACCGAAATCATTGGCACAACAAACGAAGCGGTTAGCAAAATGAATTCAGAGAATTCAAAATGTATACACCGGAAATGACGCGGGAAATGAAAGGCATACATAATAACTGCAGATAACGCGATGGATTCAATGGCTAATGTTTATTAAAAGCAAGATAATAAAACTCAGTCTGACATTAACAAACTTTTGTCATTCTAAAACCCCGAGTGAAGCTCAATTCAACAGGAATATATAAATACATATCTAGGGAACAGAAAAATCTTCCGATTAATTTCTCTATTGCATCATCAAAAAAAAATCCCGATTCGCAGATTATATACCGTTAATAGTTTAGTTGTTTACTGATTTATAGATCAATATGGTAAAATTCTTATTCGCGTTTGATGATTTCAATACTTCAAAACCGTATATTTTGGAATTCTGAACATGACTTTTTTAAAATTTTTGTCATGCTCAATTTCTTATCACAAAATTTACTCTGTTTTGACGAATTTGTTGGAAGCATGAAAGTAACTACTTCAATCCCTTGACGAATTTGTTGGAAGCATGAAAGTAACTACTTCAATCCCTTGACGAATTCGTTGGAAGCATGAAAGTAACTACTTCAATCCCTTGACGAATTTGTTGGAAGCATGAAAGTAACTACTTCAATCCCTTGACGAATTTGTTGGAAGCATGAAAGTAACTACTTAAATCCCTTGACGAATTTGTTGGAAGCATGAAAGTAACTACTTCAATCCCTTGACGAATTTGTTGGAAGCATGAAAGTAACTACTTCAATCCCTTGACGAATTTGTTGGAAGCATGAAAGTATCTACTTAAATCCCTTGACGAATTTGTTGGAAGCATGAAAGTAACTACTTAAATCCCTTGACGAATTTGTTGGAAGCATGAAAGTAACTACTTAAATCCCTTGACGAATTTGTTGGAAGCATGAAAGTAACTACTTAAATCCCTTGACGAATTTGTTGGAAGCATGAAAGTAACTACTTAAATCCCTTGACGAATTTGTTGGAAGCATGAAAGTAACTACTTCAATCCCTTGACGAATTTGTTGGAAGCATGAAAGTAACTACTTCAATCCCTTGACGAATTTGTTGGAAGCATGAAAGTAACTACTTCAATCCCTTGACGAATTTGTTGGAAGCATGAAAGTAACTACTTCAATCCCTTGACGAATTTGTTGGAAGCATGAAAGTAACTACTTCAATCCCTTGACGAATTTGTTGGAAGCATGAAAGTAACTACTTCAATCCCTTGACGAATTTGTTGGAAGCATGAAAGTAACTACTTAAATCCCTTGACGAATTTGTTGGAAGCATGAAAGTAACTACTTAAATCCCTTGACGAATTTGTTGGAAGCATGAAAGTAACTACTTCAATCCCTTGACGAATTTGTTGGAAGCATGAAAGTAACTACTTCAATCCCTTGACGAATTTGTTGGAAGCATGAAAGTAACTACTTCAATCCCTTGACGAATTTGTTGGAAGCATGAAAGTAACTACTTCAATCCCTTGACGAATTTGTTGGAAGCATGAAAGTAACTACTTCAATCCCTTGACGAATTTGTTGGAAGCATGAAAGTAACTACTTCAATCCCTTGACGAATTTGTTGGAAGCATGAAAGTAACTACTTCAATCCCTTGACGAATTTGTTGGAAGCATGAAAGTAACTACTTAAATCCCTTGACGAATTTGTTGGAAGCATGAAAGTAACTACTTAAATCCCTTGACGAATTTGTTGGAAGCATGAAAGTAACTACTTCAATCCCTTGACGAATTTGTTGGAAGCATGAAAGTAACTACTTCAATCCCTTGACGAATTTGTTGGAAGCATGAAAGTAACTACTTAAATCCCTTGACGAATTTGTTGGAAGCATGAAAGTAACTACTTCAATCCCTTGACGAATTTGTTGGAAGCATGAAAGTAACTACTTAAATCCCTTGACGAATTTGTTGGAAGCATGAAAGTAACTACTTCAATCCCTTGACGAATTTGTTGGAAGCATGAAAGTAACTACTTCAATCCCTTGACGAATTTGTTGGAAGCATGAAAGTAACTACTTCAATCCCTTGACGAATTTGTTGGAAGCATGAAAGTAACTACTTCAATCCCTTGACGAATTTGTTGGAAGCATGAAAGTAACTACTTCAATCCCTTGACGAATTTGTTGGAAGCATGAAAGTAACTACTTAAATCCCTTGACGAATTTGTTGGAAGCATGAAAGTAACTACTTAAATCCCTTGACGAATTTGTTGGAAGCATGAAAGTAACTACTTCAATCCCTTGACGAATTTGTTGGAAGCATGAAAGTAACTACTTCAATCCCTTGACGAATTTGTTGGAAGCATGAAAGTAACTACTTAAATCCCTTGACGAATTTGTTGGAAGCATGAAAGTAACTACTTCAATCCCTTGACGAATTTGTTGGAAGCATGAAAGTAACTACTTCAATCCCTTGACGAATTTGTTGGAAGCATGAAAGTAACTACTTCAATCCCTTGACGAATTTGTTGGAAGCATGAAAGTAACTACTTCAATCCCTTGACGAATTTGTTGGAAGCATGAAAGTAACTACTTCAATCCCTTGACGAATTTGTTGGAAGCATGAAAGTAACTACTTCAATCCCTTGACGAATTTGTTGGAAGCATGAAAGTAACTACTTCAATCCCTTGACGAATTTGTTGGAAGCATGAAAGTAACTACTTCAATCCCTTGACGAATTTGTTGGAAGCATGAAAGTAACTACTTCAATCCCTTGACGAATTTGTTGGAAGCATGAAAGTAACTACTTAAATCCCTTCCTCAGTGTTTGTGTCCTTCGAACTTTCTCCTATTGCTGCTTGTAAATGCTTCTTTTAAACTCAATAAGAACATTTCACCAGAATTCTGACCCCTTGAAGTTCTATCATTGCTATAATTTCTATTCATCCCTTTATTGAACTAGAAAGGTCTTTATTCTTTCGATTATTGGGTCTCACGATCTCACCCGGTGAGTATCAGTAGGAACATACTATCATTTGACTATAAATCTTATCACATGTTCTTGAAAGCAGGTATGCGTCCTTCTAATTTCGCAGTCATTCCTTCTTTTCTGTCGGAGCAGGCGAATGTAATCTGAAAGAGTGTTTGCTCTGCCCTGCAGCCTGCACTTAGTCCGCCTTCCAGTGACACTGACACTGCTTCCTTTGCCATCTCGACTATTACCTGAAGTTTTTTGATCCACATCGTGAAAGGAGATTGATTATTCCGTGATGGGTCACAAGTTTGACTTTCTTCTTGAAGTGATGAACCAACACGGTGGTAGTCAAGAAGAACACTGAATATTACTTGCACGTATCTGAAGCTTTCCCCCTTTTTACTATTGGTTACTATATAAGCAGCCAGTGATTCTATCAGGGCAACTTTAATCCTCATCATAAAAAAGCGCGTACCCTCTCACGAAGAAAAGCCATTCGAATCGAACAAAATTTTAGAAAAAAACACCCCTATAAAAAATAGAAACACCCCTATAAAAAATAGAAACACCCCTATAAAAAATAGAAACACCCCTATAAATTCCTTAGATCGCCACATCAAGTTGGATAATTTTGGGTGTAGGTAATTTGAAATAACTATGCATGGAAACTCTAACTCGTGACTTGTCTGCAATTCTCTCCGCACAACCAATTGCTTCCTTGAGTAGCCTTCTCTGAGCGAAAACCTGCAAGAAATATCGTGTCTTCTTCTCATATCTTCTGTAATGAGAATTTTTTTTACATATATACAGAAGTTTTATCGTGTGTCCTTAAAAAAGATACAGAATGCATCCTTGAAAACTGTTAGTTGCTAGACAAATCAGTTTTATCAGAGAATAAATAGATTTTCTTGTTATGTTCTGTTTTTTAAATGAATAAAACAAGTTCCGCCGAAGTAGGAATAACTAGCTTTGATAGACTTTTTCCGTGCATCTGTGCCATTCTCTTCTCATCGATTGTTCATTTCTTTTTCATTAGACGACCAACTAAATATTGTCGTTAGAAAGATTTTTGATATGCCTGTATCATTGTAAAATAACGGAAGAAAGAAACCAAAAAACGGAAGAAAGAAACCAAAAAACGGAAGAAAGAAACCAAAAAACGGAAGAAAGAAACCAAAAATTTTTCAAACTACTTTCGCTCTGCTATCACACTGAGCGGTGACCCTTCCTATTGCTCTCATATTGATTCTTTCTATATCAATTGTTGAGCCAGTCCTTTTCTCAAACCAATTCCAAACAAACAGATATGTCTGTTCCCTCGTCAGTTTCTCAACCCTCATCTGATGTACAAATTCTGATCCAAGCTGTCAACCGTCAAAGCGACCAAATCTCCCAACTTCTGAATGCAGTAACCTCAATGATGACGACATTATCTTCTCTCTTTCCTCTTCTCTCTAAGCTCACAACCCAAACCCCTCCCCCTCCATCCAACTCTTTGATGACTTCCTCTCTCATATCGCAGCCTGAACTTCTCGCCTATGACGCGGTCAGGAGAGTCCTTCAGGAAGACAAAGTCATTCTGGAAGAGAAGGCTCACAACATCGTTTTGGTCGGCATTCCGGAGGAGATAAGAAAAGACGCCACGGATCAACATGATGGAAAACTTCTTGATTCTCTCGTTAGTGAACTCAATATACCTTCTCTCACTAATGCATTCAACCAAGGTTCTATCACTCATCGACGCTTCGGAAATGAAGAGAACAAGAGAAGAATTCTTAAGATTCATTTTCCATCGCCATCTCTCCGAACAGAAGTACTTCGAAAACTACGAGTCCGTCGTCCTGAAGTACTTCGCATATTTCCTCACGCGTACGCGAGAGAAGACCTTACCAGAGAAGGACTCCAACTCGAGAAGGACTGCAAGAAACTCGCTAAAGAAAGAAACGACAAAGCTGGATTGATGGAGTGGGGGGTACAAGGAACAAGGCTCATTCGATTCTCTCATCCGCGTCCTCTATACACTCCGAAGACAGACGCTGAGGCTAATGGTTCTCTTCAAAACGTGACGGTGACAAGAGGAAAAAGGATGGACGCAAACGATGTACAGAAATAGGTCAGTAGTGCTGATGGCGATAGCCTGTTTACTTCTTCTGATATTTGGAATAGCCAACATAGTATTAGAGGAAATTTTAGTTTTTACTATAGTAATTGTCGCTCTATACGGAATAAATTGTACGATCTTAATCATTCATTATCTTTAACGCAATACAATGCTATTTGCTTTTCAGAAACTTGGTTACACGATAGTGAACCTGATGTCATTTTACATTCAAATAAACCATATTCTGTTTTTCGTTCTGATAGAAACTCTAATATCAGTAACAGAGGTGGCGGAGTAGCAATTTTAGTGCAATCTAGACTCAGTCCAGTAGCAACTTCGTCGATGTCAGTTTCAGAATGTGAAGCTATTACAGTTGAGTTACAATGTAGTGACAAAAATTCATATTTTTCTCGGGTTAGATTAATGTGTGTTTATCGATCTCCCAGTGCCCCAGACGATATCATGAATGAGTTATTAGCAGACTTCTCTTTAAATACCATTCCCAATGTCCCTCTCATAATCGTTGGTGATTTGAATTTGCCTTGTATTGATTGGGACAAGTTGACGTGTTCTAAGAGCTATTCTTCTACTCAATTTCTTAATTACTGTTGTGATAACCATTTCACTCAGTACATTCTGATGCCGACTCGAAGTCAGAACATTCTTGATCTTCTTTTATGCAATCATCCGATTATCTCTTCTTCTAGTGTTATTGCTCCCTTCACATCCCAGTGCGATCATAATTCTATTTGTTTCGATTGTATTACCTCCAAAGTATTCGATGACATAATCAAGCCTATAAAACTTTATTCTGAGGCAAACTGGCATATGATTGAGTACTTTATTTACTGTCATGATTGGACCTTGGCATTATCATCTCTTGACCCTAATCAAGCTTACAACTATATCGTTGATCTACTATGTGACCTTATCGATCGCTTTGTGCCAACTGTTGTTCCTAATTCGTCCTCCTATAGATATCCAGCGCGTATTCAACGCTTATTCAATAAGCTTCAGAAAGTTTCAATTACTGCTCCTTACTCCGAATATTGTAAAAATCTATCAAGAAATTTTTCTTCTGAGCTTTATGATTTTGAAACATCTAAGGAATCTTCTCTGATTGTTAAAGGCAACCGTAAACAGTTTTTCTCGTATTGTACAAATCGTATTAAATCTCAAAACGATTCCTATGTTTTGTATGACAGTAGTGGAACGGTAGTGACGGACCCTTCCATAAAAGCTGAAATGTTTTCTTCTCAGTTCTCATCAACTTTCTCTGAACCGTCTCAGAATGTTCTTCCTGTCCCTATTTTAGCTCCCTTCGATCAACACTTTTCTCTTGAAATAATTGATGATCAAATGATAATCGAGGCTGTTTCTAAGTTAGAGAATAAATGTAATACCTCACCCGATTCCATTCCGAACATTTTTATCAAAAAATGTAAATTTGCGTTGTTGAAACCTCTGCGTATTTTATTCAACAACTGTTTAATGACTGGAGTCGTACCCGATATGTGGAAGTTTGCTATTGTAAAGCCTCTGCTCAAAAACAAAGGACCTCCTATCTTATCAAATTACAGACCCATTTCTTTAACCTGCTCAATTTCTAAAGTAATGGAAAAAGTTATTGTTAATTCTATTTCAAAGTATCTTGAAGAGCGTTCATTGCTCTCCCCTTTTCAAGCCGGTTTTCGACCTAATCGATCGACAATCACTTCTTTAGCCGAATCATATTCCTTCATAACCCACTCTCTGAGTTCAAGTATTGATATTGATGTAATTTTCCTAGACATCTCAAAAGCTTTTGATTCTGTAGATATTCGATTTCTATTGTTTAAATTGAATTCACTTGGTATTGTAGGGCCAGCACTTAAATTTATCTCTTCTTTTCTCAACTCCCGTAAACAATCAGTGATCATCGATGGTATCAACTCAGTACCAGCTTCAGTTTTAAGTGGTGTTCCTCAAGGTTCTTCAATAGGCCCGTTGTTGTTTTTACTGTTCATTGACGACATCAAGAAAGTTATCCCTGCTACTATTCGCTTCAGTATTTTTGCCGATGATGTTAAGCTGCTAGCTCAAGTACCCTTATATTCAGATGACTTACAAACAGCAGTCAACAATATATTTGAGTGGTGCACTCAGTGGAACCTTACTCTATCAACTTCTAAATGTACTGTTCTTCATATAGGCAAGCAATCGGTGTTTCACCCCTACTCTATCAACCATATTCCATTGATTGTTACCAACCAGGTTAAAGATTTAGGGATTTTGTTAACTCATGATTTCCGTTTCAATTCTCATATTGAGAAGATTTGTAAAAAAGCCTCTTCTACTGCAAACCTTATTCTGAAGGCTTTCAAGACCAAATCATGCGAAATGCTCATGCTTGCTTTTAATGTATACGTTAGACCGATTCTCGAATACGGGACTGAAATTTGGTCCCCTACCACGAAATACCTCATAAATGATTTAGAATATGTACAACGTAATTTTACTAGAAGGCTGTTATATAGATGTGGTAATGTAAGCCTGCCTTATTCTCAGAGATTGAAACTGCTCAAAACTGAGTCATTAGAATATCGTCGAGCATTCAGAGATCTATGTTTTTTGCACAAATGTTTACATAACAAATTCTCTCTCGATTTTTCCTTTCTATACATTTTATCTCCCCCCAAGTATAATACAAGACAAGCGCACTCTCTCAGAATTCGTCTGCCTATCGTTTACCCGGCTAGGTTGTCTACGTTTGTCTCTAGATCAATAGCAATATGGAACTCCCTTCCGGAAGATATCGTTGTAATCGAAAGTTCTTCAAGTTTTGCGACAAGACTAAAAAAAATTCCATTTGAAGTTGTGCTTCCTTGTCCGAGTGTAACAGATTGACGATTATTTGTATTTACATACATATGTATAGGACACAATCTTCTGATTATAAATAACTATAGACGCTATTTCATATCATTTTTTTTCTTAGATGATATTTGGATTAGTTGAATGCCATTCAGCACTTTTGAATGAATGATTGTTTTTTTTTTCTTTGTCTCCCTATCCTACGTGTCCATGCTAATTGGAACTACCATTCATAATTGTATTACAAGTTGTTGTTCTTGCATGGAATAAATGAAATGAATTGAATTGAATTGAAAAAAAACGGAAGAAAGAAACCAAAAAACGGAAGAAAGAAACCAAAAAACGGAAGAAAGAAACCAAAAAACGGAAGAAAGAATCCACAAAAATGTGAATGTGAGAATTGAGAGCAATGAAGTCAAGAAATCTACCGTGGGCCACTCGGGTGCAAGGACTTCCCGAGGACAAACAACAACAACAAGTTTAAACAACAAATTTGTTAACCGACTATAGATTTTACCGCTTGATACCTAAGGATATTATAACCTTTGAGACGAGACCGGCTTTCTTGGCTTCTTGGGCAGTGATTGCATCTCCGGAGAGTAACATTTCCATGGCGAGACTCTTCCCGACCAGTCGCGGGAGTCTCTGCGACCCACCACTTCCACTCATTCTTCCTAGGGCAACCTTCAATTCAACCATCGAGGAACCGTACTAAACTATCTTTGAAACTTCAAATTCTAAGTTACACAGTTTAAAGGCAGTGACGCCTGGTTAAGATAAAAAATGACTGAACTATCGCACAGAAAAAATCTAGTCCACCGGGCGAGAAGTAACTTAGAATTTCAAGATTTATCATCCATCTTCTATCTCTCTTCTGTCTTACTCGTGAATTCTGGAGTTACGCTCCATTCATGACGTAATCACTTAATGAGCATGCGTGACTAAAGAAAACAAGGCATATAACCCTTTCATATAACACTATCGCACGGAATAGCAATGTGTCCCCGTGATGTAATGGTAACGCGCTTGCTCCCGGTTTGAGACGAGATGGCTGGGTTCAATACCGCCTAGTGGATTAGCTTTTTGCTGTGCGATAGTTAGATCATTTATCCTTGAAACTATAATAGTACACAAATTCACTTCAAAAAGGTAAAAGAGAGAAAGGAGGAGAAAAGTGAGAAAGAGAAAGGGGGAGATAGAAAAAAAGAGATATGTAAAAGGAGAGGATCTATTCTCCGCTATCTATTCTCCGTTTGACAGTTAAAAAGACTTACCTCCGAATGTGCGAAAGTAGCTGTGTCTGCCGCGTAAATTAAGTCGCAGCTACAAAATACAAAAATGTTTTTAAGGCACGTGTTTACAAAAAAACAACGGCTTTACAAAGATGAAAATTAACCGATGTCTGTTATGAAGTTTGGCTTATAAAACACTCCATTAAATTAACTACAGTTTTTACCCCTTTTCTCCCTCCTGAAAAGTTTTTAGTCGAAAGTTTTAAATCTAATTTTCCAAAACACGAATCCCTATGAAAGAGACATCTGAAAGTGAATGCTACAAATGCCGTATGAATATATTTCTTCTTCGAAATGTCCAGAGTGGGTAAATTTAGTTTTTGCCTTTCTGATCGATTATTTTCTTCTGAATTAAATAGAACCCGGATGAATTATACAATTTAAAACCGTCTCGCCTCAATCTCATGGGTAACTTTCTTACTATCTGAATGAAGATATTTCATTTAGTACTTCATGGGGGATCAAGAGTTCGAATAAAATTGAATAGTACGAACGCCATGGCCAATTCACTGCCTCTGCCCAATGCCGCCCCATTCACAGCGGCGATTACCGGTTTCCTCATTTTAGAGAACTCAAAAAAGCAAAACTTAGAGATTATATGATAAAAATCTTTCATTAATCACTCAGGAGCTGTTTCAATTCATATGCAACCGCCACAAAAAACTAATTTTCCGGGTTTTAATTTCTCACTCTTTGCGTTCACTTTCCATTCCGTTTGGAAAATCATCAATGCCCCGAGTCGTATGATTTTTCCGTTTTTTCTCTGTTCCAACTTCGATGCAAACTCATTCTTTCGTCCTCTCTTCTCTCCGAACTCTCAAAATACTTCCAACTTAAGCCGTCAATGGATTCACCCAAGGGAGTATTTCAATTAAAAGACTACTCAAGTAATTTCTTTTTAAATACTATTCAATTGAAGTTATACCTTCAACCAATTGCAATTATCCTCATCAATCGTTTCTGGAAACGACATATTTTCTGTAAGCGAATCGACGCCTAAAGAGAAGAAATCTCCAACTCCGGTCAGTATCATAGCACCGATGGAATCATCTCTATCCATTCTCTGCATTGCTATCACCACCTGAAATAATATAATACACGTACATCCTATTAATAGGAGTGATTAAAGATAAAATAGAAGAGTAATTATTAAATTCTGATATCAACATGTGCCTTTCTCTCTCATAATCAGATTAAGCACATTCAAAACCTTTCAAGTTGCTTTATTTATCAACTTCGAGGTATTTCATAGTACGGAAACTTAGAGGAGTTAAATTTGTTTTCGATTTCATACTACTCACTGCCAGAAAACTTTCCCTCTTAAAAAACTCGCTTGCTTTTACTGAAAATTTTCAAAACAGAAATTTTTCTGATCGCCATAAAATTGTTATTCGTTCCATTTGTGACAGACACGCTCTGAAAATCGAAATGTCGAAAAACCTGCTCCAAGAAATCAAGGCTTAGATTGTGTTGTGTGCAAGAATGATCTGCCTCTCGCGCGCGCTGCGTATCGCGTAAGAGAGCGAGACTAAGAATTGGATTGGCTGCATTGAACTATATTTATATTTGGACTCTACACTACTCGGACTATATATTTATCATCTCTGGAATCTTTGGACTACAAGGCAAGGTACATAACAGATTGTTTTTTGCTTGTAGATTATTCATTTGAATCAAGCCGACATTGCCCTTCTTGCCCACTCTTCCGACCACCAACAAAGTCTCCTCGAGAGTCGAGAAAAGGCGATGAAAGGACAAGCTCCGAATTGCGATGCTTCCAAACATACCCTAGACTATGTCAAAAGATAAGGCAACTCAACCTCAACAGACTTACACTAAAACCATAAAATGATTTTTATAATTCAAAAGAATACCTTCCATCTATTGATTATAAAAATGGAAGTACTTGCACGATATTGAAAACATTCATAGAACGCTTGCTGTATTATCTCAAGTTTGCATTGCTTTTAGATAAAGAATCTTTTTATTCTACGATATTTTCTCTGTACATTTGTTTGTCTATGAAATGGTAGTCTCTAGTTCCGTTATTGTCGTCTTACGAGCCAGTGCACTCGTCTTACGAGCCAGTGCACTCGAATCTCATGTAACAAAGACACTCAATTTTTCGATTAATGTAAGCGTTCACATTCAATTGTATTTGCAAGAGCCCAATTTAAATTCTAAATTACCATTTAGATAAGCAATTAAGCGCATAGCAAATTTTGAACACTCCATTGTTTCAGTTAGAGTTGTAGTCGAGAACAATATCAAAATTTATTAGCGTATTCGACGCTCAAACACAACAATGGTTTACAAATTTGGAGATATGAGTGTTTATTTACCAGTAGTCTCTTTCATCGACTGTAGCCAAAAAATTACAAATCACACATTAATTGAGAGACTATCCATGAAACTTTTTTGATTTAAAATTTTTTTTATGGTGTTTGAATTACATTGAAAACTGCTATAACAATCCAGAGTCCCTACAAAGAGATAGTTATTGATATCATTTACAACATTGTTCCACGGCTCAATTATTCTCTTTTTGATATATTTTCCACACGTTCAGTTTTCCATATATCAACAGAAATCACAACAAGAACGTTCTGGATGGTTAATTTAATTTATGTTTTCATATTTATGCACACTAAAAAGTACATAAAGTTTCTGCGAACTAGCACCCGATATATGTACCTGCAAAAATACTCAAAACAGTCACAACAACTACAAGATAAAAGACAATATAGAAGAGAGAGAGAGAGAGAGAGAGAGAGAGAGAGAGAGAGAGAGAGAGCAGAAGAGAAAGAGGTATAAATAAGTAGAGTTATGGATATATAAAGAAAAAGAGCTAGAGGATGAGAAAGAGAGAGAGAAAGAGAGAAAGAAAGAGAGAGAGAAAGAGAGAAAGAAAGAGAGAGAGACCTTAACAACAAACCGAAAGCGATCCAAATATTATATATCGTTCAAACCGTAAGGAATATAATAATTTTTGATTGACAAAATTAAAATTTAGCTCTTGAAATTTTTTCATGTTTTTTATTTCGCATTGATGGCTTTTGCATTGAGTTCAGGGAGTTGCATTGATGGCCTGCTGGATCTGAGTGGGAATGAGTAGAGGGATGAGAGCGCCAAAGAGGGCGATGTGTTTAGTGCATACTGAAATTATGACATCCACATCAACTTCCAGCTTCCCCTGCAATTTTCTATCTCAATGTTGGGATTATTTGTAAATTAAATTTTTTTTATTTTTTGAAACTTTCTATTCAATAATCAAAACAAAAACATGAGAAAGTGAATGATTTAATATTTGATGATCATCAACTGACCAATGGATCATTCTGCGCGCCTTTTTCCTCATTCGTGAGGAGTTCCTCAACGAATTCATAACTGAACTGGCCTTTCTGAAAATTTTTCCTTCTTTGTTTAAAATAAATTCGAGTATTAATGGCATATTGTAAATTTTCGAGAGTTTTAAGTTCCAAGAATAACCTGGAAATACTCCCACACTTGCTTCAGAAGTAAGAAGCCTTCTTGGCAGCTGAGATATGGAATGATATCGATCAGCAGGGTGTACTTCTCTGGAAGAACTCCTCCCTTAACACTTGAGAATTGGTAAAATTGTAGAAGAGAGAGAGAGAGAGGGAGAGAGAGAGAGAGAGAATTAGAGAAGCATGAAGAGAGATAAAGAGAGATACTAGTAGAATATCGACTTATTTTCCTTGCCAATGACTCCCCCAATGAACCTTTCTTGTGATGACCATCCACTTATCCAATCGCTGCATCATCACATCTGAGGGCTTTTTCTTTCGATCCACTGCATTCTCGAAGAGAGACTACAACCATTCACCCTTTCATCATTGTCTTCACTGTTCGTAAAATTTCAATCAATAAACCAAGATTTAAAAAAAATAATAATTTGAAAGGAACAGAATCGCATTACAATGCACATAAATGAGTAATACAGTCAGTAACTATCAGAAAAAAATGATCGGACGTACGTATCCGCCTTAAAAGGAATCTGGAATGAAAGTTAACGATAAAAAGGTTGAAGGGAAGAATTGATTCGTCGATATAGCCTTAAATAAAGTAATAAGACTCACAATGATGCACACCAGTTGCGCCTTGAGAATTGGCATAACGAAGAACAAAGAACGGGGAAAGTCACACAGGAAAGTGAGAACTTGAGTGCAGAAAGAAGATGACTCCACTCGTTTGGAAACCTCCACGAATCTTAACCAAAAAATTACCTTCTTTTATCGAACCTGTCTACTTGCTCTTGTTCTTTGACCTAAGGTTACGTCGAGTTCCGTTTATTGTACCTCGCTTTTTGAACTATACACATTCGATTTAGTCCACACTATTTAAAAAAATCTATCCTTGGAATAGTTTGTTGAGGACGTTTTTGAATCCGCTTTCCAAAACTTTTCATAAATGAAACCATCACACGGGCAAAAGCTAATCCAGAAGGCGGTATCGAACCTAGCCGTTTCTTTTCTTACTAGTCTTAGGACGTTAGCCTACAGATTACCTTCTTCTTCTTCCTCGCGCTTGTTCCCGCCTCGCGGCAGGGTACGCGCTCCCCTGAGATGCAGGTCAGACCTATCCTGGTAGAACCAGTGGCTGTCTGCTAGATCACTGCTAGTGTGATTAGCAGCAGTGGGGAGAGTCAGATTCGTGCATGAGCACTACCAACATTTCTTAACCCCCTTGGTTTGGGTGGATCTGTCCGGGGTGGGAGTCGAACTCGGGACTCTTCGCACAATGGTCTATCACACTACCACTATGCCACGCCCGGACCCTACCCTACGGACTACCCTACCAACTAAAACCCTACAGATTACCAAGGACACATATTCCGCCTTGACCATGCTGTGTTCTTCTTCTACTCTCTTACTCCTCTTGAAAAGTAGACCTATTTTGCGAGTTTTTTTTAAACCTTAGTTTTTGATGATAATGATTATTCTTCAAATCCAAAAAAAAAAATTTTTAAGAGTTTGTCATTGTATGTAGTGTATAGATGGACCAACTTGGCTATGGATTCCTTCTCTGCACCCCATTCTCCGAAAGAATAGTCGCCTTTTAGCGCATCCTCACACAGCACTTCTACCATACTCAATGCCTGACACCAATTAACAATGTTGACTTCATTCTTCTATCTCAATCTCAAGCTTCTACAGTATTCATCAAATGTACAATTATGGGAGAAACACTAAAACTAAATCCGAATTTCGAGAGAAATAGTCAAATAAGGAATAAGAAGACACAATTTGTTTAGCGAGGCGACACTTGAGAACATGAGAAGATGTCTGGAGGGCGGAGTAGAGTGAGTCCAGCAGGACAATCACTCGAAGGGAACTCTCCTCCTAGAAACAATTCATACTCAACACAATTATCCACTTTTAAAGTCCTTTATTTTGGATTGAGTCCTTTATTCAAACCAGCCGATTTTGATCACGCCTTAATGTCTAAATAATCAGGAGTGTTCCCTGTTTAAAAAATTTTTCTTTCGGGATGAGATACCCACCCCGCATGAAGATTTATTCAGCGTTTTCCGGTGGGAAGCGATTCTTCCTGAGTGAGCGAGGGAGGAAACGCTTCTTCTGAGGGAAAGAGCCCGCAGACTTGTCAGTAGAGAGGACTCTTCCGCGTACGATTCAGGCTGCATTTTTAATCAAAAATTTTAAAAATTTTAAACCGGAATTCCGAATTTCCACTCTCCTCTTTCTTGAACTCTCGTTAACTACCCATATCTCTCTCTCTCTCTCTCTCTCTCTTTCTCTCTCTCTCTCTCTTTCTCTCTCACACACACTTTCTTCCTCTCTAACACTATTTCTCTCTTTGTGTGTTTCTGTTCATCTTTCCCCTTTTCCTCAAGTCACATGTTTTTGAGCAGTAAAAAACCTGTAGAGGTTGTCAAGAAAATTAACAATCGATAGAAGTCGATCTTCATTGACGGCAAGTATTTCATGGAAAAGATCATCCGATTCCTGAAATCTTCAACGATACAAATATTTTTTGCACTGCAACTCAGTCGCTCACCCGTTTATCACATTTACTCAGTATTAATCATGCTTTGTATATGTAAATATACATATAAGCTGATAATTGAAAAAAAAATCTTACTAAAACGTATAAACCATTTTCCAAAACTCATTGATTCACATTCAACGAAGTTGAGCGATAAGCCGGTTAAATAATGAAAAATTGAAAACGTGTGAACTAGTTCTTTTTGTTGTTGTTGTTGCCGGCAAACGTCTCGCGTCGAAGAGAGTTGGCTATGGAGAGCCGCTCTCTCCCTCTCTCCCTCCTCTCTTTTTTTATTTTTAAATACATCTCTTCTTCTTTCCTTCACAATAGTCTCAGAAATGAGGCTACTTCTTTTGGTTTCATCCAGAGATCTTCCAACGTGAGTCTTGTTGGACGTCTAGCGCATTTGAAGAGATGGGCCACGTCGTGAGGTCCATTGAGACAGTCTGGGCAGTAGTCAGGTCCGGTATCGAGTCATCGATCCGGTGTAAGTAGTGGTTGGCGTACCTGCTGTAGCCTGAGCGGAGTTGGCTCAGCGTGCAGCGGGCGTTTCTGGAGAGGTCCACTTCTTCTTCATTTATGTCCGGTGGTGGTCGGCCGCCCAGTATGACTGGACCTTGGATGGTTTCCTTTTCTTCTGAGACCATGTTTGTGTGGACTCGGTTGGCGACGCTTTTCCCGTTCTTCTTCTCTGCTGTTTCCGACAGGGCTCTTTCAACAGTGCTTCTGCATGCGATGTAAAGATCAGCTTTCATGTTGCGTGGTGGGGTCCTTGGAGAAATAATCCGTGATGGAAGTGAGTTTGGCTCAAGGTCCTTGCCAGGTATTGGGCTGATAGCATGTGAAGGTGCGATTTCGATCTCATAACTTTAGCTTCAGCATGTATGTGGTCGACGCTGGCCATTTGATCGTTTCCTGTTACGATACGCAGGCCATTGTTCTGTTCTCTTTGAATTTTGGTATGTGCTGAGGAGGAGAGAAAGCTGGCCCAGGCTGGAGCTGCGTAGCTGTATATGGATTGGCAAATGGCTTTGTACGTGAGACGGAGTGTCTCCTTTTGGTTGCCCCATGTACTGCCGGCTAGCGCCTTCAGTACATTGTTACGTTGCGACATTCGGCCTGCTATGTCTTTCGCATGATGACTGAATGTGAACATAGAATCATATGTACCTCCAAGAATTTTGGCGGTATTCACGGTGGGTACGCTCTGACCTCCGATCGAGACATCTAGGATAGTCTTGTACTCTTTGCTGTAAGGTGTGAAGAGTAGAAGCTGACTTTTGGCAGGAGAAATAGATAGTCCACGATCGTGGATGAACTTTTCGATGTGTGGGAGACCGGATCGTATGTGTTGCGAGGCAGTGGAAATGCTCGGATCTGACGCCCATAGCGTTATATCATCAGCATAAGAGACGATTTTGATGTTTGGATCGTTGTTCGGAAGATCGCTAAGATATAAGTTGAAGAGAAGCGGTGAGAGTGCGCTGCCTTGAGTAACTCTGCTTCTGATCAGGGATGAGCTCGAAAGGACGTCGCGGAAGGATGTGCGGCTCGTTAGTAATCTTAGTACGATGCAAGCCATTTCTTTGCAAAGTTTGGAGCGTCGGTTTGTAGGGCGAGATCAATGAGTACCGCTATGTCTATGCTGTCGAAGGCCTTTGACATGTCGATGGCCAGCATCACTGTAAGTTTGGCTGGTCTCTTCGTGTTAAAACCTGCAGCTACGTCCTTTGAAAGAGTGAGGAGGGCAGAGGTGGTGGATCTTCCTGTGGTGGATCCATGCTGGTGCTCAGCTACTCTTACGTACGGCTTGAGTTCTTCCAATAGAAGTCGTTCTATGATTTTCGCCATCGGTGAGAGTAAGGAGATCGGTCGGTATTCTGGTCCATACGTTGCCTCTTTTCCTGCTTTCAGGAGTGGGAGAATGACTGAAGATTTCCAAATCATGGGAATTCTGCCAGAGCTGTTTATATATCTTGCTCCCAATAAGGCGGATAAGAAAGAATGGTAGAGAATTCAACTGACCAAGATGCAAGAATGTACCAGACTGGCAATGAATAAATGAGCGAAGGGTTCGACCAGGGAAGGCACCAATTTCGACTGCCAGAAAGAGGCGATCGACGATGTCAAAGTGCAGAAGACGTGCGCGCCCGCCGGGTCATTCTTATCTGCTTATCAACGACTCGTTATCAGGAATATTCAACCCCATTCGGCGGAGATTTGGAATCACTATAACACTTACCCGAATTACGTTTTATACTTAGCCGTAAATCCAAGTCAAAGTCTCGCTTATGAGATAAACGGTGGGTTTAGGTAGCACTTCGTGATGATGTATTTAACATCTCACAAAACTTTATGTTTGAGAAAAAGAGATCTCCAGTGAAGGCTGCATTTCACTCAATTATAGATCGTTCTTCCTCAACAATTAAGACGCGATTTAAACTATCTGGTGTTAATGATTATTCAAAACTCGAACTTATTAAAATCATATTCTGAGATTTATTGATTATGTTTAGTTAAAGTAATTGATTAGAAGAACTAGGCCCGTTTGGGGTACTACAGTGTCTTAGGTGTTTATCTTAATTCAGGACAGCATCTGAAGAAGAATTGAGCTCGTTAAGAAGAACAAAAAAGGAACTGATTAGAAAGAGTGCGAATCGGAGGAGGCACGCAAGTTGGACGGCCGACTTGTAGATGAATCTCAAGGAGAAGGAGACAACGGGGAGCTGCAGACCCTCCTCAAACAGCGACTACTATTCAGGGGTTAAATAGTGACCGGATCGCTCCCGTCGGCGGATACATGTACACACACTACTGACAAAAAACTCCCTCTCTTTTCCTTTCCCTTCATCCCCTCTTCTTTTTTCCTCTAAACTTTGAGCGGCGGATACATGTAAACCCAAATTGGGCGGCTCCATTTAACCCCTGCTACTATTATTCATGGTTCCACTCCTTTCTCAATTATATACATAAATACTCTTTCTATCTAGAAAGCCTTCCCAATCTCACAAATGATACATATTTTCTAGTACGAAACGGCGCATCAAATTCATTATTTACACTGTCCATTTCTTCGGATAGGACATCTGGAAAATGTGTTATCTCCTTATAACGCTCATATAAGGTCTAGATCCTTCACTGAATGTTCGGTTGTTTAAGTTATATCAGGCGATTTCTTTCTAGCACTGTTAAACGTGGTGTTCATCCCCTTAACGATTCCCCAGGGTTCCTAGTTCCTGGAATGAATAGAATCATTGATGGAACCCTGAAGTATCTAACAAACCCTAGGGAACAAGTCTCCACTTGCTCATGTATTCTGGAAATTCTGTAGAGTTTGATGTGGCTTTCTACTGATGAACTGACCGAAGCAGACTTCTTCCGTAGCTCATTAGACGCAGCTGTGACGGGTAGAAGACGAGCGATTTCAGAGAGCAGAGATATACACAAAGACGTGTCGTCTTTGTTCTCAAACAGAAAAGATGAGCGTTAACTGAGAATACTTCCATCTCATTGCAAGCAGGGCTTGATATTTGACTGAGCGGGTCTATGGATGCTTCAAAGGCCTCCATACAAACTCATTGCAAGCAGGGGTTGATAGTTGACTGAGCGGGTCTATGGATGCTTCAAAGGCCTCCATACAAACTCATTGCAAGCAGGGGTTGATAGTTGACTGAGCGGGTCTATGGATGCTTCAAAGGCCTCCATACAAACTCATTGCAAGCAGGGGTTCATAGTTGACTGAGCGGGTCTATGGATGCTTCAAAGGTCTCCATACAAACTCATTGCAAGCAGGGGTTGATAGTTGACTGAGCGGGTCTATGGATGCTTCAAAGGCCTCCATACAAACTCATTGCAAGCAGGGGTTGATAGTTGACTGAGCGGGTCTATGGATGCTTCAAAGGCCTCCATACAAACTCATTGCAAGCAGGGGTTGATAGTTGACTGAGCGGGTCTATGGATGCTTCAAAGGCCTCCATACAAACTCATTGCAAGCAGGGCTTGATATTTGACTGAGCGGGTCTATGGATGCTTCAAAGGCCTCCATACAAACTCATTGCAAGCAGGGCTTGATATTTGACTGAGCGGGTCTATGGATGCTTCAAAGGCCTCCATACAAGCTCATTGCAGGCAGGGGTTGATATTTGACTGAGCGGGTCTATGGATGCTTCAAAAGCCTCCATACAAACGCATTGCAAGCAGGGGTTGGTAGTTGACTGAGCGGGTCTATGGATGCTTCAAAGGCCTCCATACAAACTCATTGCAAGCAGGGCTTGATATTTGACTGATGATGATGATTGTTGCCCGTGCGGTTCCTTTGACGTTGAAAGGGGGGTCCACGAGCTCTCGGTAAAAGCTCAAGCACACAGTCACACTCACTCACTTCTCTCTTTCTCTCTCTCATTCACTTTTTTTTTGCCTCTTTTCTTTTCGCCTTTTTTTTTTTTTGTTTCGGGCTCTGGCTTTTTTTCTTTTTTTTTTTAACAAACTGATTCCATCCTTCCATCCATATTATTCAACAATCCAACCTACACAGACAACAACAAGAACAGCAAATAACTGTTTAGACTGGCAATGAAAACATCATTCATTGGGCTAGGAAATCTGCAACATCGACAGGTTTATACCATAGGTCTAGAGGTTTAAGTCTAGTGGGGTTACAACGGCAGTTAAACAAGTGTACATAGACTAGTATGATCTACCTCTCTACATGAAGGACAGAGAGGAGAATCAGTGGCACCAATCCTATGAAGGTAACTGTTTAACGTGCTAGAGTAACCACTTCTAAGTTGCGATAGGGTAACCTGTTGTTCCCTGATATTTGACTGAGCGGGTCTATGGATGCTTCAAAGGCCTCCATACAAACTCATTGCAAGCAGGGCTTGATAGTTGACTGAGCGGGTCTATGGATGCTTCAAAGGCCTCCATACAAACTCATTGCAAGCAGGGCTTGATAGTTGACAGAGCGGGTCTATGGATGCTTCAAAGGCCTCCATACAAACTCATTGCAAGCAGGGCTTGATATTTGACTGAGCGGGTCTATGGATGCTTAAAGGCCTCCATACAAACTCATTGCAAGCAGGGGTTGATAGTTGACTGAGCGGGTCTATGGATGCTTCAAAGGCCTCCGTACAAACGCATTGCAAGCAGGGCTTGATATTTGACTGAGCGGGTCTATGGATGCTTCAAAGGCCTCCATACAAACTCATTGCAAGCAGGGGTTGATAGTTGACTGAGCGGGTCTATGGATGCTTCAAAGGCCTCCATACAAACTCATTGCAAGCAGGGGTTGATAGTTGACTGAGCGGGTCTATGGATGCTTCAAAGGCCTCCATACAAACTCATTGCAAGCAGGGCTTGATATTTGACTGAGCGGGTCTATGGATGCTTCAAAGGCCTCCATACAAACTCATCGCAAGCAGGGCTTGATAGTTGACTGAGCGGGTCTATGGATGCTTCAAAGGCCTCTATACAAACTCATTGCAAGCAGGGCTTGATATTTGACTGAGCGGGTCTATGGATGCTTCAAAGGCCTCTATACAAACTCATTGCAAGCAGGGCTTGATATTTGACTGAGCGGGTCTATGGATGCTTCAAAGGCCTCCATACAAGCTCCTTATCAGAACTTTTTTTTCAATCTTTCAGAAAACCTTTGCTTAGTATATGGTGGGTTTGAATAGAAATTCTAACGAGTGTTTGGAGCACAACATAAGACGAAGATGAGCTTTAACAGCAACATTTAGTGAAGACTTCGCCCTACAGTAATATGTACGACTATACTGTACCAACTTTTTGGAGCACACGAATAGACCAAGAGAAAATGTCGACCAGAACTGCACCGAGATGAGCCCCGGGATGGAGTCTGTAATGTAGGATAACAGTTATTTTATGAATCACAGGGCCGAGTCTTTCAACTGAGAGAAATCCCTCAGTCTTTCATCAAGTCAGTCGTAAACATAATTCTTTTTTCGAGGTACTCTTTTTTTAAAAAAACTATTTTTCTGTAATGTTTCCGTATCGGTAATTCAAGTCGATCAGTAAAGTCATGTGATGAGTAATTTATGTTATGGCCAGAATTGATCAGGCGATTTAAATTGATCAAAAGTTAGTTTCTTTTTATTTTTTACATAAAATTCATTTTAACATCAAAACTTTTCTTATGCAGTCTCGTTAGCCTAAGCCGTACGGCCTCATTAGCATAAACTTTTGCCTTTTGTCTAAATAATTTAAATAAAGAATAATTTTTAAAAAATTTTTGCATTAAAAAAACGCTTAAGCTTAGGCAAAAGTTTACGCTTATGAGGCCGTACGGCTTAGGCTAACGAGACCGCATATGGAAAGTTCTCAAGTTCAGCCGAAAGAGCCATCTAAAAGCCATCAATTTAAAGCGCCTGATCAATTCTAGCCATAACATATACAACAACAAAAACTAGGGTTCAAAATCAAGAACACACAACCTTCTCTCAAACCTAAGTTCTTGCTTTCTTGTTGACCTACAAACTTCTTTTGCGACTTCTTTAACAAACCTGAAAGAAAGGCGGGGGCCTCTGTTCCTTTCGGAGACTCCGACACTTCATTAGAAGGGTCAATAGAAAAGTCTAGACTTACTTCTGCTTCGAATAGGTTGGTGTAAATATTTCAAGAAGTGAATGTACCACAAAATGAAATGTAGTTAGAACCACCCACCCTTGGTGTTTCATCATCTGCCCGGGATCCACGGCAACTTCCCATTCCATCAAAATCCTCAAGTTCCTAACGAATGAGAAAGAGGGCGTGGCCACTGGATCTGGAGGACTTCGTTTTACTACCCAACGTTCAACTGTCCCAAATTTTGTCATTGTGGTTCTGTTTCTGCCTTCTCACTTGTATTCGGCGCATTTTAATATCAAAGCATCCATATATAATCTTTTCGACCACGGTTTCGCGTTTCATTAGGAGAAGAATCTCCTTTTCCAGTTACGATATGTAAATCTTGACTTCAAGGAGAAACTATTTAGGTTCACTGAAATTCGACAAGTTTTTTCTCTGAATTGAGTATTGAAAAGCGAGGGAACCATTTTGTTCGTCTTCGATGAGTTGCTTGAGGGCGGGCCAATTCATGTAGGCAGCGCTCATGATCTCTGTCATGTAGGGGTGGATGGTGGAGAGGAAGGATACCAACACTGACAACTGTAACTCACTTCACTCGTGAATATCATGGAAGGGGTGAAGATGTTCAAAGAGAGAGAGAGAGAGACAGAGATAGAGAGGGAGAGAGAGAGAGAGAGAGAGAGAGAGAGAGAGAGAGAGAGAGAGAGAGAGAGAGAGAGAGTTTTAGGACGAGAGTTCAGCACACAACACATATTTTTGATGAATGTCAGTAGTTTCACTGTCGCGGACCAGAACTTCGAGACAGTTTTGCTTGTCAAAGGAAGGCGACGCTGGAACCTCTTGGTTCAAAGCGATCTGCATGGTAGAGAGTTCAAATTGTGACCCAATACAGAAAAGCCAAGCACCCTTAGACTATTTCACACCTCCCCGCCGCCCAAGCTCAGCCCTTCTTCCGGAAGATCCTGTTATCTACAACCGACAGCTCAATTCCACGCGGTCACATCAAGAAGAGAAACGTTGCCTTAACACCAGAAATCCGAGATTGGATGACCAAACGAGGCGCTTTACGAGAATCAGACCCATCAAGCCAAGAAATCAGCACCCTCAACATGAACATCAGACGAGCCACGGACAGAAACAAAAGGGACATCTGGAGAAACTTCATGGAGAACTTTGATTCCAAACTAGACAGCAAGAAACTGGAAAACGATCAAGATGCTGAATGATAAAGGACGTCCCCCACCAAACTGCGCCATCGACTTCGGGAAAGGACCCCTCACATCCTCCTTCGAAATCGCGAACCAGTTCAACAAACGCTTCACACGCCCAGTCGCCTACAGAACAAAAAAGGAAAATTGGAAAACCATGAAGAAAGTTCACAACATCCACGCGAAAGATTTTGTCGAGTACTCAGAGGTCGCAGTAAAATCAGCTATTCAGAAGACAAAGAAATCAACAGCCCTCGGACCGGACGGACTCGCTCCAATACTCTTTCATTATCTCGGGAACAGAGGTATAGCCGCCCTCACAAAGCTCATCAACGACTTACTCAGCTCCGGCAGAATTTCCATGATTTAGAAATCTTCAGTCATTCTTCCACTCCTGAAAGCAGGAAAAGAGGCAACGGATGGACCAGGATACCGACCGATCTCCTTACTCTCACCGATGGCGAAAATCTTAGAGCGACTTCTCTTGGAAGAACTCAAGCCGTACGTAGGAGAAGCTGAGCAAGAGCATGGATTCACCACAGGAAGATCCACCACCTCTACCCTCCTCACTCTTTCAAAGGACGTAGCTGCAGGTTTTAACACGAAGAGACCAGCCAAACTTACAGTGATGCTGGCCATCGACATGTCAAAGGCCTTCGACAGCATAGACATAGCGGTACTCATTGATCTCGCCCTACAAACCGACGCTCCAAACTTTGCAAAGAAATGGCTTGCATCGTACTCAGAGGACTAACGAGCCGCACATCCTTCCGCGACGTCCTTTCGAGCTCATCCCTGATCAGAAGCAGAGTTACTCAAGGCAGCGCACTCTCACCGCTTCTCTTCAACTTATATCTTAGCGATCTTCCGAACAACGATCCAAACAACAAGAACTTTTCTTATGCTGATGATATAACGCTATGGGCGTAAGATCCAAGCATTTCCACTGCCTCGCTACACATACGATCCGGTCTCCGACAAATCGAGAAGTTCATCCACGATCGTGGACTAGTTTACATTCAGTCATCATGCGAAAGACATAGCAGGCCGAAGGTACTAAAGGCGCTAGCCGGCAGTACATGGGGCAATCAAAAGGAGACACTCCGTCTCACGTACAAAGCCATTTGTCAATCCATCTACGGCTACGCAGCTCCAGCCTGGGCCAGCTTCCTCTCCGCCTCAGCACATGTCAAAATTCAAAGAGGACAGAACAATGGCCTACGTATCGTAACAGGAAACCATCAAATGGCCGGCGTCGACCACATACATGCAGAAGCTAAAGTAATGAGATCGAAGTCGCACCTTCATATGCTATCAGCCCAATACTTGGCAAGGACCTTGATCCAAGTCACTTCCATCACGGACTCTTTCTTCAAGGACCCCCACCACGCAACATGAAAGCTGATCTTTCCATCGCATGCAGAAGCACTGTTAAAAGAGCTCTGTCGAAAACAGCAGAGAAGAACAACGGGAGAAGCGTCGCCAAACGAGTCCATACAAACATGGTCTCAGAACAAAATGAAACCATCCAAGGTCCAGTCATACTGGGCGGCCGACCACCGCCGGACATAAATGAAGAAGAAGTGGACCTCTCCAGAAACGCCCGCTGCACGCTGAGCCAATTTCGCTCAGGCTACAGCAGGTACACCAACCACTACTTACACCAGATCGATGACTCGATACCTGACTTCTGCCCAGACTGCCTCAATGGACCGCACGACGTAGCCCATCTCTTCAAATGTGATAAACGTCCAACAACACTCAAGTTGGAAGATCTCTGGAGGAAAACAAAAGAAGTAGCCTCATTTCTGAGACTATTGTGAAGGAAAGAAGAAAATATGTATTAAGAAAAAAAGAGAGAAAAAAGAGATAGAGAGGGAGAGAGCGGCTCTCCATAGCAGACTCTCTTCGATGAGAGACGTTTGCCGGCAACAACAACATAGATAGGGCTTGTAAGAACTAATCGAGCGGAAAAGACTCTCGAGCCTCTCCGATCGATTTTTTAAAAACTTTTTTGGTCGTTTTTTAGCGAAAACTTTTATCGAGGCCATTGTCACTAATTCTTTTCAGCTCTCTGTTAGTACCCATTGGTCTCTGTGTTAGCTCTAGGATAGAGAGAAGGATGGGGAAGATTCACCCACCACAGTCGGTGAGTTGACTGACCTGGGCTTCATCGCCACATTCCATCATGTACCGTATAACAATTTCTGCGGACTTTAATTGAGGGAAGGCGATAGAGATGGTATGCAGCAAATGAATCAGTGGCGCCACATGGCACAATTCACAATGCAGGCTCCATTTTATGATCTTCAACTTATGCTTGGTTAGTTTTCGTTTTACAGTTGATAATTTTCTGAAAATTCACTATAACTAATTTTTTTGTTAGTGTAAGATCATTTGAATCTTTTTCAGTGCTTATCTTTAACTTTGGCCCCATTTGGTTCAATCATAACTAATTAAGACACCATGCTTTATTCAAGCGCATCACAAGTGATAACAAGAACGCATTTATTCATTGACACAATCATTCAAGGACTAATTCTGTTCCATTTCAAGGCCGATTTTTATTTGAACTTTCCTGGTTATTCCCAAATCAATGATTCCGAGTAAAATTACCTTCGGTAGATCAAATTTATGAGGAGATATTTGAAGTTTTTGAGAAGTAAACCAAACTTCATGCAGCTTCTTTCCATGAGCGACATGTCTGAAGACTTCGGCCGACCCGGCGAACTCTTTTCCATGAGTAGCTTCCACCATTATTTGTACACAGTCTTTCTGGAAACCTCATTACAACATGAGAAGGGAAAGAGCCACATCAACTTCTTTCTCGTTGTTACTCACCAACAGCAGAAACTTTCTCAGTGCTTATCTTCAACTTTGGCCCCATTTGGTTCAATCATAAGTAATTTGGTTCAATCATAACTAAAGTGTACAGATCAGAAATGTTTAGAGTCAAGGTACGACTCACCTTACAAATTCGACGAGTGAAATAGAGTAAGTTATGGCAAGAAAAATGTCTCATCACCAGCTTACTTTGGAGAACGATAAGAGTCGCGCCGGAAATTCAACCACAAAGCGGTTGAGAGAGAACTCCTAGTTGTTCTTCTCACAAAAAAGGTCATATCGATCAGTTACTGACCAGAACCCGCGAAGCCATTTCTCTCAGAGAAGGGATTATTGATTCGTTGGGATTACTGACGGAGTATCCTGAAGATCATTTGTTATGAAGAATTTTATTTTGAATGGATCATGAGTTTTTTGTTATTGACTTTCAGATGTATGCACCGAATATTATGTATAAAATCAATGAAGAGATGAACTCTTAACCTCGTTCTTCAAATATCGAGCAGAGCAAATCCGTGAAGTTTAAAAAGATTTAAGAACATGTATCTGAACCCAACGGCAAAAAATATTGAAAAAATGAATGATCTAGTCTCGAAAATAAACCTGAGAATACTGTAGAATCGTATACTATTCTGAGCGCCACTTCGATCAACTTTTCGCAAGATTCTAGATTTATATGGGACATGATCTCGTCCACAGAAGCCTGTAAAATATATGATCTCATACCGATGTATCCAATTTCAACATCGATCAACACATTGTAATTTACAGGTTCTAGAACTCAAAAAAAAACAACAAAATACGCTGCAATTAATGATTGGTTTTGAAACAGTCACAACAAAACTCATCCATTTTTGAAACTTTTAACAAAAAATATTTTTTTGTCTTAAGAAAACAATTAATAAAAATTTTTTTTGTTAAGATAAAGACCTGCCATGATGGAGTGAAGACTGAAGAAGGCAGAGCAGAACATTGATCGGCAAATCGGAAGACACACCATGGGGTTACTGTAACATCGCATTAAATTATAAGTTTGCAGGACGAAGAACCTTTCATTTAGTATCCTGAATAACAAGAACCGAAAACCAGTTTTATTGATCATAGAAGCTAACAACAAATTGAAATTCTCATAATAAGCTCTCTTTCTAATTTTAGAAGAAGAATACGCATGAAGAATACATTAAATGAATTGGAAAAAAATTGAATTGAAAAAGCAAACATTTGATATGCTGTTCTTGAATGAGAGCAGAGAGTAGGGAGGGCGATTCCAGCATCAGCTTCACCATGAAGATTCCAGAGACTGACGAAAACTGCCCGGATGAATCCCGGTCACTCTCTTCCACTTCCTGACCAAATCAATCAATCAAAGATGCCTCTCTAGAGATAATAAAGTTACCAAACAGACAAAAAGCGCAACCACAGGGCGAAATCGAACTCAGCCATATCTCTTACGCTTACCGAGAGTCTAAACACGTTATTATCAGAATGTAAAACTTATCAGAATGTCACTACTATTGTATTGATGACAAAAATCTACTTGGATAAAGTATCACTCTAGCACAATATCAAACAAGTATTTTCAAATTATGACACATCATGACTGTCATAGAAATACGAATGAAAGTTTTGGATCAATATTATTGGGTATTGTTCCAGCAAACTATATGCTCAATATACAAGTTCATAGTTTCAATGGAGTGAGTTAGGCAGTCATTCCTGTGACTAAACATTCAAAAGTCATCTTGAGTCACTAAACATTCATAAGTCATCTTGAGTCACTAAACATTTAACATTCAAAAGTCACTAAACATTCAACATTCACCAAACATTCAAAAGTCATCTTGAGTCACTAAACATTCAAAAGTCATCCTGAAGGCAGGGTTTTTTTTAGTTGGTCTGAAAATCCTACAGACGCCCGCTCGAGGCGAAAATTATTTTATACAGACACTCGCCTCTCATCTTGAAATTTTTTTCAAGTTTCAATTTTATGAGATAAAAAGTTTTTGAAAATTTTTCATACTTATGAGATGAAAAAAACTTAGGATAAGGGTCCCCCCTTATGAGTTAAAAGACAGACGCCCGCCTAAGTTCTAGAACAGAAGCCCACCGACAGGCGACCGGACATGACTAAATAACCCCTGCCTGAAGGCTAATGTGTTTAATTCATGAATCACGACAGAAACCCTTGTAACGAACCTTCAAAATTTGATGGACTACTTTGTTGATTTGGGGATTCTTCTTCCGCACTATAAATGTAAATAACTGGGCGAAAGAGTTGACTTGTGGTTCTTTGTCTTTCTGCATCTGCAGACACAGTGCCTTGGGAACCTGCAATTTTACGTTGTCATTGGAACCAAACTGCTTCCGGGCGTGGCATAATGATAGTCTGTTCGAATTTTGTTATTCACACTAGTAGTGATCTAGCGGTCAGCCACCAGGATAGGTCTGTCGCGCATCCCAGAGGAGCGCGTACCCTGCCGCGAGGCGTGAACAAGGGCGAGGAAGATAATAATTATTATTATTATTGTAACCAAACTGCCTCTACCCTTCCGTCAAAGCAGTGCGTAGAGAAATGCGATACAAACATAATATTTCAATGTTTTTTTTTTTGCAGAGAGAACAGATCTCATCCGCAGTACAAGTACGAAAAAAAGATATCAACGAGATGGTAATAACAGAATTTCGGAGATACATTTCAGAGCTAAATATTCTATAATTACTTCTGATAGAACATTACTGTAAAGGAAATAACAAACATGACCTGATTTTTCTGACTCTCCTCAAATACTCTGATGTAGTCGACAAAATGATCCATTCCTATGGCGAACAGTTTGTCGACAATTTGTGAGGGGAACCGGTTCCTGTACGGAAACTTTTATTTCATGCTCAAAGTTGATAATTCAACAGGTGATGTGATGAAATTATTGATAAGGCGGTTCAGTCAGAGGCCGGTTGCAAGAACATCTTTTGTACGGACATAAGTATTTGGTTTTTCTCGTTGCTTGCCTTGCTAGAAACTTTTGGTTTTTCAACGTTTTCATGACCGATCTTTTGTATGAATTTGTTATCCTAGGTTACCCAAGGATAACAGTCAGGATCCTAGGTTACCCAAGGATAACAGTCAGGATCCTAGGTTACCCAAGGATAACAGTCAGGATCCTAGGTTACCCAAGGATAACAGTCAGGATCCTAGGTTACCCAAGGATAACAGTCAGGATCCTAGGTTACCCAAGGATAACAGTCAGGATCCTAGGTTACCCAAGGATAACAGTCAGGATCCTAGGTTACCCAAGGATAACAGTCAGGATCCTAGGTTACCCAAGGATAACAGTCAGGATCCTAGGTTACCCAAGGATAACAGTCAGGATCCTAGGTTACCCAAGGATAACAGTCAGGATCCTAGGTTACCCAAGGATAACAGTCAGGATCCTAGGTTACCCAAGGATAACAGTCAGGATCCTAGGTTACCCAAGGATAACAGTCAGGATCCTAGGTTACCCAAGGATAAACGTCAGGATCCTAGGTTACCCAAGGATAACAGTCAGGAAAAACAGTTTTGCCAAGCACTTTTAACACTTTTTTCTTTTTCCTCTCTGTTTTCGTACAAAAAAATGATTTCTTTTTTGTAATTTTTTAAAGTTAATTCTAACATGATTTTTCTCTTTTTTTTACCCTTTTTTCACAAAATTTTTTGAAAAATATGAATCGAGAAATTTGTGACTTTTGGATCGGGATAGGTTTCTACTTTTCGAAATGTGTCTTTTTGTTAAAATTTGTCTTTTTGCCGAAAAACAAAGGTAGTTAAAGTTCAAAGAAATATGAATTCCCTTTTTTATGTTTAACAATTTATTAAAAACTTCTATTAAAAAATTAAGGTCAATAATCAATGGCATGACTATTATCCGCGATAACGTCGAATATGCTTTTGTATTTGTAAAGTAATTCCATGAAACGGGACTCAAATAGGTAAACTACGGTAAAACTATTATTTTGGGTCAAACATATATCTCAAAAAGCATGGTGGAATAGACTTCAAACTCTATTAATACTTCAAAGTTAAAAACAACACCCAAAGTGCGTCAACCTTTTGAATACAAACGTTTTACCAACAAAAGTTTCTCCTTGCAACCAGATAACTTGTTTTTGACCGGAAAACACGTTGTTGGATGAAACGTTTTACCGGACAACAACTTTGGTGGAACATACGTCTTGCAACCATCCTCTGATTTTTTTCGTGCAATACCTTGATCGAATTTTCCCATTTTCCCAGGCGCTACTGCCTTAAAACTGTTGAATTAATCATTTGTTCATTTCTCACTTTAGCCCTTTATTTGTATGTTTCTTAACTTTTGAATAGAATAAAACTCACGAGAGATGAATCAACATCCAATTGAATTCGGATGAGGTGCGGGATGCATCGAAGAGTACAGCCGAACACTCATTCGGACACTTATTCAACCTGATACAGTATCAATATGACTCTTACAGTTTCACAATAATCAATAGTAATTTTACAGTATCTAAATTATTGATTTTACAATGTAACACATAATCGTCAAAACAAGAAATATTTTGAATACTACAACTACAAGGTTATTTCACAGTTATTTTCAGATTCCCTTGAGATAATTACAATATTTTTTTAATTCAATTAAAAATCTTTCAACAGCTATATAATTAGGGCATTCCTAAGAGGTGAAATTGTCCATTCCGAATTGGTAAAGAGATTCGCCTGGGATATATTAACCAGGCGGTTTCTAACGACTCACAAAAACAGTTGGAAAAACCCAATCAAAAAGGAACACACTACTGGAAAAGACAGTGATAACATGTGGAGAAAAGGCAATAAAAACAGAAAATTTCCATCACTACGATTTTTTCGAGAAGCGTGATTTGTGAATTGATTTAACCCGTAGTGCAAGTGAGCGTAAGAGATTGATACAAAGAACCTTTTTACTTTCTGGAAATGATCAGTGAAAAATTCGCATGATGCGGTCATTGAATAGCTCGCCAGGTTTGAGCTCGAAGTATCAACCCTTCACTCTCAATTTGAAGAGTAAGACCCCTCATAACTTATTTTAGAAGATTGTAATTAAGAAGTGTAAAGCTTTACCACACAACCAAAAAAACTCTCCAAAACCAGAAAAATTAAAATAAACCTCGAATGTACAATAACTTGTTACCTTCCCCATTCCATTTACATTTGAGACGAATCAAAAGTACATAGTTTTGTTTGTTTTCCGTGTTAAAATATCGGCGTGATGTACACTTAAGGTGTTCTGTGCTGACAGTTATCGAAAGTGAGTGTTCTGTACTGACAGTGATCGAATGCAGTTGTCCACTAACTCAAGCAGACGACGGATCACGTCGCATGAATACATCATCTGAAATAACTCCCTCAGTCATTTTGAATGACATTTTAAATACACACTGATTTTCCAATATCGCCTGAGTAGGCTAAAAAGTTTTAAAACTTGACTTTAAAAAACTGTTTGGGGTAAAGAACCGCAAAAAATTTTTATTAAAAAAATCTAGATCTTGTTTTGTTAACCTTACAAGTTTTTTTAGGGAGATTGGTTGATTTTGGAAGGTCAATCGCCCACGAAAAAAACTTGCTACATAGTTGGTAGTTTACCTATGTTTCGAATGCATGTTGTTCATAGATGACATTGACAGGTTATGATCATCTGGTGAATCATACTGCGTACAATTAAAAGTTAAAGGCTCTTTGAACGCATTCACAGTACATTCGAAAATATTCACACCACGATAGTGTCGGTGCTGTCGATAAGAGACTCCAATTTCATTGACAACCGATTTAAAATTCATTTATTCTCAAGATCAAACTTTTAATAGTTGATACAAACTGAAAGCCAATACGGTTGAAATGGCACTGAATCGATGAAACGACTGACCTGTAGAAAATTCTCGTCTAAAGCCTTTTTATTCCTCTGAGCACATGGCCTACCATGGTTGTGTCGGTGCAGTTCACAAGAAAGACCACATGCCCACTCAAATATATTATATATTTTCTAGACTAAAAGCTCAATTATGTCTCAAATTTGATAGCTTCTATCATGTTTTCTTCCCATTTTTTAATCTATCAACCATCACTTTTCTACGCCCTCTCGCTTTCTCCACTGTCCCTCCCACCGTATTACATGTTTTGACAATTATACGTCCAACTATAAATAAGACTGCGATGCTTGCGTAAACATGTATATCTCAGACTGACAGTGAGCAAGGATAAAAAGAAGGCTTGGGCGATCCTAAAATCACCTGCAGCCTTCTGTCTCTGTGTGACTATGGCCTGGAGTTAAATAGTCATGTCAGACCTTCTGTCGGCGGGCCTCTGTTTTTCCAAATCATAAGGGGGGACCCTTATGTAGAACCAATGAAAAAATTTGCGGGCCTTTCTTTTTTATCCTAAGAGGGGACCCTTAAGTGACAAAAAACTTTCAACTTTGGCGGGCATCTGTACCATTGTCTCGCACACTATAAACCCTCTGATTATGGCAAAACCTAGCTCATCTTGTCTGTGTCCCTAACACATCATTTGATGATAGCGGTGATAAACACCGATAACATTAAATCTGGCGGGTGTACTCATTAATTTACGAGGTAAACCTAACCCCTGACAGTAAGCAACCGCAGGGTCTGAAATCTATGGAAAAATCTCTGCGCTGTTTGAAGAAGCTATTGAACTTTTTCTGATTTTTGAAGAAAAAAAAGATTTTCTCACTTTAGTTGTTAAAGTGTCACGCTTGTGTACACATATGCCTTTATATTGATGAATGAACTCAATGCGATAAACTATCAACTATCAAATTAAGTCTCGGATTATCTCGTATTTTATCTCCACTCAACGCCCTCTGTCCGTTTCTCTCCAGAAATTAGCGTGACCTCATGATTAGATTTTTTGATCTGCACTCTTCCTTTGCGGTAAGAAACAGCCTGGATGAGAAGGACAGATAAAGAAGAGAAATTTGGCAATATATATAAGAAGGCGAGACTCACGAGACTTGCTCGCTTATCATTATTCGAGGCCCAGCCACTCAAGAGACTTGCTCGCTTCTCGTTATTCGAGGCCCAGCCACTCAAGAGACTTGCTCGCTTCTCATTATTTGAGGCCCAGCCACTCAAGAGACTTGCTCGCTTCTGATTATTCGAGGCCCAGCCACTCAAGAGACTTGCTCGCTTCTCATTATTCGAGGCCCAGCCACTCAAGAGACTTGCTCGCTTCTCATTATTCGAGGCCCAGCCACTCAAGAGACTTGCTCGCTTCTCATTATTCGAGGCCCAGCCACTCAAGAGACTTGCTCGCTTATCATTATTCGAGGCCCAGCCACTCAAGAGAATTGCTCGCTTCTCATTATTCGAGGCCCAGCCACTCAAGAGACTTGCTCGCTTCTCATTATTCGAGGCCCAGCCACTCAAGAGACTTGCTCGCTTCTCATTATTCGAGGTCCAGCCACTTGCAGAGCGACATTTTTTCTTCAATTGTTCAACAGTTTAGTGACCTATGGCATGTACGAGTTACCGACACGTAATATCAAAGCTGACAGTGAGTATGTCAAGAGTCTGCTGTTTGCTGCCCTTCTCGAGAACGGTGAGCTGCAGGGTGGTGAGCAGCCGGAGAGCAGCCTCCTCCACCGATCCGTACACCTTCACCGTCGACTGCAGCTCCATCTGCGTGTAGAACTGGTGCGCTGTCTCGTGGATGAACAGCCCCACCATATTGCACACTGCCATTCTGAATTAACTCGTTGCTGTTGTTCGCCAAAGAAGACCGCCCTTCAAATAACCGGGTAAATGTAGGTTATTACGTCCATAGATCACTCAGAAATTTAAATGGCAGTTGTTGTGCGCATGAAACGTCAGGAGGTATCGAATTGGCTCCGGCCTAGTGCACGTACTTTTTAATTTTACCCCTCTTTATTCCATTTCCACCCGCTTAATCTTTGATTGTGCGTTATAATAACGATATAGAGGCTCCTTTTCTTAATCTTGGGGATTGATTCAGTCGAAAATTTTTAACAATAGAGGTCCTCTTAAAACTGATCTTAAACTACTGTACAATTGATGATGTCATCACCGAAGCTAAAAGACATGAAACAGAAGATAAGAGATGGTTTTTTTCTCGTTTATAAATGACCAATAAGTCGTAGCAACATCAAGTTCAATTATAAAAAATCAGGCCCTTTCAAGAATTTTCAGACCAATTTTCAACATTTCTCCCATTATGGAAAGTGTGGCTTTGAGTCGTTACATCATGTACATTGCACCTGTTTTTTTTGTTGATGTATCTCTTATTTTTGTTTGTTAGTGTTCAAAATGATTATTATGAGTTGACTGAGGAAAGCTTATTTAACTGAAATTGTCCAGTGAATGAATAAAAGGAAATACCTAGAGCTAGGGATGAGTGTGAAGCAGTCGATGGATGGTTTTATGAGGGATTCTGCCAAGAAACCGCACCAGACAGGGCGATTACGGTAGAAGATGCCGATTTCTCCCCCGTGTGAGGAGAGGTTGAAGAAGGCTTCCCATGTCTCCGTCACACTACGATACTTCTGAGAGAAAGAAAAAAATTTATTATAGAAAGTTAAACTGGTTATTAGGTCATCACCTGATATTTAACCAGGGCATTCTGATCTTCCTGCTCAGGATCCACCCCAATCCCGCTCGGGAAGGTTTTGTGAGCTTTTCCGGGGCTTATATTGGAAGTTACGGCGTGTGAAGGTTCGGGTGTTGGAGAAGCCGGAGAGTCTTGCATCTTTCCTGATGAAACTTTTCTTGATTGAAAAGAAGTTGATCCAAAACTAGTCGTTGAATAGATGAAGAAACGAATTAACTACTTTTTTTAGAAATTGCTAATGATAGTGTGACCCGAAGAAAGTTATTTGACAGCGTTGAACAATTTTTATTCATTGCTTTCCATTCTATTAAATAATTATTGTAAAATAATGTTTAAATTTGGGTTGTTTTCTTAATTGTTTGCCCTCATGAATCTTTCTGAACCAACAACAAAAAAATCGCATTTTTGTTCCGTTAATTGATCTTCCATCGGCTTAATAAAATAGTTTTTCTTTTTTTTCTTTTCAAGTGTGATAAAAAAGGATAGCCTGTTTTTTTTAAAGGTTGGTAAAATGGAAAGAAAGGGATGAGCTTCTAGCGGTTCTCTACATGGCGCTTGTTAATAGGAAGCTTATTGATTGGCGTGTTAGGGGGAGGAGAAAGAGTGTGTAGGGAAGAGAAGCGCAGAGAAAGGGAGAAAGATTTCCTCTTTTCCTCCTTCTTCCTCCGCACTCTTCTCGACTCGCTGGCCTCCCACAAATATATAAGTGGATGGGGTAGTAGGTAAAACCCACAGAGAAGAGTCCATTCTTGTGATCTTGCCTCATCCAGTATTACTGCTATGTTTCCCGTGCCCGTTAAGAATTCTGTGTAGCGAAAAAGCCTCTGCTCACCGCTCATTGTGCCCTCAAAGCCCTGATGTCTTATCCGATGGAAGGACTTCTATCGGGATTGTCTTCGATGCAAGATGCTTACATGCCCCAAGGACTGATCTCGTCACAATACATCCAACCGCGAGCAGAAAGTCAACCACTCCATGCCTCGAATTCTTCATCACTCCCACCAGCTCATGAAAGTGCACCCGGTCCGTCTTCGGGTCCCCTATCCGCACTTCCTTCAACTTCGGGACCAATACGTAAACGGCGATTTAGTGGAGCTAAAATACAACCGGTGAGTTATTCAGTTAATTCATCAATTAAAAATCACAAGTTTAACAGTTCAAGACTTTATTGTTATTTTGGCACTTTTGTACTTTATGTACCTCCAGAGGTTCAATGGGTCAGATGAGAGTGGCATTTTTGATACGTTCTCGTTAGCCTAAGCCGTACGGCCTCCTTAGCGTGAACTTTTTCTATGCCTAAGCGTTTTTAATGTAAAAATATTTTTAATGTAAAATTAATTTTTTGTAAGTGTAAATAAGTCAGACGTATGACCGATAGAACCTCTGGTAGATGGGGGTACCTAAAGTGCAAAAGTCCCGTTATTTGATGTTTTTCTTATTTGCAGACACGAGTGAAGAAAGTTATGCAGTCTGACGAAGAAATCGGTCGCATGGTGAGAAAACTTTTCTTTTTTAACATCGTTCTGAATTGAATTTTTTTATTTTTTTCTTCGAGAAATTTGTTGACGCTACTATAGCTACGGTCGAAAATTTTTTTTTAGTTGCATGAAAAAGGCTTACGGCGAGGTAACAAGAAGTTATCGAAATTAAGCATCTGAATCAATCTTTGTCAGGTAATGAAATTGCAAAAAAATGATCACGAAAAGAAATATTAAAAAATATTTTTGTAAAATTGAAAAAAATTCTCTATAAATTTTTTCATCTCACTGTTCTTTCAACTCTAGCGTATATGAATATATATATATATATATATATATATATATATATATATATATATATATATATATATATATATATATATATATATATATATATATATAGCGTATATGAAGCCTGAGCCGAAAATTTAATAAAAACATTTTCTAAGCAAAAAAAACCGATTAGCTGCAGTGACGCTTTGATTTGTTGCAGTTTTTTTTGAATTCTTTGCCATTATAATAAAGGAAAATAACATCCTATTATCAGTTATATTCGAGTTGACAGATAATTTCTTACCAGGAGAAAACTATCAAATGATTGAACTATCGCACAGAAAAAAGCTAGTCCACCGGGCGGGATCGAACCCAAACCATCTCGACTCAAACCGGGAGCGCGTGTTACCATTACACCACGAGGACACATTACTATTCCCTGCGATAGTGTTATATGAGAGGCTCATATGCCTTGTTCTATGAGCCAGGCGAGCTATGAACCAGGCGTCACTTCCTTTGAACTGTGTAACTTAGAATTTGGAGAAAAATAATTTCAATATTACCAATTTTTTCTTATTTTGAAACTATGATATGTATGATTTGATGATATTTAGTCGAATATTTGTACATTCTTCGTTTATTGAACTAACTCTAACTTTCAGATTATAATAATAATAATAGAAATTAATTACTCCGAACGAATATTTTTATAATTATGCACTTAACTGGGTTGACTCGAAAAACTTTCATGGGTAAGCGAGAAAAAATTGACTGGGAGGTGCAAGCGACAACCATAGGTTACATGTGTCTCATTTTTCAATAGGTCGATTGCTAAAGTAGGTTTTAAAAATTTCACTTTTAAGTTTACGAAACCGGTTTCGTAAAGTTATGGCTGATGCACTTTCCATTTATATAGAGAAATGAAGATTTCTTTTTTCAATTTAAGCTGAGAAAACTCTGATACAATACAATCATTTGGAGTGGGGGAGAGGGTCGGTAGGTCGGTCGCCTTGGAATTTTTTTGCTATTTTGCAGTTTACCTATTGCGACAACAGATGAATTTTGTTTTTGGCTATGGTGATCACCGATATTTGATGGTTCTCAGTTCAGAGCTAATGAGAGTCGTTTTTGAATTTGTGACTCCAGCGATCAAAAACATGATAAGTAAAAAATTTAGATTGGGGAGCAATTGAAATGAAGTGTTATGAGTGTAAAAATGAGATAAGTAGGTATATTTAACGTGACCTGGTTTAATCATCATGTTAGCGGTAATTGTATTGTCCTTCCGAAGAGGCACACAAAGGCTGTTGTTGTTGTTGTTTGCCCATAGGTCCTGTCGAGGGGAGTTCTTTGGGATAGGTTGGTGAGGATCCTTTTTAGTCCGGAGAATTAACTCCGTCTACACTCGCCCCGCAGTCGGCGATCCTCTTCGCGAGACCCATTCGTTAACCGGAGAAGGGCAATAGGTTATTTTACTGGCGCCTCGACTCGCCATTAGAAAGTATAGGGGAGTATCGGCTAATGTTTTATCCGGTGGCATGCCCAGGCCAGTCCGACATCGCCCTCCTCTGACGAACTATACTATTCAATTTTGGTCCGCGACGGGCAAGCCCGCTATCTCCAATGCACTTGTGCAAAGAGGCATCCTCTATCCGCCACCTGAGGACGCGCTCGATACCGGTTAGGATGAACCGGTCCCTTGCGATGGTGTGAACTTGTGGGCTGTAGTACCATCGAGGGCGAGGGCTCGCAGAAACCAGTAAACTTTCTGAGAAGAGATCCACTGGTTGCTTTTGGATCAGTTCATAAAAAAGCATAGAAATATAGGAAGAAGTTTGATGTGAGGTTCTGCTCTTTTTCGAGAGAAAACGTAGAACTGGCAGAAATAAACTAACAGAATGTTGGGCTGGATCATTCAAGTCTTGTATAGTAAGCCCTGACTTGGTTAAAGGTGGCCTCGGTGCCTGTTGCTATCGGTCGCGCGATGGAGCACTTCGCGGACAAGTTTCTGCTAGCGGCAGCGGAAGCGGTTCAGAACTCTTCCGCGCGCACTCTCGCCCCTCAACACATGTTACTTTAACCTTTATTCTTATATAAATTTGTAATTTATTGTATTGTCGTTTAAAATATGGAACTCTTTATCAATGGCTTGCTAGCGAAACTCTCTAAATTCTTTTCTGTTTTTTTTAAATGACAAGTCTTTTCACGAAGTAAAAGCGTCTGGAAAAACTGGGTTGGTTTTTTCATCCTAAAGTTCAAAGTTTTTTCTAGATAAATACCTGGAGGTTCAAATGAAAATTTTACGACAAATAACTTTATTGTATAAAAAAACTTTTACTCGGATGTGTGACAAAAGTATTGAAATTTTGAGATTTTTTTGTGAGTACGTCTTAGGGTTGTTATCTTTTGTGAGTACGTCTTAGGGTTGTTATCTTTTGTGAGTACGTCTTAGGGTTGTTATCTTTTGTGAGTACGTCTTAGGGTTGTTATCTTTTGTGAGTACGTCTTAGGGTTGTTATCTTTTGTGAGTACGTCTTAGGGTTGTTATCTTTTGTGAGTACGTCTTAGGGTTGTTATCTTTTGTGAGTACGTCTTAGGGTTGTTATCTTTTGTGAGTACGTCTTAGGGTTGTTATCTTTTGTGAGTACGTCTTAGGGTTGTTATGTTTTGTGAGTACGTCTTAGGGTTGTTATCTTTTGTGAGTACGTCTTAGGGTTGTTATCTTTTGTGAGTACGTCTTAGGGTTGTTATCTTTTGTGAGTACGTCTTAGGGTTGTTATCTTTTGTGAGTACGTCTTAGGGTTGTTATCTTTTGTGAGTACGTCTTAGGGTTGTTATCTTTTGTGAGTACGTCTTAGGGTTGTTATCTTTTGTGAGTACGTCTTAGGGTTGTTATCTTTTGTGAGTACGTCTTAGGGTTGTTATCTTTTGTGAGTACGTCTTAGGGTTGTTATCTTTTGTGAGTACGTCTTAGGGTTGTTATGTTTTGTGAGTACGTCTTAGGGTTGTTATCTTTTGTGAGTACGTCTTAGGGTTGTTATCTTTTGTGAGTACGTCTTAGGGTTGTTATCTTTTGTGAGTACGTCTTAGGGTTGTTATCTTTTGTGAGTACGTCTTAGGGTTGTTATCTTTTGTGAGTACGTCTTAGGGTTGTTATCTTTTGTGAGTACGTCTTAGGGTTGTTATCTTTTGTGAGTACGTCTTAGGGTTGTTATCTTTTGTGAGTACGTCTTAGGGTTGTTATCTTTTGTGAGTACATCTTAGGGTTGTTATCTTTTGTGAGTACGTCTTAGGGTTGTTATCTTTTGTGAGTACGTCTTAGGGTTGTTATCTTTTGTGAGTACGTCTTAGGGTTTTTATCTTTTGTGAGTACGTCTTAGGGTTGTTATCTTTTGTGAGTACGTCTTAGGGTTGTTATCTTTAACGAAATCTTCTTTAACGAAACCAAATTCGATAGAATCGTAGAATTCAAGTTTTTGTTTGCTACCTTTCAGTGATTTCTTTTCACTTGCAATGCAGGTGAAGTCTTTGCGCTTTTCAAAATGATGAATGTATAATATTGTATAATATGAATGTATAATATTTTCTTTGTGCTTTTCGCTCTCAAACAAATTCTTCACTACCAAATCCTTTCTGGTTATATGGTGTATCAAAGTGCGTCCTACATAATGCTTTCTTGCAGGAAGATTGCGATGCTTGCCAATCCTCACTTCCGTTTTCTGGAGAGAGTTCTGAAAGAGGTATTTCACACATTTTAAATTATTAATGTTTCAGACATGTGTGAAAGAATCAGAGTTATACATTATGTACTTGCTTGAAGCTGTTTGATGCCTTCCTTCTGAAGTGAATCAGAGTTATACATTATGTACTTGCTTGAAGCTGTTTCATGCCTTCCTTCTGAAGTGAATCAGAGTTATACATTATGTACTTGCTTGAAGCTGTTTGATGCCTTCCTTCTGAAGTGAATCAGAGTTATACATCGTGTACTTGCTTGAAGCTGTTTGATGCCTTCCTTCTGAAGTGAATCAGAGTTATACATTATGTACTTGCTTGAAGCTGTTTGATGCCTTCCTTCTGAAGTGAATCAGAGTTATACATTTTGTACTTGCTTGAAGCTGTTTGATGCCTTCCTTCTGAAGTGAATCAGAGTTATACATTATGTACTTGCTTGAAGCTGTTTGATGCCTTCCTTCTGAAGTGAATCAGAGTTATACATTATGTACTTGCTTGAAGCTGTTTGATGCCTTCCTTCTGAAGTGAATCAGAGTTATACATTATGTACTTGCTTGAAGCTGTTTGATGCCTTCCTTCTGAAGTGAATCAGAGTTATACATTATGTACTTGCTTGAAGCTGTTTGATGCCTTCCTTCTGAAGTGAATCAGAGTTATACATTATGTACTTGCTTGAAGCTGTTTGATGCCTTCCTTCTGAAGTGAATCAGAGTTATACATTATGTACTTGCTTGAAGCTGTTTGATGCCTTCCTTCTGAAGTGAATCAGAGTTATACATTATGTACTTGCTTGAAGCTGTTTGATGCCTTCCTTCTGAAGTGAATCAGAGTTATACATTATGTACTTGCTTGAAGCTGTTTGATGCCTTCCTTCTGAAGTGAATCAGAGTTATACATTATGTACTTGCTTGAAGCTGTTTGATGCCTTCCTTCTGAAGTGAATCAGAGTTATACATTATGTACTTGCTTGAAGCTGTTTGATGCCTTCCTTCTGAAGTGAATCAGAGTTATACATTATGTACTTGCTTAAAGCTGTTTGATGCCTTCCTTCTGAAGTGAATCAGAGTTATACATTATGTAAGTGCTTGAAGCTGTTTGATGCCTTCTTTCTGAAGTGAATCAGAGTTATACATTATGTACTTGCTTGAAGCTGTTTGATGCCTTCCTTCTGAAGTGCTCAATCAAATTCTGATGTCAACTTGAAGTTCATAAACATATAGAAGTAGTTTGTAATGATTAAATCTGAGGTGGGAGTTCCCTCGAGACCAGGGGAGACTTACTCTTCACATGCCAGTGGCAGCAGAAACTCTTCTTCTTCTCACAATCCCTCCTACAATATTCAGGTTTTCTTCCTAATTATATCCAATCTGGGAGGAAAAAAAAGTTGAGAGAAACGCATGACTTTTGAGTATAAATATGGTATTCGATGGCCTTTCGCGGCGTGCTCACTCTTACTCTCAATTTTCATAAAACACCGAAAGCATAGGTAAACTAACCACTCGCAAGAAGGGTATTCTAGAGCGACCGACCTACGGCCTCCCCCTCTTCCTCCCAATAACCTCGAAAAGCTGGTTTCTGAAGCTTTTGTTTTTTTGAAGTAAAGTTGAAAGAAGAAAAAATTATTTATAAAACCTGATAACCGTGACTCAGCCCAGACCGGTTTTCATGAGGTAAGATTGAAAATTTGGGAATTTTTCGGGCGATTGACCTGTTAAAAAATTTAGAAATATATATCACCTATGACGGAAAGTACTTTCTGTGATTTACTAATTTTCCTGCCACTGAATTCATTGAATGGCAGAAAGTGGTTACTTTTGGTGTTTTTATAGTGAATGGAAAATTGAGAGACAGGTTGACGACGCCCTTGATGGCCTCTTCAATAGATAAGAGTAGAATTTGTGCAGTAGTAAATAGTTTTATTCAAGTGTAAGCAGAAGAATAAACCATAATATCAAGGTCTCGAACAAAATTTGTGCGTCGGGCGGGACCTGAAAACACGCGATTCGCTTGCCGAGTGATGCCTTCTCTTTCCTCACTCGATTTTTAAAGGCTTATCGACAGATTCCTCAAAAGTGCCAATTTAAATGAGTCGAATTTCGAGTCTTGAACTTTTAGTATCAAAAAAGCAGACGTTTTTTTTTATTTTGGGTCAATCTATGACTTCTTTTTCATTCCTTTGGTTTTGGGGACTCAATATGCTAAGTAGTTGGAGAGTTTGAGGGAAGTATTTCACGAGTAGACAATCAGGGTTTTGGTAGGGTTCGCTTGGATACCCTCGGGTTTTACCAAGAGATGGTATAGAGAAACTCGGGCTTATTATGATTATGTTTTTTGACCCTCAAGGTTGTTCAAAGAAAAGTTTAAAGACTTTCAGGGTTAATCATAAGATTATCTGAGTACTGTCAGGGTTATCCGTAGAAGACCCAAGAGGTTTTCGTGACTATCTGTTAATCAAGCTGTTTATCGCCTAGATCAGTAAAAGTAATCATAAGAAAACGGCAGGCATATGAGAAAGAACTAGAGTGTGTCAAAAAATATATAAAAAAATCATATATTCGTATCGCTAGCTTTTTTGGATAGCACATAGATTTTACCCACAGTGCGGGTTTGAGACCCACTTTGGTTTTGATCATAGGTAAACTGCCAACTGGCTAAAAAAAATTTCCAGAGCGACCGACCCTCTACCAGGGGTTAAATAGTGAGCGGCTCGGTCCCGTCGGGGGATACATGTACACACACTATTGACAAAAAACTCCCTCTTTTTTCATAGTCTTTTCCTTCATCCCCTCTTCTTTTATCCTCCAAACTTTGAGCAGCAGATCCATGCTAACCCAAATTGGGCGGCTCCATTTAACCCCTGTCCTCTACTTCACTCGAATTGGATGTATAAGAGTTTTCTCATTTTAAATTCAGAGGAAAAAAATCTGCATTCCTCTACATAAATGGACCGTTTCATTAGCCATAACTAAGCCTCAACCGACTTCGTCAAGTTAAAAATGAAACTTTCAACCTACATTAACGATCGACCTATTGAAAATTCAAGACATATTCTACATATGGTTTTGATTCATATTCTACATATTCATTCTTTCCCTTCCCCAGCTCTCGAGATGGTTGCGTTCGCTAGTCTTCACTCTTCAACTGCCCCGTGAAACCAACAATCCCCTTCAGTCTCCCCCTCTCCCTTCATGACTTCACTTTAAACCACATGTCACTACTTCCATCGCCTTCTTTCTTTTGATTCCTCGTTCTTCTTCTCCACTCCACCCTAATTAGTATGAGGTCTGTTCGGCTCCCAAAAACCCCATCAGATGAACTCCAGCTTGTCAGAAAAACCCATACCTCCTGTATTTAGTACTTTTAAACTCGCATTAGCGACATTCCTCCTTTGTAAATATTCAATATGTATTTGCAAGGAATAAATTCATTCATTCATTCATTCTAAAAGTTATTTCCGGGTTCGTCTAGACACTTGAGTTTTCTCAGGGCTCATCGGGAGAATCTTCACCGCATCCGATGGCTTCTCCTTCCATGCAGATGCCTTCTATGGGATACAGGTGATTCCTAGTTCAAATATGAAAGATAGAACATGGCTATTGAGCCTCTCATGAAGCACTATCGCAAGAAATTGTCCATTGTGCTTTCACTCAATTGTTTTTTAGATTTTTATTCCGATGATTTTTAGTAGCCAGTTTTCGGGATGAGGTTAAAGTTTAATTATTCTTGTTAACCAATGTTTTTGTATTTTTCGAGCTCTTGCCTTGTGATAGAATACGCGCCTAGTCGGTATTGACTCATGTCTGACCATGAGAGAGGGCATCTATGTACCAGGTTTGATCATGAAGACGGTAGCTGCCTGGCTGCTCTGCAGGGTCTACGCCCCCATCCTGACACTCCCGTCGGACAAATTCTCATTGCCCAACAGCAGCAGCAACAGAAACCCTACTGTATGTAACAAATCTCCTTTTTTATTATCTCATAAGAATGCTGCGAAACCGCATGGGTCACGGAATATTATGAGCATTGGTCATTACAACTGAGAATCGTTTTGAATGTTCTCTTTTCTTCAAATTTGTTTTTTTTTAAAATAAAAATTTAATAGTCTGATTTTAAGCCTCGTGTGAGGGATCCAATGCTTCAGTTCATCAACAATCACAGCCAAGCACTCGAATTATTCGGAGATCTTCTTCCAATGGTATCGTTTTTTGAGGACGAAGCTAAGTAGACTCTGTGTAGTGAGTGTGCTGTGAGATGAGACGTCAATTATTGTGGTAATGGTTGGTGAATTTCAAAAGTTACAGGTTCGGAAGGTGCGCCTGTTGAAAAAAAGCCGCGCGGACGTCCGAGGAAAATCAAGAAAGACAAGTTTGTTGTTTTTTTTTCTGTGATTTTTTTCAGTTGATTTTATCACAAGAGTAGGTTTCGAAATATATTTCTCTTCAGATGCGTGGAAGAGGACATGTTGGTAGATGAGTCGAATGCTCCCAATGGTTTCATCAGCCATGCTCTTCAAACTGACTTCAAACCTCCAGTCAGTAATCCTCTGACTTAAGAAGTCAGCTTGGATGTTCATATAAACAATCTATGTGTAAAGTCATGAGTTTGACAGATTTTTCGCAGTTACAGTTGGTATTTTTCCGAAGAAAGTTAACGTAGATCAGATACCGTATGCGGATACAGACAGTTCATCTCGAAACACACTGGCAACAGTGGCCATTCGTGACTCTACAGCCTTAAGAGCCTGTCACGGATGGAGCCGGATCATCCAGTCCAGAATCGAGCGCGACCTCAGGTGGCGGATAGAGGGATGCCTCCCTACGAATAATTCGTGCTGGGAGGTAGCGGGAGAAATCCCGCCGCGGACCAAAACTGGGTAGTATAGCTCGTCAAAGGAGGGCGATGCCGGACCGGCCTGGGCATGCCACCGGACAAAACATCAGCCGATACTCCGCTATACTTTTCAATGGCGAGTCGAGGCGCCAGTCAAATAGCCTCTTGCCTATCTCCGGTCAACGACAGGCGAGACGTCTCTACTCCCACCCAAAACGATGCTAGGCCGGCTTGACCACCCACTCACAAGGCCTATAGCATGAACAGGTTGCTACAACGATGTCAGCCTTCACAAGGTGCAGCATGACAGTCTCAGGACTGCAAAGGACATCAAAACCCTTCTCCGGACGCATCTTGTCCGAAGAACACGAGAACTTCTCTCATGAAAGAGAGTGTTCACAACCAAGTCTTCGATGCGGGATGCTTGCCGGCAACAACAACAACAGACAGTTCATCTCCCCCAAAACAGTTTTTGGAAAAAATTTGTTTTCACCTATTCCCGTAAGTAAATTTTTCGATGCGCCGAAAACAGTTTTCATCATGTAAACGGAGAGTTAATTACAGACCGAGCAAAAAAATTTCAAGGAAAACGCTATTTTCTCAAATAAATTTTCTCTACGAGCAAACGATCTCAGGAATCAAATGCGAAGGATCGGGAGCTCATGCCGCCACCGGCGCTTCCTTTCTCCCGCTTTCCTCCCCCGCCATCCAATTGACACCACACTCACTTTTCTCGAGCGGGCGTTCTTCAATCTCCCGCCAAGTTTCTATTTTAAATCGATAATAGAGTATTATGCAACCCAAACTTTGTTTATTAAGATCTTATTCGCTCTGGTTCCGGTCCGTTTGTTCATATTTATCTTCGAAGTAGATCATAAGTTCGAAATCTCATGTTTGATTGCGGGGGAAATTTAATTGCCGATCTCCAGTTTAGCATATCGATCGATTCATTGTTTGTAGTGATGAGATGGGGAATGAAGAGAGAGAGAGAAAGAAAGAGAGAACTGTTGTATTGCCAGTTGAATCGGTCCTTTTGTTGCTCTCTGCTCATTTCCTTCTCTCACTTCAGAGTGAATCAATAAATTTCCACTCAGATATGTGTTCTAATCAGTCAATCAATGAATTCCTTTTACTTGAAATGTCTCCGAACGAACGAACGATTACTCAGGTTCTTACAGTCCTTTGAACAGCTGCTTAAATAGAATTTGCTCTATAAATGGTAATTACTTCTTCTCTTTTAAGAAGTATTACCCAAGGGGCGAGATTTCATTTAGATCATGTTGTTAGGCTATTATACCATCAGAAAATGTTAAACTAGAGCCTCTCAAATTGAATTGGTTGTTGTGCCCCTCACTGCTGTAAAAGTTCGGCCAGTTGCTGTTGATCATCCATTTCCTTCAACTGTATTATTTTCCCTGCTTGAATTGATGTTTAATGATTTTTCATGAATTAATTTATGAGAGCAACATATACGTTATGAGACAAATAAGCCAGTTTTCCTTCAAACTCTCCTTTTTTACAAACTGGCCAGTTTGGTATGCTTTACTCGGAGTTTGTGTTGAAAAGGCCTGCTTTTTGAATAAATTGGCTTTTTTAAATCTTGAAATCTAAAGTTGATTTTATCACTTTTGATACGCCCTTCACTCTGGAAAGAATCTGTTTTCATCATCATTCAGTAATCAGCGAATGTTAACAAGAAGAACACTACCTTAAGATACAACCATTCATTCTCTTACTTTTATAATTCGTCAACTTTTGAAGAAGAAAAAAGCCAACAGAACGGATAATATACATGAGAAAGCAGAAGTTTTAGGAGATGGTCAACTGAATGGTTACTAAGAAGTTGTTTATTATGAGTGGAGGTTGAAGGTTCAAGAAATCATCTATGATAATAGATTATTTCTTGAACCTCAAATTGAACTAGTTTTAAAAACCGATAGATACCTAAGGTATTTTCCGATTTCAAGCGATTAGAGAACATTCTACTATGTAAAATTAACAAAAACGAAACAGTTTAGGAGGAAAAATCGACGGAAATGGCTCAGGGAAAATATAGCAGCGTTAAAATAACCAAAACGATCTAGCGGCGACTAAATGAAGAAGGAATGGGAATCAAAAACGTTTGTCAACATGTTCAAAAAACATCGCTCTCATGTCATATAAAAGCGAATACTGCGGTCGCCCGTACCAGAGGATTCTCTCACCATTGTTTTGGAAAAAATTGAATTGTACTGCACAATGAGCAATAAACCACAAAAATTCATAGTTAAAAGCGTTGTGACTTTTAAGAATGAATTTTTCGGAAGTTTAAATTGGCACTGTTTTATGCACATCTGAGGTCGTATACAGGTGAACAAAAAAACTTCTTTCCTGAGAAAATATTTTTTCGAAAAAATGCAGTTTTATGCCAAAACGGAGTAGATAAACGGTTAAATCGAAGAAACAGTTATCCGCGAATAGCAAAGTGTCTACCCATTTCAAGGAAAACCTAGTATTCTTCATCGGCCCCTGGTGAAGGTTTAGTCGTTCTTGTCGGCTTTCCCTGCTTCTCTCTTCTTCCTCATTCTCTCGTTCACCTCCGTCGTTATTCTTTCGTATGTCTGCAGCATCTTCTCACGCACTACCTCCGACAACTCCACCACTTCGCTTGCATTCAACTGTAATACATTAATCGAATGATAATTCTTCCAATTATCGGAACATCACTCAAACTATCTTTCCAAGAATTGGAAGATTCGTAAAATCATTTGTATTAATAGCGCTCCACGCTCCATATTTTTCTGATATCGTCGATAAAAACTCAGAACTAAAACTTAAAATGATTGATTCTACTGATCAAAATAGGCCCTAAAAGTCATGCTCTAAATCATGGAAAACTTTTTTTTGGAATACTTTTCGATTAAAACTTCCCCAAAGGCTTTATAATGAAATGCGACAAACTCCTTCTGTTGAGATGGGATCCATAAATTCGACGATTATCTCTCCATCGCTTTCGAAATACTTCTCTGTCTTGGAGTAGAAGCTCTTATACGAGGACGCCACCACGGGAACTATAGGGATTTGCGCCTTAAGAAAGTTCCGTTTTCTCTTTTCATCTGTTTTTTTTTTCCGGGTCCGACTGTGACTTCGTATTCCCATTATTCGATTCTACTTCGCTTATAAGACCAATATGTACAGATATTGCAAGGCCGCCTTATTAGGTTCTCTGTAGAACGAATTTTGCAGACTATAGGCTCAACAAGCTAATGAGCGATTATTCAGAAATTACTTCCAAAAAGGACCGCTCTTATAGCGGAAGAATCTGGAAAAGTGAAAACCGAGCTAAAGGTGAGAGAGGAAAAAATATTCTCTCTTCGCTCAGCAAATCTCATTTCTCGTCATTTTTAAGAGTGCAGTTGACCTATGATCGTTTCTCCTTCGCTGATAGAACCACTTTTAACGGAGATCACAAGGCCTTTTTGAAGAAGAAATTAGGTTCTCTGTAGAAGAAATGAGGTTCTCTGTAGAAGAAATTAGGTTAACCTTGACGGCGATGTTGAATGCTCCTTTCTTGAAGGGAAGAAGGCCGCTAAGGGAACGGTTCCGAGTTCCTTCGGGGAAGACCCACAACTGAAACTCTCTCTATTATCATTTTGACTTCATACTGCCGTAACATATAATAAACTTCTGCATTGCATTTTTAAATAATTTCTTCCACTTGTACAATTCCTACTAACATCAAATTAATCAAAACTACCTACAATTAAATCGACAAAAAATTATTATAACCAAAACAACCAAAAATCCAAGATACTTAATTTCAAAGTGTTTCTCTAATTTCAGAATACAGAATTGGTCCTTTTAATGTACACCTTTTCCGGTGACGAAAATATCCTCTGCTCCTTCCTTGCTCATCTCCAATGAATTTAAAAAGAATATAATCTAATTTGATGATCAGAATAGTTAAAATGATCAGAATCCAATGAATGAAAAAAAAGAACCTTGAGATTTTTGTTGGTGAGTGCCTGAATACATTGCTCAATCGCAACTTGAGCCCTTTCCTTGTGGAATCGATCCACGAAGATAACGTTGCACTGGAAAGAACACACATCTTAAGCTCTTGAGCTGTCTACCATCTTTTCTTCCCCCCCCCACACTTTAAACCTGACACTTGGTGGAATTTTCTACTGACCACAATGGTTTTCAGTATCGAGGCACGCTTTCTTCGATTCGTACATCAAAAAACCAGGAATTTTTTCGATATTGGGGATGGATAGAAAAAGTGAATCAAGCAGTAGATTTATTTTGACTACATTGAACAGAGAAACAGACTATATTCGAAAGAATCCTGCGCAGGTTAAACATTAGGCGAGTAACGAACAGGGTGTTTCTCCCACCCGCACTGCGGGTGGGAGAAAAACTATGCGCTCTTCAAAACCACCGGAAACCCTTAAGATTTATGCGCTCGGAATTTTTTTCCGACTCTTAACTCAGGGAATTCAATAATTCATTGCGAAAAACACCTCGAACTCTTGGAAATTTCGAAAATCTAGTCTAGAAAAAATTGTGCGGGTGGTAAGAAACGCCCTGGTAACGAACCCAATCCTTTTTTTTCAAGTGATGCTTTACCAATAAACTACAACTGCATTCGATCCTCGAAGGCCACAAGACGATGAATCTATAACGCGAAAAATTGAAAAGATGAAGAAGATAAGAGAGAAGAATATGATGATTCTGCCTGAGCCGGGGCAAAACAGACTTGTCATTACCGTAGAAATAGTGAATTTGTATTTTTCACGCTGAAATTATCGTTTTATTTTTCAACAAAATAATTTATAAATTATATCTCACGAGTTTTTCTCCGTAATCAGAGAACTAACCAGCCAAGATGTCACGTTGAAGATGGGAATATAGAGGAGAGACTTCTTCATCATGACGGTTCCATGCGGTGGAAACACATAAGACATCATCATTGTATCGAGTACTGACTGCAGCAGACATCACGCATCACTACAGTATCCACAGTATCCAAGGCTCACAAAAAAGGTTTTAAAAACGATACGAAAACCTACTTTGAGCTTTCACGCGAGATTGTTTCTCCAACCCGTTCTGCAGGTAGAGTCTACACACTGTCCTAGTGAAAAGACTGCTCAGTTCGTATGCGTTTTCTAATTTCCTTCGCTTATTCACAGTTTATTCTTCGGAAACTTCTTTTTTTCAACTACACACTACCAGTTTAACCTACGGTGCGTGAATCTAATCGATATCCAAAAAAGGTAGTGACACAAATACTCTGATCGTCTGCATCTTCTCTTTTACATCGCACGCTCTCGGCTCTCTCAAAGGCATCCAGTTCCCTCATCATTTGATATAAGACGATGCTGGGAATAATTTTCGCCAAAATGCTCAAAATGTTGTTCCTCGGGCAGATTTCCCTTGAAAAACAAGCTTTTTCATGGCAAGAAACGTTTTTAAAAAAAGCGCCATGATAAATGGCAGCAAATAACATGCGTTTTGACGGGCCTGCCAAGAAAAACCGTCAAAAAAAAAGCTTTCTACTTTGTACTCGTTTTGTCACTGCCAGAATCCGGTTTTTGTTTGTACTTGTTTTGTCACTGCCAAAATCGGGTTTTTTTTGTAGCCCCTGTAACGCCTTAGCCTCATTTCTGGGATGATGGAGGATCGCTCTCAGCAACTCTTTGGGGAGTGCCAATACTAGACTTTAATCTCATCCAAAATGCTGAGATGCAATACCAGCAGCTACAACGACCACATATTAACCATTTCTAGCGACGTACCTCAACCGAGTTTACTAAACTCGGTTGGGGTACGTCGCTAGAAGTGGTTAATATGTGGTCGTTGCAGAGCTGCGTTCAACGGACAAAAAGTGTTTAGAAAAAGAGCCGAGTTTGGCAGTGCCAAAACATGTCACAAAGGAAAAACAAAATTGTCCGTGATTTAGCAGGAACAAAACTTGGCCACAGAGTCATTCATCATTTGGCACTGCGAAATATCGGCCAATTCTTCGTCCCCATTTTGGCAGCTAAAAAAGACTAATATCGGAATTTCCTTCTCCCAAGTTCGCATACTCGGAATCTTGGCAAAATAAAGTTTTTGGCTGAGGAACAACATTTTGAGCAATTTGGCGAAAATTATTCCCAGCATCGTCTTATATCTTCATATACACATTATTTCTGCGGGTTGATGGTTTCACCTGATGGTTGCAGAGGACGACACAAGGAGTAGTCTGCGAACCGTAAATCTCGCCCATTCGGCGCACTTCAACCTCAAAATGAGCGTCTCAAAATGAGAACCACAATTTTTTTCAAGTACAAAAAAAATACGTTCTGGGAAATGGGATAAATGACCTAATATTCGAAGTTAAACCAACACGCAGGTACTACCAAAAAAATCATGTCTCATCAAAAACCAATTTCAAAATCTCTGAGTGAACACGAATTCGGATGAAAAAGAGAAGCCTTTTCGAAATACAATGTACCGGAGAGATTAAATTAATAAGAGTAGAAGACCATCGATGCAAACCTTGATTCCTGTCCATCTTGCCAACCTCCGCATTGACTTGAAGACCACTGTAGAGGCCTGAAACATTTAGAGAAAACAAACTTGGACTCTCTTCGTGTTCCAGGTAATGTATAGTTTAAAAAATAAAACTGCCAGAATCTTCGTTAGGCCCTTTTTTATTGTGAGGAACGATGTCCAAATTTGAAAAGGTCACCTTACTATGAACGTTTTCGCTGTTATTCTCGAAGTACATAGTAAGTATAAAAAAAGTATAAAACAATTTACTCAATTGGAAAGGCGCGTTTTACGTCGGAGATTTTTCCAAATGGTCATTTTGTCTATTTTTCAAAACTAATCTCGTCTTTTTAATAGTAAAAAAAAAGTTTATATCGGGACAGAATTTATAGGTTCTAAATTTTTGGAAATCTTTTTTTCTTCAATCTTTTCTTTATAATTAGGCCAATAAAGAAGATAATTACTGAGAGACGGGCTCTTTTAAAGTGAGATATTTAAGCAAAGAGCAGTTAAAAGGTTTTTGAATGAATTTTACTTATACTGATTCTCAGAATGTATTATCGCTCTCAAAGAAAAAAACTAAAACGAGAACTAAAACAAGAAGTAGCCTTATAAATAGCGCCCTTTTTGTCGACTGCTTTTTGCTATGTTAACTTGTTTGTTCACTGAAAAACACATGTCAAAAATGAATAGGCCTGTCATCTCATTTCACGTGAAAGGAATTCAAAAGCTCGTATCTCTCTTTCTCTTTCCCTCTCTTTCTCTGTCTCTCTCTATCTCTCATTCTCTTTCTCTCTCTGTCTCTCTCTTTTTCTCTGTCTCTGTCCCTCTCTCTCCCTTTCTTTCTCTCTCTGTGCTCGTGTCTCTGACTCGCCTTTCTCAGAAATATTGACCTTACAGTGCTCTTCACACAGTTACAAATCATCAAAGCTATTCCAAAGTTCACAAATGGCTGACCTCTCCATAGAAAGAAGCAGGAAATGCGATGAACATGCAGATCCACGCATTTGCGAAAATTGTGAGGTACATGAGAACTATTCGGATGAAGTAACTGCAGAGGACTTACAGATGAAGCAGAGGGGGTCAACCCTATCTTTGATACTCTGGGCAATTAAATAGTGAATTTCGTTCAAACACGAGAAGACTAATTAAACAAGGACCAAATGTCCACATCCTAGAATCCGTTGGCGGACCTCTGTTTGCAACTTCAAATTCATGTAATTTCGTTATAAACACAGGTCTTCTTATTGTGACACTTTTTGTTGCTCTAAATTACAAATTAAATGGTTAGTTACTAACCGAGCTGTTCTAGATATGGCATAGCTGATGAAAAGCAGGGCGAAGAAGCTTACAAGAACCCATACGCAAAACCAATTCCAATCCATTTATTAGCTGAAACCTGCGAATGGATCGAGATTACACAAAACAACACATGTGATAAGTTCTTTGCAAAAAAGATGGGCAGAAAAAAAATCAAAACATACATATTCGCAAAAAGTTCTACTTCGTTAGACTAACATAGCATATACCGGTAAAGTTTTACTCCACTGCAAATATAATACCTCAGTCAAATGGAACAGAAATTAGTAAGAGAAGAACAAAGCACGTGCCCACTATTAAATGTAATGCGTTCCCACTCAATGAACTTTGCCCTATAAATGATTGTGAACGGAAGTAAGATAGAAGGTCGGAATAAAGATAGACATGTTGATATCATATGCAATACAATTCATTATCATCAGAATCGAAAAGAAGAAAAAATATGATACCTCTTTGGTTCTAGAACGTCAGCAGAAACAAGAGAGATTTTGATGCAAAATAGAAATTTGAATCAACGCTCTAGTTGTTTTTTCAAGCCGGTTTTTAATAGCGTCTTTTCTTATAAAGCTACTCTTTTTCAGTAGATTGGTGCTTCTACCAAACGTACTTCTTTATCACCTTGTCTTTCTGTTTGCACCAAATTGGGCAGCAGTGAATAAATTACAGTAAATTTGACTTTCTATGTAGTTCGTGTATTGAAGAAAAACTTTTTTGGCCTTTAAAGTAGAAAGTTTTGAGTCAGAGTTGCAAAAAAAATAGGCTTTAAGCAATGCGATCGCCCTGGACTTTGGCATGCTGGCCTTTTGAACCACCGAAAATCACTACTTAGTGCGATTTACTAATTTTCCTGCTACTATGGCTCATAAAACCTACCACCATACAAAAACGAAAATCAACTTTTTGTTGGTTTTCAAATAATTTCATGCGGTTTATTCATTTTAGAGGCCAGGAAGAAAAGCGCAGGGCGGCCTCGTTGCTAACAGCGAGGAAAATCAAAAAATCTTTGTCAGTATCATCTTTAGGTGTGTTTGAAGAAACAGGTAGATAGGGAAACAGAGAAATACATTTTCCAAAAACCTTATGCAAGTAACACTAAAAGAATCGTGACAACTGTCAGTTTTATCAAAACATCTTTGGATCTTCAAAGCCCATCGTTGCTTTTCCGTTTTCCAACGAATTACATGGATCAAAAATTGATTTTTGGATCAATTGTTTGGAACTGTTTGCGTTTATGGATCCCCCCAACCAGAGGTTCAATGGGTCATACGTCTGAAATAATTACATTTTTAAAAAAAATACTTTAAAAAAAAAACATTTTAAAAAAATTTTACTTTAAAGATGCTCAGGCTTAGAAAAGGTTTACACTAACGAGACCGTACGGCTTAGGCTAACAAGACCGTATCAAAAATGCCACTCTCATCTGACCCATTGAACCTCTGGTAGGGGGTTCCATAAACGCAAACAGGGCCAAATGTTTTAAAACAATAACTGAACTCTTAATTGACATTTTAAATTGGCTATCTTTGCTGGAATATGAGATTTTTTGTTATTCAAAGTAACTCTGTAAGTTTGATGCAAAGGACTGACCCAGCAGAAAAAATACATGTGACTAATTTATGTTGTCTAGAATCACTGGATGGCTCAAGGCTGGGATAACACTTGGGATACGTCGAACCAGTGGGCTGGTCCGCCCGACTATTCCTCTTATGGACATGGTCATCCTCACCAACAACCACAGCAAAATCATAATTACTACGATCAAACAGCGTAAGTTTCCATGCAGTTTCGGACTTCAGTTTCTTATCTAGGCTCTTTTGCACTTTAGGGACACCCCCCCTAACAGTTTCTTATCTAGGCTCTTTTGCACTTTAGGGACACCCCCCCCCTAACAGTTTCTTATCTAGGCTCTTTTGCACTTTAGGGACACCCCCCCTAACAGTTTCTTATCTAGGCTCTTTTGCACTTTAGGGACACCCCCCCCCTAACAGTTTCTTATCTAGGCTCTTTTGCACTTTAGGGACACCCCCCTAACAGTTTCTTATCTAGGCTCTTTTGCACTTTAGGGACACCCCCCCCCCTAACAGTTTCTTATCTAGGCTCTTTTGCACTTTAGGGACACCCCCCCCCTAACAGTTTCTTATCTAGGCTCTTTTGCACTTTAGGGACACCCCCCCTAACAGTTTCTTATCTAGGCTCTTTTGCACTTTAGGGACACCCCCCCCCTAACAGTTTCTTATCTAGGCTCTTTTGCACTTTAGGGACACCCCCCCTAACAGTTTCTTATCTAGGCTCTTTTGCACTTTAGGGACACCCCCTTCTAACAGTTTCTTATCTAGGCTCTTTTGCACTTTAGGGACACCCCCCCTAACAGTTTCTTATCTAGGCTCTTTTGCACTTTAGGGACACCCCCCCCCCTAACAGTTTCTTATCTAGGCTCTTTTGCACTTTAGGGACACCCCCCCCCTAACAGTGTCTTATCTAGGCTCTTTTGCACTTGAGGGACACCCCCCCCCTAACAGTTTCTTATCTAGGCTCTTTTGCACTTTAGGGACACCCCCCTAACAGTTTCTTATCTAGGCTCTTTTGCACTTTAGGGACACCCCCCCTAACAGTTTCTTATCTAGGCTCTTTTGCACTTTAGGGACACCCCCCCCTAACAGTTTATCTAGGCTCTTTTGCACTTTAGGGACACCCCCCCCTAACAGTTTCTTATCTAGGCTCTTTTGCACTTTAGGGACACCCCCCCTAACAGTTTCTTATCTAGGCTCTTTTGCACTTTAGGGACACCCCCCCCCCCCTAACAGTTTCTTATCTAGGCTCTTTTGCACTTTAGGGACACCCCCCCTAACAGTTTCTTATCTAGGCTCTTTTGCACTTTAGGGACACCCCCCCTAACAGTTTCTTATCTAGGCTCTTTTGCACTTTAGGGACACCCCCCCCCTAACAGAGGTTCAATGGGTGAGCTGAGAGTGGCATTTTCTTGATAGGATCTCGTTAGCTTAAGCCGTACGGCTTCGTTAGCGTAAACTTTTTCTAAACCTAAGCAGGGGTTAAATAGTCATATCAGACCTTCTGTCGGCGAGCCTCTGTTTTTCCAAATCATAAGGGATACCCTTATAAAGAACACAAAAAAATTCACGGCTTCTGGTTTTTGGTTATCATGAGCGGGGAACCTTATGTGAAAGAAAAATTTTCCGTCCACGGCGGCGTCTGTACCTTTTTTTTTCAATGAGTGTTTGCAGCCGCCCTGACCCGTACGCAGCAGCTCCGCCTATGTATCCGGGACTGCCAGTCAATGCTGGTCAGTTCATGGCTGACCCGATGTTCAAAACAGCTCAACAATTTGGTGGGCAATTCGCCGAACAACAGAAAGAAAAAGTTAGAACTCTATGAGAATTCGAAGGCTTTTGTTACTATTCAATTACGCGCAAAATTTTTTTTTGAAATTTTAATACAACCTCAAGGGTTAAGTTTTATTCAAGCCCATCCCAGCTCTTTTAGTCCCCCCAGTGATACAATAACCCCCCAGACCACGGAAATTTTTTTGGAAGGGGGGGGGGGGGGCGAAAGTAAAATACATAAATTTGAGAAGTGAGGAGGGGAAGTATCATTTCAAGATTATACATAAGCTTCTTACACCAGAAAATTAGTGACTGAAGTCCACACCCGGATATCTTTACATTAGCCCCTTCCCCCACCGAGCACAATTCCTGAAAAACTACAATAGCCTGCAGCAGAAGTGCATTTTAACCCCCACTTTCTAAAACTCATTTTAACCCCCACTTTCTAAAACACATTTTAACCCCCTTTCTAAAAAAAAAAGTTTTTGCCTAATCAATCTTCTCATAGGAAAAGTCAGCTTTCGAAAAAAGTACAATTCATTAAGAATTTGAGAAAAAAGTAGTACATTGAAGCATAAAACAACCCAGTATATGATGATCCTACAACAACCGTGTTAAGAAGAGTGGTGGGGGCTAAAGTATAACAGAACTGATGATCCTACAACGACCGGGTTAAGAAGAGTGGTGGGGGCTAAAGTATAACAGAACTGATGATCCTACAACGACCGGGTTAAGAAGAGTGGTGGGGGCTAAAGTATAACAGAACTGATGATCCTACAACGACCGGGTTAAGAAGAGTGGTGGGGGCTAAAGTATAACAGAACTGATGATCCTACAACGACCGGGTTAAGAAGAGTGGTGGGGGCTAAAGTATAACAGAACTGATGATCCTACAACGACCGGGTTAAGAAGAGTGGTGGGGCTAAAGTATAACAGAACTGATGATCCTACAACGACCGGGTTAAGAAGAGTGGTGGGGGCTAAAGTATAACAGAACTGATGATCCTACAACGACCGGGTTAAGAAGAGTGGGGGGCTAAAGTATAACAGAACTGATGATCCTACAACGACCGGGTTAAGAAGAGTGGTGGGGGCTAAAGTATAACAGAACTGATGATCCTACAACGACCGGGTTAAGAAGAGTGGTGGGGGCTAAAGTATAACAGAACTGATGATCCTACAACGACCGGGTTAAGAAGAGTGGTGGGGGCTAAAGTATAACAGAACTGATGATCCTACAACGACCGGGTTAAGAAGAGTGGTGGGGGCTAAAGTATAACAGAACTGATGATCCTACAACGACCGGGTTAAGAAGAGTGGTGGGGGCTAAAGTATAACAGAACTGATGATCCTACAACGACCGGGTTAAGAAGAGTGGTGGGGGCTAAAGTATAACAGAACTGATGATCCTACCACGACCGGGTTAAGAAGAGTGGTGGGGGCTAAAGTATAACAGAACTGATGATCCTACAACGACCGGGTTAAGAAGAGTGGTGGGGGCTAAAGTATAACAGAACTGATGATCCTATAACGACCGGGTTAAGAAGAGTGGTGGGGGCTAAAGTATAACAGAACTGATAATCCTACAACGACCGGGTTAAGAAGAGTGGTGGGGGCTAAAGTATAACAGAACTGATGATCCTACAACAACCGTGTTAAGAAGAGTGGTGGGGGCTAAAGTATAACAGAACTGATGATCCTACAACGACCGGGTTAAGAAGAGTGGTGGGGGCTAAAGTATAACAGAACTGATGATCCTACAACAACCGTGTTAAGAAGAGTGGTGGGGGCTAAAGTATAACAGAACTGATGATCCTACAACGACCGGGTTAAGAAGAGTGGTGGGGGCTAAAGTATAACAGAACTGATGATCCTACAACGACCGGGTTAAGAAGAGTGGTGGGGGCTAAAGTATAACAGAACTGATGATCCTACAACAACCGTGTTAAGAAGAGTGGTGGGGGCTAAAGTATAACAGAACTGATGATCCTACAACGACCGGGTTAAGAAGAGTGGTGGGGGCTAAAGTATAACAGAACTGATGATCCTACAACGACCGGGTTAAGAAGAGTGGTGGGGGCTAAAGTATAACAGAACTGATGATCCTACAACAACCGTGTTAAGAAGAGTGGTGGGGGCTAAAGTATAACAGAACTGATGATCCTACAACGACCGGGTTAAGAAGAGTGGTGGGGGCTAAAGTATAACAGAACTGATAATCCTACAACGACCGGGTTAAGAAAAGTGGTGGGGGCTAAAGTATAACAGAACTGATGATCCTACAACAACCGTGTTAAGAAGAGTGGTGGGGGCTAAAGTATAACAGAACTGATGATCCTACAACGACCGGGTTAAGAAGAGTGGTGGGGGCTAAAGTATAACAGAACTGATGATCCTACAACGACCGGGTTAAGAAGAGTGGTGGGGGCTAAAGTATAACAGAACTGATGATCCTACAACAACCGTGTTAAGAAGAGTGGTGGGGGCTAAAGTATAACAGAACTGATGATCCTACAACGACCGGGTTAAGAAGAGTGGTGGGGGCTAAAGTATAACAGAACTGATAATCCTACAACGACCGGGTTAAGAAGAGTGGTGGGGGCTAAAGTATAACAGAACTGATGATCCTACAACAACCGTGTTAAGAAGAGTGGTGGGGGCTAAAGTATAACAGAACTGATGATCCTACAACGACCGGGTTAAGAAGAGTGGTGGGGGCTAAAGTATAACAGAACTGATGATCCTACAACAACCGTGTTAAGAAGAGTGGTGGGGGCTAAAGTATAACAGAACTGATAATCCTACAACGACCGGGTTAAGAAGAGTGGTGGGGGCTAAAGTATAACAGAACTGATGATCCTACAACAACCGTGTTAAGAAGAGTGGTGGGGGCTAAAGTATAACAGAACTGATGATCCTACAACGACCGGGTTAAGAAGAGTGGTGGGGGCTAAAGTATAACAGAACTGATGTTCCTACAACAACCGTGTTAAGAAGAGTGGTGGGGGCTAAAGTATAACAGAACTGATGATCCTACAACGACCGGGTTAAGAAGAGTGGTGGGGGCTAAAGTATAACAGAACTGATAATCCTACAACGACCGGGTTAAGAAGAGTGGTGGGGGCTAAAGTATAACAGAACTGATGATTCTACAACAACCGTGTTAAGAAGAGTGGTGGGGGCTAAAGTATAACAGAACTGATGATCCTACAACGACCGGGTTAAGAAGAGTGGTGGGGGCTAAAGTATAACAGAACTGATGATCCTACAACAACCGTGTTAAGAAGAGTGGTGGGGGCTAAAGTATAACAGAACTGATAATCCTACAACGACCGGGTTAAGAAGAGTGGTGGGGGCTAAAGTATAACAGAACTGATGATCCTACAACAACCGTGTTAAGAAGAGTGGTGGGGGCTAAAGTATAACAGAACTGATGATCCTACAACGACCGGGTTAAGAAGAGTGGTGGGGGCTAAAGTATAACAGAACTGATGATCCTACAACGACCGGGTTAAGAAGAGTGGTGGGGGCTAAAGTATAACAGAACTGATGATCCTACAACGACCGGGTTAAGAAGAGTGGTGGGGGCTAAAGTATAACAGAACTGATGATCCTACCACGACCGGGTTAAGAAGAGTGGTGGGGGCTAAAGTATAACAGAACTGATGATCCTACAACGACCGGGTTAAGAAGAGTGGTGGGGGCTAAAGTATAACAGAACTGATAATCCTACAACGACCGGGTTAAGAAGAGTGGTGGGGGCTAAAGTATAACAGAACTGATGATCCTACAACAACCGTGTTAAGAAGAGTGGTGGGGGCTAAAGTATAACAGAACTGATGATCCTACAACGACCGGGTTAAGAAGAGTGGTGGGGGCTAAAGTATAACAGAACTGATGATCCTACAACGACCGGGTTAAGAAGAGTGGTGGGGGCTAAAGTATAACAGAACTGATGATCCTACAACGACCGGGTTAAGAAGAGTGGTGGGGGCTAAAGTATAACAAACTGATGATCCTACAACACCGTGCTAAGAAGAGTGGTGGGGGCTAAAGTACAACAGAACTGATGATCCTACAACGACCGGGTTAAGAAGAGTGGTGGGGGCTAAAGTATAACAGAACTGATAATCCTACAACGACCGGGTTAAGAAGAGTGGTGGGGGCTAAAGTATAACAGAACTGATGATCCTACAACAACCGTGTTAAGAAGAGTGGTGGGGGCTAAAGTATAACAGAACTGATGATCCTACAACGACCGGGTTAAGAAGAGTGGTGGGGGCTAAAGTATAACAGAACTGATGATCCTACAACAACCGTGTTAAGAAGAGTGGTGGGTGCTAAAGTATAACAGAACTGATAATCCTACAACGACCGGGTTAAGAAGAGTGGTGGGGGCTAAAGTATAACCGAACTGATGATCCTACAACGACCGGGTTAAGAAGAGTGGTGGGGGCTAAAGTATAACAGAACTGATGATCCTACAACGACCGGGTTAAGAAGAGTGGTGGGGGCTAAAGTATAACAGAACTGATAATCCTACAACGACCGGGTTAAGAAGAGTGGTGGGGGCTAAAGTATAACAGAACTGATGATCCTACAACAACCGTGTTAAGAAGAGTGGTGGGGGCTAAAGTATAACAGAACTGATGATCCTACAACGACCGGGTTAAGAAGAGTGGTGGGGGCTAAAGTATAACAGAACTGATAATCCTACAACGACCGGGTTAAGAAGAGTGGTGGGGGCTAAAGTATAACAGAACTGATGATCCTACAACGACCGGGGTTAAGAAGAGTGGTGGGGGCTAAAGTATAACAGAACTGATGATCCTACAACGACCGGGTTAAGAAGAGTGGTGGGGGGCTAAAGTATAACAGAACTGATGATCCTACAACGACCGGGTTAAGAAGAGTGGTGGGGGCTAAAGTATAACAGAACTGATGATCCTACACGACCGGGTTAAGAAGAGTGGTGGGGGCTAAAGTATAACAGAACTGATGATCCTACAACGACCGGGTTAAGAAGAGTGGTGGGGGCTAAAGTATAACAGAACTGATAATCCTACAACGACCGGGTTAAGAAGAGTGGTGGGGGCTAAAGTATAACAGAACTGATGATCCTACAACGACCGGGTTAAGAAGAGTGGTGGGGGCTAAAGTATAACAGAACTGATGATCCTACAACGACCGGGTTAAGAAGAGTGGTGGGGGCTAAAGTATAACAGAACTGATGATCCTACAACGACCGGGTTAAGAAGAGTGGTGGGGGCTAAAGTATAACAGAACTGATGATCCTACAACAACCGTGTTAAGAAGAGTGGTGGGGGCTAAAGTATAACAGAACTGATGATCCTACAACGACCGGGTTAAGAAGAGTGGTGGGGGCTAAAGTATAACAGAACTGATAATCCTACAACGACCGGGTTAAGAAGAGTGGTGGGGGCTAAAGTATAACAGAACTGATGATCCTACAACAACCGTGTTAAGAAGAGTGGTGGGGGCTAAAGTATAACAGAACTGATGATCCTACAACGACCGGGTTAAGAAGAGTGGTGGGGGCTAAAGTATAACAGAACTGATGATCCTACAACAACCGTGTTAAGAAGAGTGGTGGGGGCTAAAGTATAACAGAACTGATAATCCTACAACGGGGTTAAGAAGAGTGGTGGGGCTAAAGTATAACAGAACTGATGATCCTACAACGACCGGGTTAACGAAGAGTGGTGGGGGCTAAAGTATAACAGAACTGATGATCCTACAACGACCGGGTTAAGAAGAGTGGTGGGGGCTAAAGTATAACAGAACTGATAATCCTACAACGACCGGGTTAAGAAGAGTGGTGGGGGGCTAAAGTATAACAGAACTGATGATCCTACAACAACCGTGTTAAGAAGAGTGGTGGGGGCTAAAGTATAACAGAACTGATGATCCTACAACGACCGGGTTAAGAAGAGTGGTGGGGGCTAAAGTATAACAGAACTGATGATCCTACAACGACCGGGTTAAGAAGAGTGGTGGGGGCTAAAGTATAACAGAACTGATGATCCTACAACGACCGGGTTAAGAAGAGTGGTGGGGGCTAAAGTATAACAGAACTGATGATCCTACAACAACCGTGTTAAGAAGAGTGGTGGGGGCTAAAGTATAACAGAACTGATGATCCTACAACGACCGGGTTAAGAAGAGTGGTGGGGGCTAAAGTATAACAGAACTGATGATCCTACAACGACCGGGTTAAGAAGAGTGGTGGGGGCTAAAGTATAACAGAACTGATGATCCTACAACGACCGGGTTAAGAAGAGTGGTGGGGGCTAAAGTATAACAGAACTGATAATCCTACAACGACCGGGTTAAGAAGAGTGGTGGGGGCTAAAGTATAACAGAACTGATGATCCTACAACGACCGGGTTAAGAAGAGTGGTGGGGGCTAAAGTATAACAGAACTGATGATCCTACAACGACCGGGTTAAGAAGAGTGGTGGGGGGCTAAAGTATAACAGAACTGATGATCCTACAACGACCGGGTTAAGAAGAGTGGTGGGGGCTAAAGTATAACAGAACTGATAATCCTACAACGACCGGGTTAAGAAGAGTGGTGGGGGCTAAAGTATAACAGAACTGATGATCCTACAACGACCGGGTTAAGAAGAGTGGTGGGGGGCTAAAGTATAACAGAACTGATGATCCTACAACGACCGGGTTAAGAAGAGTGATGGGGGCTAAAGTATAACAGAACTGATAATCCTACAACGACCGGGTTAAGAAGAGTGGTGGGGGCTAAAGTATAACAGAACTGATGATCCTACAACGACCGGGTTAAGAAGAGTGATGGGGGCTAAAGTATAACAGAACTGATAATCCTACAACGACCGGGTTAAGAAGAGTGGTGGGGGCTAAAGTATAACAGAACTGATGATCCTACAACGACCGGGTTAAGAAGAGTGATGGGGGCTAAAGTATAACAGAACTGATAATCCTACAACGACCGGGTTAAGAAGAGTGATGGGGGCTAAAGTATAACAGAACTGATAATCCTACAACGACCGGGTTAAGAAGAGTGGTGGGGGCTAAAGTATAACAGAACTGATGATCCTACAACGACCGGGTTAAGAAGAGTGATGGGGGCTAAAGTATAACAGAACTGATAATCCTACAACGACCGGGTTAAGAAGAGTGGTGGGGGCTAAAGTATAACAGAACTGATAATCCTACAACGACCGGGTTAAGAAGAGTGGTGGGGGCTAAAGTATAACAGAACTGATGATCCTACAACGACCGGGTTAAGAAGAGTGGTGGGGGCTAAAGTATAACAGAACTGATAATCCTACAACGACCGGGTTAAGAAGAGTGGTGGGGGCTAAAGTATAACAGAACTGATGATCCTACAACGACCGGGTTAAGAAGAGTGGTGGGGGCTAAAGTATAACAGAACTGATGATCCTACAACGACCGGGTTAAGAAGAGTGGTGGGGGCTAAAGTATAACAGAACTGATGATCCTACAACGACCGGGTTAAGAAGAGTGGTGGGGGCTAAAGTATAACAGAACTGATAATCCTACAACGACCGGGTTAAGAAGAGTGGTGGGGGCTAAAGTATAACAGAACTGATGATCCTACAACGACCGGGTTAAGAAGAGTGATGGGGGCTAAAGTATAACAGAACTGATAATCCTACAACGACCGGGTTAAGAAGAGTGGTGGGGGCTAAAGTATAACAGAACTGATAATCCTACAACGACCGGGTTAAGAAGAGTGGTGGGGGCTAAAGTATAACAGAACTGATGATCCTACAACGACCGGGTTAAGAAGAGTGATGGGGGCTAAAGTATAACAGAACTGATAATCCTACAACGACCGGGTTAAGAAGAGTGGTGGGGGCTAAAGTATAACAGAACTGATAATCCTACAACGACCGGGTTAAGAAGAGTGGTGGGGGCTAAAGTATAACAGAACTGATGATCCTACAACGACCGGGTTAAGAAGAGTGATGGGGGCTAAAGTATAACAGAACTGATAATCCTACAACGACCGGGTTAAGAAGAGTGATGGGGGCTAAAGTATAACAGAACTGATGATCCTACAACGACCGGGTTAAGAAGAGTGATGGGGGCTAAAGTATAACAGAACTGATAATCCTACAACGACCGGGTTAAGAAGAGTGATGGGGGCTAAAGTATAACAGAACTGATAATCCTACAACGACCGGGTTAAGAAGAGTGGTGGGGGCTAAAGTATAACAGAACTGATAATCCTACAACGACCGGGTTAAGAAGAGTGGTGGGGGCTAAAGTATAACAGAACTGATGATCCTACAACGACCGGGTTAAGAAGAGTGATGGGGGCTAAAGTATAACAGAACTGATAATCCTACAACGACCGGGTTAAGAAGAGTGGTGGGGGCTAAAGTATAACAGAACTGATAATCCTACAACGACCGGGTTAAGAAGAGTGGTGGGGGCTAAAGTATAACAGAACTGATGATCCTACAACGACCGGGTTAAGAAGAGTGATGGGGGCTAAAGTATAACAGAACTGATAATCCTACAACGACCGGGTTAAGAAGAGTGATGGGGGCTAAAGTATAACAGAACTGATAATCCTACAACGACCGGGTTAAGAAGAGTGGTGGGGGCTAAAGTATAACAGAACTGATAATCCTACAACGACCGGGTTAAGAAGAGTGATGGGGGCTAAAGTATAACAGAACTGATGATCCTACAACGACCGGGTTAAGAAGAGTGATGGGGGGGGGCTAAAGTATAACAGAACTGATAATCCTACAACGACCGGGTTAAGAAGAGTGATGGGGGCTAAAGTATAACAGAACTGATAATCCTACAACGACCGGGTTAAGAAGAGTGATGGGGGCTAAAGTATAACAGAACTGATAATCCTACAACGACCGGGTTAAGAAGAGTGATGGGGGCTAAAGTATAACAGAACTGATAATCCTACAACGACCGGGTTAACAAGAGTGATGGGGGCTAAAGTATAACAGAACTGATAATCCTACAACGACCGGGTTAAGAAGAGTGATGGGGGCTAAAGTATAACAGAACTGATAATCCTACAACGACCGGGTTAAGAAGAGTGATGGGGGCTAAAGTATAACAGAACTGATGATCCTACAACGACCGGGTTAAGAAGAGTGATGGGGGCTAAAGTATAACAGAACTGATAATCCTACAACGACTGGGTTAAGAAGAGTGGTGGGGGCTAAAGTATAACAGAACTGATAATCCTACAACGACCGGGTTAAGAAGAGTGGTGGGGGCTAAAGTATAACAGAACTGATGATCCTACAACGACCGGGTTAAGAAGAGTGATGGGGGCTAAAGTATAACAGAACTGATAATCCTACAACGACCGGGTTAAGAAGAGTGATGGGGGCTAAAGTATAACAGAACTGATGATCCTACAACGACCGGGTTAAGAAGAGTGATGGGGGCTAAAGTATAACAGAACTGATAATCCTACAACGACCGGGTTAAGAAGAGTGATGGGGGCTAAAGTATAACAGAACTGATAATCCTACAACGACCGGGTTAAGAAGAGTGGTGGGGGCTAAAGTATAACAGAACTGATAATCCTACAACGACCGGGTTAAGAAGAGTGGTGGGGGCTAAAGTATAACAGAACTGATGATCCTACAACGACCGGGTTAAGAAGAGTGATGGGGGCTAAAGTATAACAGAACTGATAATCCTACAACGACCGGGTTAAGAAGAGTGATGGGGGCTAAAGTATAACAGAACTGATAATCCTACAACGACCGGGTTAAGAAGAGTGGTGGGGGCTAAAGTATAACAGAACTGATAATCCTACAACGACCGGGTTAAGAAGAGTGGTGGGGGCTAAAGTATAACAGAACTGATGATCCTACAACGACCGGGTTAAGAAGAGTGATGGGGGCTAAAGTATAACAGAACTGATAATCCTACAACGACCGGGTTAAGAAGAGTGATGGGGGCTAAAGTATAACAGAACTGATAATCCTACAACGACCGGGTTAAGAAGAGTGGTGGGGGCTAAAGTATAACAGAACTGATAATCCTACAACGACCGGGTTAAGAAGAGTGATGGGGGCTAAAGTATAACAGAACTGATGATCCTACAACGACCGGGTTAAGAAGAGTGATGGGGGCTAAAGTATAACAGAACTGATAATCCTACAACGACCGGGTTAAGAAGAGTGATGGGGGCTAAAGTATAACAGAACTGATAATCCTACAACGACCGGGTTAAGAAGAGTGATGGGGGCTAAAGTATAACAGAACTGATAATCCTACAACGACCGGGTTAAGAAGAGTGATGGGGGCTAAAGTATAACAGAACTGATAATCCTACAACGACCGGGTTAAGAAGAGTGATGGGGGCTAAAGTATAACAGAACTGATAATCCTACAACGACCGGGTTAAGAAGAGTGATGGGGGCTAAAGTATAACAGAACTGATAATCCTACAACGACCGGGTTAAGAAGAGTGATGGGGGCTAAAGTATAACAGAACTGATAATCCTACAACGACCGGGTTAAGAAGAGTGATGGGGGCTAAAGTATAACAGAACTGATAATCCTACAACGACCGGGTTATGAAGAGTGATGGGGGCTAAAGTATAACAGAACTGATAATCCTACAACGACCGGGTTAAGAAGAGTGATGGGGGCTAAAGTATAACAGAACTGATAATCCTACAACGACCGGGTTAAGAAGAGTGATGGGGGCTAAAGTATAACAGAACTGATAATCCTACAACGACCGGGTTAAGAAGAGTGATGGGGGCTAAAGTATAACAGAACTGATAATCCTACAACGACCGGGTTAAGAAGAGTGATGGGGGCTAAAGTATAACAGAACTGATAATCCTACAACGACCGGGTTAAGAAGAGTGATGGGGGCTAAAGTATAACAGAACTGATAATCCTACAACGACCGGGTTAAGAAGAGTGATGGGGGCTAAAGTATAACAGAACTGATAATCCTACAACGACCGGGTTAAGAAGAGTGATGGGGGCTAAAGTATAACAGAACTGATAATCCTACAACGACCGGGTTAAGAAGAGTGATGGGGGCTAAAGTATAACAGAACTGATAATCCTACAACGACCGGGTTAAGAAGAGTGATGGGGGCTAAAGTATAACAGAACTGATAATCCTACAACGACCGGGTTAAGAAGAGTGATGGGGGCTAAAGTATAACAGAACTGATAATCCTACAACGACCGGGTTAAGAAGAGTGATGGGGGCTAAAGTATAACAGAACTGATAATCCTACAACGACCGGGTTAAGAAGAGTGATGGGGGCTAAAGTATAACAGAACTGATAATCCTACAACGACCGGGTTAAGAAGAGTGATGGGGGCTAAAGTATAACAGAACTGATAATCCTACAACGACCGGGTTAAGAAGAGTGATGGGGGCTAAAGTATAACAGAACTGATAATCCTACAACGACCGGGTTAAGAAGAGTGATGGGGGCTAAAGTATAACAGAACTGATAATCCTACAACGACCGGGTTAAGAAGAGTGATGGGGGCTAAAGTATAACAGAACTGATAATCCTACAACGACCGGGTTAAGAAGAGTGATGGGGGCTAAAGTATAACAGAACTGATAATCCTACAACGACCGGGTTAAGAAGAGTGATGGGGGCTAAAGTATAACAGAACTGATAATCCTACAACGACCGGGTTAAGAAGAGTGATGGGGGCTAAAGTATAACAGAACTGATAATCCTACAACGACCGGGTTAAGAAGAGTGATGGGGGCTAAAGTATAACAGAACTGATAATCCTACAACGACCGGGTTAAGAAGAGTGATGGGGGCTAAAGTATAACAGAACTGATAATCCTACAACGACCGGGTTAAGAAGAGTGATGGGGGCTAAAGTATAACAGAACTGATAATCCTACAACGACCGGGTTAAGAAGAGTGATGGGGGCTAAAGTATAACAGAACTGATAATCCTACAACGACCGGGTTAAGAAGAGTGATGGGGGCTAAAGTATAACAGAACTGATAATCCTACAACGACCGGGTTAAGAAGAGTGATGGGGGCTAAAGTATAACAGAACTGATAATCCTACAACGACCGGGTTAAGAAGAGTGATGGGGGCTAAAGTATAACAGAACTGATAATCCTACAACGACCGGGTTAAGAAGAGTGATGGGGGCTAAAGTATAACAGAACTGATAATCCTACAACGACCGGGTTAAGAAGAGTGATGGGGGCTAAAGTATAACAGAACTGATAATCCTACAACGACCGGGTTAAGAAGAGTGATGGTGGCTAAAGTATAACAGAACTGGTTCGAAGATCCTCGAACAAGTCTTCTTAAAGGTCAGTAAATTAACGAGTTCGTTCAACGCTGTTGGGATTTTCTCTGATTTTGTCGAACAAAAAGATGTTTTCAGGTAACTCGTTTTTTTAGTTCACTTCATCTAAAGTATTACTTTTGTGTTGATAATTCATACGTTGGCAAGAAGCTCGGCCTGCTTCTCTTCCCTTTCTTCCATTCAGTTAGTGATTGTCTTTTTTTCTTTTTCATTATTGAATTGTTCGTAAATCGTCTGCGCTTGTCAAAAAAATTGGAAAATGTAAGGTGAAAGGTATGAAACTCGCTCGTCTTTGAATAAACAAGGCCGTCATTCATATCAATGTTTTTTTCTCCAGTTCTTGAAAAAATTCAAGTATTTTGTTTATATAAAATTTTAATGTTTTTAAAAAATTAGGAGAGGCTTTTCTTCAGGACAAAATGAGTAATAACAGTTTGTATTCGATTTAAAGTTCTCAATCATAAGTAAATCAAAATTTAAGTAATGAACTTAAGCATTTTTTAAAAATAAATTTTACACTAGAATGAAAGCTTCTGGTGTCAGGACTGGTCTCCAAAGTACTGTAGTGACTCTCCCGTACCAGCCAGAGATGACGTGAATGCACCTGATTTGTACATTCCTCTAATGGCTTTCCTCACCTACGTCCTCGTCTCTGGATTTGTGTTGGGAACTCAATCCAGGTAACTCTAAATTGATGAGTTTTGAATTATTGAATACACACTTCTTATATAAAACATTCTAAAAGCCTTTTATTTAGGTTCTCTCCAGAGATTTTGGGTATTTTAACAACGAACGCCTTAATAATCTCTATTATCGAGAATGCTATCATCTATGTGGCCAAGTATGTGATGAACATCTCGGCGTCTCTCTCAATATTTCACTCTCTTGCCTACTCCACGTACAAGTTTGTTGGGTAAGTCATTTCTTGACAAAGAAAGGTTAATTTGTGAAACTATGTACCGCCTTGACAAACTGCAAAAATATAACACACTCGTTCAGTTGTGTATATTTTCACTTTAATCTCGCGTTTGGCTGAGGTCAAATTGCCTCTTAAGAGGCCGTATGGTTGTGGAACAAGGCAGTGTGAAATAACCAGCCACATCTTTGTTTCGAACATTAGTTCTCTTGTGAGTAGTGCACTACCATCTTCATAGTTCTCTTGTGAGTAGTGCACTACCATCTTCATAGTTCTCTTGTGAGTAGTGCACTACCATCTTCATAGTTCTCTTGTGAGTAGTGCACTACCATCTTCATAGTTCTCTTGTGAGTAGTGCACTACCATCTTCATAGTTTTACAACGCCTTATATTTGTAGTACCACAATTCTTAGAAGAAAAAGAGAAGAAAATAATTAAAAAGGAGATAAGATTTTGAGCATTCTATGAAGTTGATAAGATTTTTAGTATTTTCACTTGGATAGTTGAAGTTCATTTTAATTTTTTTTAATTTAAGAAAATAGGTAATCAGCTGGATAGTTAAAGTTCATTCCAGAATGACTCTGTGTCTGCTCGCCTTTATCTCTGGAGGCACCTCTGTGTATTACATGGTTCTCGCATATACGTCGACCGCGCTCGTTTTTTTCTTGGTTCCTCCATTTTTTCTTGATTTTTTTATGTTCAGAGTAACGTTTTTATATTTGACGAGTCTCTAAATGTTTCACAATAATCCGAAACATGTTCGGACTAGTTTAATCTTACTCAAAACTTTTTTCTCCTTAAGTTGGATTGGAACTCGAGTTTTTGATTCTTTAAAGTTGATAAGATTTTTAGTGTGCTCTATGACCAAAACCAGTAAGGTGTTATTAAACAGATATCACACTTGAAAGTTGGCTCTTTGAATGTCTGGGGTACTGATGTATTGAAAGTCACATGCGAAAAGAATAGTAGAATTTGCTGCCTATTAAGCAGTTTCTAAAGAACCAACTAGTCTTCAAATGCATAGCTGGCTATTCTACATGAGAGTTGAATAGTATATTCGTGTTCGCCTCTTATCAAAACCTGAAAAACGCGTGTCTATTGATGCATTCTTTCTGCAACATAAGTCATTTAAAGCTTGTCAAAAACTTTAAAATCACTGAACTTAAGCTAGGCTGAACCCTTCGTCATTCAATGGAGAAAAGAGGAATTAGGTTTCGACGAATTTTTATTATTTCAAACGCTCCCGCCTTAATGTGACAAAAATGGCGATGGATTTGAAAATAATTTTTATAGAGAAAGAAAAAATCCATAAGGGCCGTTTTCTCACTTGTTTTGCAAAGAGAAAGAGCCATCAGTTCTTTTGAAGTTCGTAGTTTGATTCACGCGTGCGTTCGTGCGTGGACACGTACGTGCGCACGTGCATGCATGCGCATATTATTCAAAATATTGCAGGCAGGCCTTTTCTATCGAAAGTGGTCGTCGGACGGGGGGGGGGCTAGGAGTGTAAAACAGAGAGGTTTTTCGAATGTTAATATGAAGCTCTGCCCGGGTGAATAATCGCTTTGTTTTCTAGTGCAGGTGATATATACAGGCTCTATAAATCGATGTCATATTGTAACAAGTTCTGTATTCAGTTGCGGACGGTTGCAAATTTCTTCTTCGATGTCTCTCATTATTCGCCTGAGGGAAAGAAGAGAAAGCTCATTCTCATCATCTTCATCCTGGTCTCGCAACCATTCATCATGTGGTGGCTCACCAGGTTCGGAAAGATTCTCGTCATTCGCACAGAACTCGATGTCTATCGAGATAAAATGTTCGAGGTCTCGAGCGGAAGAACAGTTGTATAAATTTAGGTGTTCGTGACTTTCAAAAATGCGTATACCAAGAGGTTTTCGATTTTTACTTGGTTTTTAAACGTTTATTAAAACTAAGTCGTTTTCGAAAATCTGATTCTGTTCTTTTTTCAATTCTTTTTTTTTAAATATATAGTTCAGGAATTATGCTTCAAATACGTACTAGAAATTTTTTTAGATTTGCACTAGTGACTCAAGTCGTGAGTATAGTTGAAAGATACCGTAAGTTGTTTTTGCTGTGAGTTTGTTCGGTAATGTTGCATGTCATAGAGTTTGGGTGTGTGACAGGCGTTGAATGAATACGGTCTAATACATGTTTGTAGGCGCCGAGCGAGTTGGAAGAGGGGTGTGGAAAGGCAAAAAGAGTAGCATAGAAAAAGGTAAAATAGAACGGAAGGAGAAGAGAATGTAGATCATTCTCGGCGCGAACATGTATGCGCCAACATAGATGGACCGGTGACTATTTTTCCCCTGATGGTGATTGAGAGTGAATGGGGCGAGGCCTATGGGGCTTGAACATTTAATTACTCTCTTGACCCAAAGATCGAATCCTAGTTCTACCAGGTTAGGTGTGTGTATCAAATGAGCGGAGCTCACTTTGCCTTATAAAGGATTGTTGTTGTTGTCTTGCCCATAGGTCCTGTCGAGGGGAGTCCTTTTGGGATAGGTTGGTGGAGAGGATCCTTTCGAGTCCGGAGAGATTTTCTCCGTCTACACTCGCACCGCAGTCGGCGATCCTCTTGGCGAGACCCATTCGTTAACCGGAGAAGGGCAAGAGGTTATTTTACTGGCGCCTCAACTCGCCATTGAAAAGTATGGCGGAGTATCGGCTGATGTTTTGTCCGGTGGCATGCCCAGGCCGGTCCGGCATCGCCCTCCTTTGACGAGCTATACTACCCAGTTTTGGTCCGCGGCGGGATTTCTCCCGCTACCTCCCAGCACGAATTCTTCGTAGGGAGGCGTCCCTCTATCCGCCACCTGAGGTCGCGCTCGATTCTCGACTGGATGAACCGGCTCCATCCGTGACAGGCTCTTAAGGCTGTAGAGTCACGAATGGCTACTGTTGCCAGTGTGTTTCGAGCTCATAAAGGATTTAACTGAGAAGCAAAAAGCATGCCGTGTGAGAATAAAGTCTTATACCATAATGGTGCATTCTCAGATAGTTGATAAGTACGATTTATTAGTTTTTTCTTTTCTTTTCTATCACTTCTTTTTCTTAAGCAGTGTTATTTGTTAGCTGACATAAAAGGGCACCGACTACCGTAATCCATATAAAGTGATGCTTCATCTCTGGTTTGGATCAAATTATCGTTTTCCTATGCAAAAAAAACTTTCGAAGTTCCAGCCGAATTTCTTCTTGACCCGTTTTTTTTCAATTCTAGCAATACCATTTTTCGGACCTGTTTCTCTACTTTTTTCGAAATGCACTAAATTTGGTGATCGTTTTCCAGTTAGTGCACAAATTATTTACTTGATTTCTGGTTTTTTACCAGGGGAAACTTTATGTTTGATAGTCGATTATGATTTGTCATTCGGTGTAAACAATGCATGCTGAGTTTAAGGAGCGTTAAATTTCAAAAAGTACTTTTCTGGTAAAAGAAAAACGCGAGCGTTAATTTCGTACCTTTAGTCTCACCACGAATTGCCGTTAATGTCAATGAATTACGGTGTTTTTTTTATAAAAAGCAAATGCAGGAGTATCAATAAAAAACACCGTATTTTTTACATCCAGAGGCAATTCGTGGTGAGACTAAAGAAGGTACGGAATTTGAGCTGTGTTTATCTTTTTTCAGAAAAGTTTTTGTTGAGTTTTAACTCTCCATTTCTTCCCCGTTGCATGAGCCCCTTCCCGATGGAGTGAATGGGGAATCTTCTTTGATCTTTTGAACTTTTCCACTATTCGAGCTCATCTGCCTTTGTCAAAAAAACACCAAAAACTACCGTTCTTCCAAGCTGAAGGTCTAAAACTATGAATTTCTCCTTTCTCTGCTCTTCACTTCTCTGTTGCTTCTAATCATTATCGGTCTACCGCTCTTATGAGCGGTCGCTGTTGATTTGTTTGACAAATGCAAGTAAGCTATGCCTCCCCCCCCTCCTTCCCCCCAATCGTGCAAACTGAAAGGGTTTTGTTTTTGTTGCAGTGGCGTGACGAACTTCAACTACGAGCAATACGAGATATCGAAGAAAGTGTTCGAAAAGATGCCAGCTCTCAACAGTAAAGGTTTGTTCATATTTGTGCAATTTCTAGCATAGGACTGACAAGATTCTAATACCAGCTTTTCACTTCTCTCAATCTTCAATTGAAAGTTTGAGCGTAAAAATTTGAAATTAGTAGAACTGGAGACTGATTGATTACAGGTGCCCTACCAATGACAAACGATGGTGATATTGACTACGAAGCTTTGTTGAAGTTGCCCAAGGAATAAGACGTTCAAGAAGTTCAATCAATTATAGCAAATTATTCAAAAGTTCTGTTCAAAAGTTATTAAACATGTAATTACCGGCAAGTAATAGTGCGGGATAAGAAAGTTTGTTGTATTATTTATAATCTATCAAGCGGTTCTTATTTCTTCTTATCACATTCAGTCTACTATGCATAAGGGATTCAAATTATTCAAAAGTTTTGTTAAAATATGTGTCATGCCTTAGTCTCTAACTGTTTGTGATATTAAGTTGATTGTTTTCGACATAACAATTTGTTGGATTGTCCAGTCCCAAATATTGTTCCATTTTGTTTCCACCTCATAGAGTTAGATATTTATTTGTTTTTTTTTCAATGTTTTTTCTCAAAGGGAAGGTTTTCATTTTATTAAACTTCTAAGAAAGTCGTTCGCGTCAACAAAAATGATTGTATCAAACCGTATTTCGAAATTGATTCGAACAGAAAATTTAAAGCAATCTTCTATCGGTCGTGGTAAAAACACTGAAATAAAAAGAGTATGAAAAAAGTCCGTTTCATGGAAATCAACATTTTTACATGCTCTCGCAAGCAACGAATGCGTATAATAATGGAAATTAAACGATACTCTGCTCGATAATAACATGTTAATTCTGATCATTAGTCATAAGGTTTTAGGGGAAAGAAAGCTTCCGATCTCTGGACAGGATCGGCATTTTTGAAGGACTAAACTTCAAAACTTTTTATTACGCATAACATGTATCACGTGATAAATTGATGGTGCATGATGGGATGAATGTATAAGAAGGTGAAGGGAAGAAAACATGGTTCAAAACAGGCTAAGGAGCTTCTGATGGTGAGAACATCATTGATAGTCGTTCGAAACCAGCCATTGGAGAGGAGAGGGACAAAGAAGAATGATACGACGAAGAGGTCAGAGCGGCTTCATAGAAGAAGGGAGAGGTAAAAAGTAGAGCCGCTCCGTTGCAGCCGTTTTTTGAGGAAACGGTAGAATGAAGGGATGGTTGTTCAAGAATATCGGAATTGTTCTTCGACAAATAGAGCTTACAAAATAATGTACTTAAAATGCACCATACGTAGGCAAATTTAGAAGCGGAAGCCTTGTGATCAACAGTGGCCGGAAATGTCTGATTTTAACAACAGTGATTTTTATACACTCCATATTTTCTGCGATTCGCTTAACAAGTGTTTCTGAAAAATCGTGGGGTTTTTCAAATAAACTTTTTTTACATTTACAGATGAGATTGGCAGATTTTGAGCGAACCCGCATCTGAGGACATATCATATCTTCACCGAGAGAAAACTTTTTTCACCCGAAACTCGACCTCAATTAGGAAATCTGGGCACATCCGTATCCTAGGACCATGTTTTTTTACTCCGAATCCACGCCTTTTTGTCTTTGGTTAACTCATTCCATTAAAATCATTAGGAAGACTTCAAACTAAGGTTCTAGGTTCACCGACACTTTGCACCCACGTCTTTTTTTGCCAAAAATTTTGTTTTGTGAGAAATTTTTTATGCATTGTCGTTCCTGAGCCGGCCTTGTTAGCGTAATGTTTACCTTAGCCTAAGCGAAAAATAATAAAATTCACGGTACAAAGTGTCGCAGGTACAAAGTCTTGTGATACTTAGAACCACGAATGTTAGCTTGATAAATTTTGAGTCAGAAGAAGGAAACAAAGTATAAATGATAAAGCTCATTTTGAAAAATTTTCAATTCGAATCACGGGTTTCAAATTCCATTCTTCAACTTTTTTGGTTGCATTTTTTTTCAAACCACGTACGTGGTAATTTTAACAAGTTGCATTTTGGAGGTAAACTTAAATGATATTTAATTTTTTTAAAATTCTAAACCTAATTTTTATAGTAAATTTTTTTGATGTTTTGTTCTCAAAATTGTAAGAAATTTTTGCTAACGATCATAGTTCGTCGTTCAAGTCTAAGGTTGTTTTGTTCTTAAGCTTAAGAATTTCACGAAGAAGATAATACAAAATTTGAAAAAAAACTTACTTGATATTCTCAGGGGCCATATTCATAGTGTTTGGGTTGGGGTAGGGTACCCAGGGTAACCTACCCGGGGTAGGGTACCCATCCACTATGAATATGACCCCAGAGTGGTAGTTTGGAGTATTTGATGCATAACATAATATCTGAAAACTTAATCGAAATATGAGGATCGCTAAAATCGAATTCTTTCAAAACTTCCATCCCTTCGTTCTATAAAGAAGAATAAGGCTTCGAGAAAGAATGAGACCAAACTCAGCAGTTTCATCCGACCTTTTTTCTCCGTTACCTAATTTTGATACGAATTCTGGTAAAGATTCAAATGATACCGCTTCTGGTCTCGCTCAGACAATTATGAAACATTGGAAAAAACGAGTTGTATTGGTGCCTTGTGGCAAGGTTTTTATTCAATGAAGTTAAGTTCGCAAGACAATCAGTGAATGATATTATGCATAAATGAATGTTTGATTGAAGTGAGAAATTTAAACTTGCTGTTTGAATCTCTACTTTCTCTTTGGAAGATGTCACTCCAATTGATGAAAAGACTTCGGAAGCCTTTCTGCGAATAATGGGACTTTTTGACTAAAATGCAAACTTCTTGAACTTAAATGCAAATTCGACCGGAGAATCTGATAAAGCCGTCAGTTTGACAAGCATTGGAGGTATAGAGGGAGGAAAATAAGCTAGGGGGAAGAAAAGACCTAGAAAAAAGGCGACGTTAAAGAGCATCAGAAACGGGAGAAAGCTGAACACAGACCTTTTCTCTTTCTGAGCTCGCACATCGTTAATGTCTCATTATGACTCATCTCACCATCAATGGAATAATATTGAGAATTGATCTCTTCTTCAGTCATCTGTCTCTTCTTTTGCCTATTCCTCGCATAACTTTCTCATTCTCTTCTCCATTCTTTTTCTCTTCCTCTTTTCCTTTCAAATTCCTTCTCTTTTTTCTTTTCTATTTCTTACGTTCCCTACTTTATTTTTCTCTATTACTCATTCTGATATTCTTTCTTTGTTTTATTAGATTTTCTTGTTGTTTTCTCCGTTCGAGTCCTCCTCCCTGCTTCTTTTCTAAATTGGCGCCTCAGACTATATTTGAAACATCGGTTTCTTTTTTCTCTAATTCTTGTGAACTACCCTACATAGTCACCTTTCTATACTGACTATTAAAGCATCGTCTTCCATGCCTCGGAAAAGTCCCTCTTCTAGACTGACTTCTCCAGCTTTCTCGACCTCCTTTCAGCTACTCCACTTAGTCATCCTTACAATCTGACTGCTCAAGGTATCATTCCTTCTTCCCTATTAAGTCATATGTTGCTGCTCTACTCTTCTGGTTGGAAGATCCAACGGGGCGGACAATACAATATGTATGGAACAGAAAGACTTCGCAGTGGCCTGAGGGCAGGCATGCCTTAGGCAGCGATCGATATTATTTTCCCTGTTTGGAAAGGAATAAAAAGGAGAAGGCAAAGAAAGACCGAGAAAAGGAAGTAAACGGAAATGAGGAAATGCAGAGAAAGATAAAATAGAGAAAGAGTAATGGAAAAAGAAAATGAATAGAGTTTTTGATGAAGAGACGAAGAAAGAAAGCGAATTTTTAAGACAGAAAAATGAAGAAAATGAAAGAAAAAAGATAGAAAAAGAATACTCCGAAAAAGGAGGAAAAAATATGAAAGGAAAATAGCGAGTAACTTTTTGAAAATGGAAAAAAACGAGAGAGAGAAAGAGAAAGAAAAATTTGGGAAAGAAAAAGAGAGAGAACTATATAGAGCGAGAAAAAGAGAGAGAGAGAGAGAGAGAGAGAGAGAGAGAGAGAGAGAGAGAGAGAGAGAGAGGAAAAAACCAAAAATGAGAAAGGATGCGTCTCTGCTCTCTATTCTCGTCTGCTTCGCCCACTCTTCCTTGGCCCACTCTTCCCATTGGGAGACTTTTCTCTTGGTTCTCCAACCCTCAACAATCTCCCCCCTCTCCCCCTAATCTCACTATGGAGCAGCTTTCTGTATCTTCTCACCCCTTGCAAGTTTTCAGATTCTCTCCCCGTAGTTAGCGCCGTTTTCCTCGTGTCTCTTCCTTCTCCGTCTCTCTCTAATGTCTCTCTCTCTCTTCCTTCTCCGTCTCTCTCTAATGTCTCTCTCTCTCTCTTCCTTCTCCGTCTCTCTCTAATGTCTCTCTCTCTTCCTTCTCCGTCTCTCTCTAATGTCTCTCTCTCTCTCTTCCTTCTCCGTCTCTCTCTAATGTCTCTCTCTCTCTTCCTTCTCCGTCTCTCTCTAATGTCTCTCTCTCTCTTCCTTCTCCGTCTCTCTCTAATGTCTCTCTCTCTCTTCCTTCTCCGTCTCTCTCTAATGTCTCTCTCTCTGTCTCTCTCTCTTTCACTTTCTCTCTTTAACCATCTACCTCCATATCCACTTTGCTTCAATAACTGTTGCCTATTTTAACCAGTTTCTTCTGGCTCTCTCGAAGCTTTTCAGCTTGACGCCAACTTAGCCTTCTGTTCTGTTCTCTTATTCACTCCGAAGCTCTTCTTTTTAACCTTTGCTTTCCTCCCTTCTCCATATACAGAATCTTCCTAAGACGTGTGTCTATGAGTTGAAGATGAGGATACGATGAGGAGAGTAAGAAAAGTGTTAGGCTAAAGAGAGGAGAGAAGAGATAGAAGCAGTCCTGGGTTTTGCTTCCTTGAGTCCTCTGCCTAGAGTGTACCTGACCCCGCCCTGAATCTGTCGACTGCCGCCTCTCTATGACTATCTTCTCTCTTTCTGCTGAGCCTTTCATCCCAATTCATCAATCTTCTTATTGCTTCCCGAGAGTTCATCCATTTCGGCGTGCACTCTATTCATCTTCTTCTCTTTCTTCTCTTACCCTTCCTCCTTATTAAACTTCAGAGTTTCCGAAAAAGCTCTTTTTAATTGTAACCTTTTTGCTTCTATTAGGTTCTTTTGGAATTTATTCCGAATTTTTATCCTAAAATGACTAACGGTGAATTCGCTTCACTCTTTTGTTATTATTTATAACACCGCATGTTTTTTCTCAATTTTTTAAATAAAAAATGATAGAAACTTTAAACACATATATCATTGGAGCAAACGATTAATGATTTCCAGCGCAGTCTTGAGGATTGGAAACTCTCGATCCTCCTCTTTCTCGTCGAATAAATTTTTCTATATTGACGTGAAATGCTGATTTTCGATCAAATAGTTTTTATCGTATTCAGAGAAAATAAGGGGCTGCGTTAGAGGGGGGAGCGAGAGAGAGAGAGAGAGAGAGGAAGCGGGCTCTCTCTCGTGTCTGAATGGCAGTCTTCAAAAAGCTGAAAGGCAAAGGTAAGGACAAAGGACCACCCGTACCAGAGCCAGAGCCAGTCAAGCAGATCGACTCTCGCGTCGGATTAGACAGCTATAGGTTCTTTTTACCAATTGAAATTATCTTGTGTTTTCGCTTTACAAAGCGCAAAAAAAAATTTCCTGTTCTTTGAGAAAATCCTCAGGATAGAAGTTGCATAATTCATCAGGTTTTTCCACATGACGTGAAGCTCTTTATTCATTATGGAACCAAAGTTCTTCACAGATTTGAATCCGTAGAATTACGTAGAAACTCACAACCCGCACTTTGATTTAAAGTGACATATAAAAGAAAAACTTCCTTTTTATCTAATTGGGAGTGATGAAATGGGAGAAAGAAACATTTCAGAGATTTCTTCACGCTCAAGAATTACTGGAAAGCCGTCGACAGAAAGAAGAAAGAGTCTGCGGGTATCTTTCTCAGCAGGTTACCTTCTCCATCATATGTACATCACTCAGACATACACCACTCATTGGGGTTGTCAGGGGGTTTGAGTACAAGGCATTGCAGATTTGTATGTCAAATAAATTAATGTTTCAGCATCTTTTTCAGACTCAATCGAGTTTTCTTTTCAACAAATTAGAGGTAATCTTTTAAAACCCAATTTACCTCTCTTAGAAAATTCCTTTTAATCTCGATAATCTTCATTTGCTTAGAATATGCTAGGTTTTCTTCTCTTCACATCCTTTATTCGTCTATCGGTTAAGAAGAGACATTTCTACATCTGAAACACGAAATGTTGGGAGGAAATACGAGTAGAGGAGTAATACACCAATATCCCAAGGAATAATCAGCTAACAACATTCATGTCTATAAACTTGTTATACATAAGTTTTTGTTCACAAAAAAATTTTAAGACTAAATAGGCAGTCAAAAGTCGATAGAATCGAAGAATCACTAACATAGTGCTAAAAAACTAAAACAGAAGCAGAGCAAAGGTACAGGAAACTTACAGGATACACTTTGAAATAATAAAACTTTCAAGTATTCGGTTTGCATGACAAAAAATTTCCTAAACTATGAGAAAGGACTTGATTAGTTCGAATAGGCGGGGTAGGTATCAAGGGTTCAGAATAATTTAGAGAATTTGGGAATAAAGACTAGATGTGACACTCATTGAATATTGAATGAAGATGAACCATAGAGTATTTGCAGCTGCACTTTCAATTTCACTATGTTGAAGTAACCGCAAACATCAACTCAGCGTTATGCTGGTTGCGTTAGTTGCAATTCCACGTTTATCAGTTATAATAACACTGAAGATTTAGTCAACTAGCTCGCACTAGTGTGAACTACCTCATGAGCACACTAGTACGAACTTTTGTATGGCGAAATTAAAGGCGCGGCTCGACTTTGCAGAAGTTTTTCATCAGGGAGGACAAAATAGGTTTTTCAAACTCATTATTTTTAAACGAAAAGTTTGAGTGATGACAAGAAAGGTAATATGAATAAGCATCAAGACTTTGTAATCTCAGTTGTCAGCAAGGCTCTAAACATATGCTGATGTTCAAGAAAGCCAAAAAAGAGACGAACTTGCTCTGTAGGCCAAAGCTGTCTTGTTTACGTTTTGGTTTCCTTCTAGTAAACTTTTCTGCTGCCCTGGCCCTTTTTTCTTAAATTCACAATTTCCCCCATTTTTTTCCTATTCCGCTTTAGCCTCTGTCTTTGATTCTTCTCTATATCTCTCCCTCTTCTTATCTCTCTCTCTCTCTCTCTCTCTCTTCTCTCTCTCTCTCTCTCTCTCTCTCTCTCTCTCTCTCTCTCTCTCTCTCTCTCTCTTTACAAACTTCTTTATTTCTATCTTTCTCTATATTTCGCTTTCTCTTTCCCTCTCCCTCTCTTCATTTCCCTTTTCTTATTCCTCATTGCACTTCCTTACTTGATTTCCACCACCACTTTGGTTCCTCCGTCGATAGATGCCAAGCGAGTATTCCTAACTTGGAGTCCTTGCCGTTCCCCCTCTTATCTGCTTACTCATTGTATTTCTGTTGTTTTATTCTAAACACTTTCTCCCATTTCATTTTTCACCCACAAGATCTCATGCTGAACGATTTTTTTTACTTAATACATATTCTCTAGCCCTATTTATCTTTCTCTCTTTCTATTTCCCGATTTTTCTCTCGTTCTATGTCTGCTCCCATTTTAACTTATATCTCACTGTGACAATTCTGAACCTCTACCACTTTGATCCCAGTTTCTCATCGGCTGAGCCTCTCTCCATTCACTCTTTCCATTTCCCTAAGCATCCCTAAGCATCGCAAATCTACGTATTTCAAACCGCCATGCGATGTCAGCCACTTTTGAAGTAATAAAGTGGCGAGTTTGTCCAGAGAGAGAGAGAGAGAGAGAAGTCTGGAATGAATGAAAGTAGGTAGAGTAAGAGAGTACGGAATAAAAACTCAGCTGAATAAGCAGAAATGTACACACATCCTGCTTCTCTTAACAGGGCTTCTCCTTATTCACTTTTCTTCTTAACACTACCCTATTTCAGCTTAACACCATTTCTCTTCTGGTCTTAGGTCTATCATAATTTTTTTCTTGCTCACTTCTTTCTATCTTCATCGCTTATTTGCCACAGAAAAATTTCATCAATTTTTTACCCGGAAAACTAGTGGGTTACAATGTAATACACTAAATGTTCATGAAACGTTCAAAAATTCGAAGAAAAAAATGAAACGTTACGAAACTAAAAAATCATGCGTCTTTGCATAGAATATAGAAGACGTCCGTCCGACTGATTGCATTTATATGTAGTGGTATTTTTCGAGCAATTCTAACCCCCCACGTACGCTATTTTATACCCCCTTACTCTCTTTTGAAGAAAGCTCATCTTCTCGTCACCAAGAGTAAATTTTCTAATCATCTATCGTTCTAATGAAATCCCTATTTTATTGCAAGCCCTTCATTAGCAATAATACTTTATTTTTACTCTATCATTATCTCTGATATTTTTTCTCAAATTTCGTTTTTTTCTCTTTTTTCGGGTTTCTCATTAAATCTAATATTCTTTACCGGGTTCTAATTATCTCTTGCACTTTTCCAAGTCCTTAATCAACTCTGTAACGCTCTGCTCTAGAATTCTACCATATGATACTCTTTTACTCCTCCGGGTCTCTGGTGATAAATGTACTGCTACTTTACTTGATAATTCTACGTAGGCAGTGTATTCTCTGCTGCCCTTTCTTCTCCCACTCAGGCGTTGCAGACTACTTCTGCTAAATGCGCCTTCCCCTCTCTAGCTTGGTGCAGTTTATTCCAATGTTCCCAGTGTGACTCTGCTGTTAAATATCTCTTCTTCCTACAATATTCATCTTATCTTCAGTGGTACCCTGTTTTTTATTCAAAAGTAGCTTCCCTTATCAGTGTCTTGTCGTTTGCTTCCTTACTCTATAAACTTCTCACTTTCTTACTCTCTCGCTTTCCTCCTTCACTTCCATGTGAGCAGCCAGAAGAAAGCGAGTGTTGAGTACTTGGTTTGATCTGCGGTTGCCAGGTCAACGCGAGTAGAATGAAAGGTGTTGAAAGGGAGGAGACAAAGCCCATTGCATTCGTGTTAGTGATAGAAAGGGCGGGTGGCCCGAATGGGTCAAGGTGCCTCGAGTGGTGGCGCGCCTGGTAAGGCTGGTCAGGAGGCCAACGGAGCCGGAGCCGAACCGGAGGAGCAGACTCCCCAATATGACTCTCGACTTCCCTTCAGCAATTTCCGAGAGCTTTACACAATGAAAAATTTCTGGAAGGCGGTCAAGCGAGGCGAAAAGATTGGAAACTTGATGCTATTCAAGTATGTACCCTTCGAATCTACCTTTCTCTTTCTACACTTGAATTCCTTTACATGTTGCTGCTGTTGTTTTGACTCTTGATTGGATTAATTATCTTGATGATCCAGAAAATGGGATTTACTTAGATGCGTGCTGCGACTTTTCATTCGTAAATGTTACCTGTCTTGCAAACCGCAGGCAGCGGAGAAGAGAGAAGTTTTATAAGATGAAAACGGAAGCTAAAAAGAGGGATAAGGAGAGAAATGATGTTTATATACATTTAGAATAACTTCATTTATGGAAGTTTATTTGTGTATGCTTTCCCTCACCTTTTCTTTATGCTATTCGTACTGAGCGTTGACTCATTTCCATCCATTTCTCACAAATACATTCAATTCAAGTCACTTCCTTCTGTTATGATGCTATTGCTCGTGGAATAGCTGACGAAGGAGGAAGACAATTTGGTATAAACAGCATTCATGGTAGAAAAATTCCAGGAAAGTCACAAGTAGAAGGTAAATGGATGAAGTAGAAAGTAAATGGATGCTTTGAGCGGAAATTCTCAATATGCATCAAATTGAAAGGTTTTGAGAGTATGCTCGTTAGCTTCTTTTTTTCAGATACTTGTCTACGCAACCAGATAACAAGGCGCTGTACAACAAGCTGCGCAACATAAGTTCTCCCGATGCTTCCTGTAGTGATCCGGCATTCGAAGCAGTCGCTGCAGCATATCTCAAGGTTTTTGTTTACACCAACACCTTCTTTTCCTGTACTATTACTCTAAAAGATAAACAAGAAAGTGATAGATTTTTAAGCGAAACAAGCATGAAAGTTCATGTGAGCCAGAGTAAAAGAAGAGGCGCATTGATAGAGGATATAAAACAATATCGGGTTTATAGCTTTAAAAACAGAAAAGGTCGGTAAAGTTATATTTTGAACTGAAACCTAGGAAAGGAACTTTGTTTCTTATGTCAGCGAAGCAACCGCTCAATGATAATCCGTATTTGAAAAATGAAAAAATAAATTTATGTTAACGTGACTTACATACTTTGAATATTTTTGCATATAATATACAAAGCAACGCGCCAATGGTATACGTCAACACAAGTAGAGGAAAAAGCTTCACTTTTTTTGTTGTAGAATAATACATATTATTATATGGCACATGTTATTTTTTAACATCTCTCGAACTTTCTTCATCTCTCCACTATATATATATATATATATATGTACTAAGGTATTCGATGATGTCGTCACAGCGATAGAGGAGAAACCAGCCGACGTGTCTGGGGCGTGTGACCGACTTGTTGCGGTTGGGAAGATGCATCGGACTAAGGCGAGCATTTACTGCCATTCTTATTAGACTTATTCGGAATTATGTAAGGGAATCACAAAAACTCTCGTGCGACTCTCACAGAAGGGATATTAACTCAGTAGCTTCCATGGAAAGTGTTACTACCATTGTTTCTCCACGTTTAATCGATAGATGGGAAACGGGATGATAATGAATACTTCCGCAGGTATCCGTCATGGAATCTTCACAATTCCAAACGATGGAAGAGCCTTTTATCTACATGGTCAAGGAAGTTCTGCTCGATCGGTTCAATGACAAAGCGGAGACATTGTTCCGGAAGTTCTTTCAATTCTGCCTCAAGTATTTATTAGAGGGATTCAACAAATGAAAACAGCTCGTTCCCACGCATGAGTTCTCAAGTTTCTGCGCGGCAACCATCATCCAAGTTGCCATAGCTTTATTTCCTTCGCGCGACGTCACTTCCCTTCCTCTCAAGTTATGCAAGTGATTAAATCATTCTAGTTGATAGCTGAAGATAATTTGGAAATTTTTTATAATACTGTTCCTATATATGTGACAATCATTCACTACCCCTCGTGTACAATGGCCTGTGATATTATTAATATTTTACTTTATTCAAGTTTCAACATTCAAATTGTTAATTTAACTAAGTGCCACTTTCACTCTGATTAAGCATTTAATTAAAACTGCTCATCGTCCTCTTCACTGTAATTAAGTACAGAGATTTTGAGCAAGGACTAGGCATGCTTAATCTTGACTGATTCCTGAGAGACCTAGACAATATAGACCTAGCACAAACTAAGCATACAAACAAGTGAGGCCTCTCAGAATCAGTCCTCCTGTATATTTACATGCGGGTAGTAATATTCTCGCAGTTAAGATTCTTCTCTGATTGCCGTCCGCAGGAAAACATCGCCAACCAAATTATTTAGTACAACTATCGATCGAATGATACTTTGACATTTCTTAGGTAGCAATCATTTCGTCAGCTTTTGCTCAATTTGAATGTGGAATTTGACAGCTGGAAGTGTGTCGACGGATGTAGTCACCTGCAGATACGAAGAATCAGGCAAATTACGAAGAAACAGACAGAGTAGACAGAGGAAGACAAATCGAAATACAAACAGAGAGAGAAAGAATGAGTGACTGCGAGAGATAGAGAAAGAGTGAGAGAGAGAGAGAGAGAGAGAGAAAAGAAAGAGTGACTGAGAGAGATGTAGAGTGAGTGAGAGCGAGAGAGAGAGAGAGAGAGAAAACCGAGCCTTGAAGACTACTCCGTTCACAGCAATAACATTCTCAAATAGAAACAATTGCCCTTTTTTAGCCGTGTAATAAATTCTTATAAAATAAAAGGCGTGTCATATTTTTTCGTCGTTACATGCGTTTGCACGTCAGAAAGCAAGCAATCACAAAGAACTCAATTTTCATCAAATATTTACATGATATGGGAGACGAAATGGTTTATGGTGGAGATATTTTAAATTCCCTCGTAACAGTTAAACTTTTACACTTCACATTTATTTATTTTTCCTTGTTTTAACACTTCAGAAGTTTTTAAATGAATTTGAAGGAGCCAATCGTTACCTCATGTTCTCCACAATTAGATGTATGACGAGAAGTTTTTTTATGGTAACTCAGAAAGGTGAATCGTGAAAACTTTAGAATGACACTATTCTAGAAATTACCAAACTCATTGGATGTTTTTCATCTTTGTAAAAAAATTTTTAAATGAAAACGTGTCGAAAAAACGGGTTTCACATGAAAACACAAATATTCTTAAATCCGGAACTGAGATCAAAAAACTTCGAGTTTTGTTTTGTTTGACGCCTTTCACTCGAATTTTTTGCATAGTAATTTAATAGTAATAGTAATTCACGCTAAGAACTTGGCCCCTTCAAATTACTATGCAAAAAGAATTACTCTTAAGGTCTCCGGAACAACCATGATCTTCTGTATGTTTATACTTTCTAACCTATGATATTGGCAAACTACCGTATGAACAGTGATTACGGTACTCATTTTTACTTGAATTTTTATTTCGATATTAAATCGATCGATAACCTGAGCAGTGACGGCGAGGGCGGAGAGAGCTCCTCTTATCAGACCACACGGAAAAGCGAGCAAATTACCAGCCTGTAATTAAAACTCAGCTATCAACAAAAATTTCCAATTAAAATAATTTGTCTAATATTTAGAAAAAATATGTGTATGGAATGAGACATTCACACAATAAATACTTGAATCCGGATCTGAATTAATAGTTAGTTGTTTTAATACCACGAAACCTAAAACTTACTTCTTCTTAGCATTCGCTACGGATCTATTTCAATTAAAAGTTTTTCTTAAATTATCTCAAGATTTCAAAAATATATTTGTCGTAGAAAGTTATATCACGCTGTTAGAATTCTTCTCAAGGGTTCTTCTGCAGTAATAATCTTCCTCGCGCTTGTTCCCGCCTCGTGGCAGGGTACGCGCCCCCTGAGATGCAGGACAGGCCTATCCTCGTAGAACCGGTGACTGCCCGTTAGATCACTGCTAGTGTGATTAGCAACAGTGGGGAAAGTCAGATTCGTGCATGAGCACTATCAACATTTCTTAACCTCCTTGGTTTGGGTGGATATGTCCGATATGGGAGTCGAACTCGGGACTCTCCGCACAATAGTCGAACACACTAACATTATGCCACGCCCGGACAAAGGTTCTTGTGCAAAGCGATTAAAATTCCATATTCGTTTCAAAAAAGAGTAACTTATAAAAAACTGGGAGAACTGACGTGTTTGATTGAGAGAGGACTAGAGCAGACTGCACTCAGAGTAGCCAGTTTGTTCTCTTGCACCACATAAACTCCCTCAAAAAACAAGCGCATATTCACGGGTTTCTCAATCAATAATTCTAAAAACTTTCTAACCCATTGTGTAACTGGCGACTCGTTCGCATTCCGGGACAAAGATAAAAGAGATGTTAGGGTTGGATTCCCTCGGTTTACAAGCTGTTTCCGTGTCATACTTTAATCAATATTTCATCTTGTTACTTTTATAAATACATGAAATTCTACGGCAAATAAATACATTTAACAGGGCAAAAATACAGTATCGTACAGAAACTTATGGCATTGTGCTTTTTCAGTGTTATGACCTCGCAGATGCCAAGCTGTAATCGATGCCAAGGGTATGGCTACCAAGTATTAGGTCTTCTTTACATCTTCACCGAGTGTAATTGATTTTTGTTTTGTAGATTTTATATTGATGTTTGTGTGAAGTTGTCTCAAACCCAACTTTTTCTAATTATCATAAACAATTCCACATCTACGTAAGATTCTGAAGTTCTGAAGTAATTTCCCCTTTTTCCTTCTGCACGGTACTGTATATGTAACTACTGTATATGTAACTCTTATTCCCTCACTTTCATCCAAAACATGTTTAGGATTATCTCTTTCATATTCATTTCATGCATACGAGCCCAGATTCGAGTCTTTCCCTCTAACATCACTTTATACATCGTTTGAGTTTATCAACATAATCATTTGATGACGTAACCACTCCAAGCTAGTAACAAGTAGCTCTCCTCACTTGATGATTCGTCCGCAAATTGTCGACTTGCTTGCCAAAGCAGCAGATCCACAGATCCTTGCAAACGAATTTCATCACCTGAGAACTCATTATAAATTTAAATTTATTTGAGTGTCGTACAAGCAAATGTATTATTTTCTTCGTCAGTTTTCCTTTTCAAGTATAGTCGTTTGACCTAGCTTTTGAATGAGAAGTCTTAAAATCAAACTCAATGAAGATTTTTAAATAAACTTTTTATCTGAAAACATGTGTTGACCTCTAATTCATTGGCGAGTTTAGGAGAATCTCTGCTGAGTTTTTCTGTGAGAACATATCCTACTCTCCAGCCTAGAGACTCCAGAGAAGTAGCCGCGGAGTGCTGCAATCATCCGCATCTCTCATTGAAAACTAGTACAGTATACAGTATCCTCTGGTATGGTATCATTTAGTACAATCTCTCCTTAAACAGTATGAAGCATCTCAAATTCCTTTTTCGAATCAAACTGGACGTTAATGAAAACTTGAGACATAAAATTTTTTTAGCGTCGCAGACCCCTTCGCGTTTTGTGTTATGCTTCCATTTGAAAAACAATCCATTAAACTCACTATGTCAGTAGTTCATTTCTTTCTAACATCAAAGTTCTTCACAGGCATCGGCCCCACTAATAATACTGTCTATTGAGAAAGAAGATCGCAGATGTCACATATTTCGTACGATCTCTCATCGTTTTTCTCCGCCGTCACTACAATTCAACTCAAACTATCACTGCGTCTCGCGTACATGGGCGAAGGCTCGAGCCAGCAATTTCTCATCTCGATCTCCGGAATCGCTCAACTGCAAATGTGAGTCGGTGAGAGGCAGGAGTCAGATGGAGAGAGAGAAAGAGAGAAAAATAGGAAGATAGAATTATAGAGAAAATTAAAGAAATTGAGAGTGCAAGATAGCTATATATTCCAGATATAATTCGGGACCTGTTTCTTGAGAAGTTCTCTCTGTGCCTCCCTCTCCACCGCGTGTTGCACTATTTCTGCATGCAGCAGCTCGAACGGGAATCCGCAGCTCATACTCTCTCCGAACATCAAATTTATCTTCTTTTTTATTTACCTTTCCTCTCCGGGGGAGATACGAAGACAGTCATCGACCGTTCATGTTATATAGAGCCAAAAATAAATTTTGTCTTTATTTCGCAGCAGCAGAAACAGATACGAGTTAGCTTAGATGAAGGTTATACAAAACATGTGTTTCGAGAAGTGAAATGAAAACTTTGAAAAAAGATTTTCTAACACTGAGCTGCTTATTTGGAAGAAGTTGTTTGAGAAAAGCAATGAAGAAACAATGCAACAATTTATTGAACTAGGAAACAACCAGACTATTGGCTTGAAAATTTAATCAAGTACAATTTATAACAAAAAAATTAAAAAAGTTTCTAAAACAAATATATTTGGCTTAAAAAAACGTTCTAGCCGTCCCTAAGCTTCAGAGTAATACTTTTCGATTGATTCAATCGAAATAGAATCGAAAACAAGATTTTCTAGCGAAACTATTATACTTTAACGGAACGACGCTTTTAGTCAAGAAAAGAGGGTTTAAAGGGAGACTAGATTGTGAGGAATTGGTAAAAAGATTGAATAGAATACATATGTGAGTAGGAAGATAGAGTACAATTTGATATGACAATGTCTTATCACAAAGCATTTCTAACTAATACTCGTCAATTTTTTTCAAAATGGAAATTAGTCAATGAATGACAGTCGATAGAACGAAAACATTCTTTACACGGAAAATTGAAAAATTGGAAAGCACAAAATAACGATTGAGAACTAACAAAGTCTTTTGTACAACTTATCAAGTAAAAATTATCATTTAAAAACCAACTTAGATCGTAAGAAAACAACATACTTTATACAAAAAAGTAAGCAAATCGGGGATCAATACTTTACCCTGAAACCGTAAGAATTAAACATTCACTAATTAATACTGGGTAATAATTTTGAACTGATAATGTGGATTAGGGAATAGAGTAGAAAGAGTCCTCCGAAGCGTATTTACTCATACCGCGATATCAGCTCATCTGCAAATCATTTTTATTAGTTTTTAGGAAGAAAAAAAGTTCTTTCATTTTCACTCGCTCCAGATAAGATATCATTGACTTCAGCTGGCACGAGCATTTCTCGTCTTTTTCTGGATGAAAGAATAGAAATCAAACCACCTACCAGTAAAAGGGTTCTCCATATTTTTTTTAATAAAAGAGAGAATTAATAAAACGCAGAATGTCTACCTCAGTAAATGTCTAAATAATCTTTGCTTGATACTTTTTTAAATAATTATTTCTGCAAAGAACGATCGTTCATGATTCATCGAGCTTATAGTCACTAATTTTTTTATCGAGAAAAAAAATTTTTTTGAGCAGAAGAAAGTTTTACTACTGCTTCATTGAGTCTCTTCTTATGTCTTTCTTGTCTTATCAACCTTCCTTGATTATATTTTAATTCTTTAAGTGCTCTACTATTCAATCGTTAAACTATCTATTTTTCAATTGTCGAGCCATTTACTTTTGAAAGGTGATGTGATCTACTTATTCTTCGAGACATCTACTCTTTTCAATTCACTTCATTTTGGTATTTATTGCTCACTCTTTCTCATCTCTGCACCGCAGCGTCATCTCGTCTTCTTATTTGTACCATTCTTCGGAGAAGTTGGTCTCCTTTTATTTTGCTTCTGTTTTGCCGCCTGCGTTTTCTTCAATTGAACCTGCTTTGGCTGCAAAAAAAATCAATGAAAACCTGTTCGAAATGAATCAACAACAGCTAAGATGAAAAACTGCTCGAAATGAATCAACAACAGCTAAGATGATAAACTACCTCTTGTTCGATCTTCTTAACTCCTTTCTTGTATTCTCCGGTCTCCTTCTTCTCGGCTAATCGATGAAAGATTGGGAAGAGTCGATATTTTCTGCAAAAAAAAAAAAAATTGTAAAGGGTTTCCGGCTCAACCTCATCGTTTCACATTTCTTAAATTATTTATAAGTGTGAAGTATGATTATTTATAAGTGTGAAGTATGATGCTGAACGACGGACTCTCGTTCACTAAGACCAGAACAACTTTAAAACAAATTCAGCTCACTTTTGGAATTCTCATCACATCAAAATGGTTTACTAACGTCGGCTTCGGAGAATGAGAAGTAGTAGCTTGGGGTTCAACTTCGCTCTTTAGATCCTCTTTTTTATGAGTTTCTTCTTCTTCTTTAGCAGCATCGGATACATCAGCTTCGGCTTTATGAGCCTTGTTTTCATCAGCTTTCTCTTCATCATCCTTTTTTTCTTGAGTTGCGTCTTGAGGGACGTCGTTTTCATGAGCCTTGTCCTCCTGAGCCTCTTCCTTGTCTTCTTCAGGCTCTTCTTCATCGTAAGCTTCATCGGCGAGAGGGTCGTCGTAAGGTTCTTCTTCAAGAACCACCACTACTTTAGCCGCAGCCTTTCTTCTTTCCGCCATCCTCCTCCTATAATTCTGTTCCCAAGACTCTTTTCTTTTCACAATCTTGCTCACAAAAAGCTCTTCATCGCTAGACTCTTCTTTGACAGCCTTCTTCTCATGAGCCTCTTCTTCATCAGATTCTTCTTCTGAAGTCGCTCTGACAATATAATCTTCTTCTGAGGACCATTCTCCTCCATTTCCGCTTTCTGAAGAACCTTTTTCTTCTTCGTAAAGGTCAGGTCTCTCCTCGAATCGCTCTGTAATGTTATACAATTAGACTTTTAAAGTTGTTATACAGTTAGAACCTTTTACAAAGGCTTGATTCTAAAGGAAAATCCACTATAATAAGTACATTATAATGAGTGGAATTTTAAAAAAATTGTCAATATCGTTTAGCTGCTTCAGCTATGCATTTCAGAAGAAAAGGCAGGAAAATGTAGAGGCTCACAACACAACTCCTTTCTTTCTTTCCTCACCATTCCCTCAGGCCTTTAAAAGACTCTTTATGTATCTCCATCTCTCTCTCTCTCTTTCTCTCTCTTTCTCTCTCTCTCTTTCTCTCTCTCTCTCTCTCTCTCTCTCTCTCTCTCTCTCTCTCTCTCTCTCTCTCTCTCTCTCTCTCTCTCTCTCTCTCTCTCTCTCTCTCTACTTTTGATAGTTGCAAGCAAATGAAGGAGTGGCTTACTGTCAGTGAATCCGTCAAACTCTTCAGTGTGGCAGTCCAGATTGCAGCTCCTCCGATGAATTCGGAGCCTCTCCTGCCTGTCCGCTTCCGCCAGCGCCGCCACCTCTCTCCTCTCATACCTAGCTGCCGCGATCGTGAGCTTCCTCCATCTCGAAGATTTCTTCTTTCCTGCGTACATCTCTTTCACTGTCCTCTGCAATGCAGGGAAAGTCTTTGAGCCAGGGTATTTTTCAGGTACACCCTGCAGTCTAATCTAAGAACTATCAAAAATGACAAGTCATACGAATGCTTAATTTGGATTCGTTCTCTACTTCTCATCTCACGCGCTTGCTCTCTCTTTCTCCAAAGGCTGTAATTTTCTCCTGAAAAGCATTTTTGAATCTAAAATCTTCATTTGTAGGTGGTAAAAAACAGCTGCCGGGTCAAGACTCGCCTATAGCAATGTAGAGATAGACACAGATAGAGAGCACACGAGATAGAGAGAAAAAGAGAGAGACTGAGAGAAAAATAGAAAGAGAGAGAGGAAGACCTGAAAAAGAAAAATTAAAAAGACTAACCCTCTCTGGAGATAGGAAAACGAATCCGGCTCGCTTCAGGTGTCTAACCTCTCGCACTCTTTGCCTCATGAATTCCATAAACTGCAGAAATATCATTAAATTAGCGTCTCAGCTTAAAGTTACACAAACTGGTTTAAATAGACCTCATCCTGAATATACATGGATTTCGCGTTCAACTATATATGCGTTATAAGTATACAAGGATGTTTATAAATAAATTCATAATGAATCTAGATGAATTTTCCGTTAAGATAGACCCCTCATCAGTATACCAAAGACATGCCACGCTTTGATAGTTACCGTTCTTGGATTTCGATAAAAGTTAACGAGCGATTTCGGTTTCGAGCCGATGAGACGAGAAGGAATGAATAAATTGACCTCGTCATCAAACTTATCATCTTTGGAGGGATCCTCCTCAACCTCGTCTTCCTTCCTTTCATGCTCAGTATTCCACTCCTCCATTTTATCATCGAACCATTTACCGTAGTCTGGTGCTGAAAATAAATCTTACTTAAGCATGAATGAGCAGAGGAACATCTTGTTCGGTTCATTGGCAAGATTAGAAATGAGAGAGATAGAGAGAAAGATAGAAATACAGGTATGAGTATAGAGAATAAGTCAAGAAAGGAGTGCAAAGAGAGATTGACTTCGTGGCGGCGTCCCACTCTGGTCCTCGAACAACTTGAATGCTTCTGCTCGGAAGTTGCTGCTTGGGGCAGCGGCAAGCAGCTTCTTCTCCAGCTCGCTCACGCGAAGAATGTGAAAAGGGTCGCCGTAGTCGGTATCGCTCTCATCCGTCTCGCATTCGGACTCCGACACATAAGGCGGAGGCGTACGAAGCAGTCTCTGATACCTTGTAGGCGACTCGGATTTTTGGGGCGTAGACCAGGGCGAGAGGTTTCCGTCTCCGCGAGGCGACCGCTCCGGCGAGTGGAAGGACGACTCCGGAAAGCCTTCGGCTGGAATCTCGATGACGCATTCGGCGGGCTCTGGCGTTGCCGGCCTATCCGGCATGAGGGACTCTAGATACTGCTGCTTATAGGGTTTGGGCTGCATTTTGTCTGCCCATTTTGGTGGTGTATTCATCTTTCTCATTGGTAAATGCCTAGGCTCGGCTGTTGGCAACGACGCTGATGAGGCCTTTTTCTTGGGCATACAGGGTTTCTTACAATAGTAGGCGATACGTGGTTTGGCTTTTTGCAGCGGTGAAGATGACATCGTATTAGTTGCGGTTGAACAGCCTTCAGAAGGAGTGTGCGGCTGCGGTTTTTTAGATGATGATGTCTTTACTGTTGTAGGTGAGCAGCCTTCGGGAGGAGATTGGGGCTGCGATGGAGAAACCATCCTTCTGAAATCAATCTTCAATCAATAACCTCCTCTACAGAACGAGCCTATTGCTACTCGTTTAAAGCTGAACTCAAGGAGCTCTCTGATAAAAATCGCTTCACTTGTCAAAGTCCTTATTTCATTTTGTTAGAAAAAAAGACAGTGTTAATAAAGGCGAAAATAATTCATAAATTGAAGAATTGTAAGGAGTTTTTAGATTGAGAATGCAGATAATGAGACCTGTTTAAAACAGTCTTCCAACACTATTTCATCATGGAACTTTCTTCATGGCATTTTTTTTATGCATAACAAGGGAAGCAAACAAAATAACAACAGGAATATGTATGTGCGATAACAAAATGCGAATCAACAACAAACTAAAAGGCGGAAAATTGCAAGACTCCATAAAAAAGAATGTTACATAGCTTTTATTTTTCTCGACAATAATAATCAGTTAATTGATCGACAAGTTGAGATTTAGTAAAGATTTCCGCTTTCCGATGTCCAAATAGCGCACTGTTTTCAAATATCAAATATTGGTTTTGACCCCGTATAAAAAAATATTGAGAAATCTCGTGAGAGCGAGTGATACCCTATCATCTCTTGATTCATCTCTCACAAACTCATTCTTTCTCTCGTAAACTTCATCCTTCTCACGACATCTTCCCTTTTTCTCATGATCTTCTCCCTCTTTTCTCACGAGCTCTCTTCACCCTCGGCAATTTTAGCTTCCGCGGTGGTTTATTAGATCTGGAATCCTCTTCTTCCTCTCCGAATTCCTCCATGGCCTCTGCGAACTGAAAAAGAGGTAAATTTGTTTACACCCAATCTTCTGATTCACAGACGAATCTTACTACGCCAATTCTTGCTACTCTTGAACAAGTACTCAGGTTGTGTTGAGTATCTTCATTCTCGTTAGGAACTTATGGTGCGCCAAGTATCGTAACCCTGTCGGCTGATACGAAAACGTCGGTATTTTCTTCATCATCGCTGCTGTCTCCTGTCTTCTTCCTCTTCGGTTTTGTGATGATCTCTTCCTCATCCTCATCCGATTCTTCCTCCATCTCTTCATAATCTTCTTCTTCTTCTTTATCTTCTTCCCAATCTTGCATTTCCTCCTGCAAAAAAAGCCTCTATTTATGAATATAAAAACAGCAACAATTTTTTTATCATTGCTTCGTGTCAAAAAAGGTTTTCAGTTCTTACTACAATTTTTTTCTCTATGAAGTTCTCTGATTCAGTGAAATTAATGAAAATTTGTGTAAATAAGGTTGTTGTGAATCCAAGTTTCAGTTTGTGTCCATCGATTCATTGTTACAACATCTCTCAAATCACATTGGAAAAAAAATCAAAATGTTATCAAACGGATTAAAACAAAAAAAATCACAAATAAATATGAGATATGTTGAAATAATCATACATCTTCATCCTCTCCGTCTTCCTCTTCGATGCCTTTACTTCTCTTTTTCTCTTCTGTCTGAAAAGTTCGTTCAGTTTAACGATATAGTTACAAACAAACTCTTTTTTCTTTGTGTTTAAATATCGTGAGAATCTTCGAAAAGAGGAAATTTTTCAGGAACGTAAAAAACTAGCCTTCACTTTTTTCTGCTTTTCAACTGAGTATTCTTTACCGAAGTCGATGTCAAACTCTTCATTAGCCTCGCCTGGCTCGAATTTACCTTCAAAGTATAAGAATAGAAACGAATATTAATATATTCTTCAAAACAGAACATTTTTTTTAAATTGTGAGTAACATAGAAAACGTTATCGAATGGATTAGCAATTAGTTCTCCGTGTTTTAGGGTGCGTTTCCTCCGAGACTGAGAGAACAGCTGGTATTGTCTAGACTAGCGTTGACCCGTGCACTATATCACGGAAGACTGAGAGAACAGCTGGTATTGTCTAGACTAGCGTTGACCCGTGCACTATATCACGGAAGACTGAGAGAACAGCTGGTATGGTCTAGACTAGCTTTGACCCGTGCACTATATCACGGAAGACTGAGAGAACAGCTGGTATTGTCTAGACTAGCTTTGACCCGTGCACTATATCACGGAAGACTGAGAGAACAGCTGGTATGGTCTAGACTAGCTTTGACCCGTGCACTATATCACGGAAGACTGAGAGAACAGCTGGTATGGTCTAGACTAGCTTTGACCCGTGCACTATATCACGGAAGACTGAGAGAACAGCTGGTATGGTCTAGACTAGCTTTGACCCGTGCACTATATCATGGAAGACTGAGAGAACAGCTGGTATGGTCTAGACTAGCTTTGACCCGTGCACTATATCACGGAAGACTGAGAGAACAGCTGGTATGGTCTAGACTAGCTTTGACCCGTGCACTATATCACGGAAGACTGAGAGAACAGCTGGTATTGTCTAGACTAGCGTTGACCCGTGCACTATATCACGGAAGACTGAGAGAACAGCTGGTATGGTCTAGACTAGCTTTGACCCGTGCACTATATCACGGAAGACTGAGAGAACAGCTGGTATGGTCTAGACTAGCTTTGACCCGTGCACTATATCACGGAAGACTGAGAGAACAGCTGGTATGGTCTAGACTAGCTTTGACCCGTGCACTATATCACGGAAGACTGAGAGAACAGCTGGTATGGTCTAGACTAGCTTTGACCCGTGCACTATATCACGGAAGACTGAGAGAACAGCTGGTATGGTCTAGACTAGCGTTGACCCGTGCACTATATCACGGAAGACTGAGAGAACAACTGGTATGATCTAGACTAGCTTTGACCCGTGCACTTTATCACGGAAGACTGAGAGAACAGCTGGTATTGTCTAGACTAGCTTTGACCCGTGCACTATATCACGGAAGACTCACTGATGATTTGATCGAATTCCTCCGAGTTGACACTCTCAATATCGTCCCATTCCTCTTCTTTTCCGCACTTCTCCTTGAAAAAAGAAGATTTTGATCTATTTGACTACAAATGAGATACGATTCGATTCCTTGCAATGGAATTTAACTTTTGCCTTTCAAAATCCAAAACCAAACCTCTTCCTTCTTGAATTTCATTGTGACGAATCTATGTAGAAAACGCTCATCTGCTGGGATTTCTTCCTCATTCTTCGACAAGTATTCCTGCGAATATTTCCATTTATTCTTCAATTATTTCTTATAATAAAGACTATTATTCATGAATTAATTTTTTTCTTCTCTACTCAAGTTTTGTGAAACTCTAACAAAAAGAAAATAATCAGGTAAATAGAGTTTTCCAACTTATGAAATTAAGTGACTTTTGAAGTGACAGAAAGTGCTTTGACTCCAGTGGAATTCCTCTTCTTCTCGTAGATGTTTGATTCTTTCAACTGAAAGGCGATTCATTCTTACTCGGTCTTTTTTCGTCTCACATTTAGTATTTCGATAGAAGTAGTATCGGGAGTATTAATATTCCTAGACTAAGCTCACTTTGAATTCGCCATACCAAAATATGATCTCCCGAGAACCTCCACGGATTTGTCGTATACGTATAAAAAATGTGTCAGTGATAACTGATTTCTCACTTGCAGATAATGCTTACTCTCAGCCAACAATCAGCAAAGATTTAGTTAGAAGAATATTGTGAGAAATTAGGACTAGAAAAAATTTAGACATTTACTGAAGTATTCGGCAGTTCAAGGTGGCGAAACCAAATAATTCTTGGGAACCATTACGCGAAACAAGTGTTGTCCTGTTGGTAGGCTACCAACCGGATCTATCCCCCCTTCTACGCAACCGCGAGAATTCCATCATACTAGGCGACCTTAACGCCCACGACTCCAGCTGGTCTCTCACTCGACAGACAACAGAGGAAACGTCATCTCCAGTGCTATTGACGACTCGGAACACGCCACTCTCAACCGCGACATGCCCACACGAGTTCCCTCACACGAGTTCCCGCCCTTCCTCGCCAGACATTTCCATCTGCTCTCAGGATCTCCTTCAAAAAGCGTCATGGAAAACCATCACTGAAGGCAGCTCCGATCATCTTCCGATAATCATCGAACTAGAAGGCAGCAATTTCAACCACACTCACAGAGACGCAACCTTCACAAATTACCGGAAAGCGGATTGGGAAGCGTTCCAGCAACACGTCGAAGAAAGCCTGTCCAAAAATCCTCTTCCCAATCTACCAGCCGTTCAAGCAGAACCTCTCTTACGAAGAATACTTGTATCAGCTGCAGCAAAAACAATCCCACGCGGCCGAATCAAGAAGAGAGAAGTCGCCCTAACGACAGAGATACGAGAATGGATGCATCAACGCGACACACTCAGAGAATCGAATCCGACAAGCGACCTTTTGAGCGATCTCAACACGAACATAAGGAGAGCTACTGACAAAAACAAACGGGACATCTGGCGCGCACTGATGGAGTCCTTCGACACAAAGAAAGATGTCAACAAGCTCTGGAAGACCATCAAGATCCTCAACAACAAAGGAAGACCACCGCCGAACTGCGCCATAACCTTCAGAAATGAGACGATCACGACCGCCTCCGATATCGCGAACCGCTTCAACAAAGCCTACACTTGTCCAGTCCAGTATACAACCTCAAAGGAAAACAGGAAGACTATGAGGAAAATACACCGCCTGTCCGCAGATGACTTCGAGGACTTCACTACCACAGACGTACCAGCCGCCATCAGATTTACGAAGAAGTCCACCGCGCTTGGTCCAGATGGCATCGCTCCTATAATTCTCCATCATTTAGGTCCGAAAGGAATCAGCGCCCTGACTTCCCTGGTCAACAGCTCCCTACTCACAGGCAGGATCCCCATGATATGGAAATCGTCGATCATACTACCCCTCCTGAAAGCAGGTAAACCAGCATCCGAAGGCTTCAGCTACCGTGCGATATCTCTACTCTCGCCCGTCGCCAAAGTGATTGAACGGCTAATACTCGGCTCCCTACAGAGGCACATTCCCCCGGCAGACCACCAACATGGCTTCACGGCAAGACGCTCTACAGCCTTGGCCCTCGTAACTCTCTCGAAGAGCATCGCAGACGGTTTTAACCAGAAACGTCCCGCTAGTCGAACGGTCCTCATGGCAATCGATATGTCGAAGGCATTCGAAAGTATCGACATCGTCAAGCTCATCGACCTCCTTGAGACAACAACCGCGCCGAACTACCTTAAAAATGGCTCGCCTCTTACCTTAGAGGAAGAACAGGACGCACAAGCTTCCGCGACTCGGTATCAAGTTCCAGACTCTCCAGAAACGGAGTCCCACAAGGCAGCGCCCTCTCGCCCACGCTTTTCAACTTTTACCTCCGCGATCTTCCCACAGACGATGCCCACACAACGTCATCTCGTATGCTGATGACATCACGATCTGGGCGTCAGATCCCAACATCAACGTCGCCTCCGAAAATCTACGCAGGGCCATCACGAAAATTGAAACCTTCCTCAAAGAACGGTCACTCATCATTTCCCCGACCAAGAGCCAGCTCATGCTTTTCACCCCGTTCAGTCGCGAATTCAAGTCTACTCTGGACATATCAATCTGCGGATCACCCGTCCCCACCGTCAACCAGGCCAAGCTACTCGGCTTCACGTACGACTCGATGTTCCCGTTCAGCCATCATGCCAAAGACATCGCGAGACGGATGTCGCAGCGCAATAACGTACTGAAAGCCCTTGCCGGAAGCACCTGGGGCAACCAAAAAGAAACCCTCCGCCTCACGTTCAAAGCCATCTCGCAAGCGATCTGCAACTACGCCGCACCCGCCTGGTCCACCTTCCTCTCGGACTAAGCTCACGCCAAAATCCAACGTTCTCAGAACTCCGGACTCCGCGTCGTGACAGGAAATCATCAAATGGCCGACACTGACCACATTCATCGCGAATCAAAGGTCATGCGCACCAAATCCCATCTGAACATGCTCGCCGCGCAGTACCTCGCGAGATCGTTGGACCCAGAACACATCCACCACGGCCTCCTCGACTGCCCGGCGCCCCCTCGCGCAATGAAGAACAACCTCGTGTTGAGCTGCAAGAAGACTGTCGAAGCCGCGAAACAGATGTCAAAGGATCCGAACAATGGGAAATCAGTCGCAAAGACCGTACACTCGATGATGGTCTCGAACGAACTCCAATCGTTGGAGGGTGCCGTCATCCTGGGAGGCAGACCTCCGCCCCTTATCCAGGAAGAAGAGAAGGAGTTACCCCGCAAGACTAGATGCACGCTCAGCCAGCTCCGCTCGGAATTCAGCAGATTCATCAACAACTACCTCCACCGCATTGAGGAATCCATCCCCGACGTGTGTCCCGATTGCTCTTCCGGACCTCACGACGTTGCGCATCTCTTCAACTGCCCATGCCACCCGACCGCGCTGTCTTCAATCGACCTCTGGACCAAGCCGCTGGAGGTCGCAGCGTTCTTGAAGACATAAGAATAAAAAGTAGAACAAGAAACGAAGAACACAGACGTTCTTCGAAGCCGGCAACATCCGGCAACAACAACAACAACAACAAGTGTTGTCCTTACCTAAGAAGAAAGTAATTTCTCGAACGTTGAATTATTGTTTGCCAACTTGAATTGTTTTGATGATTCGAATTCCGCGACATTTCTAATGCAATAAATCTCTATTAGATGTCATTTTCAAGAAAAAAAAGTTTTTTAACATCAAATTTGACATATGAAAGAATGAAATAAGCTTAGAGGTTTAAGAGGATAAAACTAGCCGTTTTCGGGTTGCGGTAGACAAATCTGTCTAGAAAGGCCATTGTAGTGAAGTCTTCGAGTGGCTGACCAGAGTAAGTGATCTCCTCACCCTTCAATAAACGGTCTTCAGTACATTCTTTTCGGGTTATGACCAATATATATTTACGCGATGACATTCAAACGGCACCTTCATGATTCTGCGAGCAAAAACTTGAATGGTCGGGTGGAAATGAGAAGATAGGACTCGCAGCTCGGCATCTACCGTACCCTGCGTGGAGACAAACAGCGGATTCCGGGAAGAAGGGTCATACAATGAGGTTCCGCCCGTGTGGCCTAAGAAAGAGAATTTTCATTTCAGGTAATTCAAATGCAAAAAAAAGAGAAACATTCGAGAAGAGTTTAAAGTAGATAAAAAGTAACGGTTGTGGGTTTTATGCAGCCATCCTTTGCTGTCGGGGGCTTTGATCCTCCCCTTCAAACCCTTTTTTTCACCTTCAATCTGCAGGGAAAAATATTAGACTTTTATTGCTATCAATCTTCAGCTTAGGTTCTGATGAATGAATAATTTCGTAATAAGCTTAAATACATAAAAGCTCTTCTCAACCACTCAACCACTTAACAGATAATTTGATTCAAGAAACATTTAACTGAATAAATATGAAGTTTGATAGCGAATGATTCATTTGAAACCTCTTCGTGATCTTCTTTGAAGAGGGAAACCAGCTTAATGGGGCGGCCGTCTTCGTCTAAATCCACATACTTCTCCTCCTCGTCATCTTCTTCTTCTTTCATTCCTCGCACTCCTGCGCCCTTGGCTTCTAGTGCGATTACATTCTGCAAACATGATAAGTTTGATTCTTCCAATCAAAGTTAGCTTGCACTTTTTCTAGTCTGCGAAGCGACCGCTAATTCAGGCGAGGGACCTACAATAATGAGAAGCTAGCGAGAGTTGAAGGGAACTGGAAGGCTTATATTGATTATTTTAGGCCCCCGCTCCGAAGAATCGTCGTTTTGAAACTTGTTGAGAAGTGCACGTAGGTGATTATCAATGTAATATGAAAACGCAACAAGTGAAAAGAAAGAAAGAGAGAGAGAGAGAGAGAGAGAGAGAGAGAGAGAGAGAGAGAGAGAGAGAGAGAGAGAGAGAGAGAGAATACTCATCACGAAGAATGCAACATTCTTCGGCAACAATGACACTACACGCTCTCTCTATCCAGCATCATCCGAAGTGAGCACTAGCCATGGGTTCCCTCTGTAGGACAAGTAGCTGCGGTCTCTCCTTTACCAACGAAGATACAGTAATCAGAATGGCAGCGGCAAACGGGGGCATTTCCGCGCAGGACAACTGGAATCAGATTCATTGATGTTTGAAAGCTGCTTTTGTCATGTTGAATAGGAACTTGATTGGGAAGGTTGTGGGAAAATGGATGTTTTCTGCAACAACATGGGAAGCGGCGTCAATCAGAGCTAAATTTGACCTAACGAATTTCCTTCTCGCTGAAAGACACGCCTCTACAAAACTTATTCATTTGATCCCACTTCTCCTCTTTTTGTTGAGAAACTTATATTTCCTGCGATATTCGGGCCCTTCATGAAAATTCACAATTCAACCTTTTTTCTTCCGATATAATTCCGTAATCGAAAAAGAAGCGTGGTGAGTGTGACCTGAAGCATCCTTTTGATAAAAGCCCGCACTCTTTGGTCTATTTGGTCCGCCTGGAGACTTTTCTGCAGAAGATACAGTAGTTGTTGGTAGCATACCGGTGGAATGTGATCGTACAACTTGCGGTAAAGCGCTGAGTAATATCTCTCCGACACGTTGTCCCTAAATTCCGTGTATTTATACCAAGGTGTTTCTCTAACCCGCACTGCGGGTCAAATCTATGCGCTGTTCTTTAAAGCTAGTGATACACGTTTTTCTGTTCGTATGCGTTATCTTAATTTTTTTCTCATTTTTTTCTCTATCTTAATTTTTTTCTCTCTCCAAAGTTTGCCGTTCGCTCATGATGATTCTTTGTGATCTATACGCTTCTTTCACGGATGGTGAGTGACAGTTTGATTAGTACCTGTTACTCCCCATTGACCTGGAATATCTCTGTGCCTAAATTCCGGGTCTTTATCCAGGTTGTTTCGGGAACCACTGAACTATGAACTAGAAAAAAACCCGAAAAACGTGAAAGAAATAGGTAAGTAACTTACGTCAAGTTTAGTATTTGGAAAAGTAGTTTTAATGTGTGTAGTGCGACAGCGAAGGGAGCGCTGTGTACTAATCGATAAAGCGAATCTACCTCGTTCGACAGTTTTTCTCCGTAGTCTGGAACAGAAGTTAAATAGTCATGTCAGACCAGTCGGCGGGCCTCTGTTTTTTCAAAATCATAAGGGGGCCCTTATGTGAAACGTTAAAAAAAAATTTTCGCGGGCCTCTGTTTTTTTTTATATCATAAGGGGGACCCTTATGTAAAAAAAATTTCCGCCTTTGGCGTGCGTCTGTACCTTTCCTTGCACACTAAAAAACCTTTGGCGTGCGTCTGTACCTTTCCTTGCACACTAAAAAACCTTTGGCGTGCGTCTGTACCTTTCCTTGCACACTAAAAAACCTTTGGCGTTCGTCTGTACCTTTCCTTGCACACTAAAAAACCTTTGGCGTGCGTCTGTACCTTTCCTTGCACACTAAAAAACCTTTGGCGTGCGTCTGTACCTTTCCTTGCACACTAAAAAACCTTTGGCGTGCGTCTGTACCTTTCCTTGCACACTAAAAAACCTTTGGCGTGCGTCTGTACCTTTCCTTGCACACTAAAAAACCTTTGGCGTGCGTCTGTACCTTTCCTTGCACACTAAAAAACCTTTGGCGTGCGTCTGTACCTTTCCTTGCACACTAAAAAACCTTTGGCGTGCGTCTGTACCTTTCCTTGCACACTAAAAAACCTTTGGCGTGCGTCTGTACCTTTCCTTGCACACTAAAAAACCTTTGGCGTGCGTCTGTACCTTTCCTTGCACACTAAAAAGCGTCTGTACCTTTCCTTGCACACTAAAAAGCGTCTGTACCTTTCCTTGCACACTAAAAAGCGTCTGTACCTTTCCTTGCACACTAAAAAACCTCTGGTCTGGAAACAAAATTCACTTAGAAATTATATAACCACTTGAAGTTACTTTTCTCTACAGTGTCATCTGGAACGAACGCATCAATCAATCCCACTACGGTAATCAGGCATGAAAAGTCAATGAAACAGAAGAATTCATCAGAATGTGATTGCGAAGAAGCAAGCCGACCTTTAGCGTATGGGAAAGCTCGGTTCGCTCCGGCGAGTAGCAAAGAGAGTAGTTTGTTGTCACTCGTCTTCCTTTCTTCCACTAGTGTCTGCATTAAACAATGCAGTGTTAAACCATATTTGAGTGTATCGAGTGCGAAATCAAAGGGAATTATGTCGCAGGAGTCGCTGTTAAACCATACAAATTTCGAAGCATTTTTTGAATAAGTTTAGCGGAAGGATATGAACTTTGTATATAGAAGAGATAAAAAAGGATAGGGTTTTTTTAGAGCAGGGAATGAACCTTGAATAGTCCGAAGTATATGGTGAGTAGATGGATGGCCAGATCGGACTCCCCAGCCCGCAACAACATTCGCGAGAGCACGGAAGCCGCTCCTTGCTGAGCGTTGCTCTTCACGTTGCGTCTATGAAACATGACTTCTTATCATTCACATCTAAAACTAATCGAGCGTAAGAGTGCGGGAAAAACATAGCAACATTTTCGAAGACAAGTTTTCCGATTTAAAGATGTTTCTCTTTCAAAGCTAACCGAAAAACCGAAAACCTACCCCATTACCCGAAAAACTCAGAGAGTCCAGGCTTAGGTGGTACGCACACATGCTGAGATCCAATCCTGACTCCGGTCCCAAGTCTGATTGAAACATAGAAATCCAGGGTAGAAGACCAAGAGGTAGACCAAAGCTTAGATTAAGAGACACTATAGAACAAGACATGGCGGCTATCGGGCTGATAGCCGAAGACGCCTCGAATCGTATGATGTGGCGAAGTGCTATCTACACAGCGGACCCCGCTCTTCAGCGGGAATAACGCTAGGAAGAAGAAGAAGAAGAAGCTTTTTCAAAGCTAATAATAATGGTATGTTAGTGCATGTTACTCTAATCATTTTTCTCGAATCAAAACGCTCTAAAATAAAAACGTTCTGTTAAAGAGGTCCAATCTTGACTCAAAAAATAACCAATCTCAGTACATATGTTCCTAATCTGTAGACGAGTCTCTCAATCTCAGTGCAACTGTTCTTTAACCTGTATACATACGAGTCTCTCAATCTCAGTGCAAGGGTTCCTAACCTGTAGACGAGTCTCTCAATCTCAGTGCAAGGGTTCCTAACCTGTAGACGAGTCTCTCAATCTCAGTGCAACTGTTCTTTAACCTGTAGACGAGTCTCTAAATCTCAGTGGAACTGTTCCTAACCTGTAGACGAGTCTCTCGATCTCGGTGACAATGACAGGCCTCATATTTGCCTGCTTCATCGAAAGATCTACCAGGAGATTCTCTGCTTTGCTCGCGACTTTCTTATTCGGATGGCCAAGTTTGTTGACCAGCATTGACAGCAGAAACTGCAGAGTCTACTTTAACAAACGATTAAAAGTAAGCTTATATATTCAATATTTGCAAGAAGTTCAGCCACTTGGAGAGTTATAAGGGGCGAGTAAAAACTCACTGTAAACTAAGACATTGACAAAGAAGAGGAATAGAAACATAAAGAAGAGAAATAGAAGAAAGTAAGGAAAACAGAGAAAAAGATAGAGAAACAGACTGTTTCTCATACAAATTTCATAATATAAAAAGAAAAACTCATGAGGGTAGACTTAGCAGAGAGGATGGAAATTCAATCAATAATCGAGACTTAGCAGAGAGGATGGAAATTCAATCAATAATCGAGACTTAGCAGAGAGGATGGAAATTCAATCAATAATCGAGACTTAGCAGAGAGGATGGAAATTCAATCAATAATCGAGACTTAGCAGAGAGGATGTAAATTCAATCAATAATCGAGACTTAGCAGAGAGGATGGAAATTCATTCAATAATCGAGACTTAGCAGAGAGGATGGAAATTCAATCAATAATCGAGACTTAGCAGAGAGGATGGAAATTCAATCAATAATCGAGACTTAGCAGAGAGGATGGAAATTCAATCCAAAAAAAAATTGCATCACCAGTTCTTCAGGGTAGCGCATAGAATTCACCCGCCTTGGAGTTTGAAAAATCAGAAACTCTAATAAGATAGAAAAGAAGAGAAAGAGCAAAAGGAAAAGATACTAAGTGACCTGCTCCATCTCGGGCTGCTTCATCAAAAGCTGCTGAGCTGCTAGGAGTGACCGGCAGGAGAGTGACTCAATGGCGCCTCCTGCGATAGCCTCAATACAAAATTTTCCAGCGGTAGAAAAAAAAACTCAAAACCCCCTGTTTCCAACCCCTTTTCGTCCTGGAGTTTCTAAAATCACCTGTGGAGCACAGAAATGGCAGCTCAGGGCAAAAATTACCTGAAAAAACCAGCGGGTGACTAAATAAAGTATTATAGTTTTTAAAACATGAAGGATTTTCACGTGAGGGTTTACCCTCCAGATAGACACAATTACACGCCTAAGTTAGAGACAGAGGTTCGCCAACAAACTGTACAACTTGAAATTTTGGTACCTTCCTTAGAGATAAAGAAACGCCAACTTGTAGTGATTTGATGAATCTCTCGAAGAGAAGCTTCAACTCATGCTCGAAAAACCAAAGGACGAGGATTCGCTTCCGATTTTGCACCGAATGAGACGCGATTTCGGACAATCGGGCCAAGGGTCTCTGATATTTATATCCATCAATAGACATTATCAACTATTGAAGAAGAACTGATGAGCAATGGATCCTCCTTAGAAAAAAAGGTTTCTCAGAAGAAAATCACCGATGAGAAGTTCAGGAGTTTCCTGTTGGGAGGCAACAGATCGGTGATGAAGAGTTCCTCCATAACAGCTGCAATGATTTGTTTGCTCTCTTTGCGAAACAACGAAAACTGTTTTGTATATTGAAAAATATGATTACTCAAGCGTTGTCTCACTCTGAACCCTAAAAAAATCAATTCTTGACGTTAAATAATCAAAACTTTCTGTATATTCGCGGGCTTCTGTTTCGAACCTCGAGAAATTCTTTTATTATTTCAAAGACACACCTAAGATGAAAATGTCTTTATTACCCTTTACATATCTTCTTACTCTCCCTTTCTATATCTTTTTCTCTCAAATAACCAATTTTTTTCCAAAACATTGTTTGTCAATAAACAATACTTGATCGCAGTTGCACTAAATAACGAATTATTGTGAAACAAGGAGTGAAGAAAAATATGGTTGTTCAATCAATTGATACCCGACTTATCTGACACAACAAGAACATTTATGTAAAAGAGTAATGAGTCACGAATTAGGGCGCTGGCCTCCCGCACGTTCTGCTTCTCTATCGACTGCACCATCGCTCGCAGATACGACAGAGAGTGCACCTGGAGAGTTCAGCTGTCAGTATCATCAATCCTGTGCTCGGCACATGGAAATTTCGCTGGTGCATTAGTGCATTTCTCAACAATGTATAGTCCTGGATTAAATCCTAACAGGGGAGCGTCGGCATTCCATACTCATTGCTGTCTGTCGGTCGCCTGCCGTGCCTGACGCAATTACAGTACGCAGCCAAACCGCTCCGGATCCCTCGCTGCTTCTTAGCACTTCAATTCATCATTTCCGTTATTCAAAAAAGTTATCTTTGGTCGAAAATACAAGTTGGAACTGGTTCAATCGGTAGAGCACCAGGCTCTCAGAATGACTACTCAGTTGAATGACTACTCAGTTGAATGACTACTCAGACTCTCAGAATGACTACTTAGTTGAATGACTACTCTCAGAATGACTACTCAGTTGAATGACTACTTAGGCTCTCAGAATGACTACTCTCAGAATGACTACTCAGTTGAATAACTACTCTCAGAATGACTACTCAGTTTAAAAAATCCGTTCTCATTTAGGCATAGTTAAAATCGGTCAATTTTCCTACCTACAGTATCAATTTTTTCTTCAGAATAATTTTATCACATACCGACAACGGTTTGTAAACTCTGAGACCTCGATGTATAACTCTGAGACCTTGATGTATAACTCTGAGACCTTGATGTATAACTCTGAGACCTTGATGTATAACTCTGAGACCTTGATGTATAACTCTAAGACCTTGATGTATAACTCTGAGACCTTGATATATAACTCTGAGACCTTGATGTATAACTCTGAGACCTTGATGTATAACTCTGAGACCTTGATGTATAACTCTGAGACATTGATGTATAACTGACGCAGGGCTGAGGTATCTAATTGGATCTTTTTTCCACGAAATTAGAACATAGAGCTCTGTCCAACGGTGGAATATGTACCGCAAACAAACTCTACGAATGAGAGTTAACAAGTAGCAAAAGTGACCTTTATTGTAAAGTTGAACATCTGTTGAGAGCAGAAACTCAGCTTCTTCTGCGATTTTTTTCGTCTCTTCCACATTGAGAGTGTCCTTGGAAGCATCAGTGACACGGCCGTCTACCTGAAAAACAGTTCAAGTGAGAGTCAGGGTGTTCTTTTCAATCACAATAGTGGTAAAGTCTATGCGCATACTCAAAAAAATAGCTGTGATACCTATAGTACAGCATTTTTTATTTTAAAAAAAACATATCTTTATTTAAAAACGAATCTCTCTGAAAAACATTTTCTTTCGCTGGTAGTAAAAAATAGGCTTGATGGGATCATCATCTTGAAACAACTCATTCAAGAATAAAATTTAGCGCTGACTTAATAAATCGAACCCTAAACTGACCTGAAGATCGTACCACTTCAGTTCTTCTCGATGCTTCACTAAAGGCTGCTCGTTAATCTTCATACCGTCAGCTTTCGCTACTTTCTTCTTCTTACTCTTCTTCGAAGATTTCACGACGCCGACTTCTCCATTCAGAGGGAGTACGTGGGTTTCTTCATCAAGTTTAAACTTGTTTTTGGACCTTTTAACGAGGCGAATCTGAAAAAGCACTATATCTTCTTACAGAAACATGAAAGCTCAATTTATCGTCTCATGAGGGTTCGGGAACTCATTTAATCCATGACCTACTGCGGTTCTGACCTCTTTTTAGTGTGCTTGTAAAGCATTTCTGTAGAAATTTATTTGGAACATTGTATCGAAATGTATCAGCAAACATTTTAACAATCGGTTTTGTTTTCGTATTTGACATACATAGAAGATAATAATCAACATACAGCAGAAAAAAGGGTTTTTCTTCTCAATGGTGAGTTTGGGAAGGCTTTCGTTACTAAAACATAAATGGGGTTGGGGAGAAAGGTTTTCCTAAGCAGGGAGGGAAAATGCCTTGAGGAGAAAAGAAGCGGGCCCTAACCAAGCGGAGGGGTTGGGGGAAGGGAAGGGAGCCCTAACGGAAGAAATTCAGACACAAATTTCCTTATATTTCTTAAGAACAATTCTTAAGAACAATGGGAGATATTTAATTGTAACCGATTATGAACTGACTTCTCTTCCATTACCAGGCGCCTGTCCTTTTTTCCTTCCGTAGCTTTGCTTAAGTTTCGTCTTCTTAGACTTTCTAACCGAGAACTTCTTGACTTTCATGATTCTGAAAACTTTTAGCGTTTCATCGAGTCATTTCAGTATCTCGTGTCGATGATACTGAAATAAACGCGAATACTGAACAATTTTTATGCGCTGTAACGGGAATGAGCAACCTTGACTTACAAAAAGTTATCGACATCAGTTACTCTAGAATGAATAAATAACGTAATAGGCACAGAAAAACGATCGCATACTTGCAAATAAATGAAGGTTTAAAGGTTCAACTAAAGACGAAGTGGAACCAAAAAAGTTCGAGTTTTAAAAAACTACCTATGAGAAAACTATGTTTGATAAAATGCGGGTCTCTAAGGATAAGAGAGCGTCTTAAAACACGAGCTACGACAAATTTAGGATTTTGTTGCTACTTTTCAGGTATTTATAAAACATTGTTTTTCTTTCACTGGTTTCTTCAAAACAAAAAAAACACTTTTTCTTGTATAACACCTAAATTTGACGTGAAGTTGGGATCAACTAGATATTTATGATTTTTTAAAAAACAATTTGTTTCAACATCTAAAACTACATTACTAAAGAAAGTTTTTTCACAGATTTTCAATTCTTAGTAGCCAAGAAAATCTTTAGAAAATCGAGCCTGCACTTAATAACTCAGAAAATGATAAAAATTCGAAAGTTCGAAGTTTAGGAAGCTCATTTTGTAAAATCTGCTGAAACTGCTGTTATTCAATTTCTTTTTTCAATAAACTCAAGAAATGTTTGCTTGAATAAATACAGTGAGACTCCTTAGACGCGTATGGACTGCAAGTTTAAAAATGGCTGGGAGAAAGAGACAGCAGGAGAGGCCAGCAGCAAAATGGCCCGGAGCAGGAGACGGCAGGAGAGGCCAGCAGCAAAATGGCCCGGAGCAGGAGACGGCAGGAGAGGCCAGCAGTAAAATGGCCCGGAGCAGGAGACGGCTGGAGAGGCCAGCAGCAAAATGGCCTCGGAGCAGGAGACGGCAGGAGAGGCCAGCAGCAAAATGGACCGGAGCAGGAGACGGCAGGAGAGGCCAGCAGCAAAATGGCCCGGAGCAGGAGAGGCCAGCAGCAAAATGGCCCGGAGCATGAGACGGCAGGAGAGGCCAGCAGCAAAATGGCCCGGAGCAGGAGACGGCAGGAGAGGCCAGCAGCAAAATGGCCCGGAGCAGGAGACGGCAGGAGAGGCCAGCAGCAAAATGGCCCTGAGCAGGAGACGGCACGAGAGGCCAGCAGTAAAATGGCCCGGAGCAGGAGACGGCAGGAGAGGCCAGCAGCAAAATGGCCCGGAGCAGGAGACGGCAGGAGAGGCCAGCAGCAAAATGGCCCGGAACAGGAAACGGCAGGAGAGGCCAGCAGCAAAAAGGCCCGGAACAGGAGACGGCAGGAGAGGCCAGCAGCAAAATGGCCCGGAGCAGGAGACGGCAGGATAGGCCAGCAGCAAAATGGCCCGGAGCAGGAGACAGCAGGAGAGGCCAGCAGCAAAATGGCCCGGAGCAGGAGACGGCAGGATAGGCCAGCAGCAAAATGGCCCGGAGCAGGAAACAGCAGGAGAGGCCAGCAGCAAAATGGCCCGGAACAGGAAACGGCAGGAGAGGCCAGCAGCGAAATGGCCCGGAGCAGGAGACGGCAGGATAGGCCAGCAGCAAAATGGCCCGGAGCAGGAGACAGCAGGAGAGGCCAGCAGCAAAATGGCCCGGAGCAGGAGACGGCAGGATAGGCCAGCAGCAAAATGGCCCGGAGCAGAAACAGCAGGAGAGGCCAGGAAAAAACGGAATGTCGTTATGTTTCATTATGTTTTCGCAAATAAAAACACTGCATTAATGTAAGAGTGAAAAAGAAGAGAGAGAAAAAGAGAAAGAGAAAGAAATTATAGGCGTGGCTTTTGAGATGTGTGAGGGAAGCGCTGAGTAAAATTGACTAGGGTAACCGGCACTTATTTGTCAACGGTGTCCTCATTCTTTTTGAGAGAAAGAACCGGTCCACGTTCCGGTGAGATAAAATAATAGCAAAACGGAAAGGGAAATTTCAGACATAAAAGAAACAGAGAGCATCAAAGCGTAGAGCAGACACCGATAGAAAGTATTTTGCCATATTAAAATGCCAGTTCTGTGAAATTATTTTCGGTCTTACAATAAGTTTTTAAGGGTGCTTTTAGTAATACAACTCATAGAAGGCCGAAATTCGGGAGTCAGAAGATTTGGTTAAAATTTTACTTATCACTGCAGTTCACGAAATAACTTAGGCGCAATACATAATACTTATGGAAAAAACTTCAACACACATAAGTAATGAGAAAAATGGTTGTTTAAATTCTTGACCTGAGTATTTATTGATTAAATCGAAGCAAGGCAAACCAGTTTAGAGATACTCAGCATTAAATTGGTGAAGAGTTTTCGAAAAAGATAGAGATTTTAGCACAGGGGTAAGAGGATCGGGATTCCTAACTATTGTTATACATAGTAGGCGTATCAGCAAGAAAAGTAGGATGAATGAAAAATGAAAAAAAACTTATGGGATTTTTTGAATTTTGAACCCGTCTGCAACACTGCATCTTTTTATATGTCTTTCAGAGAGGTCTACGCTTAGGTGAATAGTGAATATTGTAAATATACAATAGAAGAAAATCAATAAATAAAGATAAAAGAAGAAATAAAGAAAAGAGTAAGAAAGTAGAGATTATTAGGCTAAGCATTAATATGTTTGTTCTAATGAACAAAAACATAAGCGAGCCACGCCTGAGGATAATGTTACACAAAGAAGATTTAGAAAATAAGTTTTATGCCTTCTGCAGTAAGCATCTCCATCTCTCATTCGCAGTGTCTTCTGTAGAGATCGCTTAACATTGTTTTCAGGGCATCGTGGAAGCATATTGATTGGTTGAGTGACATAAAGACAGCAATGCATTCACTCGAGGACCATCATGTAAAGTACTGGTGAAGAAGAACGTAAGGTAATTGAGATAACGCATTTTCAGACGAATCTATTAACCCACGATGCTTTCTGACAATAGAAAGCAAAGGCATCGGACAAAACTAATGAATCGTAGAGAGACATACATAGATGTGGACTGAGAAAGGAATGAGACTAATCCTTACGTGTTACTTGTCTGGGCAGACGTATCTTATTATATGATAACAATATTTGCCTGTAACTCTCCGCTCTCTACGTCACCCTAGAAGTTTATTGGTTTCTCCATCTTTATAGTGAAAAAAAAACTCCGTCATTCCCTCTTCGCTCCCTTTCTATATGTCATACTCTCTCACTTTTTTTTTCCTAAGCCACTTAATTGTTTTTTCCCGATCGCCAGGTCACTACTCTAAGCAAGTTTAAACTTATAGAGATTTATATAAAGATCAAGTTAGGTTATTCAAATGATATAGTACTACAGAACACAGATACAAAGCCAAGAAAAATCTCAAAGGTCAACAGATGTGAAATACATATGAAATTTAATACCATAAAAAGTAAACACGATATAGAGAGGAAGTGTAAAGCTCCTTCATTCCCGAACATAAAAAACGCTCTTGTATCGAAATCGCTCAGTAATTGCAATAACCAATGTTTACATCATTAAAGCCAATATATGGGGAAAATCTTACCTTCACAAAAGTAAAGAAGCCAGAGAAACCTTGCTGGCAGTTTTGAGATGCATCTTTTGAGGCTCAAACTGAAAATCATGTTCAGGGTAGGCTTTAGAAGACTTGAAAACAAAACCAAATCAAAAGCTTTCTTGTTCAAGTTCTTACATCTTCCCCTTCATTTTTGCACGATGGTATTTTTTTGGATCCATGACACTTTGTTACACGACAGTTTGTTACAAGATACTTCGTTACAGGGGATTTTGTTTTTAGTGTGTTTTTTTATTACTACTGTATTTTTTTAAAATTTTAGTCATTGAATCGACAAAGAATCAAGAAAGTGAGAATTTTTTCATGCGGTCTCTTTCCGAAGCCGTACGGCCTCGTCAACATACATTTTTTACTGAGCCTAAGCGAAAAAATCTGTGAAGGGCGTGTAACAAACTGTCGTGTAACAAAGTGTCTTGTAACAAACTGGCGCGATACTAATTTTTTGGACTATTGTGAGATAGCCAATAAGCTAATAAAACCCGGAGAGGGAAAATGAATGTCGTGGCATAAGAAAACCGAACAAAAAGATTAATGTTAAAAGATTCTAAAACAGACTGCAGACAAAATAAACGAAGGGAAATATGGCTCGAAAAGGTATAGAAATAGAGACTTTCATACAAATAGAATATTGTGTGAAGAACTAAAAAAATGAAAAAAGAATTGGAAGAAATTGAGAATGAAGAAAGTGATAAACGTGGTACTACATATATGTATAAAGCGATGAGATGGGACTTTTAGGTACGCGCGCGATGGGCGGAGCATATGTGGGCGGTCAAATAGAAGTGAAGAATGATTGAAAGGGTGAGAGAATCATGCACAGAGAGAAAGAGAGAAAATAGAGAGAGAGAGAAGGACGTAGATTTAAAGAGATAGAGAGAAAAGAACGAAGGATACACTATTTTAGTTGTCTTGACACTAGACTGAGCAGTTGTGAGAAGGGGAGAGTACAACATAAGAGCAAAGAGAAAAGAACTAAATTGTGACCGTAGAAACTATGAACTAAGAACAAGATACTGAGTCCGTGATAATCAAAGGGAAGCGGAGAAAGAAATGAAATAAAAACATTATATGTATCTATATAGATACAGTGCACTTCACAATGTTGGCCCCTCATCAATTTTTATGGTTTGAGCAAAACGGTGAAAGGAACTTGGAAGAGATAATTTTTATAAAGTAGTTTTATTTTCGAAGAAATATGAATAAACAAAAAATAATAAAAAAACAAAGAGAGAATAAACAGGGAGAGAAAAGAAAAGAAAAGAGAAAGAGATTAAAGAAGAAACAGAAAGGAAAAAGCTATAGAGAGGAGAGAGCAGAGAGATGAGAAAGAGCAAAGAGGATCGAGTAAAGAGGAAAAGGTGAGAAAATGAATAGATTGACAGTAAGAGAGAAAGAAAGATCGAGAAAGGTTGGGAATGGAATAGAGAAAAAGAGAGAAACGAGTAAGGATATTGTGGAGAAAGACGAGAGAAGATAAAGAGGAGAGAGAGAGAGAGGCGCGAGAGGAGACAGAGCAAAGAGGAGAGAGATGAGCGAAAAGGAGCAGGTAAGAAAAGAAAAATAACGTGAGATTATTAGGGTAATGCATCTTTAGACAGATACGATTCACCTACATACATACAATGCCCCTGAGCGAAGGCATCTCGAAAGACTACAAAAATGATAGAGAGACAGAGATGCGAACTGAAAAAGGCATTCATTCATTCTTTATTCCTTGCAAAGATTATATTCAACTTCGGTTCACAGTGAACAATAACAATAGCGGATATGCATGGACTGTCTTTCTTGTGGCGGTGTGTGTAAGCAAAAGGTTGCTCAACTAGGGGAAGGGGGGAGATAGAAAATGCTATTAATAAAAGAAACGAGCCTTTAGTTATCAGAAACAAAAGTATTTGGTAAAACTAGGTTGACAGGCAATTTAAGTAAATTGTTCTTAAACACCTTGCAATTAGGATCGTTTACGATTTCAAAATCCAATGAATACCATACTGATAACTGACGAGTAACACATGTTGATATAAAAGACTGATTAATATTATTGGGCGGAATAGGACGCAAATAATGAGAATGGCGAGAAAAACGTTCAACAGTTGATATTTTATATAAATGAATAGTATCTATGTCACATTTCTCATGAATACATTTGTGAATGAAAGTAAGGTCAGCAATGGCTCGACAGTATTCAAGAGTTTGAAGTTTAACAACAATAGCCGCTCTGAGTACGGAAGTAAAGGGTGACCGGCTCTAGCTAGAATTCGTCTCGTAAACGAGCGTTGTACTTTCTCGATAAGTTTCACTAGTCCCGAGGACGTAGGGCTCCAGAGCTCGCTAGCATACTCTAATAATGGTCGTACATAGATTTTAAAGGCAGAAGTCAGAAGAGGAAGGAATGGCGATTTGAACGCTTTTAATAACATATTCACAACAGAAGAGGCTTTTTTACATTTCTCATGTATATGTTTACGATAAGAAAAACCATCGGATATTATTACTCCAAGGTCTTTGGCTGATTCACTTGCTAGAATGGGTATATTTCTCATATGATAAACATTACGAGAATTAGATGAACCAAGGTGTAAAACACTACATATAGATAGCGATAAACACATTTAGATAGCGATAAACACAACTGAAAAAGGCATTCATTCATTCTTTATTCCTTGCACAGATTATATTCAACTTCGGTTCACAGTGAACAATAACAATAGCGGATATGCATGGACTGTCTTTCTAGTGGCGGTGTGTGTAAGCAAAAGGTTGCTCAACTAGGGGAAGGGGGGAGATAGAAAATGCTATTAATAAAAGAAACGAACAAAAGTATTTGGTAAAACTAGGTTGACAGGCAATTTAAGTAAATTGTTCTTAAACAACTTGCAATTAGGATCGTTTACGATTTCAAAATCCAATGAATACCATATTGATAACTGACGAGTAACACATGTTGATATAAAAGACTGATTAATATTATTGGGCGGAATAGGACGCAAATAATGAGAATGGCGAGAAAAACGTTCAACAGTTGATATTTTATATAAATGAATAGTATCTATGTCACATTTCTCATGAATACATTTGTGAATGAAAGTAAGGTCAGCAATGGCTCGACAGTATTCAAGAGTTTGAAGTTTAACAACAATAGCCGCTCTGAGTACGGAAGTAAAGGGTGACCGGCTCTAGCTAGAATTCGTCTCGTAAACGAGCGTTGTACTTTCTCGATAAGTTTTACTAGTCCCGAGGACGTAGGGCTCCAGAGCTCGCTAGCATACTCTAATAATGGTCGTACATAGATTTTAAAGGCAGAAGTCAGAAGAGGAAGGAATGGCGATTTGAACGCTTTTAATAACATATTCACAACAGAAGAGGCTTTTTTACATTTCTCATGTATATGTTTACGATAAGAAAAACCATCGGATATTATTACTCCAAGGTCTTTGGCTGATTCACTTGCTAGAATGGGTATATTTCTCATATGATAAACATTACGAGAATTAGATGAACCAAGGTGTAAAACACTACATTTAGATAGCGATAAACACAAGTTCCACTGTGAGCACCATGCTGAAACACAGTTGAGAGCGAGCTGTATCTCATTTACAGAAAGAGGGACGCGTCCCAATATTTTAATGTCGTCAGCATATGAGGAGAACTGAATATTGGGAGAAAATACATGTTTAACAGAGTCAATGTACATTAAAAATAAAAGTGGACCTAGCGAGGAGCCTTGAGGGACTCCTGATATAACGGAAATAGGGTTGGAAAAAACATTATCGATGTTCATTGACTGGGTACGTTGATTCAGGTAACTACTAAGCCATCTAACAATATTAGACGGAAAACCATAACAATGAACTGTGTGCAAAAGCAGTCTGTAGTCAACTGAGTAGAAAGCTTTGCTTATATCTAGAAAAACAATATCAACGGAGAAACCTTGAGCAAGAGAATCAACAATGAAAGCATGAGATTCTACCAAAAATGTGGTAGTCTATCTTTTTGCTCTAAAACCTGCTTGGTGAGGGGACAACAACTGTTCATTTTCTAGATACGAATAGACTTCACTAAAAACAATTTTTTATGACTTCAGACAAAGAGCAACATAAAGAAATTGGTCTATAGTTACAGACAGAGTTACGTGAACCAGTCTTATGTACTGGTTTAACTATAGAAGTTCTCCATATAGTCGGCACAATGCCTGAGAGAAGACTGTTTTTGAAACATAACGGCTTCACAAGAGCTAAACGACATTTCTTCAATAAAATGTTAGGAATACCATCGGGGGAAGTGTTTGTTACATTTAGATTCAAGAGAAGAGAGAGCGCGTAAAACCATCTCCTCAGTTATACAGTCAAGACTAAATGGTTCATTTACTTCAGGATAGGTTGGAAATGGTAAGGGACCTTGCAAGGGCTTCGAAAGAACAGAAGATAAATAATGGGAGAAAGCGTCTGCCTTTTCTAATGACGAAGTTATTTCATGTCCCTGGTCGTCTATTAAAGTGGGCATGGCTTGATTTACATTATTACTCAAACGATTTCTGCAAGCAGCAAAAAACGACTTTTGATTGCCCCGCAATATCAACTTAGCTTCCTGTTTAGGTTCGAACTCATGTAATAATCTATCAAATTCAACCGTTTTCCTAATACAGTAATCAGAATATGAGGAATTCTGATATAGAAATTGCAGCTTGCGGTGCATTTTACGGAGAAAACTGGGATAACGAAACGTTTGGTCTCCGCAATTAATGTTCGGGACATACTTCTCAATAAGAGAGCGAATGAAAGAAACAAGATAATGATTAGTCCATCGTAGAAAATGTATGAGTCCAATTATGTACAGCGATTTGATATTCAATAGCGGGCCAGTTGGCTTTAGTGAACCACTTGAAAGGGGGAGACAATGAAATTGAAGTAGCATTTAAAGATAATTTGAATGAGACCATGTTGTGGTCACTACCGCTAAAACGACCGATAACATTACATTCAGAAATTATGGGTACATTCGTGAATAATAAATCATGAATAGTTTCGTTCCTTGTTGGAGAGTAGACATACTGAGTCAAAAAATTTTCTGTCATGAATTCAAGGAACATCTCATGTTGACCATCTCTATGCGATAAATGATAATTGAACCAGTCGATGAATGACAGGTTAAAATCACCAGTGGTCATGATGGGAAAAATATCAGTAGTATTAGAATTAAATATCTGTTTGAAGTACGACAAAAGCTTTAAAAAATAAGAAATTGGACAGGATGGCGAGCGATACACACAAATACATCTCAACTTACTCTTTACTGAAGAAAATGATTGCTCAAAAATATCTATGGTAACAGCTTCAAAGCCGTCGTCTGAGCAAGACGAAACGATAGAACAAGGAATGCGAGAAGAAACTAAGAAGGCTGCACCTCCTCCTCTCATTGAACTGCTTCTATCACAGCGGAAAATCTGATATCCAGTATTACTTGTTATTAATAAATCATTCTCTTGACTTGTTAACCAAGTCTCAGTTATCCCTATCACACCGTAAACATTAGAATTAAGCAAGACATATAAGCTGTAAAGTTTTTTACGAAGAGAACGAGCATTGAATGAAATGCAACTTATTGTCGAAACGTCAATGTCAATAGGAGAATATGGGCTACGAGGGTCAAAAAAGGAGAGCCACTGACCTATCTTCTCGTTGTTACGTTCTGCGAAGCTGGACCGGAACTCTGCGGCGACGAGATAGTGTTCATCGGAGTTGCGGGTAGCTGTGGATGGTAGGATGAGAACGTCCGCACTGGTATGAGAGAAGTCCCAACGACCTTCCACTTCTGACCACCAGGGATCTGAATCCTTTCCCTGGCCACTCTCTTCATCTCTCGTTCTAGCTCGAGTCCCTATCGCGTCAAGTCTTCCCTGATGTAGCTGTGCGGAAGAGCTGAAAGACAGGCAGGGCGCCTTCTTCGAATTTGCTGCAAGACTTGACTTCTCAAAGAAGATGATACGAGAAAAATCTTGAGAACACGTCTTTTCTTGACTGGGTCACCAAACCTTCTAAACCGAGCAGTCGCGATCTCCGGGAGATTGAGATCCCGAGAGAGCGCTCTGAGAAAGCCCTGATCCGCTGCATCCGTTGACTCATCCTTGTCGTGCTCCGGGAGCCCAACACACACGATGCTCTCCATTTTCTCTTCAATCATCTTCCGATCCACAGTCATCGCTCGAATCACGGCGTCATAGGCGAGAATGTGCGGGGGGAGAGAAAGGAGAGAGGGGATAGACGATGGTGACGGTGGGGCAGGCGAGGAAGGGAGAGTAGACAGACGAGAGACGAGTTGCTCGACTATACTCTCGAGTCGAGTAATTTTTTCCATCATCTCATCAAGTCTTTTCTCTTATTCGGGGCATCGTTTACAAGAAGGAGGGGTAATGGGGGAACGTAATGAAACGGAACTGTAATGGGGGAACGCATAATATAATACTAATCCACAGCTGTTTGCGCTCGTATATTAGTGGATGATATTCACCTAAAACTTCAGATTCTTTTACTGATACTTTTCTTTCTCTAATCTCCTATATACATATATCACTTGGTCACTTTTCTCGAACTTGAGATGCTTATCACAATCACATACAGATCATATATTACAAAAGAGTTTCGAATGAAATACTAGAGTAGACACATGAAATAGAAGTTTGAAGTTGAAATATGATATAGAAATACAGGAAAAGAAGTACAGAAAACAGAAAGGTCACAAAAACGGCAAAAGTCAACGAATATTGTAAATAAGATTTATGCATACTACAATAAAATAATTAGAAAAACTTCCGAGTTTGATCAAAAGCTGAAAGAATTCGAAATTAAAAGAGAATCTCAACTGATATTACGAGGTAATGAGAAATCATTTTTCGCGGCTTGTAGGAGCCGTTTGAGTACAGCCAATAATGCTATTCCCGCTTTGATCGATAGTGATTTAAATGAAAAATGTTCCCCATCAGAGAAAGCTGATGAGTTCTCTCGCTATTTCTCGTCCGTATTTTCTGTAACTCTTCAATGTCCATTACCTGAAATTAAATTACCAATCGTTACTGAGCCGTTCAATTTCGATTATATAACCGAAGATAATACCAATTACAGACCTATTTCTTTATCTTCTCTTGAATCTAAGTGTAACACGTCCCCTGATTCTATTTCTAATATTCTATTGAAGAAATGTCGCTTTGCCCTGATTAAACCATTATGTATCCTATTTAATAATAGCCTTCTTACTGGCTCTGTTCCCCTACTATGGAAGAGATCTATAGTAAAACCAGTACACAAGAGTAATTCCCGGAATCTAGTTACCAATTACAGACCTATTTCTCTATACTGTTCCTTATCAAAAGTTATGGAGAAAATTATTGTTAAGGAAGTATCTTGCTATTTAGAAAAAGAGAACCTTTTATCGCCCTACCAGGCTGGTTTTAGAGCTAGGAGGTCTACTTAGACCTCTTTAGTTGAATCTAATTCGTTCATTGTTGACTCGTTATCCCAAAGCACCCCTATCGATATAATATTCCTTGATATCAGTAAAGCATTTGATTCTGTTGATCATAGATTACTTCTAAATAGGATAGCATCTTTTGGTATCTCTTCTCCAATCGTTAAATGGTTAACTGATTATCTTGTTGGCCGCTCACAAACAGTTATGATCGATAATAGTCTCTCTGACCCAATTCCCGTGATATCAGGTATACCTCAAGGATCATCTTTAGGCCCGTTGTTATTCTTGTTGTACATCGACTCTGTTAAAGAAGCTATCCCCGATTCTATCAAATTTTGCTTATTCGCCGATGATATAAAAATAATGGGACGCGCTACCTCTTGTAATTATATGAAACTAGCTTTGAATCGTATAACCGATTGGTGCCTAGAGTGGAATTTGTCCCTATCCATATCTAAGTGTAATGTACTTCATCTTGGATCATCCAATTCTCGCAGCGTCTATTACATGAACAGTCAACCTCTAGCAGTTGGTAGAGTTGCCAAAGATCTTGGTGTAATCATATGTGATCGTTTCTCTTATCGTAATCATGTTGAAGAAAAATGTAAAAAAAGGCTCTGCTCTTGTTAACATGATGTTAAAAGCCTTCAAGTCACCATGTCCGCCTATTTTAACTTCAGCTTTTAAAATTTATGTCAGACGTGTTCTTGAATACGCTAGTGAGTTATGGAATCCCTCATCCCCCGGCTTAGTAAAATCTATTGAAAAAGTTCAGCGGTCGTTTACGAGAAGAATCATAGCAAGATCTGGCCATTCCAGACTTCCCTATTCACAAAGAATCTCCATGTTAGGCCTAGAAACTCTTGAATATCGTCGTGCTATATCTGACCTTTTACTTATTCATAAATGTGTCCACAAAAAATGTAAACTTGAAACTATGAACTTGTTTCAATTGCCTTTTTAGCCTGAGTTCATGAGAATGGAAAACTAAAAATGTACTTGGAATTAATTTAAAATATTTTTTGTGGAATTAGTTTGAATTATTCCGAACACAGAATTCGAGGCTTGGAGTGCTGGGTTTTTCGGAATGCAAACAGATTACACAATTACTACACAAATTGGCCGATTATTGCAAGCTTTAAAAACTGATTTCTATCCGGACTTTTAACACAGTAATGTTGTTTTTTTTTACTTCGAAATTTTTAACTTTACTTTTTACTTTTACTTTGTTTTACTTTTTACTTTTTCTTTTTTACTTTACTTTTTACTTTACTTATTTTTAAGTAAAGTTTTTTTACGCTGCCGCAGCACATCGGAAACTATTTCAGACCAGGACTGTTTCAGTACAACCCACTTGAAACACTCAGTTTAAGATGGCTGACCATACATTGAAAGTAATGAACCGTCACAGGCGGTCTTGCCAGCCCGATCTTGACGATCTTTGTTCCTCCGTGGCAGTCGATATTAGAGAAAACTAGCCGCGATATTGCAGAGCGTTTCGAGGTTCCTGGCAATTCCATCGAAAACGGGCAACATGAGCTCGACAAGGTGCACACGCTTGAGCCGTGGCGAAATCATATAAACGCGCTCGACATGAATCTTAAAATCGCAGTCGTTTCAAACTCCTCTTGTTCACAACAAGGATTAGTGGCTCGTACAGCCACGGTAACACAGCATTTCACACCCGAAATTTCGCACCACGACATTTGTACTTATATACTTGAAATGTTTATTGAGGTTTTGGCGGAAATCTTAGCGGTCCAGCAAGAACATGAATCACTGGCTACAGAGATGATTATATTTCTTGAAATGAGCACGATGAAGTTTCCGCCAAGTGTTAAATGGACTCCAAGCGGTGTCATCTACTGCGAACTACAGCCCGATAGCACGGATTTCACAGATGAAGTATACTGTGCACTACTCATTAAAGTGGAAAGCTTATGGTGGCGTAGAAAGAAGTATGTATAACAGAAAAAGGCTGAAAAGAAAAAAATTGTTGAGAAAATACCTTACTTTCAAGCTTTTTTGACTCTTTTTGCTCTGCACTGCCGCTTGCTTCTTATTATTCTAGACCCCGCTTGACAGAGCGGTCTTTTTCAGGTTTTTTTGTGACAAGTTCTGGTTAGATATGATTGAGACTAAAAAATGGCACCACCAACCATTCATAACTAACCTTTTAGTGGTGCGCGACTTGGCTGCTCCTCACATTTCTTCTTGGCAGCTTGTGGATCCCCAATGTCGCGATCGTATGTTACTAATACTTTTAATCCAAAAGTTTTAAGAAAAAAAACTTGAAGAAGCTCGCGCTTGTTTTCGCTATAAAAATAGCTTTCCCCCTTGGTATTTGCTGACTTTAGATCTTTAATTTTATCCTTTCCATTCTTAGCAAAATTATTAGAATCAAGAAATTTTTTTTTACAAAGTTTTAGAAAAGAGTTTGGAGCACAACACTTTTCTCGTTTGACTCATAACAAGTGAAGCGGATATAAAATTTAAATTGATCTTTTCTCATTAGAAGTTTTTTCCAGCAATGCGAGGGAATTGATCGAGATGTTGAAAAAGAATGTGGAATGAAAAAAAGCTACTCGGTCAAGTACGAAGTTAACACCTCAAATTGGACGGAAGTTATGAGCGGTAACATAACCGGGACGACGAGCTGTGAGGTCAAGGCGGCAACGGGTTGCGAGCAAAAAATGCAAGGAGCTTCTTTGGAAATAAACTGCTTTTGTGAAACGGACTACTGCAATGTGATCGGGAAGTGGGACGCGGATGTCGCGAAAATACTTCAGCCATACCGACAAAAATTTCTGGTGAATGTTTCGAAGCATAACATTTTTCCAACTAGATTCAAACGTATGAATGTACTGAGAAGATGAGAGCAATAAAGGTATGAATTATCACATTGAACAGAGAGGAACAGTCCACCAAAGGTCGCCTGAAGATGGAAAAACTTCTTAAAAAAAGACTGCTCTATGAATTTAGAGAAAGAAACGAAGGGTTATGCTAGACAAAAAGTCAAGACTGTTAAAACTCACTTGCTACTCATCACTCTAGACTCCCCGCTCAAATTAGTTTATATATATATACATACATATATGTACTTATATTTTTGAAGATCTTGGAGACAGTCGTAGAGACCTAGGGGAGAAGACTGTGTATGAACTTCTTCTAAGCAGCTATGAAAATTTTCTTCAAATACGATTGAAACGTTTTATCTGCGTGGCTCAGAAAAAATTTTCACTGTGAAACTTTTCCAGATTAACCAAAAGAACCTGTCATCGACTTCTTCTCCATCTACAACCGAGCCTTCTTCCACTCTTTCCTACAATCAAACTTTTGCACACAGTGGAACAACGCTGGTCTTCCACACTTCTGCAATCCCATCATCGACAATGGCAGAAACGGAGGATCCTTTAAGCGTAAGCACTTTTTGATCACAAAAATTTTTCCAGAGTTCCTTGAAAAATGGAATTTTCTAGTATTTTTCCCTGATTGGCTGGCTTGGTCTAAAAAGTTGAGAAAAAGCTCAAATGAAGTCAGAATCAGATATTGACTTTACAGGACCTTTTTTGGACGCATTGCGAAGTTATCGCAATTCTCCTCGTATTCTTCGGTATGGCCTCCATTGGATTTGTTCTACTGACCTGTGAGTTCTTCCCAACTAAGTTCACATCGGAAATTCAAAAGAAATTTTCTTCTTATTGTCATTCTCTTTTTTGCAGTGCTCTTCACCTTTGAATGGTCCTGGAAGGAGAGGTGCTGTGGTAAATACCGGGTGAGTTATTTACTTTAACGGTTAATACATCCAATCAACTTACTAGTATCTCTTTAGCTCTTCTGGTCTTACTAAATTGAGACACAAAAAAAAGATACAGAAATAGGTTAGATTAATTGGAAGATGAGAACAGTTTACAGACGATGAACAAGGTGAAAATTTGAAAAAAAAGAAAGTTGTTGTCAAGTGGAATAGTTGGAACTTTTTTGGATCTTCATTACTTGACTTATTTTTTATTTCTCAACCAAATTTTCAAAGTTTAATGTTTTAATTAATAAAAAAACAACTAATATTTGAAGTTTTTTTCTTCAAATTTCGTTATCACAGAAGAAACTTGATGTCGAAGCGAATCTCGGTGAAGTCGTGCAGAGACCCGTGCTCAAAGCGCGTCGAAGGCTGATAAAAATTCACACGACCCCAATGAACGCGACCCCAGTGGTGCCTCCCAAGAAAGAAGAATCTCCCTTGATTCCTGTCTGAGTCATGTCCGATTCAAATAAAACTGACCACTTTCTTTTGGATAAACGGAATGGTAGGAGTTTAGACGAGTAGGCATTGTTTTATCCTCAGCTTTTTTCGATTGTTTTTTGCTGGTTAGTGTTAGTCAATTATTTTATTATTTAAATAGTGACAAGCTATTGTTGTATGAAAAAATCGTTCTCAACTTCTCCTCAATCTTTCAAAGCAGTCTTCACGGAATAAAAAATAGTCAGCATTGCTTGACTTTATTCTGATGAATTTATTTCACTCGTACCTTTGAACATGATAAAGATATTATATATATACTAGGGAACCGACTGGCTACTAGAATTGTTTATTCACTCATATACAAAGATGTTTGAATGTTTGAAAAGTAACGTTCAACTATCGAGGAAAAGGAAAAAGAGTAAACGAACCAGGATATCTACCCAAGAAACCGAGAAACAAAATGCATACAGTATAGAATTAAGAAAAGAGTAAAAAGTTTCTCAATTAAATTTGACGGCAAAATTTTAAACTCTAGGGAATCCCAAAACCCGGATTAGCTGCGCAATTTCTGCACTTTTCAAGAGAAGAGCGTGTTTGGTTTGATTGAGGGTTTAGAAGTATGTTTGAGAGATAACAGTAAATAAATGTGATGAAATTAAGAGTAATAGACAAGAGAGAGCATTGTGTTGAAGTGTCAGACTCCCTTCCCATAATAACGCTTAGATTTTACGGTACCATCAAAGGGATTCCGAATAAAAGAAAAAACAATAACATAAATTTCTACTTGAGCCTTTGTACTTGAAATTTTTAGAGAGGCATCCGCACTGACGGTCAGCTTCCCAGTTAAAGTCTTCAGCAATTTTTTGGGGAGCCAGTGTCTCCTGGAAAAAGTCGCTGGGTCCTAGTCTTTAAAATAAACCTTTGCATAAAATGCTTCTAAACGGTAAGCCGTTAAAAGCGATTAACCTCTTTATAAAAAATTTTAAACTGTACATTAGAGTATTCCCTACTCCTCGTTGATCTCAAGCAACGGATTTTTATACCGAGCAGAGGAGCGGATTGTTCGTAGAAAATTGTGCAAAAATCGTGTGGTGTGATGGGAACCGAACCCGTGACCTTTCGCGTTCCGGGCGAATGCTCTCCCTACTGAGCTACACACGCACACGTGATAATGCACATTTAAGGCCCATACAACATGCCCCCCTCTCAACACCGAGATCTCTCGAGGTAAGGGTCAGAGTTCTAGGCGCCTTTGTTTCTGCGAACAAGCTCATTTTCGGGTTTTCTTCTTTTTCTCTTTTTTTTCTTTTTCTCTTTTTATCCTCTCTTCTCATTCCGGTTCGGCCCCCATGTAAATTAGATTATTCCCTACTCCTCGTTGATCTCAAGCAACGGATTTTTATACCGAGCAGAGGAGCGCATTGTTTGTAGAAACTTGTGCGAAAATCGTGTGGTGTGATTGGAACCGAACCCGTGACCTTTCGCGTTCCGGGCGAACGCTCTCCCCACTGAGCTACACACTCACACGTGATAATGCACATTTAAGGCCCATACAACTTGCCTTCCTCTCAACACCGAGGTCTCTCGAGGTCAGGGTCAGAGGTCTAGGCGCCTTTGTTTCTGCGAACTAGCTCATGTTCGGGTTTTCTTCTTTCTCTCTTTTTTTATTGTTATCCTCTCTTCTCATCCCGGTTCGGCCCCCATGTAAATTAGAGTATTCCCTACTCCTCGTTGATCTCAAGCAACAAATTTTTATACCGAGCAGGCCAGCAGCAAAATGACCCCGAGCAGGAGACGGCAGGAGAGGCCAGCAGAAAATGGCCCGAAGAAGGAGACAGCAGGAAAATGGCCCCGAGCAGGAGACGGCAGGAGAGGCCAGCAGCAAAATGGCCCGGAGCAGGAGACGGCAGGAGAGGCCAGCAGCAAAATGGCACGAGCAGGAGACGGCAGGAGAGGCCAGCAGCAAAATGGCCCGGAGCAGGAGACGGCAGGAGAGGCCAGCAGCAAAATGGCCCGGAGCAGGAGACGGCAGGAGAGGCCAGCAGCAAATCTCGGAGCAGAAGACGGCAGGAGAGGCCAGCAGCAAAATGGCCCGGAGCAGGAGACGGCAGGAGAGGCCAGCAGCAAAATGGCCCAGAGCAGGAGATGGCAGGAGAGGCCAGCAGCAAAATGGCTCGGAGCAGGAGACGGCAGGAGAGGCCAGCAGCAAAATGGCCCGGACCAGGAGACGGCAGGAGAGGCCAGCAGCAAAATAGCCCGGAGCAGGAGAGGCCAGCAGCACAACGGCCCGAGCAGGAGACGGCAGGAGAGGCCAGCAGCAAAATGGCCTAGAGCAGGAGATGGCAGGAGAGGCCAGCAGCTAAATGGCCCGGAGCAGGAGACGGCAGGAGAGGCCAGCAGCAAAATAATCTCGGAGCAGAAGACGGCAGGAGAGGCCAGCAGCAAAATGGCCCGGAGCAGGAGACGGCAGGAGAGGCCAGCAGCAAAATAATCTCGGAGCAGAAGACGGCAGGAGAGGCCAGCAGCAAAATGGCCCGGAGCAGGAGACGGCAGGAGAGGCCAGCAGCAAAATGGCCCGGAGCAGGAGACGGCAGGAGAGGCCAGCAGCGAAATGGCCCAGAGCAGGAGATGGCAGGAGAGGCCAGTAGCAAAATGGCCCGGAGCAGGAGACGGCAGGAGAGGCCAGCAGCAAAATAATCTCGGAGCAGAAGACGGCAGGAGAGGCCAGCAGCAAAATGGCCCGGAGCAGGAGAGGCCAGCAGCGAAATGGCCCGGAGCAAGAGATGGCAGGAGAGACCAGCAGCAAAATGGCCCGGAGCAGGAGACGGCAGGAGAGGCCAGCAGCAAAATGGCCCGGAGCAGAAGAAGGCAGGAGAGGCCAGCAGCAAAATGGCCCGGAGCAGTAGAGGCCAGCAGCAAAATGGCCCGGAGCAGGAGACGGCAGGAGAGGCCAGCAGCAAAATAGCCCAGAGCAGGAGATGGCAGGAGAGGCCAGCAGCAAAATGGCCCGGAGCAGGAGACGACACGAAAGGCCAGCAGCAAAATTCCCCAGAACAAAAGAGACCAACAACCAAATTTCCCCTTAGCAATAGATGGCAGGAGAGACCAGCAGCAAAATGGCCCGGAGCAGGAGACGTTAGGAGAGGCCAGCAGCAAAATGGCCCGGAGCAAGAGACGGCAGGGAAGGCCAGCAGCAAAATGGCTCGAAGAAGGAGACAGCAGGAGAGGCCAGCAGCGAAATGTCCCGGAGAAAGAGACGGCAGGAGAGGCCAGCAGCAAAATGGCCCGGAGCAGTAGAGGTCAGCAGCAAAATGGCCCCGAGCAGGAGACGGCAGGAGAGGCCAGCAGCAAAATGGCCCGGAGCAGAAGGTGGCAGGAGAGGCCAGCAGCAAAATAATCTCGGAGCAGAAGACGGCAGGAGAGGCCAGCAGGAAAATGGCCCGGAGCAGGAGACGACAGGAGAGGCCAGCAGCAAAATGGCCCGGAGCAGGAGACGGCAGGAGAGGCCAGCAGCAAAATGGCCCGGAGCAGGAGACGGCAGGAGAGGCCAGCAGCAAAATGGCCCGGAGCAGGAGACGGCAGGAGAGGCCAGCAGCAAAATGGCCCGGAGCAGGAGACGGCAGGAGAGGCCAGCAGCAAAATGGCCCGGAGCAGGAGACGGCAGGAGAGGCCAGCAGCAAAATGGCCCGGAGCAGGAGACGGTAGGAGAGGCCAGTAGCAAAATGGCCCGGAGCAGGAGACGGCAGGAGAGGCCAGCAGCAAATCTCGGAGCAGAAGACGGCAGGAGAGGCCAGCAGCAAAATGGCCCGGAGCAGGAGACGGCAGGAGAGGCCAGCAGCAAAATGGTCCAGAGCAGGAGATGGCAGGAGAGGCCAGCAGCAAAATGGCTCGGAGCAGGAGACGGCAGGAGAGGCCAGCAGCAAAATGGCCCGGACCAGGAGACGGCAGGAGAGGCCAGCAGCAAAATAGCCCGGAGCAGGAGAGGCCAGCAGCACAACGGCCCGAGCAGGAGACGGCAGGAGAGGCCAGCAGCAAAATGGCCTAGAGCAGGAGATGGCAGGAGAGGCCAGCAGCTAAATGGCCCGGAGCAGGAGACGGCAGGAGAGGCCAGCAGCAAAATAATCTCGGAGCAGAAGACGGCAGGAGAGGCCAGCAGCAAAATGGCCCGGAGCAGGAGACGGCAGGAGAGGCCAGCAGCAAAATGGCCCGGAGCAGGAGACGGCAGGAGAGGCCAGCAGCGAAATGGCCCAGAGCAGGAGATGGCAGGAGAGGCCAGCAGCAAAATGGCCCGGAGCAGGAGACGGCAGGAGAGGCCAGCAGCAAAATAATCTCGGAGCAGAAGACGGCAGGAGAGGCCAGCAGCAAAATGGCCCGGAGCAGGAGACGGCAGGAGAGGCCAGCAGCAAAATGGCCCGGAGCAGGAGACGGCAGGAGAGGCCAGCAGCAAAATGGCCCGGAGCAGGAGACGGCAGGAGAGGCCAGCAGCAAAATGGCCCGGAGCAGGAGACGGCAGGAGAGGCCAGCAGCAAAATGGCCCAGAGCAGGAGATGGCAGGAGAGGCCAGCAGCAAAATAGCCCGGAGCAGGAGGTGGCAGGAGAGGCCAGCAGCAAAATAATCTCGGAGCAGAAGACGGCAGGAGAGGCCAGCAGCAAAATGGCCCGGAGCAGGAGACGGCAGGAGAGGCCAGCAGCAAAATGGCCCGGAGCAGGAGACGGCAGGAGAGGCCAGCAACAAAATGGCCCGGAGCAGGAGGTGAATAGTGAATATTGTAAATATACAATAGAAGAAAGTCAATAAATAAAGATAAAAGAAGACATAAAGAAAAGAGTAAGAAAGTAGAGATTATCAGACTAAGCATTAATATGTTTGTTCTAATGAACAAAAACATAAGCGAGCCACGCCTGAGGATAATGTTACACAAAGAAGATTTAGAAAATAAGTTTTATGCCTTCTGCAGTAAGCATCTCCATCTCTCATCCGCAGTGTCTTCGCTAGAGATCGCTTAACATTGTTTTCAGGGCATCGTGGAAGCATATTGATTGGTTGAGTGACATAAAGACAGCAATGCATTCACTCGAGGACCATCATGTAAAGTACTGGTGAAGAAGAACGTAAGGTAATTGAGATAACGCATTTTCAGACGAATCCATTAACCCATGATGCTTTCTGACAATAGAAAGCAAAGGCATCGGACAAAACTAATGAATCGTAGAGAGACATAGATGTGGACTGAGAAAGGAATGAGACTAATCCTTACGTGTTACTTCTCTGGGCAGACGTATCTTATTATATGATAAAAATATTTGCCTGTAACTCTCCGCTCTCTACGTCATCCTAGAAGTGTATTGGTTTCTCCATCTTTATAGAAAAAACTCTGTCATTCCCTCTTCGCTCCCTTTCTATATGTCATACTCTCTCACTTTTTTTCCTAAATCACTTAATTGTTTTTTCCCGATCGCCAGGTCACTACTCTAAGCAAGTTTAAACTTATAGAGATTTATATAAAGATCAAGTTAGGTTATTCAAATGATATAGTACTACAGAACACAGGTACAAAGCCAAGAAAAATCTCAAAGGTCAACAGATGTGAAATACATATGAAATTTAATACCATAAAAAGTAAACACGTATTTTGATATAGAGAGGGAGTGTAAAGATGCTTAATTTCCGAACATAAAAAGCGCTCTTGTATCGAAATCGCTCAGTAATTGCAATAACCAATGTTTACATCATTAAAGCCAATATATGGGGAAAATCTTACCTTCACAAATGTAAAGAAGCCAGAGAAACCTTGCATCTTTTGAGGCTCAAACTGAAAATCATGTTCAGGGTAGGCTTTAGAAGACTTGAAAACAAAACCAAATCAAAAGCTTTCTTGTTCAAGTTCTTACATCTTCCCCTTCATTTTTGCACGATGGTATTTTTTTGGATCCATGACACTTTGTTACACGACAGTTTGTTACAAGATACTTCGTTACAGGGGATTTTGTTTTTAGTGTGTTTTTTTATTACTACTGTATTTTTTTGAAAATTTTAGTCATTGAATCGACAAAGAATCAAGAAAGTGAGAATTTTTTCATGCGGTCTCTTTCCGAAGCCGTACGGCCTCGTCAACATACATTTTTTACTGAGCCTAAGCGAAAAAATCTGTGAAGGGCGTGTAACAAACTGTCGTGTAACAAAGTGTCTTGTAACAAACTGGCGCGATACTAATTTTTTGGACTATTGTGAGATAGCCAATAAGCTAATAAAACCCGGAGAGGGAAAATGAATGTCGTGGCATAAGAAAACCGAACAAAAAGATTAATGTTAAAAGATTCTAAAACAGACTGCAGACAAAATAAACGAAGGGAAATATGGCTCGAAAAGGTATAGAAATAGAGACTTTCATACAAATAGAATATTGTGTGAAGAACTAAAAAAATGAAAAAAGAATTGGAAGAAATTGAGAATGAAGAAAGTGATAAACGTGGTACTACATATATAAAGCGATGAGATGGGACTTTTAAGTACGCGCGATGGGCAGAGCATATGAGGCCGGTCAAATAGAAGACAAGAAGGATTGAAAGGGTGAGAGAATCACAGAGAGAGAGAGAAAGACAGAGAGAGAGAGAAAGAAAGAAAGAGAGTGAGAAAGAGAGAGAACGAGAGTGTTGGAGAGAAAAGAGAGAGAGAAAGAGGAAGAGGAAAAAAGGTAGAGAGAAAATAACGAGGATACACCATAATATTTTAGTTGTCTTCACTAGACTGAGCAATTGTGAGAAGGGGAGAGTACAAGAGAAGAGCAAAGAGAAAAGAAATAAAGTGTGACCGTATAAACTCTGAACTAAGAACAAGATGCTCTCTAAGTGATAATCAAAAGGAAGCGGAGGAAGAAATGAATTAAAGACATCATATGTATGTAGATATGAGAGTCAAGCGGCAAGTTCAGAAGGCATTGCTTATAAATGCCTAATATATGATAATCAATGTTCCGATTTTCTGATGGAGAAAATGATGCCGACAGAAAGTAGTGCCGAAGCCGATAATGTGAATGCCTATTCAGAACTTACTCAAAAGCAATGATAGCGAAAAACAGAACTAGAGTTACACGCATAAAACTTTTAACTTATTCTTACGCGAGGTGGACCTATTCAATTAGTAAAAGCAAAACAAATATTTAGGAGTTTAAAAGGTGTCTTCATTATATCCAAACCCGAATGGGAAGAGAAAAATGATGATTTTCAGAATAGCTAACTACATAGATCAGGTGGTCAACTATAAGTAATAAAGAATGTAGGGAGAGACGAGGGGTAGAGCAATCATGTCAGAAAAAAGTAGAATGTTACAAAACCTACTAACAGGATATGTTAGAGATTTTAAAAAAAAGAAGAGCGAGACAAGAGAATAAACAGAGAGAGAAAAGAGAAGAAAAGAGAAAGAGAAGAGAGAGAAAGGTAAAAGCTATAGAGAAAAGAGAGGAAAGAGATGAGAAAGAGCACAGAGGATCGAGAAAAGAAAAAAAGGTGAGAAAATTAACTGAATAGAGTGACAGTAAGAGAGAAAGAAAGATCGAGAAAGGTAGGGAATGGAATTGAGAAAGAGAGAAAAAGAGAGAAATGAGTAAGGATACTGTGGAGAAAGACGAGAGAAGATAAAGAGGAGAGAGAAAGAAAGAGAGAGAGGCGCGAGAGGAGACAGAGCAAAGAGGAGAGATATTAGCGAAAAGGAGCAAGTAAGAAAAGAAAAATAACGTGAGATAATTATATTAAGGCATCTTTAGACAGATATGATTAACCCACGATGCCCCTCTTACAATAGAAAGCGAAGGCATCGCGAAAGACTACTAAATGATAGAGAGACAGAGATGCGAACTGAAAAAGGCATAATATAATACTGTTGCTCTCTGTTACGCTGGTACAGTACCGCCCAAAATGTTATAATATATAGGGTTATTGAAAATATCTTTTTTCAAAGATAAAATTCAAAGCTCAAATTTTCACAGAAGTTTTTTTGGGTGTCTGTACCGTACCGGACGTCGTTTTGAGTGATTTATTATTTGTCTCCAGGAAATACACCGAAATTGGTATATCTTCCATTTTTCAGTTTTTCTCCATGATTTTTTTTAGTTGATTTTTTTTCGTTTACCGAACTTCATTCATAAAAATTTTGTTTCAAGTCATGGTTCGAACTGTTGGACATCGAAATACAAGTAAAAGAATGCAAGAAGCTGTTGTTGCTGGGGCGAAACAGGGCCGGTCACAGAGCGAGCTCGCTCAGCAGTTCGGGGTAACTCAGAGCGCTATCTCCCATATCCTTTGGGGTTTTCGAACCCAGGTAAACGAATTTTCTACAACTGAATAACTTTGGAACACAAAAAAATTGCAGGGACGAGTCATCGTGAAGACAAGTTCGGGGAGACCCCGCGTAACTTCGAGGTATATGGACCGAAGCATCCTGCGCGCATCTCGCGAAGACCCGAAACGCACTGCTACAGACATTCAAGCTGTCATATCAACGCCCGCGACTCCTGTTCCTTCAATAACTACCATCAAACGCCGTTTGCAAGCCGCTGGACTGAATGGAAGGCGGCCTGCAAAGAAGCCTTTCATCAGCGAAAAAAATCGTAAAGTTCGAGTTCAGTGGGCACCTCAGTTGGACACGCCGTGAGTGGTCTCAGATTGTTTGGAGCGATGAATCCAAGTTTAATATGTTCTGCAGTGACGGTCTGAGGTGGGTAAGACGTCCAGCGGGCAAGCGTTCCCTGCCGCAATACCAGTCGCTCACAGTCAAACATGGCGGTGGTTCTGTGATGGTCTGGGGCTGTTTTTCCGCCAGCGGCATGGGTCCAATTAGACGTATTATCGGAAATCTCGATCGTTACGGCTAAGAGAACATAATGGAAAGCACTATGCGCCCTTGGGCCCTCTCCAAATTCGGCCGTTGGTTCACCTTTCAACAAGATAACGACCCGAAACATCGATCTCAGCACGTTCAGAACTGGTTTCGCCGTCGGCATGTGGATGTTTTGGACTGGCCGAGCCAGTCTCCCGATTTGAACATCATCGAAAATTTATGGGAACATTTGCAACGAAAATTGACGGGAAGAACATGCAGAAATGCTGATGAAAAGTTTAAGCAGCTAGAGGAGGAATGGAAGGCGATTTCGCAGGCAACCATTGACTCTTTGATTGATTCTATGCCTCGTAGATGTCAGGCAGTCATTGACTCGAAAGGATATGCCACCAAATACTAGAATATTTGTTTTATTACTTCGAAAAAACTGAACATCTCTATAAGCACTTTTTACTATTTCCATTTTTTAACGAATAAACCTAATAAAGCATTTTCCAAACTTGTTCTATTACTCGAAACATGTGAATTTGGCTTGTAAAAAATATCTGAAAATTTGATCTTCATTCGTTTTTTTTGAAAAAAGTTATGTTCAATAACCCTATATATTATAACATTTTGGGCGGTACTGGGCGGTATATTAGTGCATGATATCTATGCCTTCACCTAAAACTTCCCATTCTTTCACTGATACTTTTCTTTCTCTAATCTCCTATATATATCACTTGGTCACTTTTCTCGAACTTGAGATGCTTATCACAATCACACACAGATCATATATTGTAAAAGGGTTTCAAATGAAATACTAGAGTAGAAACATGAAATAAAAGTTTGAAGTTGAAATATGATATAGAAATACCGAAAAAGAAGTACAGAAAACGGACAGAAGGTCACAAAAACGGCAATAGTGAACGAATATTAAAAATGAGATTTATCCACACTACGATAAAATAATCGTGTTTACTGATATGTATATGAACAGCAGATCTGAGATGGTACGGGCACGTGATGAGATCAAATCCCCATTCCGTTTCTCAATCGTCCTGGAATCTCGAAGTAGAGGGCAGAAGACCCAGAGGCAGACCCAAAACTAGGTGGCAAGACTGCATCGAAGTAGACATGAAGACGACCGGGCTGAAGACTGAAGACGCAGCTGATCGAGTGAAATGGCGGGGTGCAGTCTACAAAGCGGACCCTGCCCGGCGGCGGAATAAACGCTAGGAAAATGAAGAAGTCTTATAAATGAACAGGTTTTGTCAGAATATCCCTTCAATTCCGTATCCCAATAAATATCTCGAATTGAGCGCCCAAAAGTTGTGTTGAAATCTTCAGAGCTAACAAGTCGGATACACATGTTGCAACGGAATAAGCTACTAATAATGATCTAAAAATTAGTGTCCAAAGACTTAAGTGTGAAAAGGCTATGATATAAACATAATCATGAGAACAATCAGAGAAGATTACAATGGTACAATATGGAGTTTTGGAATGAGAGTCTCTGAGCACGCAAGATAGGCGTGGCAAATGGAGACGGTTTTAGGATGCAAAATAATGATCGAGAGAGTGAAAGAATTAGATAACGCTGAAAACTAAGAAGCAGAGAAAAAGAGAATGAGACAGGGAAAGAGAGTGAAGAGTAGAGAAAAAAGAACAGAGCGAGTGATTCAAAATGTTAGTTGTGTGACCGCACTCACACTGAAAGTTAGAGAAATCAGAGACATTGAAAGAGAACAGAGAGGGAACAGAGAAATAGAAATGACGTGCAACCGCATAGGATTTAAAGAGTCGTAAGAACAGGACTTTCTTTACGCTATCATCAAAGGACTCCCAAGAATGAGAGAAAAGGCGGCCTTTGAGATGTGGGAGTCGGCACTTTGGTCTGGAGAAAAATAAAAACGCGGACCAATGAACGGAAAGGGGAGAAGGAGTATCTCTCATTTCCTTTCTCATACATCTACCTCTCTCTCTCGCCATATTACTGTGTCACGATTAGAAACTCTCGCCGCAGAGAGACATAGCTGCCTGGGTGATTGAAGATTAATGGAGCGTTAGAATTCAACTTTTCACTTTGCAAAGTGATTTTCTGCTAAGTGATTTCGTTGAACGCTCCAATGTCTCACCACGAAAACATGGGCTACGGTAAAAAGAAAGAACACATGCATTCTAATGGAGCGTTAGAATTCGCGAAAACATAATGAAACATAACGATGTCCCGTTTTTTTCGAATTGCGTGAACGTCTTGTTCTAACCTCAAGTTTTTTTAAAGAAAATTTTGAACTCTCTCGCTGCAAGAAAAAAAAGACATCGCTGCTCATGTCTCGAACGTTATATTTCTCTCACTAATTGTACACATTTTAGGTTAGAACAAGACGTTCACGCAATTCGAAAAAACGGGATATCGTTATGTTTCATTATGTTTTCGCGAATTAATAATAGTTTATCGCACAGTGTATATAACGTAAATCATGGAGACGGTAAAGAATCGATTAACTTCAAACACAAGCGTATCACTTTGGCTAAAGTGAGAAAAGTTGATAAACAACAAAACCAAATCGCAAATCAGAAACAAATCATATCAGAAACAAATCAGCAAAAAACAAATTAGAGATAATTTTTCTAATAAAGGTGGTAAAACTAGAACAAAGCTCATTTCATCTTCTTTTTGTTGATCGAAAAACACATTAATACCTGATTTGAATGACATTATTGTGCTAGAATTAACGATTTCGACCGGAAGACTGTTCCAATGGTCGATGACCCTGACCGATAGTTCGTTTGAATGGCTCACAGTTCTAGATCTAGGCATTACTAGTGTCAAGGAGTGAGATCTAGTGTTATAATCATGAGACTGAAATCGGAAAAAAGATTGACAATTCAACGGAGTGCGGTTCATTATAATTTTGTAGACGGTCATCAAATCCTTCTTCCATCTTCTAACTTCCAATTTATCCAGTCTCATTTCTTCGAGTCGTTTGGAATAAGCCATTTGAACTCCTGATCTTCCGAAAACATTTCTGGTGTATTTTCGCTGAACATTCTCGATCAGATCCACATACCTTCTAAGATGGGGAGACCAGATAATGGAACAGTACTCAATTTGTGGCCTGACATAAGTCACAAACAATTTTTTAGAAGGTCAACATTTTTCGTCTTGAAAGTTTTCAGTATGTATCCGCATCTAGCATTCGCTTTTTTACAGATATTTTCAAAGTGTAGAGAGAAATTGAGTGTGTGAGAGTACTCTACTCCTAGATCACGAACTGTGTTGGACTCGGGAAGAAGGTCTTCCGCTAGATAGAACGAAGTAGGTGGATGATTCGATCCAAGTCTTATGACTACAGTTTTGGAAGCAGATATTGTTAGGCCCCATTTTTTGACGAGTCATGGACATAGTTAATTTCTTTCTGTAAACAATTAGTGTCATTGATCGAGTATAACTTCACGTCGTCTGCATACATAGAGATATGACAACGAGTGGGAAGGAATTTGGGTAAGTCATTGATATATAATATAAACAGTAATGGTCCTATGCAGCTACCCTGAGGGACTCCAGTAGGAGTCGAGTAGAGGGGAGAATCGTCATTTTCTACTCGAACACTCTGTTGGCGATATTCTAAGAAATCCTGCAAGAATCTGTACAAGCATCCATCTATTCCGAATGATTTCATCTTTATCATGAGAAGGTGAAGAGGGACAGCGTCGAAGGCGCGGGAAAATTCGATTAAAGCACAGCTAATGAAGCATTTAGTGTCTAATTTAGTATGCCAATCATGGTGAGTATCGAGTAAAGCGAGTTCACACGAATCTTTCGGTCGAAATCCGAATTGGTGACAGCTAATCAGTTCATTCTCATTAAGATATTCCAGTAGTTTTCGACAAAGAATTCGCTCCATGATTTTAGAAGCGGATGGGGTGAGGCAAATGGGTCTATAATTTCTGACATCTTTCTTATCTCCTTTTTTCTTAAAGACGGGTTTTACAATAGCTTTTTTCCACTGGGAAGTACAACTCCCGTTAAGTAAGAATCGATCGAACATGATAGATAAAGGAGCGCATATTGCGTGCGCAGTGTTTTTGAAAAATGTGTATGGTATGTTGTCCGGTGAAGTGTTGTTCTTGCTAGCGAGCCGTTTTAGATAGAACTAGACCAAATGAGCCGGTATCGGGATAAAATCAATGGTAGCGGTAAAGGTTTGTAGACTTGATGAATCGTATCTACTAGTACTTAACGCGTCTTGATTTTTATAGAGAGATTCGAAATGTTTAGCAAAAATATAGGCTTTTCTAGAGTCTTCGGTAGAGATTATGCCATTTTCTTCTGATAGTGGACAAATATTTGGAGTCGTCTTTTATATTGTCATTAGTGTAGCGATACAGATTTTTTAAATTAGTGCTTCTGACAAGAGAATTCTCCATATTTCTACGATGAGAGTCATGAGCTTTTCTTATTCGATGATTCATACGAAGGAAAGGAGATAGCCCTATAGATTCTCTTTGTTTGTATAGTCGGGCAGCATGGCGTCTAATTCGAGAGATGATGGGGGGAGGAGGTTTCACCGCAGACTGGGATACTCTTACTAAAGGTACACATCTGGCAATGATGCTCTGAATTATTGACGAGAAGATTTCATATACCTCACTAGAGTTAGTAGACATCGCGAATAGAAAGGACCAGTCAGTACCGCTGATGAGACAATTAGCAAGCTTAAAATTTGCTTTTTTGTAATTGTACTTGAGGACTACTGCGGACTTTTTAAGGTCATGGTGAGGTATACTAAAATGAACCAAGTTGTGGTAACATGAAGGAGGAGGGGGAGATACAGAGCAGTGAGAAATACCATCTGGCCGAGAGGAGAACACAAGATCTAAAGTATTCTGAAGCCTAGGGGGGGAACTGACGTGTTGTGTTAAAGAGTGATAAGACGCAAAATCAGAAAGAGAACGAGAATGATGACTGGGTGACACCGAGGAAGAAACACTACCCTTGGGTCATGATATTTCAGGACAATTGAAATCACCAACTATTATATGGTCGCAGTCATGTACTGTGAATATGTTCTCGATGGTTAAAAGCGCATTGGAGAAGTCGGAGTTTGTAGTACTGGGACTTCTATAGAGGCAATGGAGGATTATGTCTCGAAGATGTTTGCTGATTAGCTTGACCGACTAGTATTGACAGTATAGAGAGTGACTGCTAGAGTGAACAAGAGAGCAAGAGATAGACTTGTCAATAAGTAGAGCAACTCCTCCCCCGTTACTATCCCTATCACTACGGAAGACAGAATATTTTTGCTGGCAAGATAACATAGAGTCATGCACAGTAGAAGAATCAGTCCAAGTTTCGGTTATTCCGATTATACTCGCATTGTATTGTGTAGCCAATGCATCTATGATATTTATTTTGAAGGAAATGGAGCGAATATTGACTAGAAAGCAATTCCAATTTTTAAAATCTAACAAAGTCTCAGATGATAAAGAAAATGAGTTCAGCTTCGATTGAGACTTAATGGTTTCACGAAAGGGAACTATCTATGGAGAAGTTCGCTGTCCTCCCGTCAAGAGAGGAAATTCTTCCATACCTCTGTCGACTTGTGCTACGTCTCCTACGCTCACGAACAAGTCCTGAGTGCTTGCTTGATTGCGAGTTTTTCTCGTAGAGGCTCTGCCGACTCCGCGAGCTCTGCCAACTGCAACGCTCCTTCCACGACCACGACCACGCTTCGGAATGGGAAGAGGAGAGGGTAATGGAATCTGAGCATTAGTTGCAGGAAGAGATTCACAATTAGAGCTAGTAGGAGAAGTCTCGACCATCGTAATTCGCGCTTTACTGATTCTCCTATTCAGCTCACGAGGGTTACGAAGTTGAAACACTTCCGGCCCGTTTCCGATATCTCTCACGAAGTGTAATACCTTACCTTCTAATTCATTTCTCCGTCCGCATTCTCTGCGAAGTTCAGCGTCGAATCGAAGCTGATGCTTCATGTAATCTGGACGCGGGTATGCGTGAACGTTATTGCTACACCTAGGAACGCATCTAGAGCTACGCGTATGAAGTAAAAACAAGTCACGAGTCTTTTTGTCTACAAACTGAACTTTAGCCGGTCTAGGTCGAGAGTTCACTCTATCGGCAACGTAGCTACGATCCGAATGTCTATGTATAGTGACTAGATTTTTGTTGAGTTTCCCATCGGAATTCACAAGAAGCCGAAGGTGAGGATCAGTAGCTAACTTGATTATGGATGCGAGAAGAGTGTCGTCTTCCGCTGCGGTTATCTGTTCGGAGTCACCTTCGCTGATGTTGATGAGAAGTAACACTTATGTGCGGAACGATTTACAGTACTTTTAAGTACATAGTTCCATTTTCATGCTCTCAAAAGTATGAATATTAATACGCTTTTTGTGTGTAGTTTATTCCGTTGCAACATGTTTATCCGACTTCTTAGCTCTGAAGATTTAAACACAACTTTTGGGGGCTCAATTCGAGAAAACTATTCGGGGAGCGGAATCGAACGGGTATTCTGATAAAAAATTTTTATTTATCAGTAAACACAATTTCATTTCTCATTTCTCATTTCTTTATTCCAAGCACATGAGATATCATGAAAACACAAATAAAAACAAAGTTAAATGCATGGACTTTCTTCTAAGTGGCGGTGTTTAGGGGTTGCGGTATAGATGAAAAAAAGGGGGGGAGGGTGATATACTTAAAATCGACAATTATATTAGTCAGGAACGAAAGGTTTAGGTAATATCTTTTCAGTAGGCAGAGATAATGATTGTATTTTGAAACTAGCAGTATTAGGTGTACTGACGATCTCAAAAGGTAATGAATTCCATACTGATAGCTGGCGAGAAACACATGTAGAAATAGAACATTTGCTAATATTATGAGGTGTTTTTAGCCTGAGTTCATGAGAATGGCGAGAAAATCTCTGTACTGCAGACAATTGAAACAAGTTCATAGTTTCAAGTTTACATTTTTGTGGACACATTTATGAATAAGTAAAAGGTCAGATATAGCACGACGATATTCAAGAGTTTCTAGGCCTAACATGGAGATTCTTTGTGAATAGGGAAGTCTGGAATGGCCAGATCTTGCTATGATTCTTCTCGTAAACGACCGCTGAACTTTTTCAATAGTTTTTACTAAGCCGGGGGATGAGGGATTCCATAACTCACTAGCGTATTCAAGAACAGGTCTGACATAAATTTTAAAAGCTGAAGTTAAAATAGGCGGACATGGTGACTTGAAGGCTTTTAACATCATGTTAAAGAGAGCAGAGCCTTTTTTACATTTGTCTTCAACATGATTACGATAAGAGAAACGATCACATATGATTACACCAAGATCTTTGGCAACTCTACCAACTGCTAGAGGTTGACTGTTCATGTAATAGACGCTGCGAGAATTGGATGATCCAAGATGAAGTACATTACACTTAGATATGGATAGGGACAAATTCCACTCTAGGCACCAATCGGTTATACGATTCAAAGCTAGTTTCATATAATTACAAGAGGTAGCGCGTCCCATTATTTTTATATCATCGGCGAATAAGCAAAATTTGATAGAATCGGGGATAGCTTCTTTAACAGAGTCGATGTACAACAAGAATAACAACGGGCCTAAAGATGATCCTTGAGGTATACCTGATATCACGGGAATTGGGTCAGATAGACTATTATCGATCATAACTGTTTGTGAGCGGCCAACAAGATAATCAGTTAACCATTTAACGATTGGAGAAGAGATACCAAAAGATGCTATCCTATTTAGAAGTAATCTATGATCAACAGAATCAAATGCTTTACTGATATCAAGGAATATTATATCGATAGGGGTGCTTTGGGATAACGAGTCAACAATGAACGAATTAGATTCAACTAAAGAGGTCTAAGTAGACCTCCTAGCTCTAAAACCAGCCTGGTAGGGCGATAAAAGGTTCTCTTTTTCTAAATAGCAAGATACTTCCTTAACAATAATTTTCTCCATAACTTTTGATAAGGAACAGTATAGAGAAATAGGTCTGTAATTGGTAACTAGATTCCGGGAATTACTCTTGTGTACTGGTTTTACTATAGATCTCTTCCATAGTAGGGGAACAGAGCCAGTAAGAAGGCTATTATTAAATAGGATGCATAATGGTTTAATCAGGGCAAAGCGACATTTCTTCAATAGAATATTAGAAATAGAATCAGGGGACGTGTTACACTTAGATTCAAGAGAAGATAAAGAAATAGGTCTGTAATTGGTATTATCTTCGGTTATATAATCGAAATTGAACGGCTCAGTAACGATTGGTAATTTAATTTCAGGTAATGGACATTGAAGAGGTACAGAAAATACGGACGAGAAATAGCGAGAGAACTCATCAGCTTTCTCTGATGGGGAACATTTTTCATTTAAATCACTATCGATCAAAGCGGGAATAGCATTATTGGCTGTACTCAAACGGCTCCTACAAGCCGCGAAAAATGATTTCTCATTACCTCGTAATATCAGTTGAGATTCTCTTTTAATTTCGAATTCTTTCAGCTTTTGATCAAACTCGGAAGTTTTTCTAATTATTTTATTGTAGTATGCATGAATCTTATTTACAATATTCGTTGACTTTTGCCGTTTTTGTGACCTTCTTTCTGTTTTCTGTACTTCTTTTCCTGTATTTCTATATCATATTTCAACTTCAAACTTCTATTTCATGTGTCTACTCTAGTATTTCATTCGAAACTCTTTTGTAATATATGATCTGTATGTGATTGTGATAAGCATCTCAAGTTCGAGAAAAGTGACCAAGTGATATATGTATATAGGAGATTAGAGAAAGAAAAGTATCAGTAAAAGAATCTGAAGTTTTAGGTGAATATCATCCACTAATATACGAGCGCAAACAGCTGTGGATTAGTATTATATTATGCGTTCCCCCATTACAGTTCCGTTTCATTACGTTCCCCCATTACCCCTCCTTCTTGTAAACGATGCCCCGAATAAGAGAAAAGACTTGATGAGATGATGGAAAAAATTACTCGACTCGAGAGTATAGTCGAGCAACTCGTCTCTCGTCTGTCTACTCTCCCTTCCTCGCCTGCCCCACCGTCACCATCGTCTATCCCCTCTCTCCTTTCTCTTCCCCCGCACATTCTCGCCTATGACGCCGTGATTCGAGCGATGACTGTGGATCGGAAGATGATTGAAGAGAAAATGGAGAGCATCGTGTGTGTTGGGCTCCCGGAGCACGACAAGGATGAGTCAACGGATGCAGCGGATCAGGGCTTTCTCAGAGCGCTCTCTCGGGATCTCAATCTCCCGGAGATCGCGACTGCTCGGTTTAGAAGGTTTGGTGACCCAGTCAAGAAAAGACGTGTTCTCAAGATTTTTCTCGTATCATCTTCTTTGAGAAGTCAAGTCTTGCAGCAAATTCGAAGAAGGCGCCCTGCCTGTCTTTCAGCTCTTCCGCACAGCTACATCAGGGAAGACTTGACGCGATAGGGACTCGAGCTAGAACGTGAGATGAAGAGAGTGGCCAGGGAAAGGATTCAGATCCCTGGTGGTCAGAAGTGGAAGGTCGTTGGGACTTCTCTCATACCAGTGCGGACGTTCTCATCCTACCATCCACAGCTACCCGCAACTCCGATGAACACTATCTCGTCGCCGCAGAGTTCCGGTCCAGCTTCGCAGAACGTAACAACGAGAAGATAGGTCAGTGGCTCTCCTTTTTTGACCCTCGTAGCCCATATTCTCCTATTGATATTGACGTTTCGACAATAAGTTGCATTTCATTCAATGCTCGTTCTCTTCGTAAAAAACTTTACGAAGAGAACGAGCCAGGGAAAGGATTCAGATCCCTGGTGGTCAGAAGTGGAAGGTCGTTGGGACTTCTCTCATACCAGTGCGGACGTTCTCATCCTACCATCCACAGCTACCCGCAACTCCGATGAACACTATCTCGTCGCCGCAGAGTTCCGGTCCAGCTTCGCAGAACGTAACAACGAGAAGATAGGTCAGTGGCTCTCCTTTTTTGACCCTCGTAGCCCATATTCTCCTATTGATATTGACGTTTCGACAATAAGTTGCATTTCATTCAATGCTCGTTCTCTTCGTAAAAAACTTTACAGCTTATATGTCTTGCTTAATTCTAATGTTTACGGTGTGATAGGGATAACTGAGACTTGGTTAACAAGTCAAGAGAATGATTTATTAATAACAAGTAATACTGGATATCAGATTTTCCGCTGTGATAGAAGCAGTTCAATGAGAGGAGGAGGTGCAGCCTTCTTAGTTTCTTCTCGCATCCCTTGTTCTATCGTTTCGTCTTGCTCAGACGACGGCTTTGAAGCTGTTACCATAGATATTTTTGAGCAATCATTTTCTTCAGTAAAGAGTAAGTTGAGATGTATTTGTGTGTATCGCTCGCCATCCTGTCCAATTTCTTATTTTTTAAAGCTTTTGTCGTACTTCAAACAGATATTTAATTCTAATACTACTGATATTTTTCCCATCATGACCACTGGTGATTTTAACCTGTCATTCATTGACTGGTTCAATTATCATTTATCGCATAGAGATGGTCAACATGAGATGTTCCTTGAATTCATGACAGACAATTTTTTGACTCAGTATGTCTACTCTCCAACAAGGAACGAAACTATTCATGATTTATTATTCACGAATGTACCCATAATTTCTGAATGTAATGTTATCGGTCGTTTTAGCGGTAGTGACCACAACATGGTCTCATTCAAATTATCTTTAAATGCTACTTCAATTTCATTGTCTCCCCCTTTCAAGTTGTTCACTAAAGCCAACTGGCCCGCTATTGAATATCAAATCGCTGTACATAATTGGACTCATACATTTTCTACGATGGACTAATCATTATCTTGTTTCTTTCATTCGCTCTCTTATTGAGAAGTATGTCCCGAACATTAATTGCGGAGACCAAACGTTTCGTTATCCCAGTTTTCTCCGTAAAATGCACCGCAAGCTGCAATTTCTATATCAGAATTCCTCATATTCTGATTACTGTATTAGGAAAACGGTTGAATTTGATAGATTATTACATGAGTTCGAACCTAAACAGGAAGCTAAGTTGATATTGCGGGGCAATCAAAAGTCGTTTTTTGCTGCTTGCAGAAATCGTTTGAGTAATAATGTAAATCAAGCCATGCCCACTTTAATAGACGACCAGGGACATGAAATAACTTCGTCATTAGAAAAGGCAGACGCTTTCTCCCATTATTTTTCTTCTGTTCTTTCGAAGCCCTTGCAAGATCCCTTACCATTTCCAACCTATCCTGAAGTAAATGAACCATTTAGTCTTGACTGTATAACTGAGGAGATGGTTTTACGCGCTCTCTCTTCTCTTGAATCTAAATGTAACAAACACTTCCCCCGATGGTATTCCTAACATTTTATTGAAGAAATGTCGTTTAGCTCTTGTGAAGCCGTTATGTTTCAAAAACAGTCTTCTCTCAGGCATTGTGCCGACTATATGGAGAACTTCTATAGTTAAACCAGTACATAAGACTGGTTCACGTAACTCTGTCTGTAACTATAGACCAATTTCTTTATGTTGCTCTTTGTCTGAAGTCATAAAAAATTGTTTTTAGTGAAGTCTATTCGTATCTAGAAAATGAACAGTTGTTGTCCCCTCACCAAGCAGGTTTTAGAGCAAAAAGATAGACTACCACATTTTTGGTAGAATCTCATGCTTTCATTGTTGATTCTCTTGCTCAAGGTTTCTCCGTTGATATTGTTTTTCTAGATATAATCAAAGCTTTCTACTCAGTTGACTACAGACTGCTTTTGCACACAGTTCATTGTTATGGTTTTCCGTCTAATATTGTTAGATGGCTTAGTAGTTACCTGAATCAACGTACCCAGTCAATGAACATCGATAATGTTTTTTCCAACCCTATTTCCGTTATATCAGGAGTCCCTCAAGGCTCCTCGCTAGGTCCACTTTTGTTTTTAATGTACATTGACTCTGTTAAACATGTATTTTCTCCCAATATTCAGTTCTCCTCATATGCTGACGACATTAAAATATTGGGACGCGTCCCTCTTTCTGTAAATGAGATACAGCTCGCTCTCAACTGTGTTTCAGCATGGTGCTCACAGTGGAACTTGTGTTTATCGCTATCTAAATGTAGTGTTTTACACCTTGGTTCATCTAATTCTCGTAATGTTTATCATATGAGAAATATACCCATTCTAGCAAGTGAATCAGCCAAAGACCTTGGAGTAATAATATCCGATGGTTTTTCTTATCGTAAACATATACATGAGAAATGTAAAAAAGCCTCTTCTGTTGTGAATATGTTATTAAAAGCGTTCAAATCGCCATTCCTTCCTCTTCTGACTTCTGCCTTTAAAATCTATGTACGACCATTATTAGAGTATGCTAGCGAGCTCTGGAGCCCTACGTCCTCGGGACTAGTAAAACTTATCGAGAAAGTACAACGCTCGTTTACGAGACGAATTCTAGCTAGAGCCGGTCACCCTTTACTTCCGTACTCAGAGCGGCTATTGTTGTTAAACTTCAAACTCTTGAATACTGTCGAGCCATTGCTGACCTTACTTTCATTCACAAATGTATTCATGAGAAATGTGACATAGATACTATTCATTTATATGAAATATCAACTGTTGAACGTTTTTCTCGCCATTCTCATTATTTTCGTCCTATTCCGCCCAATAATATTAATCAGTCTTTTATATCAACATGTGTTACTCGTCAGTTATCAGTATGGTATTCATTGGATTTTGAAATCGTAAACGATCCTAATTGCAAGGTGTTTAAGAACAATTTACTTAAATTGCCTGTCAACCTAGTTTTACCAAATACTTTTGTTTCTGATAACTAAAGGCTCGTTTCTTTTATTAATAGCATTTTCTATCTCCCCCCTTCCCCTAGTTGAGCAACCTTTTGCTTACCGCCACTAGAAAGACAGTCCATGCATATCCGCTATTGTTATTGTTCACTGTGAACCGAAGTTGAATATAATCTGTGCAAGGAATAAAGAATGAATGAATGCCTTTTTCAGTTCGCATCTCTGTCTCTCTATCATTTTTGTAGTCTTTCGAGATGCCTTCGCTCAGGGGCATTGTAGGTGAATCGTATCTGTCTAAAGATGCATTACCCTAATAATCTCACGTTATTTTTCTTTTCTTACCTGCTCCTTTTCGCTCATCTCTCTCCTCTTTGCTCTGTCTCCTCTCGCGCCTCTCTCTCTCTCTCCTCTTTATCTTCTCTCGTCTTTCTCCACAATATCCTTACTCGTTTCTCTCTTTTTCTCTATTCCATTCCCAACCTTTCTCGATCTTTCTTTCTCTCTTACTGTCAATCTATTCATTTTCTCACCTTTTCCTCTTTACTCGATCCTCTTTGCTCTTTCTCATCTCTCTGCTCTCTCCTCTCTATAGCTTTTTCCTTTCTGTTTCTTCTTTAATCTCTTTCTCTTTTCTTTTCTTTTCTCTCCCTGTTTATTCTCTCTTTGTTTTTTTATTATTTTTTGTTTATTCATATTTCTTCGAAAATAAAACTACTTTATAAAAATTATCTCTTCCAAGTTCCTTTCACCGTTTTGCTCAAACCATAAAAAATGATGAGGGGCCAACATTGTGAAGTGCACTGTATCTATATAGATACATATAATGTTTTTATTTCATTTCTTCCTCCGCTTCCCTTTGATTATCACGGACTCAGTATTTTGTTCTTAGTTCATAGTTTCTACGGTCACAATTTAGTTCTTTTCTCTTTGCTCTTATGTTGTACTCTCCCCTTCTCACAACTGCTCAGTCTAGTGTCAAGACAACTAAAATAGTGTATCCTTCGTTCTTTTCTCTCTATCTCTTTAAATCTACGTCCTTCTATCTCTCTCTATTTTCTCTCTTTCTCTCTGTGCATGATTCTCTCACCCTTTCAATCATTCTTCACTTCTATTTGACCGCCCACATATGCTCCGCCCATCGCGCGCGTACCTAAAAGTCCCATCTCATCGCTTTATATATGTAGTACCACGTTTATCACTTTCTTCATTCTCAACTTCTTCCAATTCTTTTTCATTTTTTTAGTTCTTCACACAATATTCTATTTGTATCAAAGTCTCTATTTCTATACCTTTTCGAGCCATATTTCCCTTCGTTTATTTTGTCTGCAGTCTGATTCAGAACTCTTTTAACATTAATCTTTTGTTTGGTTTTCTTATGCCACGACATTCATTTTCCTTCTCCGGGTTTTATTAGGTTATTGGCTATCTCACAATAGTCCAAAAATTGGTATCGCGTCAGTTTGTAACAAGACACTTAGTTACACGACTTGTTGTTACACGCCCTTCACAGATTTTTTCGCTTAGGCTCAGTAAAAATGTATGTTGACGAGGCCGTACGGCTTCGGAACGAGACCGCATGAAAGAATTCTCACTTTCTTGATTCTTTGTCGATTCAATGACTAACTTTTTCAAAAAATACAGTAGTTAAAACACACTAAAAACGAAATCCCCTCAAACGAAGTATCTTGTAACTGTCGTGTAACAAAGTGTCATGGATCCAAAAAAAATACCATCGTGCAGTAATGAAGGGGAAGATGTAAGAACTTAAACAAGAAAGCTTTTGATTTTGTTTTGTCTTCAAGTCTTCTAAAGCCTACCCTGAACATGATTTTCAGTTTGTGCCTCAAAAGATGCATCTCAAAACTGCCAGCAAGGTTTCTCTGGCTTCTTTACATTTGTGATAATATTCCTTGATATCAGTAAAGCATTTGATTCTGTTGATCATAGATTACTTCTAAATAGGATAGCATCTTTTGGTATCTCTTCTCCAATCGTTAAATGGTTAACTGATTATCTTGTTGGCCGCTCACAAACAGTTATGATCGATAATAGTCTATCTGACCCAATTCCCGTGATATCAGGTATACCTCAAGGATCATATTTAGGCCCGTTGTTATTCTTGTTGTACATCGACTCTGTTAAAGAAGCTATCCCCGATTCTATCAAATTTTGCTTATTCGCCGATGATATAAAAATAATGGGACGCGCTACCTCTTGTAATTATATGAAACTAGCTTTGAATCGTATAACCGATTGGTGCCTAGAGTGGAATTTGTCCCTATCCATATCTAAGTGTAATGTACTTCATCTTGGATCATCCAATTCTCGCAGCGTCTATTACATGAACAGTCAACCTCTAGCAGTTGGTAGAGTTGCCAAAGATCTTGGTGTAATCATATGTGATCGTTTCTCTTATCGTAATCATGTTGAAGACAAATGTAAAAAAGGCTCTGCTCTCTTTAACATGATGTTAAAAGCCTTCAAGTCACCATGTCCGCCTATTTTAACTTCAGCTTTTAAAATTTATGTCAGACCTGTTCTTGAATACGCTAGTGAGTTATGGAATCCCTCATCCCCCGGCTTAGTAAAAACTATTGAAAAAGTTCAGCGGTCGTTTACGAGAAGAATCATAGCAAGATCTGGCCATTCCAGACTTCCCTATTCACAAAGAATCTCCATGTTAGGCCTAGAAACTCTTGAATATCGTCGTGCTATATCTGACCTTTTACTTATTCATAAATGTGTCCACAAAAATGTAAACTTGAAACTATGAACTTGTTTCAATTGTCTGCAGTACAGAGATTTTCTCGCCATTCTCATGAACTCAGGCTAAAAACACCTCATAATATTAGCAAATGTTCTATTTCTACATGTGTTTCTCGCCAGCTATCAGTATGGAATTCATTACCTTTTGAGATCGTCAGTACACCTAATACTGCTAGTTTCAAAATACAATCATTATCTCTGCCTACTGAAAAGATATTACCTAAACCTTTCGTTCCTGACTAATATAATTGTCGATTTTAAGTATATCACCCTCCCCCCTTTTTTTCATCTATACCGCAACCCCTAAACACCGCCACTTAGAAGAAAGTCCATGCATTTAACTTTGTTTTTATTTGTGTTTTCATGATATCTCATGTGCTTGGAATAAAGAAATGAGAAATGAGAAATGAAATTGTGTTTACTGATAAATAAAAATTTTTTATCAGAATACCCGTTCGATTCCGCTCCCCGAATAGTTTTCTCGAATTGAGCCCCCAAAAGTTGTGTTTAAATCTTCAGAGCTAAGAAGTCGGATAAACATGTTGCAACGGAATAAACTACACACAAAAAGCGTATTAATATTCATACTTTTGAGAGCATGAAAATGGAACTATGTACTTAAAAGTACTGTAAATCGTTCCGCACATAAGTGTTACTATTCATGTTTATTTGTACTCCTTCAGTCAAAATTTCCTTTCGTCTCTTTCAAATAACCTCTGTTTGAAAAAAAACGCTCTTTAGGGTATCGTTTTACCGTGCAAGAAAAATTCATGAACACCAGAGTCATGGGTATCGTTTTACCCCGCGAGAGAAAATTCATGAACACCGGAGTCATGGATATCACTTTGCAGTTGCAAGACAAATTCATGAACACCGGAGTCATGGGTATCGTTTTACCGTGCAAGACAAAATCAATGAACACCGGAGTCATGGACACAGTCAACAACCTTTTTCAGAATCCTTGAGTTCTTTCTTATTTCTTAACCAAATTTTTTATGTTGAATATTTTTAATCATGAAAAAACAACTAATATTTTAAGTTTTTTCAAATTTCCTTATCACAGAAGAAACTGGATGTCAAAGCGAATCTCGGTGAAGTCGTGCAGAGACCCGTGCTCAAAGCGCGTCGAAGGCTGAGAAAAGTTCACACGGCCCCTTCGAACGCGACCCCAGTGGTGCCTCCCAAGAAGGAAGAATCTCCCCTGATTCTTGTCTGATTCATGAAGTCGTGCAGAGACCCGTGCTCGAAGCGCGCCATATATTGCTCTTCAAAAAAATTGATAAAGATGAAACTTTCAGTGTTGATATTTTAGCCCTTCTCTTTTTTGCCGACGTAACAGTCGACTGGGTTCGCTCATGTAAAGATTAGTCATCATTGCTGGAAAAGCGAGTTCGGAAACGGCCTTAAGAAATACATTTCATTGAAGGTGTCTTTACCAAAACTTTCTCAGTCCGCTTCCGAGATCCGTGTTATCTCTCAATTATAATCGAATGAAGATTTTAATGATAAACTTTGATCTGTGTTGATGCGTTGTTAAGAAGAATAGGGCTTCGAACGTTTCGCTTTATAAAAGCATCGTCAGCGAATGGAATCACCTAAACACAATGGTGAGCACAGCAGAAATAAGTATCAAAAAGGATAAGAAAAACAAATACAAAGCAAAATAACGAACCAAGTAATGGTGATACAGCCAGAAGAGGTGGCTGTGATATAGAACATAATTGCAAAACCACCGAAGTAATAATACGAGGGAAAAAACAGAAAAACAATATGGATCAAAACAAGCGAGACGATCCTAAGGAAAAGGCAGGAGGGAGAGATGAGAGAGCTCTTCTGCCATTTCGCTCTTGTTGTTAAGGTCAGGTTTTTGAGTATCAATCAGCTAGGCCTCAATAATTCTACGGCGTACAACATTAGTTTCCACATGCAGAATAGAACCGGTGAGTACAACTGTTACATAGATGTTCATTTTGAGCAACAAGGACTCTGGTTCTTGCAAGAAATTTTACAAAAAAAAAAGTTTTTTGCAAGTACCAGAGTCCCTGATGCTCAAAATGAACATTTATGAACAAAAAATTGAAACCGAAGCGTTTAAAGCCCACGAGCGCTGCTACTTAAACTGCAGAAGTGCCGAATTTCTTTAAAGAGGAAAGTTTTAAAACATCAAAATGTGTGGAGATGCATTTTTTCTTTCTTAATTTCACATGTATGATTTTTTTCTTTTTTTAATTATTCACACATCGTCGATATCTATCAAAGAAGTTCTCATTTCTTTGGATGCACCTTGAATATTTTTTCGTTTTTCGTAAGTAAAAACGGTTTTTTAGTCGGAGGCCTCGTTTATAATAAACGGTTTATTCCCTCTCTTTAACTTGTTCATTTTTCCTAATTTTTGAGTATCATTTATTATCATTGTGTGATTATTCAAAATTACTAACGTAAAAACCTATCAATACTTTGATTTACTTTTCAGTGAAAACAATTGAGAAAAAAATCATTATAATTTCTTATGTGGAAGCGATTCGATTTGGAGAACAACAAAAGTGATTCAATTGGATAAATTTGTTGAAAATCAACAGAAATTTCCTGAAAAAGGTTTGTACAATCAGGTTTTAATTTTATTTTGTATTACTATGAGCATGAAAAAATTGTGTCGAAAAGGGGTCACAACAGACCGTGTAATGGTTCTCATTCCTAGAAAAGTGGTGAGAATGCCCATCAAAGTCCCGCTAAGAAATGGCCAGGTAATTTAGCCGTATTTTGAGAGAGCGATTACTTTACTTTACACAAATACATACTCAGGCTTGTAGAAATGACGACCTAAAGGCTCATGAACTGCTAGAAGTCGAGTTTTGGATGAGCTTCGATGAAAAGGATTATCGGACAACTGCTCTTTCAATTGAAAACGTAATGAATTGCTTTACAAACATGATCTGTCCATTAGTTCTGTTTAAAAAAACATTTTTTCTACCTCTCTCTCTCTCTCGTCCCTTGTTGTGTTTTGCCCAAAAACAATTCAATAACCAGTTTATCTGCATTCGTTTCGGAAAAGCTTTACAAAACTTTGAAGATTCAAATGAATAGAAAAAACAATTCACTGCACCGAAACAAAAGTTTTTACAAAAAAGGATCGAAACATACGTTGATTGTGAGCTGCCTCTGAGTTGTGACGTTAAAAGTAAATAAATAAAAAAATCCTGATTCGAACAAAATTGTAAGTGGATGAAAAAAGAGAGAATAAACGGAGAAATTTGAGATTAAAATGAAAGAAAAATTCAGTTTATAAAAAAACTTTATATCGTAATATCTTTTTGTCAGTCACAAAATTGAATTCAAGAAATATATATTCTTTTATGAAGTAGAAAATGTTCGAATAACGCCTACTTCTGGAAATATTAAGAAACCAGACATGTGATGAGGAAAGGAATTCACTCAACAGCTAAAAATCGTGTTTTTACGGGATCGTTTTTAGGCACTGTGCGTTTAACCATCCCCCAGAGGTTCAATTGGATCAGATAAGAGTGTCATTTTCTTGATACGGTATCGTTCGCCTAAGCGTTTTTAATATAAAAATTACTTTTTAAATGTAAAAATTTTTTAAATGTAAATAAGTCAGAAGTATGACCCATGGAACCTCTGGAGGGGAAGGGGTGGTTAATTTTATCTTTGTTTATGGTTGAGATGGGAAGGGGTCGATCCTAAAAGCGCCTAAGATACCTCGCCTCAGCGAATACCCAAATGCTGGTTGGTTTTTAACCTAACCTTACCAGAGAAAGGGTACATAACCACTAGGCGAAACAACTCTTTCTTTTCAAAAAAGAAACAGAAACACAAGTTTCAGCCACAGTTCTTCCTCCTCCACCATCATTCGAGGAGAAGCACAGGCGGAATCGAGTGAAGATGCCGCAAACTGACCTGGAAAGCTTCGAGAAGGAGGCAGCGGGCTCATATTTGCCGGTCTCGGAAAGAGAAGCTCAACTGGCGGCAATTTCGCTGGCTTGTTCGCCACTCGCCTTACCTCCTGTTCTTGACGAGCAACTAAGATCAGGTTAAAATTTTGTTATTTTGAAAATAAATAACTCAACCTTTGGGTTGTGAGAAAGAAAAATCCAATCAAAACTTTCTTTTCCAGTGTCAAACCCAACGACAAAGGTACTGGTGGGCGCTGGATTTCTCACTGCGATGGACGAGTTGGTGACCACCTCGCTCAATGCAAATGCATTAGCTCTACTTTCATTGGAGAAAGAAGACAAACAGGCGACAATGGGCTACATAAAACTTGCAAGCAAGTTCTGCTCAGTTCTTCATCAAGACTTGACCGCCTTAAGGAGAGAAAGAGCTCTAAGAGGGATGAAGATCGACACGAAGTGTCTACCCGCCTACAGATCTGCTCCAGTGGAGAGAATGAGCATTGCGCCCAAATTCGCTCACGAGGAATCTCGTGCTCCTCTCTTTGGACCCAACTTGCTGAGCGAGTTAGACAGATCCTCACCGACCAGCGACATCAGGAAAACGATCACAGCCCTACAAAGACGGCAGCACCCAAACCAAACGAGGACAGGGTATGAATCGCTTGAACTTTCATCTGGTCAAAATGGGAAGAGGTACTTCCTAGAATGGGAGAAAATTTGCAAGGATCTAGTGGCACTAGAAGCAATCAAAGGCTATCGCCTCCCTTTTTCAGGGATGAGACCATCCACTAGAAAAATCCGAGTTTTCCCTCGTAGGTACTCATTTCACGAAAACGAATCGATAAAACTAGAAGTTGCCAAACTTCTATCAAAGGGAGCAATAGTAGAGAAAACAATCACAGATGATGTTTGGCTCTCCCCTGTTTTCGTGATACCCAAGAAAGACGGTAATAAGCGCATGATTATAAATCTGAAATCCCTAAACACATTTCTCAAGTATCAACACTTCAAAATGGAAAGGGTAGATATGCTCTCTGACTTAATGGAACGAGGAGATTTTTGCGCAAAGGTTGATTTGAAGGACGCTTACTTCAATATCCCAATACACCCGCCAGACCAGAAGTATCTCGGTTTTCAAGTAGACGGGAAGGTTTATCAATACAAGGTATTACCTTTCGGGTTAGCATCTGCCCCATACATCTTCAACAAGGTAATGAGACCAATAATACAGCATTTGAGATCTCAGGGGGTAAAATGTCTAATCTACTTGGATGACATTCTCTTAGTAGGAAATTCCTTCCAACAAGTTTCTCATCACATTGAAATGACACTGAAGCTATTACAAATTGAGACTGAAGATAAACTGGGAAAATCCTTCCTGATACCAGTCCAGCAGATTGAATTTCTAGGAATCGGAGTCGATTCCGTAAATATGAGATTTTTCGTTCCTCCCAGAAAAATTTTTCAAATTCAATCGGAAGCAAGGACTCTATTGTTGCAAGAAAATGTTTCGGGAACGGAACTTGCAGCCTTTCTAGGAAGAGTTAATTCAATCTCAATTGCTTCAAAGACTTCAATTCTTTACTCTCGATTCCTGCAAAGAAAACTGGGACCCATCTCTAGAAATGGGGTTTACGACACCCGGGTAAATCTTGATGAACAATGCAGAAAGGATCTAAAATGGTTCATAGATAACCTCACAAGCTTCGCACAAGAAACCATACAATTTCCGAATGCTAGCATCACTATGAGCACAGATGCTTCTGGTGAGGGTTGGGGAGCCGTTTGTCAGAGTAAGAAAACGGGAGGTAGATGGGATGAGGAAGAATCTCTACTACACATCAACGAGCAAGAAATGCTAGCCTGTTGGCTAGGTATTCAATCGTTTAGTGCCACCTTGGAGGGAAAAACAATACGCTTGCAAATGGATAACACTTCAGCAATTGCGTATGTGAACAATAGAGGTGGTACGCGAAGCATGGGTATGCTTAAAACCGCAAAACTTATTTGGAATTGGGCGAATCGCACCAATACAAGTATTCTGGCAACCCATATCCCCGGTAAGTTCAACACTATGGCTGACCAAGAATCACGCAGATTCATGTACGAAGAATGGTCTCTAGGTGAGGAATATTGTAATGATATTTTCACTAGATTTGGCGTCCCAAACATAGACCTTTTTGCCAGCAGATTGAACAATAAATGCGCTGCTTATTTCTCATGGCGGCCAGACCCGGGAGCTCTTGCAGTTGATGCGTTCACCAGAAACTGGAAGGGTCTTTGCGCTTACGCCTTCCCACCATTTAATCTGGTAACGAGAACAATAAGAAAAGCCCTGGAAGACAAAATTCAATCCATGATTTTAGTTGCTCCAGACTGGAAGTCTCAAGCTTAAATGTCGATCATTCCTACGCATGCTTGGGCGACCTCCGTAATAATTCAAGCAAAAGTCCAGAACATTCTCACCAACCCATTGGGAGAGAAACACCCTTGCTGTGGCCCCCACTTCAGACTCCGAGCATGGCTAATCTTACCGGTCAGTGGGAAGAAAGTGGGTTATCAAAAGCAGCATCCGCCTACATACTAAACAGTTGGGCTCCCGCCACTCAAAAACAGTATGATTCTGCTTTGAAAAGTTGGATTCTATTTTGTACCAAGAAGGGAAACGCAAGCGCACCCACTCAGATCACCATCGCTAATTACTTAGCAGACTTGAAACAACAGGGTAGAAAATTCAATACCATCGGCGTTCATAAAGCCGCTATCTTGTCATTCTATTCAACACAGCAGGGAAATAGAGAAGATATGCCACTTATCGGTAAGCTAATGAAAGGCATTTTTCGAACAGATCCCCCTAGACCTAGATACTCCGACGTTTGGGAAGTAGGTCAAGTCATAAACATGCTTAAAACATGGGGAGAAACGAAAGATTTATCGCGAAAATGGTTGACGCTGAAACTAGCCATGTTACTAGCATTGGCAGCCCCTAAAAGAGTATCAGAACTTGCGCAGTTGTCTCTGGGAAATCTTCAGAAAGGACCGGATTCATATACTTTTTATCTAGATATGACCAAAAACAGAGGAATAGGGCAGCGTTCCCACTCGGCCAAATATTACAGGTTCATCGAACCGATCCTCTGCCCCATCGCAACCATTGAGCATTACCTGGAAATAACTAAGAGTGATCCTAGACCGGACGAGCTATTATTATCGATAACAAGTCCTCATAAAAGTATAACCTCACAAACGGTCGCGAGGTGGCTCAAAACAGTACTCAAGTTAGCGGGGTATGAATCTTTCGGCGCTCACTCGACACGGGCGGTGTCGACCACAATGGCTAAGAATGCTGGGTTGTCCTCGAAACAAATAATTGAAGCGGCAAATTGGGCTCCTCTAAGCTCTACATTTGAAAAATTCTACTTCAAAGGGGACAGCACAGCGCAGGATTCCTTCCAAGTTGCGGTTCTTGGTCAAAGGTATCTTTGAAAAAGCCATTGATTGATATGAGCAATGAGATATAATGTTATATTTTGCTAGACAAACACAGTTTGTTGAAGTAAAATATTTATTATGTCTCTTTGCGAATATCAATCATATGGAGGGTTAATCTCAACCAAATTTTCAAAGTTTAATGTTTTAATTAATAAAAAAACAACAAATTTTTAAAAAATTTTTCTCCAAATTTCGTTATCACAGAAGAAACTTGATGTCGAAGCGAATCTCGGTGAAGTCGTGCAGAGACCCGTGCTCAAAGCGCGTCGAAGGCTGATAAAAATTCACACGACCCCAATGAACGCGACCCCAGTGGTGCCTCCCAAGAAAGAAGAATCTCCCTTGAGTCCTGTCTGAGTCATGTCCGATTCAAATAAAACTGACCACTTTCTTTTGGATAAACGGAATGGTAGGAGTTTAGACGAGTAGGCATTGTTTTATCCTCAGCTTTTCTCGATTGTTTTTTGCTGGTTAGTGTTAGTCAATTATTTTATTATTTAAATAGTGACAAGCTATTGTTGTATGAAAAAATCGTTCTCAACTTCTCCTCAATCTTTCAAAGCAGTCTTCACGGAATAAAAAATAGTCAACATTGCTTGACTTTATTCTGATGAATTTATTTCACTCGTACCTTTGAACATGATAAAGATATTATATATATACTAGGAGTACAGATTGTAGGGTAACCAAGACCACCTTCATGAATTCTTCCGAGGAAGTTTATGATGGCTTGGGAAGAAGGTTTTTTCCCGTCTATGTAACTATGCTCGCAAAAAGACGACCATTTCCTAAGGGCACTATCATATTGCTTAAGCGTAAAAGGGGCCCAGGAGTTCATTACTGCTTAAACTCCGACGGAGTCCAGTCCTGTGGTCATAAGATTCGATCTAACATTCTCCATGCTGTGAGCTTCAGTGTCTGAGGGGAGATGGGGTGAGCGTTGCCCTTGAGATCTTTCAGAATCGACACTATAGGCAGTTTCATTCGATCCCGGGCAGACTGTGACAACAGGGGATACCAGTCCTGACTCGGCCAATCTGGCGCGATCAAGATCAGCTTTGCCCCTTCTCGGATCGCCTTCCTGACTGTTCTTCAGACTAGGCGGAACGGTGGAAAAGCGTATGCGTGTAGGTCCGACCATGCTTGCCTGAAGGCGTCGCACGCCTTCGCATTTGGGTCTAGGCGGAAAGAGAAAAACTCCCTACACTTCGTGTTATGACGAGTGGCAAACAGGTCTATGGAAGGCTCGCCCCATCTTTCCCACAGAATATCAACTATCTGTCTATCCAGGGACCATTCATAATGGTCCGAGAAAGTTCGCGACTCGTAATCTGCTTCTACATTCTCAGAGCCTGGTCTATACATAGCAGAGAGGTGCACATTGCGATTCATAGCCCAGTCCCAGACTTGCTGCGCAACCTTGTTAAGAGCTGTGCTACGTACGCCTCCTCACTTATTTATAAACCAAACCGCTGTATTGTTATCTAGCTCTAGCTGGATTGTCGTGTTTTTCATCCCATTTGCAAAACTGTTAGACCTAGAGAAACAAGCAGATCTGTGGCACACTTCCTGACGCTGTCGAGATCTTCTGAGGTATCACCGAAGAAAATCAAGTCGTCTATGTAGACTAGCATGCGGATGCCGTATTTTCGTAGCTTCTCTGCAACGGGCCGCAACAGGCGTGTGTACACGTATGGAGCAGTTGACAGACCAAACGGGAGAGCCCGAAACTTATAGAGTGTCTCTCTGTGTTGAAAAAGCGAGAAACTTCTGGGAGTCCTCATGGATGGGAACGGCGAAGTATGCGTCTTTCATGTCTATCTTTATCACGAACTCTCCCCCGCTAATCAGGTCTTGGGTGAAGAGAAACTGTTCCATTTTGAAATGAACTTTTTCGACAAAAAAAATTCAAAGGTTTCAGATTTATGACCGGTTTCTGCCTTCCATCCTTCTTAGGTACCAGAAATATGGAAGACAACCAAACCCTTGAGCCCCACGGAATGACGCTAATTGCGCCTTTCTCGAGTGAGCTATCAACTACTCTGTCGATCTTGGGCCTATTATCTTGCCTTTCATGAATACGAATAGATAGAGGTGGGTGTGTGCGTATAAAAGGTATCTTATAACCCTGTACGGTTTCTTTTATCCACGTGTCTCTAGAGAGTGCTTCCCACTTTTCTACTCTAAAGCGGATCCCACCTACCCCGGAAAGTTCTATCTCATCCGAAAGTGTGTCAACAACGCACCTTTTCAAGTGTGGCTTCTCAGGTTTGCGCTGTTGTGTTGACTTGTGTTGAGCGACTTGGAGAAGTCGTCTGGCTGTGCTGCGGTAATAACTTCCTTCTGAAGTCCCTCGCCAAAGATGGGCGGAACTGGCTCTCGACAACGACTCACGGTTGTAGTCGAAGAGATCGAAGCTGTCCTGAATGTCGGCATCGCCTTTCGCGGCTCGACACCCACAGACCTCAACAATTTACTTTTTGTTTATATCAACATAATTGTTTATATATTCTGAATAAAAGCTAACCTTAGTATGCTACATATCTCTCCGGAATGCGGTTAGATCCTGGATGCATAAGCTTAGAAGATGCATAGCAGCGGATATGTACCCGGTCGCCGTCTCGGAATTCTCTGAGACGCGGCCAGAGATGCATTCATCGAAAGCAAAGGCTAGCCCTGCTAACGCCGTAGTGGTGACCTCTTGTGTCGCCGCCAGTGAGCTTTCGCTGATGTGGCACTTCGCAAACTGCAAGTAGAATTATCATCAACTATCATGCAAGACAAAGTTTTTTTTAGCAGGGCAATATAATCACCAGCTCAAGGTTACCTTTATGACTCCTACGGAGTCGTCCGTCTCTGGAGATATGGCCAGTTTAGACGCTGGAAGCGGCATCGAATGCCGATCGTTCTTCGCGCTCGAGGAACTTTCCGTTTGCATGAAGCTCGAAGGTACTGAGTGCCCACTCGGAGATGCGCACTCTCTTTCTTTGGGGCTTCTCCTGTAGCGTTGGTGCAGGGGAAATGGTGTCCGCTGCGCTCGCGAATTCGAAACCGTCGGTATCTTGTAGCGAGGCTTCAGTTCCGATGTTCTTACCATGCTCTTTGCAGCATCTGGTGATCGTCGAGCTGTCTGAAGGCGACGAGCGTGATCGCTCTCGTCGGTTCTTGCTTCGCTTTTTGTAGGTCCTCGCGTCTTCATCGCTTGATGACGAGCCTGATGAGGACGACATGAACGTGTCTGCTCTTCTACCGGCTTCGCCGGCTCCTAGCTGGGCCGTTCCCTCCTCATACGATCGCGTTAAAACGAATACACAGAACCGCTGGAAGTATTATGAGCTCCTAAGTCGAATATTCGTTATAAAAAGTCTTTAAATTTGGTTTAAAACATTTAAAGAGAACGCTTTTTTTCAAAAAAGACTCGGTTATGAGCCGTGTTTCATGTGGTTGACAGAATTTTTTTAATATCATGAAATCTTCTTCGAATTATTTTTTACAGGAAGAAATTCATCCCGTGTACAACATCACATTTGGAATGAAGAGACCGAATCGAATGATATCCCAGCACGTCAATCATAACGTTATTATTAAATTTTCATAAATTTTTTCAATTGTTTTTCTCATTCTCGAAAAAAATCTAAAAACGTTTTTTTCCTCTTAATATTTGTGCCGCACGCTGTAGAGGTTTCTGGACAAGCTGGTTAATAATAATCACTGTTCACAAAATTCCGATTCTCCAGAATCGTGTTTGATACATTTTCAATGGTAGAAGCAGGCGACTGATAAGTTTTAATTCGCTGATTTAACTCAGCTTCGACAACGATGGGGTCTTTTTGATTACAAAACTTTTTTGTTGCTCTATTCAGCAATCTAAAATCCTTTTTCATTATTGTTATCCCTTCTTGTGACCGTAGGAACTTGTGACCGTAGGCGGAAACATAAACACAATTCTACTTCCATTATCTGCCTCTGTTGATGATTTTGCCAATACGCGTGTGTTTTGAGGTTCGAAGGCCTAATCAACTGTGAAAATCTCCTCGCTAAAGCTTCAGATTGGGCGATGTAGCTGCGGGCATTCGACAACAAACGGTAAGCTTTCTTCTATCTTACTTCTCTAGTTCTGTCCGTGAGCATCGCTCACTTGCGACCCCGATAAGATTTATACAAAAGCTTATTATAAACAGATCAGTGTTGATTTCTCCAATACGACAAAGTCCATGCCAAATTTTCACATGTTGCGCTTTGGGTTTTGGTTTTACCTCTTTTTGACCTTATTGACATTTGTGGATGTTGAAGTGGGCGATGGTCCAGGACGAGCACGATCCTTGAATTCATTAGTTTCTTTAAGACGTTTAATAGTTTAATTTTTTTTAAAAACTGAAGGCATCACTCCAAGCGTTCGCGAGATGTTCATTGAACGGCATTATGACCCTGCATGGCGATGACAGCGCTTCGTAATTCACTCGCAGCCACCCATCCAAGGAGAGACAAGGAACACTTTAGAAATTGCAAAAACTATGTAGATTCACCATGTCTTTGATTCTGAAAAAATCTGTTTTTAAGTGGGCCATTTTTGAGCTAAACTTTTCTTTGCCATATTTGTGCCGCATTCTATAAATGCTATTGTAGAACGAGATCTTTCAAGTGTGCTAAGCTTTTTCCGACCAAGTACAAGAATGATTTTATGTGGTCAAAAAGGTGAACTTACAAAGAATTTGCGGACCTCCTTACATCAACACTCTTTTTTTGCTGCACAAATTAACATTTTAAATGCAACATTTGGATTCGGTTACAGAAACGCGGAGATCGAAAGAATGCAGAAGCATCTGGTAGAATGTAACACTGCTCACGATAAAACAGGCAGCGGAAAGGAAATACAATTTTTTTCTCAACTCTGTGTTTATAATTTTTTATAAAGAGTTTAATCGCTTTTAACGGCTTACCGATTTGGAGCATTTTATGCAAAGGTTTTTTTTAGAGACCAGGACCCAGCGAATTTTTCCAGGAGACACTGGCTCCCCAAAAAAATTGATGAAGAGTAACTGGGAAGCTGACCGTCAGTGCGGACGCCTCTCTAAAAATTTCAAGTACAAAGGGATAGAAATAGGCTCAAGTAGAAATTTGTTATTGTTTTTCTTTTAATCTGAATCCCTTTGATGGTACCGTAAAAACTAAACGTTCTTATGGGAAGAGAGTCTGACACTTCAACACAATGCTCTCTCTTGTCTATTACTCTTAATTTCATCACATTTATTTACTGTTATCTCTCAAACATACTTCTCAACCCTCAATCAAGCCAAACACGCTCTTCTCTTGAAAATTGCAGAAATTGCGCAGCTAATCCGGGTTTTGGGATTCCCTAGAGTTTAAAATTTTGCCTTTTAATTGAGAAACTTTTTACTCTTTTCTCAATTATGTACTGTATGCCTTTTGTTTCTCGGTTTCTTGGGTAGAGATCCTGGCTCGTTTACTCTTTTTCCTTTTCCTCGATAGTTGAACGTTACTTTTCAAACATTCAAACATCTTTGTATATGAGTGAATAAACAATTCTAGTAGCCAGTCGGTTCCCTAGTATATACATGATATCTTTATCATGTTCAAAGGTACGAGTGAAATAAATTCATTAGAATAAAGTCAAGCAATGCTGACTATTTTTTATTCCGTGAAGACTGCTTTGAAAGATTGAGGAGAAGTTGAGAACGATTTTTTCATACAACAATAGCTTGTCACTATTTAAATAATAAAATAATTGACTAACACTAACCAGCAAAAAACAATCGAAAAAAGCTGAGGATAAAACAATGCCTACTCGTCTAAACTCCTACCATTCCGTTTATCCAAAAGAAAGTGGTCAGTTTTATTTGAATCGGACATGACTCAGACAGGAATAAAGGGAGATTCTTCTTTCTTGGGAGGCACCACTGGGGTCGCGTTCATTGGGGTCGTGTGAATTTTTATCAGCCTTCGACGCGCTTTGAGCACGGGTCTCTGCACGACTTCACCGAGATTCGCTTCGACATCAAGTTTCTTCTGTAATAACGAAATTTGAAAAAAACTTCATTTATTAAAAAAAAAACCACCTTGACCTCACAATTCGGCTTCCCGGTTATGTTACCGCTCATAACTTCCGTCCCATTCAAGGTGTCAATCTCGTACGTGACCGAGCAGCTTTTTTCCATTCCACAATTGTTAACGTTTCGTTTAATTCCGTTGCATTGCTGTAAAATAATAAATGAATTTGAATGAGAAAAGATCAATTTCAATTTTATATCCGCTTCACTTCTTATGAGTCAAACAAGAGAAGAGTTGTGCTCCAAACTCTTTTCTAAAACTTTGTAAAAAAATTTCTTGATTCTACTATTTTTGCTAAGAATGGAAAGGATAAAATTTAAGATATACAGTCAGCAAATACCTAGGGGGAAATCAATTTTTATAGCGAAAACAAGCGCGAGCTTCTTCAAGTTTTTTTTCTTAAAACTTTTGGATTAAAAGTATTAGTAACATAAAATGGCGACATTGGGGATCCACAAGCTGCCAAGAAGAAATGTGAGGAGCAGCCAAGTGACGCACCACTAAAACGTTAGTTATGAATGGTTGGTGGTGCCATTTTTTAGTCTCAATCATAGCTCACGAGAACTTGTCACAAAAAAACCTGAAAACGACCGCTCTGTCAAGCGGGGGTCTAGAATAATAAGAAGCAAGCGGCAGTGCAGAGCAAAAAGAGTCAGAAAAGTAAGGTATTTTCTCAACAAATCTTTTTTTTCTTCTCAGCCTTTTTCTGTTATACTTCTTTCTAAGCCACCATAAGCTTTCCACTCTAATGAGTAGTGCACAGTATACTTCATCTGTGAAATCCGTGCTATCGGGCTGTAGCTCGCAGTAGATGACACCGCTTGGAGTCCATTTAACACTTTGCGGAAACTTCATCGCGCTCATTCCAAGAAATAGAATCATCTATGTAGCCAGTGATTCATGTTCTTGCTGGACCGCTAATATTTCCGCCAAAAATTGCAAAAAACCTCAATAAACATGTCAAGTATATAAGTACGAAATGTCGTGGTGCGAAATTTCGGGTGTGAAATGCTGTGTTACCGTGTCTGTACGAGCGACTAATCCTTGTTGTGAACAAGAGGAGTTTGAAACGACTGCGATTTTAAGATTCATGTCGAGCGCGTTTATATGATTTAGCCACGGCTCAAGCGTGTGCACCTTGTCGAGCTCATGTTGCCCGTTTTCGATGGAATTGCCAGGAACCTCGAAACGCTCTGCAATATCGCGGCTAGTTTTCTCTAATATCGACTGCCACGGAGGAACAAAGATCGTCAAGATCGGGCTGGCAAGACCGCCTGTGACGGTTCATTACTTTCAATGTATGGTCAGCCATCTTAAACTGAGTGTTTCAAGTGGGTTGTACTGAAACAATCCTGGTCTGAAATAGTTTCCGATGTGCTGCGGCAGCGTAAAAAAACTTTACTTAAAAATAAGTAAAGTAAAAATTAAAAAGTAAAAAGTAAAAAGTAGAAAGTAAAAAGTAAAACAAAGTAAAAGTAAAAAGTAAAGTTAAAAATTTCGAAGTAAAAAAAACAACATTACTGTGTTAAAAGTCCGGATAGAAATCAGTTTTTAAAGCTTGCAATAATCGGCCAATTTGTGTAGTAATTGTGTAATCTGTTTGCATTCCGAATAACCCAGCACTCCAAGCCTCGAATTCTGTGTTCGGAATAATTCAAACTAATTCCACAAAAAAATATTTTAAATTAATTCCAAGTACATTTTTAGTGCACGCATTAAATTTTTGTCTCAGAATGGGGTTTTGAACTTTTAGAAAACACAATTGCGAACTCAATGTTTTTGAAGACACTTTACACATAATACATATACGCGCTAAAATTTTAAAGAATTGCTATTAACTTTATGTCTCCACAAGGTTCGAACCTGACGGAGGTTGAATAGGAGTCGTATGCTCCTGGACTGCTTCGAATCCTCATTAACGGCGTTCATTACTTTTTCCTGCAAAAAAATCCAATAAAAGCTGAATCTTTCAGTTTTCCAACTGAAAAAAATCGATTTGTTAACGTTATCTTTTCTTTTTTCCACTCAAGATCGGTGAATCTTATCTCTGTTATTTTTCTACAGTGCACTGTGAGATTCTAGAGAAAATGGAGGTGAATGGATAAATGAAGTCTAAAAATGTTGTGCACCGAAGATCGTAGTTACAAAAAGCAAAAACGAAGTTTAGATTTATTTCAGAAAAAAGCAAAATATCCAACATCCTTTTGTTTACTTTTGCCGATTAGATCTGGGGTCGTATGCACGTATCATTTTTGGTGGTAAATGATGATGAAAACAGTGTTATCCTAGAACACTTAACACTATTTTCTTCATAATTTCCTACCAAAAGGGGTGCGTGCATACGCCCCGTGGGGAGCCACAACCATTCGCAGAAATTAGGTTTTTGTTAAAATTCGCTTATTCAGCTGACTGGATTTGGAGAGACGAGCTCGATTATAGTAACGCGGAATTTTAAATGCAAATAAAATAATCTGAATTAGTTTGATGAATATAAATTCGAAACAAAAAGCTCCGCAAAGCAGCCTCATTGTATTATCGTATTATAAGAGCGAAACAGAACAAACCGCTTTTCACGACGAGCTTTTTGGAGAATGAAAAGAGCTTCTTCCACTCTTTCTGTCTTTCTGTTTCAAAACACTGTTACAATATCTTGCTCTTGTGTCTTGCTTTCGACCCTTTCTCCAGCCGCTATTATTTCTCTCATTTCGGTCTCCTCACAAGGCCACGTTCGGTCGTTTTTCGAAACTTTTATCAGTTTCGTTATTACTCTATAACTAAAACAGAAAGAAATTTAATTCAGTTGTGCAAAACTTTTTTGCAAATTGAAATGTTTCTTTTTTTCGGAAAAAAACGTCATTACTTCTACTTTGCAGAATACTTCTGGAAGGTAAACAGGAACAGCCTGAAATGGAGATGTTTTACATCAGCACGTATTCCTGGGTCAGTTCAACTGGGTTTCTTATCACCCATCTTCGTTTCGATGATGTTACCGATAACAAATGATGAGTTTTTCAGAAAGCCCGATTCAACACCATCGTTCTTTTTCTTGTCCTCTCGGCCTGCTCCACTGCAACACATTTTTCCAGCGCTTTTGATCTGGTAGAAATTCTCAGCTTTTATACTTCTTTAGTGACACTGTTCGAGCTATCATAGCACGAAATTTTCTTGAGTTTCTTTTCTAAAAAAAGGTTGTGGTTGAGGAATGTATCGCTTATCCGACGCACCCTAACCCTAGACACCGTGTAACCTTCTGTATCCTCAGACAAAGAGCAACATAAAGAAATTGGTCTATAGTTACAGACAGAGTTACGTGAACCAGTCTTATGTACTGGTTTAACTATAGAAGTTCTCCATATAGTCGGCACAATGCCTGAGAGAAGACTGTTTTTGAAACATAACGGCTTCACAAGAGCTAAACGACATTTCTTCAATAAAATGTTAGGAATACCATCGGGGGAAGTGTTTGTTACATTTAGATTCAAGAGAAGAGAGAGCGCGTAAAACCATCTCCTCAGTTATACAGTCAAGACTAAATGGTTCATTTACTTCAGGATAGGTTGGAAATGGTAAGGGATCTTGCAAGGGCTTCGAAAGAACAGAAGAAAAATAATGGGAGAAAGCGTCTGCCTTTTCTAATGACGAAGTTATTTCATGTCCCTGGTCGTCTATTAAAGTGGGCATGGCTTGATTTACATTATTACTCAAACGATTTCTGCAAGCAGCAAAAAACGACTTTTGATTGCCCCGCAATATCAACTTAGCTTCCTGTTTAGGTTCGAACTCATGTAATAATCTATCAAATTCAACCGTTTTCCTAATACAGTAATCAGAATATGAGGAATTCTGATATAGAAATTGCAGCTTGCGGTGCATTTTACGGAGAAAACTGGGATAACGAAACGTTTGGTCTCCGCAATTAATGTTCGGGACATACTTCTCAATAAGAGAGCGAATGAAAGAAACAAGATAATGATTAGTCCATCGTAGAAAATGTATGAGTCCAATTATGTACAGCGATTTGATATTCAATAGCGGGCCAGTTGGCTTTAGTGAAAAACTTGAAAGGGGGAGACAATGAAATTGAAGTAGCATTTAAAGATAATTTGAATGAGACCATGTTGTGGTCACTACCGCTAAAACGACCGATAACATTACATTCAGAAATTATGGGTACATTCGTGAATAATAAATCATGAATAGTTTCGTTCCTTGTTGGAGAGTAGACATACTGAGTCAAAAAATTGTCTGTCATGAATTCAAGGAACATCTCATGTTGACCATCTCTATGCGATAAATGATAATTGAACCAGTCAATGAATGACAGGTTAAAATCACCAGTGGTCATGATGGGAAAAATATCAGTAGTATTAGAATTAAATATCTGTTTGAAGTACGACAAAAGCTTTAAAAAATAAGAAATTGGACAGGATGGCGAGCGATACACACAAATACATCTCAACTTACTCTTTACTGAAGAAAATGATTGCTCAAAAATATCTATGGTAACAGCTTCAAAGCCGTCGTCTGAGCAAGACGAAACGATAGAACAAGGGATGCGAGAAGAAACTAAGAAGGCTGCACCTCCTCCTCTCATTGAACTGCTTCTATCACAGCGGAAAATCTGATATCCAGTATTACTTGTTATTAATAAATCATTCTCTTGACTTGTTAACCAAGTCTCAGTTATCCCTATCACACCGTAAACATTAGAATTAAGCAAGACATATAAGCTGTAAAGTTTTTTACGAAGAGAACGAGCATTGAATGAAATGCAACTTATTGTCGAAACGTCAATATCAATAGGAGAATATGGGCTACGAGGGTCAAAAAAGGAGAGCCACTGACCTATCTTCTCGTTGTTACGTTCTGCGAAGCTGGACCGGAACTCTGCGGCGACGAGATAGTGTTCATCGGAGTTGCGGGTAGCTGTGGATGGTAGGATGAGAACGTCCGCACTGGTATGAGAGAAGTCCCAACGACCTTCCACTTCTGACCACCAGGGATCTGAATCCTTTCCCTGGCTCGTTCTCTTCGTAAAGTTTTTTACGAAGAGAACGAGCATTGAATGAAATGCAACTTATTGTCGAAACGTCAATATCAATAGGAGAATATGGGCTACGAGGGTCAAAAAAGGAGAGCCACTGACCTATCTTCTCGTTGTTACGTTCTGCGAAGCTGGACCGGAACTCTGCGGCGACGAGATAGTGTTCATCGGAGTTGCGGGTAGCTGTGGATGGTAGGATGAGAACGTCCGCACTGGTATGAGAGAAGTCCCAACGACCTTCCACTTCTGACCACCAGGGATCTGAATCCTTTCCCTGGCCACTCTCTTCATCTCACGTTCTAGCTCGAGTCCCTATCGCGTCAAGTCTTCCCTGATGTAGCTGTGCGGAAGAGCTGAAAGACAGGCAGGGCGCCTTCTTCGAATTTGCTGCAAGACTTGACTTCTCAAAGAAGATGATACGAGAAAAATCTTGAGAACACGTCTTTTCTTGACTGGGTCACCAAACCTTCTAAACCGAGCAGTCGCGATCTCCGGGAGATTGAGATCCCGAGAGAGCGCTCTGAGAAAGCCCTGATCCGCTGCATCCGTTGACTCATCCTTGTCGTGCTCCGGGAGCCCAACACACACGATGCTCTCCATTTTCTCTTCAATCATCTTCCGATCCACAGTCATCGCTCGAATCACGGCGTCATAGGCGAGAATGTGCGGGGGAAGAGAAAGGAGAGAGGGGATAGACGATGGTGACGGTGGGGCAGGCGAGGAAGGGAGAGTAGACAGACGAGAGACGAGTTGCTCGACTATACTCTCGAGTCGAGTAATTTTTTCCATCATCTCATCAAGTCTTTTCTCTTATTCGGGGCATCGTTTACAAGAAGGAGGGGTAATGGGGGAACGTAATGAAACGGAACTGTAATGGGGGAACGCATAATATAATACTAATCCACAGCTGTTTGCGCTCGTATATTAGTGGATGATATTCACCTAAAACTTCAGATTCTTTTACTGATACTTTTCTTTCTCTAATCTCCTATATACATATATCACTTGGTCACTTTTCTCGAACTTGAGATGCTTATCACAATCACATACAGATCATATATTACAAAAGAGTTTCGAATGAAATACTAGAGTAGACACATGAAATAGAAGTTTGAAGTTGAAATATGATATAGAAATACAGGAAAAGAAGTACAGAAAACAGAAAGAAGGTCACAAAAACGGCAAAAGTCAACGAATATTGTAAATAAGATTTATGCATACTACAATAAAATAATTAGAAAAACTTCCGAGTTTGATCAAAAGCTGAAAGAATTCGAAATTAAAAGAGAATCTCAACTGATATTACGAGGTAATGAGAAATCATTTTTCGCGGCTTGTAGGAGCCGTTTGAGTACAGCCAATAATGCTATTCCCGCTTTGATCGATAGTGATTTAAATGAAAAATGTTCCCCATCAGAGAAAGCTGATGAGTTCTCTCGCTATTTCTCGTCCGTATTTTCTGTACCTCTTCAATGTCCATTACCTGAAATTAAATTACCAATCGTTACTGAGCCGTTCAATTTCGATTATATAACCGAAGATAATACCAATTACAGACCTATTTCTTTATCTTCTCTTGAATCTAAGTGTAACACGTCCCCTGATTCTATTTCTAATATTCTATTGAAGAAATGTCGCTTTGCCCTGATTAAACCATTATGTATCCTATTTAATAATAGCCTTCTTACTGGCTCTGTTCCCCTACTATGGAAGAGATCTATAGTAAAACCAGTACACAAGAGTAATTCCCGGAATCTAGTTACCAATTACAGACCTATTTCTCTATACTGTTCCTTATCAAAAGTTATGGAGAAAATTATTGTTAAGGAAGTATCTTGCTATTTAGAAAAAGAGAACCTTTTATCGCCCTACCAGGCTGGTTTTAGAGCTAGGAGGTCTACTTAGACCTCTTTAGTTGAATCTAATTCGTTCATTGTTGACTCGTTATCCCAAAGCACCCCTATCGATATAATATTCCTTGATATCAAAAAAGCATTTGATTCTGTTGATCATAGATTACTTCTAAATAGGATAGCATCTTTTGGTATCTCTTCTCCAATCGTTAAATGGTTAACTGATTATCTTGTTGGCCGCTCACAAACAGTTATGATCGATAATAGTCTATCTGACCCAATTCCCGTGATATCAGGTATACCTCAAGGATCATCTTTAGGCCCGTTGTTATTCTTGTTGTACATCGACTCTGTTAAAGAAGCTATCCCCGATTCTATCAAATTTTGCTTATTCGCCGATGATATAAAAATAATGGGACGCGCTACCTCTTGTAATTATATGAAACTAGCTTTGAATCGTATAACCGATTGGTGCCTAGAGTGGAATTTGTCCCTATCCATATCTAAGTGTAATGTACTTCATCTTGGATCATCCAATTCTCGCAGCGTCTATTACATGAACAGTCAACCTCTAGCAGTTGGTAGAGTTGCCAAAGATCTTGGTGTAATCATATGTGATCGTTTCTCTTATCGTAATCATGTTGAAGACAAATGTAAAAAAGGCTCTGCTCTCTTTAACATGATGTTAAAAGCCTTCAAGTCACCATGTCCGCCTATTTTAACTTCAGCTTTTAAAATTTATGTCAGACCTGTTCTTGAATACGCTAGTGAGTTATGGAATCCCTCATCCCCCGGCTTAGTAAAAACTATTGAAAAAGTTCAGCGGTCGTTTACGAGAAGAATCATAGCAAGATCTGGCCATTCCAGACTTCCCTATTCACAAAGAATCTCCATGTTAGGCCTAGAAACTCTTGAATATCGTCGTGCTATATCTGACCTTTTACTTATTCATAAATGTGTCCACAAAAATGTAAACTTGAAACTATGAACTTGTTTCAATTGTCTGCAGTACAGAGATTTTCTCGCCATTCTCATGAACTCAGGCTAAAAACACCTCATAATATTAGCAAATGTTCTATTTCTACATGTGTTTCTCGCCAGCTATCAGTATGGAATTCATTACCTTTTGAGATCGTCAGTACACCTAATACTGCTAGTTTCAAAATACAATCATTATCTCTGCCTACTGAAAAGATATTACCTAAACCTTTCGTTCCTGACTAATATAATTGTCGATTTTAAGTATATCACCCTCCCCCCTTTTTTTCATCTATACCGCAACCCCTAAACACCGCCACTTAGAAGAAAGTCCATGCATTTAACTTTGTTTTTATTTGTGTTTTCATGATATCTCATGTGCTTGGAATAAAGAAATGAGAAATGAGAAATGAAATTGTGTTTACTGATAAATAAAAATTTTTTATCAGAATACCCGTTCGATTCCGCTCCCCGAATAGTTTTCTCGAATTGAGCCCCCAAAAGTTGTGTTTAAATCTTCAGAGCTAAGAAGTCGGATAAACATGTTGCAACGGAATAAACTACACACAAAAAGCGTATTAATATTCATACTTTTGAGAGCATGAAAATGGAACTATGTACTTAAAAGTACTGTAAATCGTTCCGCACATAAGTGTTACTATTCATGTTTATTTGTACTCCTTCAGTCAAAATTTCCTTTCGTCTCTTTCAAATAACCTCTGTTTGAAAAAAAACGCTCTTTAGGGTATCGTTTTACCGTGCAAGAAAAATTCATGAACACCAGAGTCATGGGTATCGTTTTACCCCGCGAGAGAAAATTCATGAACACCGGAGTCATGGATATCACTTTGCAGTTGCAAGACAAATTCATGAACACCGGAGTCATGGGTATCGTTTTACCGTGCAAGACAAAATCAATGAACACCGGAGTCATGGACACAGTCAACAACCTTTTTCAGAATCCTTGAGTTCTTTCTTATTTCTTAACCAAATTTTTTATGTTGAATATTTTTAATCATGAAAAAACAACTAATATTTTAAGTTTTTTCAAATTTCCTTATCACAGAAGAAACTGGATGTCAAAGCGAATCTCGGTGAAGTCGTGCAGAGACCCGTGCTCAAAGCGCGTCGAAGGCTGAGAAAAGTTCACACGGCCCCTTCGAACGCGACCCCAGTGGTGCCTCCCAAGAAGGAAGAATCTCCCCTGATTCTTGTCTGATTCATGAAGTCGTGCAGAGACCCGTGCTCGAAGCGCGCCATATATTGCTC